>CM076736.1:3554192-4276099 GCA_038501795.1 Pseudopleuronectes americanus | reverse complement strand
TATGATGATGTGCATGACCTTATTATATTTATATATATAATTATATTTCATGACATTCTTTATGCGCATTTTTTTTCTTTAATGACATTAAAAGGATAGATATGTTTTCTGTGGAGATTTCCCAAATTTAGTCTTACTGTAAATGCAATGTTAAAATTGTTCGGCCGATCTAGCAGATGAGTTGACATCTCTCACTTCAGTTCACGACTGAAAGCAGCTTTAGTCTCACTAACACTACACAGACTGAGGGTAGAGGACAGAGAGCAGCAGATGGGAATATCGCTCACAAGAAAACCTTTTTCTCTTCAACGTGTTGTTATATCATGTCGTGGTTAGTAAGGGAGACCGGCGCGGGTCAAGAGGAGGCCGCGCTCTCTGTGGTCGCATGTTTCCCTTCATATAAATGAGCCGTATGGAGACCAAGACATAACAGCTGGAGCCCGGCTAATGACTGGCCTGGTGTTTGTTTGGAGTGAACAGATGGACGGGTGGAAAACCAGGTCTCTGATGTCTCACACTCTCTTTCATGGCCCACTGACCCCTTCCTACCATCCCCGCCCTTCTCTCACGCTCCCTCTCTGTCTTCATTTCATAACATATCGTGATTGTGAAGATAATATAACACGAGAAGAAGATGTGAAAAGGTCAAAGACACATATACACACCTCATCTTTTGTAATATGTGGGTTTTAACGGACTGAAGGAGGAAGGAAAGTCTCACACACACGTCCTCATGTACGCAGGCAAACACACAGCGTCCATGATTAAAGGTTGTCAGGCCGATACTTCAAAAGAGTCCAGAGATGAATGGCCCCTGCACAGTGTTGGCCCTTCGGATAACAGAAGGAGACAGTGAGACCTCATAGCTATATTCATTATTCTGTCCAGTCACAGCAATTCCAGGGAAAACAGAATAGACGTGTGAATTAGAAAACCAATCCACGGCAAAGGACGAGTTAGACAGGGGAGTCTTTTCTTTCCTGCTCTTAAAAAACATCCCACACAGTGAAATGTAATAGGATTTCCAAAACTGTAGCTTTCTAAAAACTTGTGAAATTATTCCACTTTGTCCTTTTTCAGAAGTGAATCAAAATGCAAAGGTCTGTTTGCACACAGAGCTTTGTCTCGTCTGTGGAACACATTCATTATTAACTTAGCCTCATGATCCGGTGATGGATTTGAGTTGTAATACCGTTTCCCAGGACACTTTGTCGCAGTTATTTATTAAAACAACCTGCAATTCCTTTTTGTCTCTAAGCAAAAACATAATTCGACTAACGTCTCTCCCCCACTTTTGCCCTGTTCCTCCTTGGGTGGTTTTGCGTCCCTCGCTGCACTGGAGGTTAAGTCTCATTTCTCATTACATTGAGCTCGGCTCCAGTTGGCAACAGGGTTGAGATGTGCAGCTCTAAGTCACGGCGGAGCCTCGGCGAGTTCAGCCAGCCACGCCGAGCATTGATTACGTCTCCCGAGAACCCCAGCTTCATTTTTCAGACCGCTCTTTTTCTCAGTCTGGGACGAGGCTGTGCCAAACCCGAAATCCGTCTGTCCTCGTCCGGCTCTGGTGCTCGGCTCCAAATCGACGTGACCTGAGGCATCATTTGCCAACGAGAGAAGAAATCTCTGTTTTACCAAAGCCGAGGTGCCCTATGTATATTACATTCATTCCATATTCAAGAGGGGGGAAAGAGTCGGTCAGTGCAACATGTGGGGTGTTTCCTGAGACTGTATTTGTTGTCTAAATACAGACACATAACACCAGTACTGCTTGAATACTGAGGGGCAGTATATACCACAGGAATACAGACACTGAATATCGGACTCACAGCGTAACTAGGATCATAACTGAGGATGTGAGGAGGTAATGAGAAAGATGGCGGCTGTGAAAAGATCTGATCTGTCATGAAAGTTTGACTCTCCTCATTGACCTGCCAGGATTACTCTCTGGCTCTAGATACAGACAACAAACAGGACTGTTGATAGTTAAGCTGTGTGTGTGTGTTCTGTGTGTGTGTGTGTGTGTGTGTGAGTGTGTGTGTGTGTGTGTGTGTGTGTGTGTGTGCGTGTGTTCACACAGTAAACGAGTCAGGGCTCAGGCGTGTGCATGTGCTCATGTGAACGACCCCCTGTAAGGCCCTGCAGTTCACCGGGTTCCCCCTCACAGTGGATTGATGGTGGCAGGAGAGAAGGAACAGATTGCTGTGGCAACCGCGTCTGTCAGATCAGCCAATACAGCGAGTTTTATCAGGTGGAGATTGACTCCGGGACGAGGGTCTTGTATGTCGGAGTCCTGCGCTCCAGTCTCCATTAAAAAGGCCCAGAGGCCCCGGCCCTAATGGACCTGACGTCAGCGTGGAGAGGGAGGAGGAGGAGGAGGAGGAGGAGAGGGAGGGGGAGGAGGGCCATTAAAAAGAGCATCAGGGCTATAAAAGTGCCCTGATGTGTGTGTATGTGTGTGTGTGTGTGCGTGTGTGTGTGCACTAAATGCAAAGAGAGAAAGACAAATTTGCCAATTTACTTAATGCAAATATCTGCATACGCAAAGTGGCGCGTTGAGCAGATTATTTTCCAGTTTATTGTTGAAAGAAAAGTCTCCGTCAGGCGGCAGAGAAGCAGAAGCAGAGTGAGGAAGAAAAACTGTAAACTGTGTGTGTCTCTGGCAGAGTGGCTGTCGGCTGAAACAGGATCCACACACGAGTATGAATTATAAAACAGACACAGGGTGCCTCTCTCTCTCTCTCTCTCTCTCTCGCAATTGCATAAATGCAAACGCACACAAATGCACGTGCGCACACACATCTTGCCACTCCGCCGGTGGATGAGCAGTGCTTTAAGAAACCCAGTCTGCATGGAGTCCCTCAGAGGCAGCGGGGGAAAGTGGTAATGAGGGTTGATGGATGGTATTGATGCGACTAAATTTGCAACACTGCAAAAAGCCGAGGAGGTAGAGATAGAAAGAAGTGAGCTCAAAACACTCAGGTTCCCATCTCTGCATCTGTGTGTGTGTGTGTGTGTGTGTGTGTGTGTGGTTTATATTCGTCGGTTCCACTCTTTGGAAGCAGAGAACACTAATGAATCCAACTTACCCAGCATCCCCCAGCTGCCTAGCGACCTTGCCTCTCAATCACTCTCAATGGGCACCCCTTTATTTATAGAGCCCTTATTTTTAGCCCTCTATAATTTCAGCCCGCCGCCCCTCGAAGATTTAACGGAAAGAACATTGAAGGGAAAGATGGAGACAGAAATTGGAGGGAGAGACGACCTGACAAGATTGAAAAGAACATTTTTAATTGTTTTTCTTCTGAGAAAAGAGAAAATGTCACAACGTGGTTTTTTGATTTATTTTTGTAACAAGGGATCGGCCCGATGGGATAACCACCCCCTCTTCACCCATGCACAGCCCTCCAAGGGACATTGTTGCAGGACTAAGACTTATTTCTATGTCTCTAACTCCATTTTGCAGGAAACAAAACGCAATGATGAATATTTACTTTGACTCGCACCGCCCTCTGAGCACAAGCTGGGGATTACCAGACTCTGAACTGGGCTGCGGGCTGGGACTCACCCAGTAGCGTTGCGGGCGAAAGCAGAAGGACCACAAAGTCCTCGAGGAAGCTCCAGAGTCTTGTTGCTGCCCAAACTGGGATTTGGTCAAAACAACAACAGTGACAACAGATGAATAAAAAAAAAGAGAGCTGCAGCATTAACATTCCATGGCTGCATCTGCGTCCCTGCGGACAAGACAGATGCTTGTGTACCCGGAATACCACACAAGTGCATGACCCCGATACATGAGGGCCAAGACCGCAGGTCACCACTCAGCAGTCGGCTTACATACGACAAACAGGGGGACAGAAACATGTACATCAGTCAACAGAGTTCTGCAACAACTGAACCAGATCTCTCTCATATGATGACATATTCCATAACTGCCTTTGAGCTGCTGGATGGCTTCTAATGAGAAACAGACAGTGTTTAAATGTAACTAAGTGCATTTACATAAGGCTTCAAATCATGTTTGATGTTTATAACTCTAGTGCAAGTGTGTTTGTTTTCCCTCTCAAGCGTCTTCTAGGAGCAGATCACAACAATGTATTCCTGAAACTTGAGTATTGAGTGTTGCTCTAAGAATGCAAACGGCCCTGTCGAATCGTGCTTGAGTCAAGAGGAGGTGATGCATCTCCCGGGATTTATTACTGTCTAAATATAACTCGAAGTGGTTTACTTCTTTCTTCCTGAAATTGTAAAAGAGACCTGCAGCAATTGAGCTGAGGTAGATAAAGAGCGGCCGCGGGAACCAGACGTCAGAACCTTGAAGCTCCGCCACTGCAAGAGCGCCGATCGCCTGTTTATTCCAAGTTATCAATATTGAATGCATTGCACGTGCAAATCGAAGTTTGAAGCTGATAAGATGAGTAATTAAGGAATTGTAGATGATAATTGTTTTGATGCTGTGTCTGTGTTTTTTACAGTATTTAGAATATGTAACATGAGAGTAAAAGAAATAAAGAATTCACCAGGAGATGATAAACGCAATTTTGTTAAAATGCAAAACAATTACTAACACTAGCAGGCGCCACAGGCTATGCAGAGCTAGCAGAGTTGAATCAGGAGTAATACCCACAGGTCAACAGATCTATCTCTACATGAGAAAGTCCGTCTCTATGGCGCTCTTCAGTTCCGCATATGCAGGAAGCTTCAAGGGCAGCGAGTCCGTACGAGAGCTGGTAACCCCAGCAGCAGCCGAGTCGGGACCACAAGGTTCTTGTACTTAATGGTTTTCAGCCGTGAGCAACTACACCCGTTGTTAAAAACTTTTTTTACTCCCAAAGTTAATTGCTGTGACTTTGGAAAAGAGCACACGAGTCTAGAGGAAGAAATATGAGAAGCAAGACAGGCTGTAAAAAAAATGTCACTGCATTAGAGAATGGTGTTGAAACATTGAAATGGCTTCAAGTCTACAGACATGATCGCAGTTGAAGCTGTTTAGAAATGGTGGCTAAATGCAAAGATTGATGTCCTTGGTGTGCACACAGAACAAAGTTTGTGTTCATTTAAGGACCATTTGACTTTGTTCCAGCTATAAGAGAGAAGAGCCTTCTTAGTAAGGTCCACAGTTTGACAGGAGGCCTTTGTCTCTTCAGACACTGATCTATTGTTTTCTCTCTGGTAAACTCCTCTGCTCCTTGTGATTGTCGAGCCACATGCAATCTGAGGTTCCTAGAAAAGTGACCTTACGTCCTCCTTGTGAGTTGCTGTGATTTCTGTCTTATGCACCTTTGCCCTGAGTTTTAAGTTCTTTTTGGTCGCTGTGAAATGTAATCTCCCTCCCGGGGGGTTGGTTCTTGTTTTCTCCCGGCAAATGGCCAGAAGAGAGAGTAACAGCCCAGGCCCGGCGTGGACTCCCAATGCACAGATGAGAGCATATAGAGGCAGATTTAATGGTTGAGCAGAATGAGCGCATATAGACGGAAGGGGCAGGGAGGGAGGGAGGGGAGAGAGGGGCGGGGTACGGAGTGAAATGGACGTGGAGTAACTGGCTGCGAGACAATCAAGTGGAACGAGAGAGCGAGAGCTGGAAGATGGTAATTTATTGTGTCCCGAAGAGCCGCTGAACGTCGACTGCTGCACAAATCCAGTCCGTGAAATCGAATCTTCATCGAAGGCAACTGTGTGAGACTGTTACGCAGCCGGTGCAAAGCTAAGGGTGAGACTCTGCCCACAGAAATGCAGGTTTGTGTAGGTGCGTGACACCTCCTGTCTTCTTTCTCCCCGGTTCTTCTTACTCGCGCTGTCGACCCCCAGCCTGCAGGCCCAACCAGGGGAGAAGAAGAAGACTTGGCAGGCCCAGCGTCGGCCATCTGCTCCTGTGGAAGTGGTCAGTCTGAATTAGGCCCCCTTCTGTCTGCCTCATGCACACAGACCGCCCCGCCACGTCCTCCTTCTCCTGGCTTTCTTGTGTACAGTATTTCATCGAGCCGAGTGCATCTGGCTCTCCGGGCCGCCCTGTCCCCTGGCCATGTGTCTGGACTGCTGTTCAGAGGGTCTGTGGTTTGAGGGAGGAAAAAAGGGGGAGAGGAGGTGGAGGAGGAGGAGGAGGTGGTGGTGGTTGTGGTGGTGGTGGGGAGGACTCATGTCGATTCATAGCCCGCTAGCAATGTGCCAAGAAGCTTCTTTCATAATCCTCCCTCCTAAATAATTCACCACCCGCCCTCAAACTTTCATCAGCACCTACATATAGAGAACAATCTCCCCCTGAGCCGCAGCAGCAGCAGCGTCATAGAGACGGCGTGCATGCCAGACAGGGAGGAGGTGATGAGGCAGCGGATCAGTGAGCCTGTGGAGGGGGGTGGGGGTGATGATACCCTATAGTCCAAATCCCAAATCCACTAGCAAATCAAATATAAACCACTTATGCAGCCACCTACAGCAAATCTCTGCATTTCCCCACAGGACGGTATAGCAACGCCTGCCTTAAGGTGTGTGTGAGCCAGTGTCTCAACTTCCTTTCACTATCCAGGAATTAAGCCACCAGGGGGCGATCAAGATGCTTTGGCTTCTCTTTTTGGGGAGCCGTCATGTCGTCCATCTTCATACACGATCTATGGTCAGCTCCAGTAGGTGTCTCATAGTGGACACAGCGTCCATTGTAGATTTAATTCAGTCCTCCAGCCGGTGTTTTCAGTTTTCCTCGTAAAACATTCCGCTCTGCAGCAACAAACAATTAACCCAGAGCATCGTGTCTTTGTCATGTATACCCACAATGTGTACCAATAAAAGACGTTACCCATGATCCTCCACAATAACAGAGATCAACTGTCCAAATATGACAATCGAGCACGGCATCGATACGTCCCCGAGCGCCGGCCGTGAAAGAGCCTCACCAGGGCTATCAAAGGCAGGATTTTGATCTCATATCCTGGAGGATGTTCCTTTGGCAAGTGTGGGAGAGAGGAAGGAGGAAGGAAGGAGAAATGGAGCCGTGTAATGGGATTTGCGCTGTCCCACTATTGTGACTGTTCTGGCAGCTTTAAAACAGAATCACAGGGCGAGTGCCATCCGATCTCTGAAAGCTTCATCAACAACCTTGTTTGTGGAAATTGGTTGACACACACATGCACAAACACACACATACAACCACACAGGCCCACACACAGCCACCCATAAAGCAACAGGCTTTTTTTTTGTATTCACTGAAATGCTTTTAAGTCATTAACGACCATTTAGCAGCTGGAGGTTTGAGAACAGTTCATGCCGATGGTAAATTTGACTTGATGTTTTTACCTTTATTCCCCTCGCGTAAACCTTGTGTTATTACTACCTAACAACCACGCATAGGAAAAGTATTTGAATAGATATTAGACATTTACATTGCACAAGGTCAACTGGGGCCTATGCTTGCGAGCGAGTAATATATCTGCCTGGTTTACTGTCAGAAGTAACGTTATTATTCAGTATGGGCAGTAAATCTGCACAAGGAAGAAATAACTCAACTCCCATTCCTGTGAACACTCGAAGAAACTAAGTGACACTTATGTCTATCAAGGGGAATTCATATTTATCAGTTTAAACACTAGCTTGGTAAAACAAAACAAGATAATAATTTAGAGATATAAAGCAAGGCCTTTATTTCCCTGTTGATGCTGCTACTGATGCTGTCAACACGTATTTTCATTCTAACAACCAACGCTGAATTTGATGTGTATTAAAGGTAATGGTTGATGGGTTTTTTATCTGGATGCTAAAGACGTATCGTCTCCAGCTGTTAGAAGGCAGATCTTCACCTCACCGCGCCCTGCATCCTGCTCACTCCTCCAGACTAAATTTAGGCCGTTTCCCCCCCGTGTCATGCTGAGACATCCAGGTGAAGAAGGGGAAATGAATTCTGTGTGATAATAATAACTTTGCCTCCCACTGCCTCTCCGCTCCCGACTGTCCGTGGCCTATCCAGCGCCGCGGGGGGATCCAGCGACTCCAAATGCTCAAAGACCCCCCTCCTGTGAAAGTGACACAGATTGAACGCCTGATGGCTGCCAGCTTCCGTGATGGAGGGACGTCATGGGGGAGTGACAAACTGACACACTGCCATATTTACTGCTGCTCACTTTTACTGTGTATGTGTATGCACTGTTTGTGTAGCACAGTAAGATACAAAACACTGGAGGCCACAGCTAGCAAACACTTCGCTTAACTTAACAGCCTTTGCAAAAATGTCAGTTGTTTGTCAGCTTTAGAAATGCAGATATGGAGATTTTGTATAGATTACAGGGATTTAACGATTTAGACAGCGAAAGCAAATTAGGGATTGTAGCTCAATACCGACGTTTCGAAAGCTGTCAAGATTCCGAAGCGATTTTGTTTCAGAAACAATCCTTTTCAAAGCACAAGTCTCTTATTTTAAAACGTGAGACCGGAAGGACTTGTGTTAAGCTCACGCTCATCATCACGAGCAAGATTTTTTGGAAAGATGTCACATCAGAAGAGATGCGTGAATACAGAATATGATCGAATTATCGTTCATCATGCATTATTAATCATACAACGTACAGAGGGCTCGACCAATCGTGAGCAAAAATGACAAAAAAACGCCTTTAAGAAAATGTATCTGAAGTATAGGCAAATTTTGTTCAATCCATGTCCCATCCAATAACACGGAGGAGGTTATGAGGTCATTACTTTGATTTAATCATCTATCTGCTGGTGTATCATCCTGTTTATATAACTTAGGGGATTATTTACATATTGATACATCAACACTTTACTTATATTAAGTTGCATTAGCACTTGGGACTAATAAATGCATCTTAATCATCTCAATCTCTTAATCACATGTATTTTTCATCAGTGATAATGCCAGTGGGATGACTGTTTCCTGTAGCTGGCTTTCAGTCAAGAATGGTTGCGATATCCAAGTATTGTTATTTCTGGCCATAATTATCCCCTTTGAACAATAGAATGATAGAATAATACTTGGACATCTGCTGGGTGTGTGATTTTTAATGAGTTTGCAGCTTGACAAAAAAATGTGGGATATCTAAGATAAGAATTGTATCTCTCTGCACAGCACAGCCAGCTCTATGCACAGACCAGCACTCGACTACTCTAACTGGTACGCCTGCATCTGATAACACGCGCACAATCAAGTATAGTATAAGAGGACACTTCTACTATGCTGCCACTTTCATTTTCACACCAGCTTAAGTGATGTGAAATTTAGGTTAAAGCTGCAGAGGGAGTGGGAGTCTCACTCCAGTTTCCAGCGGATTGACCCAAATACTGCGATCAAAGACTTGGCCATATATAGATCGTTCTTTTATAACACTTCAGCGATAGGACTAAACTTTCTGTAACAATTAACCCTTGAACAAACACCAGTGTGATAACAGCTTCCTAAAAACACAATGTCATAATGTATTAAACGTGTATTTTGACTTTTTTGTTTGGTCCATGTCCTATCAACTAACATGGAGGAGGCTGGGTTTAGTCTGTAGTTATAATCAAACTACTCATCTCCTTTATTAAGACCATTTAATTATATATATTTTGAAGTACTTTTTAAGTTTATATAAAACTTACGGGTTGTTTCTCTCAGCAGTTTGGATGAAAGCGATGTTTTTACTTCAAAGCTCAGTTCTGGCTGTGGGTTTTTCGAACACTGCAGTATTTCTGTCAGCACAGTGAGATCTTACTGTCAGTGTGTCTGGGTTGTGTTTCTTTTTTTTTGACACCACTGTTACAGCTCCTTGTGCCAGAGCACATACTCACACATCCTTTACTCACAGAGAGTTCTTCCTTTTGAAATGATACAAGATGCTGCGTGTGTGCTGGAAAAAGCATAGCCACATTCATATTGTATCACTTGTCCAAGTATCTGTGCAGGTTATACTGGTTATACCACTCTATCCCTTATTTCTACCTACAGTATATTTCCTATGCCTGTTGTTTATAGCCAGTACAGGGCGGTGCCAGGTCTAAACCTGCCTGTTGGGAATGGGCTGTTGGTGATGCTGGTAGCAGCTTTCTATCTGAGGAAAAACAGAATCAGATGTCTGTTGAGCGATCAACAAAATCTTCATACGCAAGTCCACAACCTTTACTGAATACAAGCTCTGTGATTCATCTCGATACGAAGCGTTGCAACAACAACAACATGAACAATGTGCATTTCATTTGAAGTCAAGTTGCGAAAGAGGAAGTGATTCACTGAACGCCGTTGCCATGACGGAGATCAGTAAGACCCGTGGATGTCTGCGTCAGTCGGGTATGTTGAAGAATAATACAATTATAAAAATGATCTGGTGGTTTCAGCTCACAGGCTGCCAGGCGTAGCAGAAGATGTGTTATTACGTTATTAAGATTATGTTATTACTATTGAATGTGTCATGAGTCCAAATCACACTAAAGTTGACTCTGTACTTCCTTGGGCCCTAAAGAACAGACATGTCGAGCGTGAGGCCGATAAGATTGACGATTATCGATATATGTGTTCGATGCTCGGGCAGACAGACGGAGAGATTTCTGGAATCATTAGAGAGACTGTGGCTCCAAACTCAGATGTCTGTCGTGAGCATGAGTTCGGGATCAGCGTGTCCCCGGTGAGGAGAACAATCAGATGGGATATACAAACAGGAAGCTGGACAAATGACTTGGAGGATCCGTCTCGTCCAAACCCAGAGCACGGAGAAAAAGGCTGTATGCCTCTTCCATCCTCTCTCTCTCTCTCTCTCTCTCTCTCTCTCTCGCTCGCTGTCGGAGCAGCAGAAGAAGGGAACAGCACAGATTGAGCACAGCACAGTGGGAGGAGTACTGTAACTTGATTTACCCTGCCTGTTGAGTATATGCTAATGGAGTACTTGAACTGAAGAAGAAGCTCATCCCAGCATTTATTAACCAGTGCTGCTAATCACATCCAGTGGATATTTGCCTCCTCCCGGGGACATGATTGCGAGGAGGAATGTCTTGCCTGAATGTAAACATGATTAAGTACAACTTGTGTAGCCCTCCTCCAAGGTAAGAAGATGTGAGGAACCGAGCTGCAAGTAGAGTTGACGCTGTGCGATGTTGTGGCGTCTTCTCTTGAGGCCTCGTGTTTGACGTGCCAGCAAAAACAGCTTCATAAGCCCTCTGCTGTCGGCCTCCCTGATAACTAAACTACAGGCACACATACACACGTATACACACGTATACTGAATCAATGCTCAAGGGCATGATTTTGTGTTTTTCCCATTTTTCCCTGCCGCACAAGATGTGGGGAAAGAATCAGCCCCTCTTTGCTCAGATACGATAACCTAACATGTTCATATTAATAGCAAACGTTTCCCAAAAGCCCTGTGACGAGTGGTCAGTGGAGGGCCTGTGAAAAGTGCTATGTCATCCTGGAATGTGTCCAGTGGTATGTTAGTCACAGCAGAGAAGGAAGCACGGCGGTTTCGAGGACTTTTCTAAATCAGGGGCCTATTTACAAGAGGGGGCCAATTATATGTCCAATTATTCCTTGTGAAAGCACATTGTGTACTTCAAAAAGAAGAAATTAAAAAATCCTAACAAATATTAAGTCATATTTATTGTTAGTAAGTCACTACTGACAGGACAAGGGCCTCTTTAAGGGCCAATCAGATTCCAGATGGGGCCACAGCCCCCTTTGGCCCAGCTCCTGGAGCCGCCCCTGCCATAGAGGTTGCACATGACTGATATTAGAGCAGAGCTGCAGCTACAATTCAATATATTATGATCTTTCCAGATTGCAGGTGATGGTGTTACTCTATTGTGTTTTTGTTTTTGACTGTTTTGTATTGTTGATGTTATTCCCTAACAGAATGAGGAGGGGAGGAAAACTGGGCCACGGGAGGATCACACACTCCCATGACTCAGCAATTGTGTTATACCTCCCATGTCCTGCAGTGGGCCTACATTTATGCAAAAGGTTATAGACCTCTTCACTGGTCTGTTGCCCTTCCTCGCCTCTTGCATCTCGTGCCCCTCTGGCCGTTCCACTCTCACTCCTCGGCAGATCTATTCTCGTGAACTCTCGGCCACGGAGTTAGTTCGACTGGATTGAGAACGATTTGTTTTTTATAAAATGTCAGTGTGTTAAACATAACGGTAACCCGTCACCTCAATTTAAAAATACTACACTCTGAGGGTCGGTTGACAGAGAAAGATATTTTACTAGAGATACAGCGCAGGCAGCCGGCGGACTCACAACCTACACACTAGCACACACACACACACACACACACACACACATACACATACACACCCTCTTGTTATCTCTCTGTTCCTCTCATTGCGTCGGCACTGAGCGACACCACCATTCTATTCCCTTTCATGTGCTTATCTCTGTCTCTTGTCCTGTGTTTAAGTCTCTCACTCACGATGTCTCCCGCTCACACTCACAAACACACATTCACCGACTCATTCTGTCACTCTCATGTCATGACACACTATCTTCCATCACGCCAAGGTAACTGGAACACACTCTGTTATTCCCTTTTTCTACTTTTTCCTGCTGTCCTCGCCCCTTCTCTTTTTCGCTCTATACCCTCGGCTATTATTCTCCCGTTCTCGCTCGTTCCCTCACACCTTATCTGCCCTTTGCGCTTTCCATCGGCTTAGCTCAATGACAGAGCCTGTCACCAAGGAATGTATCCCACAGCCTGAAGGCGACGCGTCGGGGCAGTTTGTGCCTGTCACAGCCTGCCCCGTGTAAGAGTTTACAACTTCCTCCAGTGTGGACCCGTAGGGAAAAAACTCTGCATAACAAAGACAGATTTCTAGAACCTTCATTACTAATTTAGCTGTGAATCTCAGCACAATTTCAGACTCAGCGTCTATTGTTCTGAGAAAAAAAACTCCATGTGGTGGGCAGAGAAAAAAGCTGAAGCTGGGAGATGGTGGTAGGAGGGAGACAAAGAAACAGAAAAGAGGAGGTAGGAGGTGATGGAGACAGAAAGAGTGTAAGAGTGCGAGAGTGTAGATGGAAAAAAAGTGGCTGCACAAGCGGGGGCCAGAACAAATCTGATTTTGAGAAACAGGAGAAGGTTGGGTGAAGAAGCGAGAGGCAAAGAGACAAAGATGGATGGGGGTTAGGATGAAGGTTGGTGGGGTAGGAAGCTTAGAGGAGAAAAACAGGACGTGATAGAAGATGGGTGGAGTAAATAGAGGAAGGAGCCGTGGGCAGATAGCTGGAATGGCTTCGGTGATGGATGGTTTGTTGGGTTTTGCCAGAATCAGGATCGGAGTCAAATTGATTAACAAGTACAAACATTTCCGAGGTCTTTCTCGTTAGCATCACGGCACACAGAGCTGCAGTGTTGTGCACAAAAGAGCCAGAAACAAAGACTAAAATCTGAAACGCTATAAGCAGAGAGGAGAAGAAATGATCGCAGGGGAAGGACATGAAACGCTTTAAAGATAAACACCAGGAGAGAGAGAGAGATTGTGGAGGGAAGGCAGCCAAGACGTAAACTCTGCAGAACCCTGAATGGTCGCGACGCTCTGCTGCTCTGATGAGAATCTCCTCACCGTCTTGTAACTGCAGGGGAAGGCTTTGGCGTGAGCAGACACACACGGTGCAGAGGGATAATGGTAGGCCATCTCAACAAAATGTCCTGAGCTTTTGCAGCAGCGATGCAGGGCTATTAGAGTTTACTGCTGACCTGCAGGTACACGGGCATCCACAGCCCTCAAGTGCCCGAGCTCAGTGAGAAATATCACACCTGCAGAGTCCTGAATGGAGGGTTCCTGGCACCTGTATAACCGTAAATGATAGTGTTTGGGTGATAATATATCAGAGAGCATCGCAATGTGACTTTGGAAGGTCCAGAAGGCGGCGTCGGAGTCCAGCTTTGTGAGATAACGCCCTCGTGTCCCGTTGAAGCCGACGCCAACGCTTGCCCCCTGCGCTGAGTCACTTCATTTCCATTCAGAGCGATCCACTCGGCCTCTGCTCTCAGCCGCTGTAGATGGAGGACGCCTGCAGCAAAGTGGGGACCACACCTCGACAGTGGGGGGGATAATTGCTGTTGGCATAATGTCGCCGCCGCTTGTCATTTATCTAAAATGTTTACCCGGCTGACATTTCCTCGGCTGATTTTGATGTAAGCGCTCAGAAAGGTCAGGTTCAGAGCACTTCCAGCTCCGCGCTCACTTTCACTGCTACGTCACACACGCAGCACTGGGCTTCCTGTTTAAACTAATATGGTTTGATGTGGTGGAGACTCAAACCTTTGTGATCAGCCTCAGCAGCTTTGTGTTTTCGTTGTGTTGAGTCAAGTGTGTTTCATTCTCTACGTCACACGCTCTACTTTCTTTTCAGGTAGAACACAAACATGACGACTCAGTGATCCGCGTTTTATCTGCTCGATTTATTCGTGCAGTCTTTATCCTGTCTGACATCGAAATGTGTTTTAATCGTAACTGAACCGTGGCGCCACAAATTTGCAGTTTCATTGCAAGGGGCGTTTTTCCGATAGAAGAGTTAACACCCTCGGCTTCAATCTTAGAAAAAAGCATTTGTGAAAAGCTGTGGACATTGTAAGTAAGTGGAAATATTTAATCTATTTTTTATTTCGTATAAACTAATAACTCTATCCTAATAACAGAGAATTCTTTACTGCAGATGTGATGACGTATAAGAGATAGTTGTGTTATGCGCTTTAAACCATAAAACCATTAATCATAGAAAATATGTGTCCTAATGATCTGCTTAGAGTTTAACATGATGAGGTTTGCATTGACAGGGAATCAATCTTTCATGAAAAAACCTTTAAACTTAAAAAATGATGAGCTAATTTAAATTGCATATGCTAATAACAAAATCATCTTTGTCTATATGGTCATGTCTCTATAGGGAGACACTGAATACATAATTAAAAATGAACTATAGGTGGAAGTCTGTATTTTTCACATGTATTCAGCTGTATCCCGTCAGAGTGAACTGGAGAAAATATAAAGTGTAATTTGATTCACCACACAGAGGGTTGCTGCTGAGTCTGTGTGTGTTCCTCTGCAGCACCGGGGCTGATGTTAGAGTGTTCTGCACATACTGTACATTACAGGGATTTACAGTGGATCCTGAAACCCGGACGCATAATACGCTTCTACCCTCTAATCCTGGATCTGCTGTTTATTTGACCAGCGCATGACATCAAAGTGAGGAAGAGGTTCAAGAGGGAGAAATGCACTTTTGCTTCCTGCTAGATGACATAGTGCAGCACATCCACAAACACACACACACAAACACACACACACACACCTCCCACCCGGCCATCAGTGGTTCCCAGCAGCTCGCCGTCCCCTCTCTTTCATCCTCTTATATGGCCCGACTCTTATCTGCACTCTGTGAATGGGACATGGTCTAGCCGGCTCCCTGGCATTATGAGGCCGGAGGGGGCAGACAGCGTTAGACAGTGAGGCCGGAGGAAGATCACAGCCCAGAGCTGAGGCCGAGCTCTGGGCTCTTTCTCACAGAAACGGAAAAAGCTCTAAACATTGCCCAGAGTGTGAGTCCAAACGGGGGGCAGCGGGGGGCGTGTTCTGACTGTAGTGGGAGGGGGGGATCTCAGAACAGGATTTGTCCTATGTGAGCTCAGTGTCTGTGGTCCACGCTTGACAAGGCAAAGGTCATCGGATACGGCCCCGCAGACCGTCCTGGGGTGCAGCTTTTTCACCATGTCCATCAGGCCTCGTATCCAGACACCTCCGAGGGTCTCAGTGTGTCAATGAGGAACAGTGGTTCTGTCTACAGGTTGCTACAGTGGGGGAGGGGAGGTCGGCAGAAACAACACCAGGCTTGTGTCAGCGCCTGGACGACAAGTTTCCTTTCACTCTCACCTCTTCTCGCACTCACAATGGTTAATGCAGCGGTGTGTGGAGAGGTTTTATACCGAGAGGACAGGGGGAGAAAAGCAGAGTGCTACATCTCAGGGAATGTGAGGAAAGATGTGCTGTGATAGAAGAACAGACGTTTTATAAATGGATTTCAGTGGGTGGTCTTTTACAACATATACACTACGAAATGAAGGGGAGCGAGACCCTGCGCTTTTGTGTAGAACTGTTTTTAGAAATGGACATGTAGTGTGGGTCCAACACATTCACAATTCAGGTGGGGGGCCGTTGCCTGGTTAGAGCCATTATCGCCCAAAAGCCTTCTTTTCTTGTCTTTCTACTTTCATGACTCCCTTTCTTCATTTTTATTCTTCCAGTTTCGCATCTGTTGTGTGTTAGAAACCACATCAACACCCCCCACCCGCTCGCTGGTTTCAGGGAAAATCTTCCTAATTCTCAATCCGTCACCCTCCTGACATTTTATTGTACATTCTGGAAAATGTCTGGAGCGGCTGACCGGGACGTTTGTGTTCATGCCCCCTGTCTGAAAAGCAGCTTATGATAAATACCCCATGTAAGTACTATCGCTTTAACGTGTTTGCTGTTGACTTCAAGGTGAACTGGATTCCTGTAAACAGAGAATGAAGTTAAATCATTTGGCGGTGAGGAAAAACCTCCGTGTCCTCCGCTCTGGAATTTCATGAGGAGCGCATTAGGGTTGAAGCTTAATCTAATTTCACCATTTAATGTCCTCGTGACTCTGCTGCAAAACAATAATAATTACACGTCTGATGTCGCATTCATTTAAAATATGATCTTTAAGCATGAGTGTGTTAATAAAATATATGATTGAGTGTTGTTGGTAAAATATGAACCTCTCGCTGTGGATCAGGAAAAGCCTTAAGTGCCGGTTTAGCATCTGAGATTGGACAAGACTGAACCTGTCCTGAGTGGAAACAAAGATGACTCCTGCCACAATAAGAAAGGCTCGTGTCAAACAGTTCATCTCAAATCAAACCCTCTTATTCGACTTTCACACGGTTGCAGATGTCTCGCAGTCGGAGAGAAAACATACGTCACCCTGTGGCCTGTTCAATCATGTTGCCATCATCTTTCCACTCTAATTGGGTGAAGTAATAAAGATGAATTCACGTGTTGGCATCTGGATATTTAACAAACTTGTTTTTGCACTCGCACGTGACTAAAAGGATTAGGACCAAACTGGCACACAAGCAAGCTGCAATATGTTGCACACACTCGAAGATGTGAGTCCCTTAACTGTGCCGGATTTTCTTTATCAAGTTCCACGACTTCTTAACCTGAGAATTTGGGGGAAAGCGTTAAAAACTCATCTTAAAAGTTTTGCCTGGAGAAGACTGTAAGTCTCTGGAACTCATTTTAGTAGTTTTTGCGTTGCCCTGCTAACTAAGAACTGGACCGGGGTGGAAACCTTCTTGGCTGAGGTAATAAAATGACCATTTATAAATGTATTACGAATAAAAACTATGCTTTCAACTAAAGAAATCACTTCCTTGGGACAACCTTGGCAGACATTACAGCCTCATCTTTGTTTGATGTGTCTATGTCCAGATGTTGGGATGGTCTTTCACATTGTTCCTTGCGTGCAACTCTTAACTCAAGTTGCACACGGAACATCTGTAAACAGCTGCAATCAAGTCATTTTAATTTAATATAGAACTCTTTGTTTTGTGTCCTCAAAGAACTGCATCTCCCTGCTCCTAATAACAGGAGATAGAACACGCACACACTTATGAGTCAACATTTGATTGGAGTTCAGATTGATTTGGATCCTGTGATGACTGAAGCTAAAGTAACATGGTGTCATACATTCACTCTGTCAGGATATATTAAACAGCTTGGCTGGATTTGCACAAACAAGCAAAATGTGGTGGCACGTAACATGACACACAACAGACAGTCAACTTATGACATTTGCCTCACTCATTCAACCTTGGTAACCACAGTAACTGCATAGAGAACACCCACACCCTGTGGCTGTGGTTAACAAGTCTACGGAGTGGGTTAATTTGTACATTTGACTCTGTGATGGAGTGAGTGAGTGTGTGTGTGTGTGTGTGTGTGTGTGTGTGTGTGTGTGTGTGTGTGTGTGTGTGTGTGTCAGTGTGACTTTGCGTATGCGTATAAATGAGAAAGAGTGAGAGTGGATGAGAGAAGCAAGGAGCAGGATGAAAGTCTCAGTCCTGGTGTTTCATATTGAGGGGTATAAAGGAGAGGCTTTGATGTTGTCCAGGTGAGGAGTCCCATCCTGCCTCCCGCTGCCAGATAATTGAGCCCCAGCTCGGCCCTGCTGGTTTCTTCTCCTACAGGCAAACTGCTGCTTCCACGACCGTTTCCCCCGTCAGCTCGGCTTCAAGGCTCGTTAGGACGAACATTTTACTTTTAAATAATAAGCATTAATTTTGACGGACATCAAAGCCTGTTTGATCTCTCCTGCTGAAGCGATTTGCACGTTGCGGTTTCAGGCAGAGTCCACAACCTGATTTGGGAGTTTTGTTATCGAGTATATTTGTGGTATTACATATTGTACCCCCATCGGCAAAGCATAAACAAAATTCCACAACATTTTCCATAATCGAGATCCATAAACTATTGCCTGGGAAATTGGTGAAAATATCAAAACATAAAAAACCCTTTCCCTAAAAATGTAATAGGATCTTCGTTGCCCATGTTCAAACTTTCCAACTAATTTCATGGTAATGTTCTGTAGCTTTGGTGAAATCCTGCTGACAAAGAAATGAATACATGCTGGATCAATATATAGTACTGACATTTTGGATTGTGTATCAGGGAAACGTTTAAATAAGATGCCTCGGCGTCCTTCATCCATTAAATTAGACTTTTTATGATCCGTTTTTTATTCTTTTAAATGTTTTCTTTATTTCTAGCTCCTTCTTGAAAGTTTTTTCCCCTCTGTCTTACAAAAGTATAAATACCTGAGAACTCCACTCATGCACAGTGCTGGAGTAATTGTTCTCTTCCTGCTGTGATGGGAGGTCAGGAAAAGGTGACGTGTCGGACGTGTGGGGAGGAAATTATACTCGCTGCGATGGCCGCTGAAGCAGCAGTTGTGCCCCCCCCCGCTACTACTCAGCACCTTTTCCAGCACACACACATACACCCACACACACAAACACACAAACCACAGAACAGCACTAGCAGTTATAATTACCATCACTGTCTCGTATTATGCCAGCGTGGAACAGGGGGACACTGTGCCAACAAGAAGACAGCTCACTCCTGTTGGTCCCAAATGAGTCATTATTCCCTCCCTTCTCTCTCTACCTCCTCACCCCCTCTCCACCCTCTGTTGTTCTCTCTCTCTCTCTCTCTCTCTGGTCCTCATTTAAAACATTTATAAATAAAGCCTGTTAGATAGCTGAATGCTGACCATAATTCCCACCCCTTGTATATATTGCTGACAACAACACCAGTCAGTTGTAAGAATTGGCACCGAATCATTTAATTTTTCCTCCTCTTGTTTTTTGTATGGGTGCGAGGGGATTGTGTGAGCCACCTTTAAGTCTCTCATTATTCAGTAAAGGCTCTGAGGTACAAAGATAGCTCCCCACACACACACACACACACACACACTGAACCGATAGCGGTGACAAATTATTGTTATTTTTCTTTTCCAAGGCAAAAGCAAAGGAAGGTTCTTCAGAAGAGGAATTAGTTATCTGATTTCTTACAGCCGAGAGCTAACGTAAAGTGTGTTTCTAAATCGACTGTCACCAAGTTATTACACTTTGAAATATGGCCCGGAAAGTATAGTGGAGTTAGTGGCTGTATAATATGTCAGTGTTATTATTATCAAGTGACTACACGGCGTCATTACTGATCCGAGTCCTCGAGCACCTCTGGAGGATTTTAACCGTTAAAGTCTGGCATCTCAGAAACTTCCCCCGCCTGTACGACTCTATATCATCACTTAAGCACATGTATAAACCAGGTCTGACCTTGCCTCAAGTTTCAATCAAGTGCACGAGTGACCCGCCGCGCCGGAAACAAGATAACGCCCCATTTGATACCTTTTTTTTTCATCCTCTTCGAGTAAATTATGTTTATCTCTATCCGGGCCTCTGCTGCTCGGCTCCCTCCTGGAAAAAAAACCTCCCTTTGTAGCATGGGAGCTTTTACAGCTGAGGACAACCACCCAGCAGACTAGAACTCGTAGATGTATATTAAATATGCTTGTTAATGTGAGACGAAAATAGCACAAGCACCTAAAGCTTGAATGATTAATATCCAGCTCTCTGCAGTACATTTTGTTGGGAATTACTTTTAATGATGGCAAACTGAATATGTGGCAAATAATGAGACATGTTTATGTGTTGCTAATTCTAATATATTTTAATTTCTGAAAAAGATAATGTTTTCAAATCTTTCTATCGCACCTCAGGTCTGTTGTTATGTTTTTGTGAACCTTCATGAGAATTCATCAGTTAGAAGCTATTATCGCTCATTTTTTACATAATACCATAATGGGCCTCCTGTGAGTTGTGTTTTGTTTGCGCTAAAATCAAGGTTTGTTTTAGCCCGAGGCCACGCTTGTAAAAAGCAACCCCCCAAAAAAAGACCTAGAATAGTAAAAATCAATTCATTCCAACTGCAACAACTTTCACGTAGTCCTAGATACCATGAACCTGATTTGTTTTCAACAAGATCCTTGAATTATTCCCTGGGAGAATGATTAAAAAAGTGAATCCCAGACCTGATCCAAAAACTTCTTCCGTGATACATATCACATCCAGTAAGTTTCATGGAAATCTGTTCCGCTGTTTTTGTGTGATCTTGCTTAAAAAGCAAACTGACAAGGGCGGAAACATAACCTTCCTGGGATAGATAATAAATAAAAGGGTTATTATTATTATCTAGGGATAATAAAGGAATGATAAAGGGATAATAAAAGTGTATCTGATGTTTGATGAGATTGATACCCGATACCTGCACACACCTTTGTCACTGTTCCTTGTCAAGGTCACATATGTAAAGCCTCTGCTAACACAGTGGTGTGGATCATTTCCCAGACTCTTCAGCAGCCCACAGATCGGACAGGTAATATGTCCTTTGTGCTACTTCACATGCACTGTAAAATATCTCATGAGGATAAGATGAAATTATGAATTTATGATGCATATTTATCATTTGGGATGAAGAGCAGCTGTATGTGACTGAACCTAATGACTCCCACTCCACTCCGAGCACGAGGAGGACCTGGGCCTCAAGCCTGACCTCTGACCTGAGCTTATCGATCGCTGCCCCGAGGCTGAGAGCCCCCGTCCCACAGTGAACAGGGTCACCGGGTTAGCAGGCTCCCTCTTGTACTGACATGCACGCACAAGAACACAGGGAGATAAAACATTTACAAAACCTATTGCTCCCTCTGTGACTCTGCTCGTGACTCTCTTGGCTTGTTTTGAGGAATTCAAGAGCTGAAACAGAAATGCCAAGGCTGTATAATGTCTGAGACTGCGGAGCCCTCTGACCTGTTGTGTGTGCGGTGTAATTTTCAAGTGGCACACAAAGTTATAACGCAATACTTGTGATGAATATGCAACATGTTAAGTCACACGTTCGTTATGAGCAGCTCGGTTACGTCCAGGTTTCAAGCTTCGGGGGAAACCGCTCATGAGCCTCCACTGTCGCTGGATGCTGCTCTGTTTCCTCTTAATCAGCTGAAAGTGTGTTTTTGCTCTGCTCCTCTTCCTCCCCAACTTCTTATTAAACTTTTATAACAGTGTTTTCTGCAACAAAAAAAAATGAAATCAGATTAACCGATTCAAATGTATTCCACTGAATTTATTACCCCGCTCCACGCCGCTCACCAGTTCTTCCAAATGCTTTAAGTGTGTTAGCAGCGTTTGGGGAAGAGACAATTAGCAATGTGAGGGGATTTCATGCGACTTCTTTAATTATAGATTGCACTTTGCTGCTTTGCTGAGTGCATCATTATAAATCTCAGGGCCGCGTGCTGATCAAGCTATTGTCTTTGAATAAGAGGGCTTTTCAGTGTTATGCTGTGAATGCATGGACGCATCTGAGGAATGCTTGTCTCAGCTCTCAATGCTGCAGAAAAATAAGTTGTCTCATTTGCTCGGGTTTATTTGTTTTGAATAAAGTTTTGTACTGAGAAAAGAGACTGAATGAACTCTTCCTCTTCTGACAGTCCGGAGTAATTTCGAGATTTATGGTTTTACAACTTTTATGTGTAATCTAAAAATGAAGAAATACTTGCTGCCCATTGACCGTTTGAATGTTACATCATCCCAAACCAAGTGTTATTGCCTCCATCATAAAGGTTCACCTGTTATCTGATCATGTATTTATTTGTGAGCAGGACTAAACAAGAATTAGGCCTGGGCAGTTTAATGTGTTTTCACTTTCTTTATGCGTTTTTATGATAAGTAGATTGTGTAGATATAAGCTCACTCATCATAAGAACGAGACAATCATGTGCAGGAGTTTTCAGCCTTTGCTGCATGCTCTCTCCTTTCGTTTTTCTGAGGTGAGATCAAATCTGCAGAACTCAGCAGATCACAGCAAACAATCTGAGTTGATGTGATGGTTTTCATAAAAGCTCCCCGACCTTTATACTTTGTATTCAGGTCATTTCATATCAGCCTATTTCCTTTTTGTGAGTTATTCCTCTTCTCTATTAACTTTCAAGTCACAAGGCCAGAAAAAGATCAACACTCACTTCTATCAAATCCGTGAACACTGTGTTCCTGATTATTTTGTCACATGTACTTAAAGGGTTCTCTGACCTCTATCCACATTTGTTCTCATGCTTGAAGATGTATGCGATGCGGATGATGGGATACACATTTCTGCAAAAGTTTTCCCAGTATTCTACTGATCCACAAGCTGTGACAACCGGGTTTCTGCAGGTTTTAGGAGAACTCACATTATTTAAGACTTTTAAACATCCGGCGGAAACCGAAGAGATGAAGCTGCCTGATCGGTCGTGATCGTGGATGTAAAGAATTCAGGTTTCTAACATTTATGTAAGATCAGCCTTCAGGTTGTTTTAAGAGGGGGGGGGAAATGTACTCAACACATTTGTCAGACCTCAGGGAACCACACAGTGTGAGTAAGACTGAACGTAAACAGAAACTTGGTTTGCAAGATAAACGCCACAGGGCATCTTTAAGCTGTATAGTAAACAGCTAATTTATGAAATACTTCCAGCGTAACGGATCTCAATGGGGACGTCAGGCCCAGTGCTGCATACTGCACTGAACTTAAGTATACAAAGCATATATGTGATTAAAGTAAATCTTTCTGTCACTGCGGTATTGACTGAATCCAGTGGCTCACCATCTTTATTTATTTACATTTTTAACGAGACGTTTCCTTGTCCGGTAGATTTTGCGAAAGTTGTTTTGGTTGATGATTTTTTTTTCTTTTTTAAACGTACAGGTTTTTCCAACACAGATGCATTAACTTTACTCGATGCAAAAATTCCCAGATCATGTGTTTTTTTTTATAAGAGCAAGCAATTGTAAACATTGGAAATGGTAGAACAGACTGCTTACACACACACACACTGAGAGGGAGAGACACAGCATCGTCCACAGTGCATGAAAACAATCCTCTCTCTTTGCTTTTTAAAATCTAGAAATAGCACTGAGGCTGCTCTGATGGCGTCTTCTCCTCACACCTCTGACTATGGCACATCAACAAACCAATTCATTGATTGTCTCTGACTTCACCCAGGATCTTACAAATGAACATTAGCGATGAGATTTTTTTTCAGTTTTATAGGCTGTTCTCTGTTTTTTTTTGTTTGTTTTGTTTGTTGACCAATTGACTATTTTCACTTTTACAGAACAGTATGGAGACCGGAAAAAGAACTAGTTTGAACATTCAAAAAATAAACCCCCCGAAACATCCACTTCATCATGACAACATACATGAACAAGATACCGTTGTGTTGTTTTTTTGAGTTTATCTTTTCATAGTTGCAGCTTCACATTTCAAGTCATTGTTAACGGGCCTCGCATTGTCATCAGCAGACACCAGTAATTCCAGTATAAAAGACGTGGTCCCTTCAAACACCACCGCGATTCAACGGAGAGAAAAACGTGATACATTCCATATGTGGCCAGTGTAGCTCCTCGGACACTGATTCAACGTAAAGCTTTAATTCCACGAGAAGAGGAAACGGCACTCGATGCAAAACGGACATTAAATTAAAAGGTCTTTGGTGGTGCGGAGGTTGTTTTCACAGTTTGGAGTGTGTCAGTAGTGGTCTGCTCATGTCCTTAGCCTCCCCAGCCGTTCGGACCCGTTCATACCCTAGAACGGACATCGAGTGGTGACAGTAGTCCTCGACTTGTTTGATCTGTTGAATGCTGAGCACTGTTCTCCACGCACTGGCGGCCTGCGTGGCGTTCCTGGACGAGACTATGAACGGCTTGGAGGAGGAGCTGGAGCCGCTGGTCATGTTCAGCGCGAACGACTCGATCTCATGGTTGCTGGTCAGGTTGGCGAAGCGGTAGATGTTCCGCAAGGTCTTGACCGGGTTCTCCACCAGGTCCTCGTAGCGCACGGCCATGTACTTCCCCTTCAGCCAGGGGGGCGGGTGTAAGGCAGTCCTCAGGGTCCTGGAGGTGCGGTCGCAGATCACCTCCATGGCCCCGATGGAGTGGTAGTCCGAGCCGTCCTTCTTGTTGGCTTTGTGGCCCGGATCCACGAAAGGTATCCGGCGGAGTTTGGGGTCCCTGCTGCGGACCACCTGTAAGTTCTCCCTTATCAGGCCGTGTCTGGATTTGATCCTGGAGTTGGCCACGGCCCGCGGGTCTCTCACCAGGTGTATTACCTTCAAATCCAGGGACGGGTCCTCCATGAGCGGGGCCAACACGTTAACATCCAAAATACGTACCCCTTTAATGACTATAGTGTTATACTTGAGGCACTCGTCCTCCAGCAGTCTAAGGCTCTGAGGGGGGCACTTTTTACACACCTTGTCATCCACCATCCCCACCACCTCCTTCCTGTAGGCCGAGCACAGGGGGTAGGAACACACCACTTTATTGAGGGTGGCCCCAAACAGTCCCAGGGAGGTGAAATTCTTGCCCCCGGGGCTGTTGTAAAGTTGGAAAACAGACAGGTCGCAGCGGTACAGGGAGCTGAGCATGTCCCGGGCGGCCCCCTGTAAAGACACCGCATCGCCCGGGTACAGCTTCTGCCAGATGTGCCACATGGGCTCGTACAGGAAGAACACGTCTGGATTCTGGTTGAAGAGCTCCCCGAAAAACGAGGAGCCCGACCTCCAGGTGGTCAGGACGTAGATGAGCTGCCTCTTCTTGGCCAGCGAGGGCCTGTAGAGGAAGCGAATGTCCGATCGGCCCTGATAAGTGGTGCTCCTCATCTGGTGATTACACTGCTGTGGCTCCTTAGTCCATTTGTAATTAGCCAGGTTCAGCATGGTGAGCACGAGCAGCAGGATGTAGGCCATGAACAACACGATCCTCTTCCTGCGGAGGACTTTCATCACGATCCCGGGCTGGGCTATGATCTTGGTGTGGTTCCTGTAGGTTTTGAGCTTCCTCCCAAAGCCAGCATCCTTCTCCCAGGGTGCTGTCAACTTCAGTGGCTGGTGGTACTGTTTGCCTCTCATCTGGGCCCCCGGAGAGTGGCTCCCACCACCGGACCAAGTTCCTCTCACTGACTCTGCAGGGACGTACACCCACCATGCACTGGGGACCGATGCAGATTTTTATTTGAACGCCGGCTGATTAGGTAATATATTCAACCGGCGATTCCACAGCCACGACACGATCCCAATCACCCCCCGGTTGTTTCCTCTGCAGTGCGCCACGTTCCCCTCGCAGGAGCGACGGATGCGGGGGATCGAAGCGGTTCCGAGGCGATGCGGGGGATTCGGTGCGTGGCCCCGTGTTGTTCAAAACAAAACGGCAGCGGCGCGCATCATCGGAACAGACGCCCTGCTCGCCCGTGCTCGGCGGACGCGTCCCTGCGCGGTCCCCATCTCCCGTGCATCCTTCACAACAAAGAAGAGAATCCTAGATCCAGAGGAAAAAGAAGAAACACCCCCCCACCGGCTGAGAGTCGGCGCGTGCGGCTGCGGCTCGGTTCATTCCGCATCTGCCATAACGGAGCGGCGGACGGTTCTGAGATTCTCACCCCCCTCCACTCTCTCTCTCTCGCTCTCTCTTTCTCTCTTTCTTCCTGCTCCTTCGCTCTGCTCGTTCAAGTAGCACAAACTGGATTCAATCAGAATACATGGAAGGGGAGAGAGAGGGAGAGAGAGAGAAACCCTCCCACATAGGCGGCGTCATTGGCGGCGCGCTGCTGCGTCGTGCGTCAACGTGCTGCGCCATTGGCTCTTCCATGCGTCCCACTCCCCCACACACACGCCGGCCTCGGTCCTGACTCCCACGGATCATCACGGCAATGGAAGATAAGACTGGGGAAAAGATGCTGTTGTAGTGTTTCAAATGGACCCCCCCCCCACACACACACACACACACACACACAAACACCAGGTGCAAGAGGAACCATAATAATGCTCCAACACACCCCCCCACCCCATCCCCACCCCCTTTGTCTTCCTCCATCCTCTTTGTTTAAACTCCATAACTAGCTATTCAATTAAGAGTCCTGTTTAATTTGCTAATGCATGTCGTCCTCACAGTGCAGGACTGCAGCAGAGGAATCAATATTTCAAATTAAATGTATTACTTTTTTTCCCACTGCCGCCTCAAGAGGGAAGCCCAGGTCCATAAGAGCAGAAATCAGGCCCTGTACCCTGAAGGAAGAAGCTCAATTATTAATAAGAAATATACTATACATTAATTCGCAGCAGGAATGTGTTGCCGTTAGAATACCACAGAGACATGTAAGTAATTAATTCAAAATAAAGTATTTCTTTAAGTCTGCAGGAAGTATCCAGTGTTTTTCTTTTCTTTCCTTTTTGTTTATTATTGGGTGTTTCGGAAACAGTCAGCAACTCTAACTGACAGTCCCTCCCGAGCGGGGATCGGCTGAAATGTGACATTTGACAGCTGCTCCCCACGGAGCTGTCAAGTGCTGGGAAGCTGTAAGCTGCCGTGTGTGTTTGGACAGAGGAAAGCACATGCTCTGCAGATTGACAATCATCGCTCCTAAGAGGCTCGGCCACTGAGGGATCACAGCCCGAGTGAGTGATAGGGAGCTCGGCCCTTTGACCCCTGATGAGAAATCTCTAAAGGGCTTGTAATGTACAGATTGGGATTTGGAGGCTCATTTATGCTCATGTCAGTGTTTCTATTGGGGCCTTATTGTACTTTATTTTATCTTGCACCACTTAAATTACATATTTCTTCATACAGTGTCCTGATACAAAGGCATTACAGCCTTGTTCTCCTCAGAGCACGCGGCCACAGAAGATCAAGTAAAGCCGGTTGTTTGTGAAAGTGCTTCTAAACAGAGATTACATCATATGTGTTGGATTATTGGACTGTGCGGTAAATAATTACTCCTCTTGTTCTGAGGCTGTGTGTTGATCTTTCTGATGCCCATTCGGTATAGTAGCTGTCCACTGCGGCTGTTCACAGCACAAAACCTTTGTGTGTACTGCCCTCTGCTGGAGATACGGTTTCAAATCAGGACAAAGAAACAGACTCTTCAGCCAAAAAACTCACACTTTTTAAACGTTAACTCAGCATTTATATATCTTATACATCTAACTTATCTATTTATCATCATTATAAGGCATGTAGAGCTACAGATGAATAGGAAAATGAATTGCTAATCAGTCTGACTGTCGAGTCCAGGTTTGTTTCCATCTTTGCCATCATTCATTGAAATTCTCCCAACCTGCAGCTGTGTCACTCCTGTTTCTAACACCGTGAAGCAGGCTGTGTGTATCCCATCCTCTTTGTGCAGACTGTTCTTTTCCTTTTCCTCATAATTGTGTTCAGCCTGATGAGCTGAGAGCCACTCTGGGATTCTGTATTGTTGGACTGTAAAGTGCAGCTATAGGATCCTTCTATCCGCGTAGGAGTGGAGTATAATTGTGCAGAATTAGAATGAGTGCATGGGAAGAGGCTGGTTTTGGAATATTCGTTAAATGCTCTCAAAACAGCTCCTGTGAATGATAAATAGTGTTGCAGATGAGACTCCACGTGAATTTGTGGAATAAATTTATAATAATCCATGATGAGGGCTCTTTCTGGTGAATGAAAAGTTGCCTCATTTAGGACAGAATATTGGTTATTTTACTTTTATTTTATTACATTTCAAAATTCTCCTAACAAATTATATAAACAAATAGATGCAGAAACATTCTTAAAATACATTTTAAAAAAGTAGTCTGCACAAAACTTTGTCACATAAGCCCAAATTATTTCCATCGCTGCAAAATATGAATTATACATGCACCAATTTGAATAATTATTTTGCAAGGTGACAAAGGTGAAATGATTTGTGACGATCATTTCAAAAGCTCAAGATATTAATGACCCGTATTTGACTGCACAGGAAATCAGAGGATGCTTACACAGACTGAGATACATGTGAGGAGTCAGAAAACCCAAAGCAAACTGCAGAGAAAATTGGTATCATTAATATTTAATGTCTTCATTCTGCAGCAGTTGTTCTTTCATGGCTGTGGGGGGATTTTCCTGAGTTTCCTCCCTTTAGTCTCATTTCAGTTACGCAGCGTCTCCTCACTAACATTTGACTCACTGTAAACAACAGCCTGGTTCTCGGATATAAGCGATCTCTGATGACACTGATAAGGAAAAATGCAGTCATAACAAACAGCCAGTGTTTTTCCTCTGCCTGCTCTGAGTGGAGCTACTGATAATCTGTCAAACACAGTTCAATTTTACATATTTAAAATCGTGAAAATGACTGTTTTATCATGAGTTGGGATTGTAGGAGCATCAAGTGATATATGGCTGAAGATATTTATTAGTTTCTGTCTCAGAGAAATTGGGATAAATTGTTAAATTCCCAAATTTACTGCAACTCTCAAACTATCTCTCTGGAATTTCCTGTGTTTATATTGCTATATATAGTCTATATATCAAGAGTTGTTCATTAAACATCGACATATATGGACATCAACAGAACACTAACTTTACAGTTTCATTTTGAGAAAATCTACTGTATCAACATTGACATTTTACTCTAAACATTTCGGCCCAAATATTCTAAATGAAATGAGGATTGGGAAACAACCACAAGGGGGGAATGAGTCACTTGTCTATTTTACATTAAACATTATTTCTCAGTCACGCATTTAAATTCTCTGGATTTATAAGACATGAGAAAACTAAATCACATTTTTTATGTAGTTTTAATTAGGAAAACATTTAAAGGCAAAAGTTAAGGGAGAGACTTTTTACACAAATCTTATTTTCAACTAATGCCAAACGTTCTCATGGACTCTCACCAGTCAGAGCAAAGTGAAGTTAAATCACTGTAGGCCTGCTATAGCTGCCTCTCCCCAACAGGATAAGATATAATTATCACCTATATACTTTTGTTCCACCCTGCTGACATCCATTGCCCTTTTTAATATGGATTATATTGCCTCATTGCCCCCCAGTGCTGCATATACAGTGAATACGTATGTATATAAATATATCTTCCTTGACTCCCTGTGTTGTATTAACATTTATATTCACATTTTATATCACCCTCGCTAAAGCTGCACATTTACTTTACTTTCTTCATTCTGAGTTGCTCCATTTTCTGTGTCCCACTCTGCACTGCTGCTCACCGGCCTGTGGTAAAGGCTGCAGCCGGGCTGTGGAGGACTGATATGCACTGATTTGAATATCACAGCCTGGAGGGACAGCTGAGTGTATCTCCTGTAAAATGTTCCCTGCAGACTATGCACACACACACACATCTCTCTCTCTCTCCCTCTCTTTTCATAATCCATATGCAAAACACATCATGTATCTGCAGGAAGTCGCAAGTCCAGCCACATGGATGGAGCATAAACTAGAGCTTGTTCTTTTTTTTCCTTTGTCTCATTTGTGTGATTGAATGCATTCAGACTCAATGAGGGGTTTCCACATGGGAAAAATGGGAATGTGTTCAGGGCCCTAGAGGCAAATTGAAGTTCTAGGCCTATTTTTATTTGTATATACTTGAATAAATGTGAATTTGAATATGTTGCATGATTATGAAACAGCTTCAACGTTTAATAAATCTGCAGATGACATGTGTACATTGCATCTAGATTGTATCTGACATGCATGTTTGTATATCACTTTTGGGAACACAGAGTGCAAATGTAGTATTTGTGTGTACAGCCACAACATATGTACATATTTCCCATAAAGTTTCAGAATATAATTGCATAGAGAAAAACTTCATCACATATTCAAACAGGAGTCTGCAGTTTAAACTGAAGCTTTTGGGAACTAATGTTGTAGTGTTCTTCGACTTCCATCAGTTCAGCCTGAGGGATCTGGTTGCCACAAAGCTGCACTGAGCTGTTGCATAATCATGAAGCAGCATGAAGGAGGTTCTGCGCCTGCGACATGGAGGAGCAGGTGGAGGCGCGCGGACATGCGCAGTGAGAGGCGCGGCAGCAGCATCAGGACCAGAGAGATCTCCAGGATCCGGCGGTAGGAGAGAAGATGGTGCGAGTAAACACACCGAGGGCAGATCATCGCGACGTTCACTCGGACTGAGACCGAGAATTTCCACGTTCCAAGTCGTCGAGAGGCTGATTGAGGAGAAAAGCAGGAGCGCGTAAAAAAGGGGACGCAGCAGGGATGCGACGATAACAACGCTCGATGCCTCCTCTTCGGTCTTTACGCTGCTGCTGCTGCTGCGACAATAAACACCACGGGACCTCCTCCGGGTAAATGTCCTCCCATCCGACGGGCTTTCTCGTGTGATGCTCGTCGCTTTCTAGTGGGATGCACATCAGTGTCGGGCCGTACTCGCTCTCCGTCGTGATGTCAGCTCTGTACCAGGGCACGGACGTGTCCTCTCCGGATAAATTCCTGGCCCTGAAAGACGTGAGGGAGGTGAAGGAGGAGACGACGCTGGACGAGAAGCTGTTCCTGCTGGCCTGCGAGAAAGGTCTGTTATTCGTCTCCTTCCTCCTCCTCCTTCTTCTCCTCTTCCTCCTCCTACTCCTCCAGTGTTTACCCAAACCGATATCCACTGTTTATCACAGAAAAGCTCACAAGGCCTATTCGTCTTTTGATGTTAGAAGCTCAATGCTAATCTCTTTAAGATAATGGAAAAGCTGTTATTATTGATTGCTCACAGATTTCCCTGAGTGTGCACTCAGCAGGCCTGTTGTAGTCCAAACACCCAGCTCAGTGCCAGCATGGTCCCTGCACCAAGCAAACTGTCACACCACTTCTTCTTCCTCCTCTCTCAGCTGCCTATGTGCTGTGGCTACTGTGTAAACCTGCCCACAGGCACTTACAGACATATTTTCCTTGGAAACATCTGCTCCTCTGAAAGCTTCTCTTTTCCGCCTGGTCTGCAGACTTTTCACGGCTCCCTCACAAGGACGGCTAACGCAAACAAACCCAGCAAGTGTAAAGAGGCTAGGGCTGTTCTCAAGTGGGCTGGGAGGAGAGGCTTTCATTGATAAGAACACTGTGCAGGCAGATGCTGTGTCGCAGAGTAACCATATAAAGTCTCTATAAACATGGCTCCAGTGCAGAGCTCCTTGTCCTTTGAGGGAGATGTTATTGTTACACCCGACTCGAGTGGTTTGATGGAGGACTGTTGGAGCCGGGCCTGCCGGGTGTTTGCCTCTTGACAGAGGATGTGTTCGTTTGGCGCCGAGCTCAGACGATACTTCACAGCTTTTATAGTCCTGACTCTGACAGACTTGTCGCCCCGTGTCCTCTGCAGGTGACTACTACATGGTGAAGAAGCTCCTGGAGGAGAACCGACGCGGCGAGCTCAACATCAACTGCGTGGACGTGCTGGGCCGGGACGCCGTGACCATCACCATCGAGAACGAGAACCTGGACATCCTGCAGCTGCTGCTGGAGCATGGCTGCCAGGTAGAAAACACCCCCGGAAAACCCACACACAAAATAATCTATGCACTTTTGAAATCTGCCTTCTGAAAATTATGCTTTTGTTTCTGCAGGCGACAGATGCCTTGTTGGTGGCCATCGACTCAGAGGTGGTGGGAGCTGTGGACATCCTCCTCAACCACAGGCCCAGGCGATCGTCCAAGCCCTCCATCGCCGTTAGTCTCCTCTCATTGATCCTCCTTCAACACAAACTCTCATGAGCCCAGATGAGACCAGCAGGCTGGAATAATTCACATTTCTTTTCTCTACAATATTCACACTTGTCTATGTTCTCTTTTTCTTTTTAGAAACTGATGCAGCGGATCCAGAACCCGGAGTATTCCACCACCATGGACGTGGCCCCGGTCATCCTGGCCGCGCACAGGAACAACTACGAGATCCTCACCATGCTGCTGAAGCAGGACATCTCGCTCCCCCGGCCGCACGCCGTCGGCTGCGAGTGCACGCTCTGCAACGCCAAGAACAAGAAGGACAGCTTGCGACACTCCAGGTACAGACGGCTGCATTAAGCTCCCGGTGATCTAAACCAGGGGGGATCGCCGTCACACTTATTTATTGTCACTTTCATCTCGCCGCTGAAGCCTGTGTTATTTTTAGGTGATGATTGTTTTGCTCCTCCCTGGTATGTTGGAGCTGAAAAGCAGCTATGAATCATCGGTTCTGTCAAGCAGAGCGTTCCGGAAAGGTCGCAGCTCCCTGAATTTGACGATAGGATTGGTTTTTGAAATTGTCTGCTGTCTTCTCGTATGTTTTGGTTTTTCATGAATCCTCTTCTCTAGAACCGTGATCACCTAATTTGTGTTAAAACAGCATAAAACAGTAGAGTCTCCTTTGTGGAAGGATGGGTGCTTCATATCTGAATTCACAGCTCAGATTGTGCTGCTCTTCCTCTGCCCGGCGTTTCTATCCTCACTGCGGAGAAGTGTAACCTCCCACACAGTGCGCTAACAGAATCAGTCTGCAGCTTGACAAATGAAACAGCTACAGGACTGAATGCTTCTCCCTGATCCTTGTTCCTCCACCTGCTCCACCTGCTCCATCCTGCTTTTTCATCCATTTTTTCATCCGTTGGTCCCTGTCAGGTTCCGGCTGGACATCTACCGCTGCCTAGCCAGTCCCTCTCTGATCATGTTGACCGAGGAGGACCCCATCCTCAGGGCCTTTGAGCTGAGCACAGACCTCCGGGAGCTCAGTCTGGTTGAGGTGGAGTTCAGGTATGCTTGCACTCAACTGGGGCACCTCCGTCCTTCATGCCTCATTTCTTCTCGGGCACACACAGAGGAACATGTGTCCGAAGTGCACACACAGTGATATTTTAAACCCTTCATTTACAGTCTGGAACAGATAAGAAAACACTTTGAGTCTGATTATATCTTGTTTCTTTGCTCCAGGAATGATTACGAGGAGCTGGCGAAGCAGTGCAAGATGTTCGCCAAGGACCTGCTGGCACAGGCTCGGAACTCTCGAGAGCTGGAAGTCATTCTTAATCACACGTCCAACGAGGATCAGGTCGACAAGAGAGGCTTGTTGGAGGAGCGCATGAACCTCAGCCGCCTCAAACTCGCCATCAAGTACAACCAAAAAGAGGTCAGACCAACAACTGTCACGAGAACCTTTGAATGACAATATAAAGCCAATCTGCAGAATGCATTCATAGATTAGAGGGGAGATAATAATCCAACCACCTATTATTATGAATATTCTCTTACTTCATTTTGGATTTAACATCTGCTCCAGTTCCCTACCCCCTATCTTTGGGATGAAGTACTTTCCTTGAGGCAGCTGCAGTCAAAGATTGAAGTTTGAAGCCGTGGGGCAATTTACAGCTGGGGTCGGCTCAGTGCGAGGAGCCTTACTCGTATATCACAGCAGAGTTAATAGCGTCCTGTTATTTCCTGTCGGGGAGATAAGACTGATAAGGTTCCTCTCCGGGCTGCACCTCAGCGAGAACTTGTTCCTGAACAAATGTGTGTCTTCGCCTATGGCATGTTTGTGTTTGGATTCTTACTGCAGAGAGAATATCGATGCATTAAATAATAGTAAATGTAAGTAATACAAATTTAAAATAATAGCCTCTGTTTAGCTTTTGTATTCTACAACAAAAGAGGGTTATAGATGAGATAAGATAGATTAGATAAGTCAAATCTAATTGTGTCGTCCCTCTGACAGTTTGTGGCTCAGTCCAACTGCCAGCAGTTCCTCAACACCGTGTGGTTCGGAGAGACGGCGAGCTACCGCCGCAAGCACACCTGTCTGAAGATGGCCACGGTGCTGAGCGTGGCCATGCTCTGGCCGCTGCTCTCCATCTGCTACCTGCTGGTGCCGCGGTCGCGCGTGGGCCACATCATCCACACGCCCTTCGTCAAGTTCATCATCCACAGCGCCTCCTACTTCACCTTCCTGCTGCTGCTCAACCTCTACTCTCTGGTCTACAACGAGGGCAAGAAGAACACCATGGGCCCAGCGCTGGAGATGATCGACTGCCTGCTCATCCTGTGGATCATAGGTCAGGTTCCCGCCCAGTTCACCTCATCGTCATCCAACATTTATCACAAGTCACTTGCATAAAGGAATGAAAATAAGAGATTCTCATGAGGGTCTGCTCTAGTATCTTGTATCTGTAATCCCATCAGGCAGAACATGACAAATAGCTGTTTCTATAGTGAATGACAGAGAGGCTGGTTTGACTAGATTAAATCTCAGTTCTGCTTCTAATTGAGCTCTATAGAAAGGAACTGGCAGCTTCTTCTCCCTCCCCTGTGGTCCACCTGAGTGCTGGTATCACCACACTCAGCGCACACACACACACACACACACACACACACACACACACACACACACACGCACACACACAAACACACCAACATGGACACAAGCTCTCTCTTCGGTTGAGGCTGGATAGTGGCAGTCAGAAACCCACCCCGTGTCTCCCTGGGGAAAAGCCTCTCTACCTTCCTCCTCTGCCAAGAAACCATTAGAATGATCATTCACTTTGTCTTTAATGGCTCTGCCTCCACAGCCATGAGATATCTGTCTCGTGGCGGCATCATCCCGCTGCTCCACCACAAACAGAGCATGTCGACGGCGGCACATCGGTCCAGGAAGCACGGCTGTCGCTGTCCGACTGATGAATTATACCAATAACTGCACCCGACTACGGTGGCCCTGAGGTGCGGATCAAAACGGCAAATCACAAAACACAGCAGCAGATCAAAATAACAAATACTAATCCCAAAAAAGCAACAGCAATATTAGAAAACACGACAACAAATTACGAAACGCAATGGTAGATAAGAAAACGCAACAAATCAAATATAATTTATTTATAATTTGTACTTCAGGGCCACCATACCTGACATCTTATGAACTGATTTAGAAGCGATATATAGCGACTTCTATTGTTTGAAGTTATGAGGAAGTTCGTGGTGTCATTTGCAGTTTATTCTCCACATTGCTGGCGTAGGATCAGCGGCAGAGTCATTAGAGTGTAATGGGTTTTTCCACGGGATGAGATAACTCACCTCGGATTCATAAGTGCTGCAAAAAGAGCAACATCAAAGATCAATTTGAACCAGTTCAGCAGTTTTATTCACTGCAGGGTGTGATGCAGCGGTGCAGATTTGACTCTCTACAGTCCCTGCAGCAGCAAAACAAATCCCCAAAAATGTGGTTAATAGTAAGAATGAAGCTGCTGATAATCCCCCTGCGCTCAGACAACTGTGTGCTAATGTTACCAGGATGTGAAAATGAGCTATTACTGCTCTAAACATGCACTGGGAGTCGACAGGCACGCACGATAAACCAGCAGCTTTTCCCCTCCATCCTGTCCATCCCATGAGACACGCCCCAATGTGGAAATCAGATGCTGAGAGAGATTGTGCGTGTGTTCATGCATGTGCACGTGTCATAATGTGTCTCGCTGCATCCCTCGCCATCTGAGCCCGTGCACTCAAATCCGTTCTTTTACGTAGAAACCCACAGGATTCGACTCAGCAGGCAAATTGAATCTGGAAATCTTCCAGAGACGAAAAACAATTCATGTGTGAAAAAGGGATTTCGGTGCCAGAGCCTGTCACTCATCTGCCTCCTGAAACAATGGAAATCAACAATACATCCGTCAGCTTCAATCTATTGTATAATTTCTGACTCCAGGCGGAAACAATGTGTCAAGCTGTCAGTTTTATATTCTTATCCTTACTGTACGTTTAGAATTGATCATATTCCTTTTGGACACAAGAAGACACAACAAGCCATCTTTATTAAATTCCACACACCTCCCTAAATCCTGCAGACGACACATCTTCAGCACATTAATCTCCGATTGTCTGTGTCTGGTACATTCCTGTTTCCCCCCCCCGAGGGTCCCACTCACGGCAGCAGTTTTTAAATGTACGACTGCAGGAAGCATTTTTCTATTGGTATGTGAATATGTGCTCATGTGCGTGTACGTGACGACGGTGGAATTCCTGCTCTCCTACAGGGATGGTGTGGTCGGACGTGAAGCGGCTGTGGTACGAGGGGCTGGAAGACTTTCTGGAAGAGTCGAGGAACCAGCTGAGCTTCGTGATGAATTCCCTTTATCTCTCCACCTTTGCCCTGAAGATTGTTGCTCATAGCAAGGTACCCACACACTTCAGATTTAGGAGAAGTATCACAGCATGTTGGTTTTTTAGTATCATTTTGGGGATGTTTGTCATGTTTCTGAACCTGTTTGCTGGTTTCACAGTTCAAGAACGCGGCGGACACCGAGAGGAAGAACTGGGACGCGTTCCATCCCATCCTGGTGGCCGAGGGCCTGTTCGCCTTCGCTAACGTTCTCAGCTACCTGCGCCTCTTCTTCATGTACACCACCAGCTCCATACTGGGGCCGCTGCAGGTGGGAGAGCAGCACACACAGACACACATCCTCACTGTTACACTGTTCCTACATCAACACCTTCCACACGACTCAAGAGGTTTTATGCTCCTACACGGAGGAATTTGGAAATGCTGCTGGCTGTGTTTTAGTTTAGTAGAAATTCTATGTTTTAGTCTCTGGCTCCAAATGTAAGATGGCAGCGTTCGTGTCCAGGATATTTCAGCTTCATTTCTGGATAGTGGGAGAAAGTGGAGACCATCAATATGTACAGTCTGCTATGGTTTGGAGTGAGATGTCCTCTGATATGGAGCTGAAACGCACATTTGGATGGAGAATGTTTGAGTTTTAACATATTAATGTGGATGAAGCCACTTTTAAGAAGTTCTGATTTGATATCTTATTGGTTTCATGGTTAGAGGTGTGAGGACATTCATTAAAAAGTTGATGGTGACTCCTGTAGCGATCGTGTTCTTCTATAAAAAACACTTTGGATGAGAAAACTAATCCAATTCTTGCATAATGGTTAGAAAACTGCCTCCTTCCCATCACTCTGTGTGACCCCCACCGCTCACAAACACGCACCACCCACTCTCACAGCGAAGTGAGAACTCTCAGGGACAACATCACACCAGCTGTGCTCAGCAGACTCAGCCCATCATCATGAGTATAAGCACCGAGCACTGAGGCAGCAGATGAATCCGGTGCATTAATTTACCCATAAACAAAGTGAAGACATCATCACAAAGCTCCCCGGCGTAGTGAACGTGTAGATCATTGTTTCTTCCTTTAGAGGGAATGAGTGGCTTTACTTTACTAAAAGTGATTATTCAAACTAGCTTCAGAGCAGGAGGAGCTGACTCAGTTAAACCACAACACATTTTATCTTTATGTTTTTAATCACAAGTTGGCGTATACATCATTTCCAACCCAACAGCAAATCTGGCTGCGTGACAATAAAGGGAGGAAAAATAAATACTACTTAAAGATCCTGTGCAGGCTGAGGAAACAGACTTTCAAATCAGTTTAATGTCAATCGGATTCACTGAACAAAGAGAACCAGGTTCTATAACTTTGCTTTTCTTCAAAGGAGTTTTGACATTTTCAACAACAAACATCTAATTTATAATTCATGTGGCTGTGGTGCATTGAGAGCGGATGTGTAGCATAGCAATAAAGCTTCGCATTCTAATCACTTTCCTCATCATAAACCAACATTTATCCATTGCCAGCTTTTTCTTTTACTGCTTTCTTACACAACGACAAGATTGTGCCTTCGCTTTAACTCGACTGTTATCAATTACAGATGTTGTGTGCTTTCTTTTTTGGAGGGAAGAACAATAATCACCGCCAACTCTTGTAAATGTGCATAAACTTAATGTATTCATAAAATAAGATTAGATAATCATTCAATAGTTGCACAACGAAATTTGGAGTGTTGCAGCGGCAAAGAGGACAGAACCAAAATAGAATAAAAGCAGAATATATATATAAAATACAATGTAAGCAGAATATGTAAACAGTGTAATGGATTTCAGATTGTTCGGCCATTGAGTTGCATGGATAGAAAAGAGCATTGCAGGGTTAAATTAGTTTAATCTAGACTTGGTCAAAACATGTTCACAAAGCAAAGTGTGAGTTTAAAGCTTTTGTTATGTCACAACAGTTTTTTCAACGCCCCAGAAAGGCCAAAAATCTGGTTTGCATATTTTCTACTCTGGGTCCTCGTCAGTTCCAGCACTGTAGGTGTCCCTTCATATCATGAGATGTTGTTATCATCCAGCCGATTGGCGGGGAGAGTAGGAGAAGTCGGCCAACGTCTGATTTTTCTGCTGACAGCGTTTAGGACCTGATTGTTTCTCCACATGTGACTTCACCACGTGTAGAAATGTTCAGGTATGCAGTGAGGTCAGTGTGTTTTGTTAGAGAAGCCTTCCTGTCATTAAGCCGTGGAGCAGTTTGTGGTTGACCTATAAAACACTCTAGTTTCTTAATGAGGATTTTTCAGCTACACTCGTCTCCATCTTTTTCCTCCCCCCCCCCTCCCTCTCACTCACCCACTCTGTGACATCACCGTCTGGCTTCATAGGAATGGGAAAAATATTAGCTTTGGAAATAAATGTGGCTGTGTGTTTCGCCGCCGCATCGCAGACACACCTCCCTGCTAATGCACAAGCGCCCACACGTGCACACACACACTCACACACACACAGACAGTGAGTCAGTACTATGTGGGATGCAGTTAGGTTGAGTGTCTCTGATTCCATCCTTCCTGAGGAGGCCAGCTCATGTTTCTGCCGGGGAGTGCCCCCCTGCTGAGGTTGGAAAGAGTGATTGAAAGTGTGGGTGTGTGCCTGTGTGTGTGTGTGCGTGTCTGTGTGTGTCTCTCTGTATCACCATTGTGCACGTAGTGAGCTCACTCAAGGCCAGACTTAACCTCAGTGACAGTATAAATATACCATAACCAGCAGCCTGCCAGGAAGAATGTGTGAGCAGCAGGAAAAGTACTAAGTTGTAACCCCTCCTCTGAGGAAGGTAGCATTCTGACCAAGTTCTGAAAAGTTCAGTCACACAGTAAATATGAATTATGCATTCTGAGAATAATTTGAAATTAAACTGATAGATTTCTAAATTTCCTATTCCACAATGTGAATCGACAATATTTATCTAGTCACCCTACAATCCACATTCACCCATCCACACACATAAACACATACACAAATCCAGACAGCCCTTTCCCCTGTTACACACTATGGTTAGGGATCTTGTCCAGGGACACTTGGAGGAGCGGGGGATCAAACCCCTGACCCTCTGATTAGTGGGCGGCGCTCTACCCCCTGAGCCACAGCTGGCCATGTATTGCGGAAAAAATCAGGAGACACTCACAGCTCGAAAATGTTAACACAAATTGTTGTTTCGAAGGCTACAGAGAATTATATTGAAAACATATCTGGACAGATACATGTTGCTTTACCCCTGCATGTAACATGTAAGTGAAAATGTACATATTTTACAATTATATTTATATTTATATAATTTACTTACTGGACACAAAAGAAATAGCAATAACATAACTTAAATGAAATTGTGCTGAAGGTATGGCCTTCTCTCAGGTCCCTTTATTCATATTTTGTCATTCTAGTAAAATAAAACTGTTAAACACATATTACCTTTCACACAATGATGGCAAATTCATGTTTAATGACTTATTTAATAGAGAATCTTTGTGCGTCCTCAGAAGTATTCGAGGCACCTTGAATACATTAGACCCCACTTTCAGTCAAGGTTAAGAGCTCCTGACCCGTCGCATTCCTGCTGTGTTTGTACAGTAACTAAGCTCGGCCGCCTGTCGGGCTGCGCAAGCAGGGAACACCCTCGGCTCCTAAATCAGATGTGTGCAAAGCGGCAGAGGGAATACACAGGGGGGATTTAAACATGACAAGAGAATGAATCACCCCAATAGAACAGCCCTTCTCCTCAAACAAGCTGCCGGGGGTTAGAGCGCAAACACTCCGGTCTCCATTCACCTTGAGGTGCAGGCGAAGTGGTCATCCCTCACACTGGACACGGGTGTGTTTGTGTTGTTGTAATGGCGAGCGGGCCTCTGACCTTGTTTGAGGATCTCATCAAGGTCCTGGTAAACAGATAAGCCACTCAGCCCCATAAATAGTGAGTTCCCAAAGGTCCTAGAAGACGCCCTCTGTCTCCGAGCCCCCTCTCCGGCTTCCTCCATTTTTGTCTGTCTGCCCTCAGGTAGGGTGAGAACGCATCAAGCTGCCAGAACATGTTGTTTCTTTTTCCACCACCGCGGGGAATCACTGCTCAACAAGAACATGGAGTTTAAAATAGCCTGAAGAAGTCAAGACAGTTTGTTTACACGGTGCTGAAATAGGATCAAAACATCCAACTCTAGAAGAAGTGAAAAGCATTGAAGGGGCGATGCCTCTTCACATCTGCTGTTTAACCCAATAAAGCTATAAAAACCATATGAAGACAAATTATTGGTCATGTTAATTTGCTGTGGATCATGTCTTTAAAGTAACCAGTCGAAAAGGTTAATGCATTACTGCACTATATGTCATTTTGACATCTTAATGAAATCAGTTATTAAATTTTCTCATTTGCAGCGATAACATGGAAAATAGTTTTGCTGACTTTGATCTTTGACCTTTTATCGATCAACAAGTATGGTAAAAATTTATTTCTGTGCAGCACAAAAACCCTTGTGGAAGTTTTAAAGGTAAAAGTGGTGTAAAAAGGCCAAGTCAAAACAACTCAAAAGTAATTCTGTTGAAATAAACATAAATAGCTAAATAAGCTAATCTGATGCATTGTTACATTTTCTATGTAATATTAAAAGGTTGAAGTTAAATTATGCACAAAGTTGTTTCTTTCTTATTAGCTGTCTGCAAAATAGGCCAGTGCCAACTGTGCTAGAGACTAAACCAATACTACTGCAGTGTTTCCCTTACTTACATTAAGTACGTTAGTGCTATAGGGTCAGTTTCCAAGTGTTAATGCAGATGCTAACTATAGAGTCAATGATGTCAGCAGATTGTTTTTCACCCCGACAATTTGATTTATCACAGCAAAAATAGGGAAAGTGTGTTGGCCCTGTTCCATTGAGGTGTTTCCTGCTGTTATACAGCACAGTTTACTATGACACGCAGGCAGAAGTATTTTCCGTGTGTAACGTGTTAGTCTCTACTGGGTTTTTCCTGCTAAAAGTTAAAAACTCTCCTGGGAGAGATTAACTTATTTTTGGAGTAATAACAAAGCTAATTCTCACAGAAGCTTCTTCACAAAAGTAGTAAATCTAGTTTGCCTGCAGACCACATTACCCAGAAAGCCACAGGCATGGATCCGAGTGAAATCGATTTCAACTCATACTCATATGTGATTGTAATCTCTCACCAGATCTCCATGGGTCAGATGCTGCAGGAGTTCGGAAAGTTCCTGGGCCTCTTCCTGCTGGTGCTGTTCTCCTTCACCATCGGACTCACTCAGCTCTATGGAAAGGACCAGAAGGACCCGGACAAGACTCCAGCCAAGGACTGCGAGGGCATCTTCTGCCAGCAACAGAGCAATGATGCATTCCACACGTATGGGCCAACCTCAGCTTGTCACTCTCTAGACAGTGATCACGACGATGATGAATACTTGACCAGAGACTTTAGAGGCTGTTTTTATAAAAGATGATTCAACTGTAAAATAAAAATAGGCTTCATGAGCATATTGTGTGTTACAGGTTCATGGGGACCTGCTACGCCCTCTTCTGGTACATCTTCTCCCTGGCGCACGTGGCGCTCTTCGTCACCCGCATCACCTACACCGAGGAGCTGCGCTCCTTCGTGGGCGCCATGATCATCGGCACCTACAACATCGTGGTTGTTATTGTCCTGACCAAGCTGCTGGTGGCGATGCTCCACAAAAGCTTCAGACAAATTGCTGTAAGTCATTTTTGCGATTTCACAATACTATCCCAACTGTTCTTCATTTCCTGTTGAGATTCAATTTATTGTTATTCACTCTGAAATGCAGCAGATGTTTTTTCTTTTTCTTTGGAGCCCTGCTGCACATTTTCTGTTTCTTATAAACCATCGTTTGATTTTGCAAATGGAAACAGCAAAACTAAATCTATCCCGCTCATGGATTTCAACAGAGTGTTTTTACATCTTCAGGATTTCTGTGTGTGAAAAAGTTCCTTCTCACGTTCCTGTGTTCTTCACTTTCTCTGTGGGTTTTTGGACGTCTGCAGAATCACGAAGACAAGGAGTGGAAGTTCGCCCGGGCCAAGCTGTGGCTGAGCTACTTCGATGACAAGTGCACGATGCCACCGCCGTTCAATATCCTCCCGTCGCCAAAGACCGTGGTTTACATCGTGACCAGCATGAGCAAGTGGATCTGTTCCCACACCTCGAAGGGGAAGGTGAAGAGACAGAACAGCCTGAAGGTGAGAAGAAGAGTGTTTGTAATCGTAGTTGGTAAACGGCTGCCGGTGCGTTTCTGTGGTTTGAGTTTGATTATCTTTCTTGGATGGATAAACGAAGGTCTTTGTAAATTCTATTCTCCTTGCCTGTCTTTTCTATGCAGGAGTGGAGGAACCTGAAGCAGAAGCGCGATGAGAACTACCAGAAGATCATGTGTTGCCTGGTTCACCGCTACCTGACGTCCACGCGGCAAAAAATGCAAAGCACAGACCAGGCCACGGTGGAGAACCTGAACGACCTGCGCCAGGACCTCTCCAAGTTTCGCAACGAGATGAGGGACCTGCTGGGTTTCCGGACGTCTAAATACGCCATGTTCTACCCGAGGAGCTAAACAAAGACACACAAAGACTAGATATGTCTTCTCCATTTCCCCCTTTGACAAAAACCTCTGCTTCTCCTAGATCTGGGACGCTGTGTGACATGAGCATGTGCAAAAAACTCTGCTCTTTTGGGTCACAGCTTTTAAAACCTGGAATATAACAAGAAAAATATGTATCCTCTACCAAAGCCTCCGGACTTTCCCCCTCCTCATATTATTATTCAACCCTTTTGTATATAAGGAAAGCCATTGTTTTCAATAGAAAGACAAATAAAGATTTATGTAAACCTTTGACCCACTGGGGCTTTGATGGCTGGTGCATTTTTCTGAATGCCGATCCTGCTTTTCAGACTACTCCCCTTGAAAACTGATTACTGGCCTTAAAGCCAGAACATTGGCAGCCGTTCAGCAAACTGTCCAACGGTCCGCTCCACGTGAGAGTCACATTACGAGCGCCTGATCCATTCCCAGGCTTTACAGATTATATATTTGTCTGGATCGATCTCCGTCTCTCGCGCAAAAAACTGCAAAGCAAAGTCGAATGTTTCAGGAGTTTTATTTGGGCAAATGAGAACAAGAAAATATAAATAATATTCACAGACTTTTTCATATGAAAATATTTCTCATTTCATACCTCTTCCTTTAAAAAAAACGATGACAGCTGAGTACGTGATGTGTGCTAATGGTGGAGCTTTGCATCTGTAAACAAACTAAAGAAAAGAGCTTTAGCTAAGAAGGTCCTTGTTTCACATCAAACCGGAATGAATTTTATTTTTAAAGAATCAGGTATATATTAAATATTGCACTTTAATCACCACATTTTAAACTTCCTACCCCCCCCCCAAACAATCAGCTGCAACAAATCACCTTTGGACACAAGTCAGGCTTATTATTAAGCCAGGTATTGTTGTTTAATCAAGAACATACTACAGCCTGAAAAGGAAAAATTAATTATGAATTGATTTTAACTTAATGGAGCCGTCATACTAGTTCAGAAATGTTGTAATAATCTGATAGATAAACATGAGTCTGTGAATTGCTATGCACTCTATTCTGTGCTCCTGGCTGCAGTGTGTGACAGGAATGTGACTATGCAGACTGTGAGTATGAATTGGCAGCGAATAGGGAGATAGATCGGAGCTGATTACCAAATTTGCTGAAGTTGCGAAAGACACAAACTGATGTGTGTTCAATTGAGAAAAAAAAGTTTTCTTGTTTATTTCAAAACCACAGCAAAATTAACAAATAGACAAATCTGAGCTCCCTTTTACTTTTTGTGCCGGCAGCTGTGCATCCAGATTCAGTGTTGTTCAGTTTTTTGTGGCCTGTGTTTGTGTTGTTGAGACGGAGGTTTGTTGTTTGCTTAATAATTGTTTCCATCCCTGGCTGAACCCCCGGTCACACACCGGTCCAGTGGAGATCCTCGGAGCCACTTGCAGCTCAGCAGTGCTTGTTCTTCAGAACGTTGAGCACCTTCTGGTTCTTGGTCTTGAACGCCATGACGAAGTGCTGCGGGGCGATCTTCCCGCGGCCGTCCTCGTCCACCTGGCCCATGAAGACGTAGTTCAAGCCTGGTGAGGTCACACAAAACAAACCTGAATGCAGTGGCGGGAACGGCAGAGACATTCAGGGAGGCCAGACATCAGAATCTCCACGCGGCACGTTGATACTATATGTTTATACGCGTACATATAAACATATAGGATGCGTCATCGACAGTGAGTTCTTCTGCTCACCTCACACTTTGTGGGGGCGCTATCGGGCCGAGTGTGACAGAACAGCAGAGGAGTCAAACTCAGAGGTGCGAGTTATAAACAGCCAACCAGGAAGCGCACGGGGAGTTTCATCATTTACATAACGACCAGTTTTTCTGCAGCAGTGATTTCATACATCACGGGGCACATTCTCTAGAGCACTGGGCCAATTGAATTTCCCCAGCACTTACCTCTTCTGATAAATGGGCACTTCTTGCACAGGATAACGATCTTGGTGCTCATGGTCTTTCCTGCCTGCTGGATGGCCAGGCTGCCTTCTTTGTACACGTTGATGATGGAGACCGTGGCGTACATGCTTCCTTCTCTCATCACCGCCGTAATAACAGTGCCGGTTATTACTGTCAAACAAGAAGGTGAGGAAAAATTAAAGACACAGAAGTATTAAGGTTAACGTGTAAAAAGACTGTACACTTGTGACATGTGCAAATACGTGTAAGGTTAAGAATTTAAACCAATATTTCAACATTAGAGAAAAGAGACTGAAATTCAAATAGTGGAATTTAACGTCCACACAGGTGTAACAGGGCATCTGCTACTTCATCATACTGCGCATTAATTCTCATCTTTGAAATGCAGCCTGTCAGTAAAAGATGTCAAAGTGAATTAAGTGCATGGCCTCTCCACAGTTTGTTCCCAGGCTTTCATCGCTCCTTTTATGACCTTTTTATGGCTCCTTCATTTAACCCATGAGCGAACAGCCTCTTCTCAAAAACCCACAAAATAAAACATTGAGGAATCCATCTACTGAGACTCTTTAGATGTAAGACTTCAGATGAAAGCGTGAAGAATGTGGCCTGTGATGCAACCAAAGTTAAATGTGTGAATTGCGATCGTCAAGGATAATGTAATTATAAGTCCCTGTGACCTTTGACCTTTGAAATCAGTTCATCTTTGAGTCCAAGTGACTCCAAGGATTCTTCAGATAACGAAGAGTTGTGAGGTCGCCTTCACCTTTGACCCCCAAAATCGTATCAGTTCATCTTTGAGTGCAAGTTAACACTTGTACAAACTTGGAAGACATTCTCTCGAGGTGTTCCTGACATGTTGCGTTCAGACAAACACAAAGAAATGTTTTTTGTTAAGTCCCAGTGACCTTTGACCTCCAAAATCACTAAGTCAGAGTGAATGTTTGTACTAAATTTGAAAGGCTTCCCTGGAGGCGTGCCTGCGATATCATGTTCACAAGGCAAAATAAAGGTGCTTTGTGAGGTCACAGCCCTTTAACCACCACCAAATCCAATCAGTTCATTCGTGAGTCGGAATATTTGAAGAAAATCTCTCCATGCATTCTTTAGATATCGTGTTCACAAAAGTGGGACTGATGGACGCACAACCCACAAATAGGGGAGAAATCGGGAGATTCCAAAAGTGGAAATTTGAGAAATGGTTTTACAGCTTAATCGATCGGCATCGAGACTTGAACCCCACAGTTCTCCCTGAGTCTGCTCTGTGTGGTAAAAAAATGAAGGGATATGTTTTCAGTTATTTCCTGTTCAGACTGACGGGGTTCTCTTAAAGTACAAAACAATACTGTTTTATTGTTTGAACTTGCTGACAACGGCGGAGACCGGACATTTAGTGGAGATAGCGGAGCCAGGAGGAATCTGATCTCATTCAGCATGAACTGGATTCTGTACACGGATGGGAGCAATGTGCCTGGACCTCATGGTCAGTTTCATTTCCTGTCAGAGATGAGACTGTCCAGAGATCTGCCTGTTTCATTAATGTCTTTTTTTTAAACTGTTGCTCGTTCTTACAAACAACCAGTGAACTGCTTTTGAGAATTCAAAATCCATCACTATTAGATTCAGCAATACCGAAGCTATGAGCAAAATATAGAAACAACAACTATTCACAATCCCAGTAGCAGAATTAGTTTCTTATAAACCGGACCCCGATCTGCATGTCTTTGAATTGTGGTACGAAGCCAGAGCCAAACTCCACTGTGGATTAGACAAAGTATTTTCAGCTCTCGATACTGAAACGTGAAGTAACATCGTGTGCCGATTACGCCACCACATCACACGAGCTACTTTAAAAAAAAAGAAGAAATTCCACATCGCCTTTCCTTTCCTTGGCCCGTGATGCAAATCCAGGGCGGAGCTCTTTGAAACGCATGTGGTAAACATCTCCGGGAGGAAAACATCAGAGAGCGCGAGATTAGCAAACGGAGGCCGAGCCCCGAATCAACAAGGTCATTTATCAACAGTTTGCCCACAGTCAGAGGCTGAGAGAGTGTTTGTGTGTTTGTGTGTGTTTACACTGGAGGCAACTGTGTGTCCTACTGTACACACTCCCTCACTTCCTGGCGGGCTATCAAGGAAGCCTTTGAGATGCGCGGCGGAGAGGAAACAAGAGGTGCAAAGATAGTGACACGATCGGGACTGTAAACGGCTTGTTGGGGGAGATTCGGTGCTAATGTGGGTTCTGCTGACGTAGAACCTGGGAGGGGCTGCACGGCTCAGGGTCAGACTGTGTGAGATCAGAGCATGTGTTCAATAATCAGGGAGGAAACCCGGAGAGCGTATATCAGTGACTTTCTCTGCAGTTCAAACAATTTGCAATAAGCAGTGATGTTCTTACCAAAATTGCTGGAGCAGTAATTAGTCTCGAGCGTTCCCCGTCTTTTGCATTTCTGCTGGCACAGGGCGACGGAGTACTTCAGAGCTGCGGAGACACACACACACACACACACACACACATACACACACACACACAAATTCAATCTCTGTAATCGTACCTTCCACTGGAACCATGTGTACGCTACGGTTGCATCTGTGTTTCTACAGTGGGTTTATTTACAGTCTCGGCCTCGGAGACGTTGCACAGTTTGTAAAATAGCGAGACACAGGCAACATCTGTTTTTTTTAGAGTTAGACATTTTTACAAAATCCATGAAAGAAAGAAATGAGAAAATACGAGGGCAAATGTCTGGATATTATTCGAGGAGATGAGCCAACCAGGGAGCGACATCACGTGCAGGGAGGTGCCAAAGCACCCTGGCTTGAGCGAGGGAAAGAACAACAGCGTGTGGGGATGCGAGTCGGAAAATGAGCCGCGATTGTGGGTGCAGACACACACCCACAGTGTAGATGGACTCAGTGTGTTTGAACACGTGCTGTCGGTGGCTGACTCTATATTGGGACTTAAAGTGTGTTTGCACAGAGGAGAATGATGCAGCACAACTAAAGGTTTCATAGAAGAAATCCACTTTTTAACAATTTCATGTTAACATGAATCTTGTATTTATGTTAGCTACTTAAAGAAGGTCTGATCCAGATTTCCAAATTAAAAGCCTTAAAGAGCATTGAAGGAGTTAATTGCAATTATGTTCTATTTTTACTTAAGTACAAGTCACTTATTGTGAGTCTTGCTCAGATGTGCTATCAGAAACAGATTACAGACCTCCTGTATTTAAACCAAAAGATTAACTCTAGTAAAGCACAGACATTATCGTCACGTAGCTTCATCTACAAATAACCAGATGTTAGAAATCCTCTAGAGGTTCTTATTGGATGAAAGTGGCTACCTACGTATGGGCCTGGTGGTGGCGGGCTGTGTGGTGGTGGTGGGGGGTGCCATGGTGGTGGAGAACTTCTTGGGTCTGAACTTGTAGTGTCCGATGAAGCCGTCTGCGGTGAGACTGAGATCCGACAGGAACTGGATCAGGAGCTGGTTCCCCTCGGAGAACACCGGGCTGCAGGGAAACACAACCAGACGACCGGACTGAGGGTCAAACTCGAGATGAGATCATGGGACGGTGAAAATAAAATCCTGGGCATGGCCGGGTCACCTACGCGGGGGGGCTGTCTCCGCAGTATTTGCCGATCCTCTTGGCGTCGTTGATTTCTGCCCCGTTGAAAATGGAGACGTGGTCGTAGCGGCAGTAGTTGTCTCTTTCCACGTCAAACTTCTCAAACTTGACTTCAATAATCTGCGGGAAGAGACGCATTACAAGTAAAAATCCTCTTTCAACCACCAGAAGCTTGTAACACAGCCCATCATCGGGCCACGGCATTTGATTAAAGGCTACTCAGCATTTGTGGGATGATGTAGTCTACAACCATTTCTACGCTGAGCTGTGGGTAATGTATTATGCATGTGTGATGCTCCATTTCTACATGCCTCGTTCAACCACAAAAACTTTTCTCTTACAAAAACTGAACTTTTACACTTGAGATTTCAATTTCATACCTCCCTTTACTTTGAAAAATTAAGATCTAGAGTGAGTAAAGCACAGATCGCTGCCAAGGCCCAACAATCTCCTTAAATTTAATCCGGCTGCACCAAATTTCACACACTCATAGATATCAGTCCCCTGACTAGGCCGGATTTATTCAGACGCTTTAATTATTCCCTTGAAGTCAGGGATATAACAGGTTCTTCCGTGACCTTGACTTCATCCTTTCACCAAGTTTTGTGGTCATCCGTAATACTGCTAACAAACAAACAAACAAACAAACGTAACCTTCTAGACGGAGGTAAAAATAGTACAAATACAGACCTGGTTCTTTGGTGCCACTAGGTGCCAGGAACAGGTGACTCCCGCTGGGTAGTCCTTCTCAGGCCAGTTGGGCGTTTTGAAAGACCCAGAGGGTTTATCCAATCTGCCTCCACAGTACTGTTCCCCTGCAGAGAAATGACGGATGTTAAATCTTGGATCATCATCATCATCAGGGTGGTGACTGGACGATTGCTTGGTAATTTATCATTCCTGTTGCTTGGAGGAAATGACTTCCAGTGAGTAAACCGCATGTTCGTGAAGTCTTGTTTAAAAAGGGCGCACTCGTTGCCTTCTTTGTTTTTACGAACACCGGAAAAACCAAGTCACTCCTGCAAAGAGTGCCATCTAAAAAAAAGACAAAATGTTTCCAGGGCTTTCAGAGTTCAGTGCGATGACCACATGCCCTGTTTACACTGTCAGAGAGGAGAATCTCTAAGGGCATGATTTATCTGTAACATACAATTTAGTTGATGTTTCCTTTCAAACATGTCTTAAAAAGTATAATCTCGTACTTTCCCAGAAATAGACCTGTAACAAACAGAGGAGGTGTTGTCCTGTGCAGTTTTGACAACTCTCAGAGACAGAAGAGCAACAACTTATCTGTTAAATCCATTGTATCAGAGTGGGACAGGCTGGTTAATAGACGTTGTCCATTACAGCCGAGAGGAAACGTCTCATTCAACTATGTGATTCTTCTGACCTGAGAACCACTGAAGTGCTCCAGCAAGAAAAAAAAATCTGTGAGAAATTCCACATCAGACTGTGAGAAGTGTTGAGGTGTTTCTCTCTCTCTGTCCACATGCGGAATACTGAAACTAGAGGCTTTGTCTCAGACAGAAGAAAAACCCAAGGGTCAATGGTGTAGTCTCTTTTGTTTCACTTTTTCTGTGCATGCCTTGAAAGTGACAGATTTATGAAAAAGCTGAGCTTATCTTGAGGAGGTACATTTCTTTCATTGAAATCATTAGAGGTTCCAAAAACCGACAGCAGCATATGAAGTGCCACCGATGCTGCCGAAACTTTTTGGTAGCAAATCCATATGATCCGATACAACGTCTTTAAACAATGTTAGTTTCCCCCGGTTTAAAATAATATCTTCAAGAATCCTGTCGGGAAAATCCAACAAGTAAGTGGAGACTGGTACCACATGCAAGACTTCTGTTTCGAGGGGTGTTACGCATTCCTATAGATGATTTATTTGGGTCATATTATATAATGAAATAAGTTATATAGCATTCATTCTTTGTATATATTTGTTTTCAAAGGGTAGATGCTGAGCAAGACCACACAACAAAGAGGGTTAGTAGTTAACAAATGTTACATTACGGTGAATCAGATGTTATCTTTATAAATGCACCGGTACTTGGTATATGCCGATACTCAAGGAAAGAGAAAAACTGTATTGGAACAAATGGAGCTAGATATGATGCAATGACCTCAATCAGGCAAAAACTTGCTCTTTAAACCAAGACCCTCGGCTCAAGCACACACACACTCCCAGGACACTTTTAAATCCCTTTATGGGGTAAAGTCATGACCGACACTGAATCCCACGTGGCTCCGTCTCACACCCTTGAGATACTCTCATGCCAAGAGCCCTCTCCCTGCTCCTCCCAGGTTTGCCTACCTCTCTCATGCGGATGTGCGGCAGAGAAAACAGCCAGGAAGCCGCTGCCGGCCGTGTTGGCATCAGACACCATCTGCAGGAGCATCTTGTTGCCCGCGGAGACCAGGGCGCCTGGCTTGAAGGTCCCACAGAAGCGGCCGAGCCTCTGGCCGCTGGGATGCCCGCTGTGAACATCCACGTAGTCGTAGCGGCACAGGTTGTCACTCTCCAGGTCGATGAAGCGGAAGGACAGGACCACCACCTTGCCCTCAGGGACCTGGTTGGGCAATCACAGAGAGCGTGGAGAGAGGAGTGAGGGAACACCTTCAATACTAGGGCTAAAGGTTGTTGAGTGATAAAACTACAGTTAAACACCTTCCAGAAGATATTTGGGTGTTGCTACTTAAATCATGTACAACAATGTTTTCCACATGATTAAACCTGAGTAGTGATTAAAAACAAAACTGTGGCTGAGTAGTTTTAGAAGGAAGTTGGGGGTTTGGTGAATGTGAAAGGGTTTGAGAAAAGCCTGATGTCAATCAACAATTCAACTATCACTTTTATCATTGTAATTTTCTGTGATATATAAGAACAACAGGTGAATATGAAAGTGCACTCACTGTGATTCTCCACACACACTTGGTGTTAGGGGGGTAAACTCCTGGGTACCCCTGGCTCCCAATCACTCCAGAGTCCCCAGTGACATTTCCTCCACACGTGAAGATTGGTCTGTGGGAGGAATATAGAGAAAATGACTGTTTTCTATTCCCAAAATGTGTATTTAAAACAGTAAACATGTATAAATATAAAGGATTGGACTGTGGTTGATTTAATTCCTCCGCCAATGCACCATGCGTCAGTCTAGGCAACACTGCAGAATATTCCTCTTAATCTAAAAACTCCAGCTTCTCCACACACAGGAGGACCCACGACACCTGGCGCACTGACATGAATAACAACAACAATTGGTAAAAAGGTATGTAAATAAAAATAAGGTGTACCTCCGCTGGGTCTGCGCACAGACCTGTGTCAGGAGCAGGAGACTCCATGCGCAAAAGCCGCTGCACGTCCTCCTCCACATGGCTGGCTTCGCGGAGCAGGCGCCTGCCGCTGCTCGCATGTTTTCACCCCGTGGCACGACTGGCATTGTGCTGCTGAGTGCTCCTGCAGCCAGGAGGTCCTGCGGGGAGTTTCAGGGACTGGGAGCCGGAGCAGATGAATATAGCGTTTGTTCTGCGTGGTTGGAGGGAGGTAGGGAGGGAGGTATGGAGGGGGAGAGGGAGGGAGGGAGGGAGGGAGCCCAGGATGAGGCTTCCCCTCCTTCCCCAAAAAATAAAAAAAATAAAACGCTTGGAGGGTGAAGGGTCCTGAATCAGTTTCTTGGAGCACCTGGCCAAGATGGCATGAATTAACTTGACTTGAAGAAACCATGGCTGAACTTTGGCATTCCAGTCCAACATGGTGCCATGTCTACCCTGCGTGTGGCACAGACTTCATAAGTAGCTCGTGCAAAGTGTCTGCAGTGCGCAGACAGGACGCAGTGGCCAGATGTGGAGGCACAGAGGACAGCTGTGGTCTGTTCCCGTGGAGGAATGTGAATCCATACACCAGCTGACTACACATGATATGAAAATATGTGTGTTTGGATAGCTGCAGGCTGTTAAGCTGTATGAAGTGCACGGGTGACGAGAGGCCGTGGGGGGTGCTGGAGAGCGGTGGAGGGCGAGGGCGCCACCTGCTGGGAAAGAGAACAGTTCAAGTTTTGTTTTGTCATGTGCAAGTTAACACAGGGTCAACGGTCCAATGAAGAGTGTTGGACAAGAAGAGACCAGCTCAGCAGTACTGACATTTAAATATAAGCAAGATAGAAAGAGCTTACCATTAAAAAAAATCAAATACAATACACAACTATAACTATACACAGTCAGAGGTGCTTATTAGGACACATTTCATTCTAGCTCATTGTAAATTTTATTAACCAGTAAACTTATCGGCTATATAATTGTGTAGCTATTCACTAAAAGAGCAACTACAACTCAACTTGTGACCTTCAATCAATTCAATGTTATATTTCGACTTTTATTTTGTGGATCTAGCTATAGTTAGCTACTGTGAAATGAATGGTAGGTGTTCTCCAGTGAATACATACTGTATGGGTCATTTTTATAATAATAATAATGTAACACTTTAAAAAAAGAATTTACAAAATTCATGGGAATAAAATTATAGAGAAACCCCACCAAAAAAAAACAATAAACGTCAAATATTTATTTGTATGTAAAGTTATTCACCATTGAAATTAGAAGGAAATAAGTTCTGCCATCGTTGCCTCGGTGATCCACTGATACGCCTGCAGTGTCACATTCCCCCGTTTTCTTCTAATCGACGATCGATTTCGCTCCAGTTCCACAAAAGATGGCGGACCGAACGCCTGGCGGCTCTCAGAAAGCCAGCGCTAAGGTAAATTCACCGTTTGCACTCGCGTCAGCTAGGTTTCATTCACCGCAGCGGAAAACTACGTAAACACTAGCGTGCGCGAAGAAGCTCGACCGTTCATATATTTGTAGCGTACCAGAGAAGACGAGTGCGAATGTGCGCAGCGGTGTGAGCGACCTACCGACGAGCTAATGCTAACCGCTAGCTCCCACGGCCACACTGGCTAATGTAGCTCAGCTAAGCTAAGGTTTTATTATTAGGGCCAGTCGGGGCTAGTTGCACCAGAACTAAATATCGCCGGTGCTGTAAAACGCTTGATGTCGACCCGGATAATCAACAGAGCAACGTGAAGTGGATGCGTGTTTGAATTGAGACATTTAAAATGCAGGTCTGTGAACCCGGGCCTTCAGCCGGTAGCTCCTTGTTGTAGTCGCCCGACGCGTTCGGGTCGGTGTCCCTCCAGCGGCAGGCACCGACCTGTCGGGCTAATTGGGCTCGTCTGTCGCCACCTCCCAAGATACGTGTTTAGAAATCTTCCGTAAACACGACTCTCGAGAATGTCCGTTAAACGTTGTGCGATCACACAACCGAACGGACGTGAGTCGTCCACTTTGTGTTACTCACGGTCACTTGGCGGTGGCAGATCACCCGCGTAACTTACAACCTGTCATCGCTGTTACTGAAAACACCTGATTCATTGTATTGATTACCAACAACTGTGTGGGGGGCAGTGGCCATTTTGTAATTGCGTGGATGTGTGGCACGAACCAATCACATTTCTGCTGGGATTCCACCATGAGACGCTACTTGGAGGTCAACTGCACTTTGTTTACATGTGCAGGCGCTGCTCGAGAGCAAACTGAAGTCCTTCAGCATCGGCAAGATGGCAGTGGCCAAGAGGACGCTGAGCAAGAAGGAGCAGGATGAACTAAAGAAGAAGGTAAGTGGGCGCTGCCCTTTTTTAGACTGTGGGCTTTATAACCTGTGATCGTTTGACAAACACCTCAGATGCTTCTAAATAATTGAAAAATGTATATTTGTAACACTGGTTCTGTTTTCAGAAGGATGAGCTGCAAGCGGCGGAGATTTACGAGGAGTTTCTTGCTGCTTTTGAAGGAGGGGACGGCAAAGTCAAGGCCTTTGTCCGCGGTGGTATCGCAAACGCAACAAAAGGTACGACAATTACACGTTCTTCCCACATGGATTACATTATATAATACTTGGGAGTGAAATTGACCAGAAATACCACTTTGTCCTTGCAGAAGAAGCAGAAACTGATGAGAAGAAAGGGAAGTTGTACAAGCCCAAGTCACGTTTTGACGCTCAACCAAAAAGCAGCTTCTTGCCCTTGGATACCCCAACTCAGTTTGTATCAGTAGACAAAAGAACTGTAAGTGATATCTCAGTCTCTCTTGTTATCGCTCTAACAAGTCATTCTTTGTTGTTAATGTGCTGATAATATTTCCATGTCTTTGTTACAGCCTGTAAAGAAAAGTACTGACAAGGAGAAGAAAAAGAGCAACTTGGAACTTTTCAAAGAAGAACTGAAGCAGTAAGCTTCTTTTTTTTTAAACTGAATTTGAATTTTTAAAGTTTAAATTTCTATCAAATCTAAACTATTTTCTGTTATTCCTGCAGAATACAAGAGGAACGGGACGAAAGACACAAGCTGAAGGGGCGTGTGAGCCGCTTCGAGCCTCTCGCGGGCGCCGAAGGAAGACGCTCATGTAAGTGTTTATAATCTGCCTAACTGTGGCCGCTATACTAACTTGGCCTGAAATGGCCCTTTTCCTGCTCACCCTACTTATTCTCCCCCCTCCACCCTTAATCTACCCTTGCCCTGAAACAAAATTTATACTGCTTTTCTGCTTCTTTTAGCGGATGGTTCTTCAAGAAGAAACCGTCCGTCCAGTGGTAATTTTGACTTAATAAAGTGGCTGTGAATATCTTGCTAAGGAACCTTGTTGTCCTGTCCGACAGCGGTAGGAAATTCTTCTTTCTTGTCTCTCTCTACAGTTCTGGACGATTGTGCGCCAGGTTCCCACGACGTCGGAGACCCGTCCACTACCAACTTGTATCTTGGAAACATCAATCCACAGGTGAATTTGTAGTCAGTGATATAAAGAGTGATGCGCACTGATTTGAAACCTATTAATTTACCTATGGGGTGACTACATGGAAATGTGTGGTTTTGCGAATATTTACCAAGTGTCCATTTGAGACTTTCTAATTTCCTCTGTTTATGGTTATTGTTTTGTAGATGAATGAGGAGATGCTGTGTCAAGAGTTTGGAAGATATGGCCCGCTGGCCAGTGTGAAGATCATGTGGCCAAGGACGGACGAAGAAAGAGCTCGGGAGAGGAACTGTGGCTTTGTGGCCTTCATGAACAGGAGGGATGCTGAGCGAGCACTCAAGAACCTCAACGGTAAAGAGCTGTAGTTCTTTTTATAGTTGACAATAAGATGACCTACCCGTGTTCTCTCCAGCCCCCCCCTTACATGTATTTTTACTATTACAGGAAAGATGATAATGAACTTTGAGATGAAATTAGGGTGGGGCAAAGGTGTGCCCATTCCACCCCATCCCATATACATCCCTCCTTCCATGATGGAGCACACACTCCCACCACCTCCCTCCGGCCTCCCCTTCAACGCACAGCCCCGGGAGAGGTTAAAGAACCCCAGTGCTACCATGCTTCCTCCACCCAAAAACAAGGAGGAGTTTGAGAAGGTAACTTAGCATGTCAGCCTAGGGATCTCTCAGGGGTTAGAGCAGTGTTTTCATAATTCTGCTGGAAGGAGTTTAGCCTTTTATTCTGAGCAGTCAGTACAGGTATTAATCTTAGTTTCTGTTAGTGATAGATTTATGTCTTGTTCACCAAATTGAATTAGCTGCACTATATATTCAAAGTGTGCATATGATGAAATGTTAGTGTGTGGAAAAGTGATATAGAGAGGTGTTTATGGTTAGAGAAGTGTCGCAGGTGTTTGGCCTTTATTAAAACTGACAGCAGAAAAGGAAAGTTCATGTCTTTTGCACTTTTAAATGCATTTTTTATATTTTTCACCTGTTGCCTTTATAACAATACTCACATTCTATGTTTATTATCTGATGTGACTTCATATACAGACTCTGTCGCAAGCCATAGTCAAAGTGGTTATCCCAACAGAAAGGTACATGTTTTTCTTTTTTTAAATTGGTTAACAAACTTAGACCAAACAAACATCCCATAATGAAGCCAAACGTTTGATCAGTTGATCACTGCATGCTACAGGGGGCTGGTCAGTGTGGCTGAGCAATGGTTGAGGCATTTGTACATCGTCTTCATATTAGCTCTTAGCATAATACTGACTGAAAGGTTTGTTGTGTATTTCGCTCTTTCACCACCATCACCATCATTCATGATTCCCTTTTAAAATATATAGCTGCACATCCTTAAAGAGCGTACTTAATATGCTGTAATGAGAAAGATCCTGACTCGTCCATCACAGCATCACCCCATACATCAACATTTACTTGTTTTGCTCTACTTTAGTGACATGGCATTCTGCCACATACATAGCCTGCTGACGCTAGACCTGTAGCTGTGTTAAACCTGCTCTCTGACCATTGCTCAATCAGACCGTCTGCCCCCTTGGCCTCTGTCACCCTATCAGGAGCTCAGTAAATCTGGCCCCTGCCAACCAATCCAAACCTTGCCAGCATTAGTTTCTCTATGACCTTTGACATTGGCCTTGGTGAGCAGCACAAGTTGAACTGTCTGCGGCAGCGAGGGACCTGAAAAGCATCATGGGATGGATTGGGAAAGTATACTGAGTTTTACCCTGCCATTGGTACGATCGGCTCCAATACAAGTAAATGTGATCTGTGTTGTCAAATGAAAGACACCCTTTGTCTCGTTGGCCACTTTAGGCTAATTATATGCAGCCTGCAGCACAAATTTCCACATCAGAACTCTAGTAATCCCATTTGCACTGTATCCAGGCATTACCAACTGCACCATTAGAAAACATGTTAAGCCTGTTGAGGCCATCAGTCCTATATGGCTATTTTGTATTAGTCTGGAGATGAGTCGGAGGTGAAAGGCACTTAATTGACAAGACGTTTTAACCGAGTCTTGTCAGTGTCTCGCGCAAGTTCATCAGCTTCATTCGTCCCCATTTAGTTTAAATTAATATCTAGAAAGCGTCCGGGCAGTGCACTGTGGCCTTAAAGAGCACAGGCATGAACTTCAGTTCATACACAAGTTAGACAAATATTCTGTCACCTGATTCGTTGATGTTAAAGATTTTATGTCATTAGTTGTAATTTTATAAGTTTTGTTGTACATTGGCCCAGAGGCTTAATTGCACTTAATTTATGCCCGGTGAGATGACACTCTGACAGTTGTCTGTGTATTAATGTATTTAATTGTTGTGTATTTGGCACATATTTTATGTAATAGCAAGAATCAACCTGGAAAACCTCAGCACTGTAAAACTGTACTTGACAGCAGCAGCTACGTCCTGCAGCAGTTTATTATGGAACAGGCATCATGTCTTAGATGAGACTGTTTTGAGTGTCAATCAACCGAGCATAAATTAATCTTTGACAGGCAGGCTTTTTTTTTGAGTGGTCACCAGTCATGCCAGTCTGAATCTGTTTGCTTTAACTGTGTTTTTCTTGTAGGAATTTGCTCTCTCTCATCCACCGAATGATCGAGTTTGTGGTGCGTGAAGGCCCAATGTTTGAAGCCATGATCATGAACAGAGAAATCAACAATGCCATGTACAGGTAAGGGATACTGCACATCAGGAATTTATTCATTACCGCTATAGCTGTTAAAATGCAGAGGTATGATGCCTTTTACTTTGTTTTCCTCCAGGTTCCTTTTCGAGAACCAGAGCCCGGCACACGTGTACTACAGATGGAAGCTGTACTCCATACTACAGGTTTGATTTCTATGTTAAATGATTGTTTCAGTTCAGCACAAAATGCTAGTGGCATCCAGCACAGACGGAAATAAAAACATAACAAAGTCCTGCAGGCTTTTATTTTGATATTTACTGTAAAATATGTCTTTCAGGGTGAAGCTCCAGCCAAATGGCGAACAGATGACTTCAGGATGTTTAAAAATGGCTCTTTCTGGCATCCACCTCCTCTTAATCCATACCTCCATGGTCCTTACGATGATGGGGAGGAAGAAGAGGATGATGAGGATGGCGTCAGGAAAGGCAGCTTGAAAGAAGAGTACGACTCATTACCTTATATATAAGTGAAACTACCTAATCGTAATTTATTTGACTGTTGTGTTCAGATCTGCTGTTACTGATAACTTGTCATCCCTCTCTGCAGCGAGCGGGACAAACTAGAGGAGATGCTCCGTGCTATGACTCCAAGGAGAGGAGACATCGCAGAGGCCATGCTGTTTTGTCTCAATCGCGCTGAAGCTGCTGAGGAGATCGTGGAGTGCGTCACCGAGTCTCTCTCCATCCTCAAGACCCCTCTTCCCAAGAAGGCAAGTCCCAACACGGAGCTCTGGTGCAAAAAAGGGCCAATATCTTCAGTGAATGTTAAATACCGTGGAAGATTGTTAATTAATTTGTATTTTTCTCTTTAACATTTCAGATTGCAAGGTTATATCTTGTTTCTGATGTGCTGTACAACTCTTCTGCCAAAGTAGCCAATGCCTCATACTACAGAAAATAGTAAGTTGTTAAATACATGTTCTTAATTTAAATGTAACTTAACAATAAGGTATTTAAGTCACCAGTTGGTTCTAAATCATAAACAACATTCTTTCCCTTCTCTCAACAGTTTTGAGACAAAACTCTGTCAGATTTTCGCAGACCTCAATTCAACATACAAATCCATACAGGGCCACCTTCAGAGCGAGAACTTTAAGGTACCAGATGTCATTCACCTCTTATTCAGTAAACTTAACATGTTGGATCATTTACATAATTAGAGCCTCAGGTCACTCAATCCTCTTTGTCTTGTTTCCTTCTTCAGCAACGGGTAATGTCGTGTTTCCGGGCGTGGGAGGACTGGGCTGTGTATCCCGACCCGTTCCTCATCAAGCTGCAGAACATCTTTCTGGGTCTAGTTAATCTCACGGTAGAGAAGGAACCTCCTTGCGTCATTGTGGAGGTACGATATGTCCCAATATAAGTCACCACTGCAATGCTTAATAAAAAACAATCCCATCATGTACCAAAACAAATCTAAAAGTCTTCTCTGTCCCAGGTTGAGCCACCAGAGGACATCGATGGGGCTCCGATAGGCGAGTATGTAGATGGGAGTCCACTGGAGGATGTGGACGGAGTACCAATTGACGGAGGGGCCATTGACGGGGCACCTATCGATGGAGCCCCACTGGATGACCTGGATGGAGTTCCTATCAAACCCATGGAAGAAGACATAGATGGAATACCTTGTGAGTGGTTGCTTGAAACGTTTTTCTATTGGTGGTGATAAGGATCTCAGTTAATTTTTGTACCTCTTGAACTGTGACAGTGACAAGTTTATTTTCTTGGTTTTGTAGTCGATCAGTGCAAAGAAGCAGCCTTCAAGGTAGCACCTTCAAAGTGGGAGGCAGTGGACGAGTCGGAGTTATCATCTCAAGGTGAGACCTTCTAGGTTGTCAATTATTCAGCTATAATGTAAGAATACATCGCACCTCTATTCTATTGTCTGGATAGAATGATTGTCATGAAGCTGTGTTTACCACGCTGCTGTTTCCTAATCGCCTCTTCTCCTACTCAGCTGTGACGACCTCAAAGTGGGAGGCACTGGAGCAGCCAGAACAAACAAAAAAGTGAGTCGTGTTTGTGTACTTTGCTGATAATGATCTGTTCAGTTACACCCCCTTTCCTTTGGTGCGCTCATGACCATAACCCTGATAAACTGTTTTCAACTCTGAAGAAACGAGGTGGACAGTGATGAAGACGTGCAGAGCCCTCGCTCAGACGAACACCAGAGCTTCTCCAATCCCACGAGAGACGATTCAGACACTAAGACCAAGATATCTGAAATGAATGAGGAGAAACGCACCAAGCTCCGAGAGATCGAGGTACTTTACAACCTCTGCAAACCTCCATACCTCTGACAGCACATGTTCTGTGTCTTCTATTCACAAGGAATATTTGTGACCATTTTCCTTTTATTGTGTTTTTTTATCAAGGTTAAGGTCGTGAAGTTCCAGGATGAGCTGGAGTTTGGGAAAAGGCCAAAGAAGTCTGGTCAGAGTATCCAGGAGCAGGTGGAGCATTACAGGGAGAAGCTACTACAAAAGGTACTGAAATAAACCCTGCTAATGTAACAAGAGAGGATACTCAATACAGAAAATCATATCTAAAATGAGGTTAATATATTGTTTCTTTACAAAAGGAAAAAGAAAAGGAGAAACTAGAGCGGGAAAAAGAGCGAGAGAAGAAAGAGAAGGAGAAAGCCGATGCTCGGTTGAAAGACTTGAAGAAGGAAAAAGAGAAGGAGGACACGCCCACCAGGAAAGAGAGGTGAGAGCCGTTTAGTGCAAAGTGGTTTCAGCTTCATCCACCGGTAAAGTTGTTCTATTGTTTTAAACTGCGCTTCATTAAACGTTTGGCTTGGTCCCTATCTGACAGACATGCGTCCTCTGTGGTTGACAGGAAGCGGCGCCACAGTGGCTCACCCAGCCCGACGAGGAGCAGCAGCAGACGGGGGCGCTCCTCCTCTCCTCGCTCGGAAAGATCAGACCGATCGTTCTCTAAAGACACAACCTCCCGCTCCACCCATAAAGACTCCCCCCGAACCAGCAGCAAAAAGTCCTCCAAGAGGTAAGAGAAGAAATCCAACATTAATATGACAGATTGTTATCAGGGCCATGTTGAGGACAAACAAAGTGTGAGATTGAGAATAAAGTTGTAATTTTAACAGACAAAAACTTTTATTGGAAGTAAATTAGCATAGTATCCTAATTCTTGAACCAATCCAATTATTTCTTGAGAAACTGTTTCATGCAGATGCAACAAACAGTTTCTTGCACAATGATATTGAATATTAAGTTTTTTCTGAAACTTGTTTTAAAAATATACCACATTCCTCCTTTTCACTCAGATTCTCTTAATGTTTTGGATTTGTTCTAAATCTGTTCTCAATCTCCTTTGAGGGGCCTTAATGCCGTCATATGTTAGAGCCTACTCTTGGTTTGTACCTGACTTTAAACAGTTACTGCAGTGCCATTTGTGGGGTTAAGATGTAATAGAAGTATCTGTGTTTGTCCCACCAGATCTCCTTCGTTACCTCGCACACCCAAACGATCCCGGCGGTCGCGCTCCAAGACGCCCAAGAAATCAACCAAGAAGTCCCGCTCCAAATCCCGGTCTCCTCACAAGTCTCACAAAAAATCAAAGAAGAGCAAACACTGACGCCTTTTAGTTTTTCTTTTTCTTTCTGGAACCTCTCCTCCTCTGCCCCCCCCCCTCTGCGCCGTGTTGTATAAAAGATTGAGTGATCTGGGCAGCGGAAGATCTCTGCCCCGGATGTTAATGTATAGATAATGAAGAGCGGAGGCTGCTGCATGGGTTGCCATCTGGTGTATCAAATGGATGGGGGCCATTGCTGTTTTATATTGTACAAAAAAATACTGTGCTTGTGTGTCCTGATTCCCATCCACCTCCCAGTGGAATTCATCCATGTGGTAGACCACTCCCATACCGAGTGTGACGACAATAGTCTTACAATAATGCTGTCATTTTCTGTTTTTGTAGTTCACATTAAAAATAATTCCTAATAAACCAGTTTCATTTTTAATCAAGTTTCATGTTTTGACAATCAGAAAATAAGTCTTAAATTTACATTTAGTGCATTTTGGTTATATTACATATATCACACGAGTTCAATCTTCTTTTTAAAGGCAGCATTTAGTTAAGGCAGAAATAGTTCTGACAACCGTCGAGCTGGTGTGATCATTACTTCACAGTTTGGCCTGAGTCTTCTTCAGTTGATCCCTCAGTTCCAGATGAGCGATGGAGGAGAGGTGAACCTCATCCGGTCCGTCAGCGATGCGCAGAGTCCGCACGTAGGAATACCTGAGCAAGAATATCTGCATCAGGAAGATTCATTTGATGCTTGTTCTCATTTGAGGATCTAAAAGATACATCTTAAAACGTATTGGATACATTTAGACAGCTCTTAATTATGGTAAAATTCATTTAACGGTACAGTCTCTGATTATCCCTCATATCTGTCGTTCTTGAACTGGATCTTAAACATCATTCATTGTGGCCTTTGTGGCCTCACAGAAAATACTCACATCTGTGCCAGTGGGAAGTCTCCAGACACACCAGCTCCTCCGTAAACCTGGATCGCACAGTCCACCACTTTACAGGCCATCCTGGCTGCTGCCACCTTGATCATGGCAATCTAAGGAGCAGAAAATGAAAGGGGAAATAAAGGAGCAGTTAAGAAACAAATTAATTTTATTGTGAAACTAAATTTGCATTATTTGGTCACAGCATCACATCTGACAGAACTATAAATCTCTGGGAACAATCAATTGACTTCATATATCTTCTGATGTGGATTTTGGATTACCAGCCTCACCTGTTTGCGAGCAGCCCGACTTCCCACTGTATCCAGTGCCTGGGCCGCGTGTAGAGTCAGCAGACGTGTTTGTTCAATCATGAGACGACACTCAGCGATCCAGTGAGCAACAACTTCCTGCACAGAGAAAACACACACGTTCCTCACGTTGTATTTAAAACTCTTCACCACTAGGGGTCATCAGTGGGAAAGTGGATGATCCCTTACATGTTGGTACAGCTTCTTTCCAAACGTTTGTCTGGTGGCCGCTCGCTGGCAGAGCAGCTCCAGAGCAAACTCTGCCAGGCCGACCGCTCTCATACAGTGGTGCAGTCTGCCCGGCCCCAGACGGCCTTGAGCAATCTCAAACCCCCTCCCTTCTCCTGAGAATGAGAACACATGATTATGACCTCATGAGCATAATCGTTAGGATCACTTTGTGTCCAAACACAATAAAGATAAGGCTTCATATCTGTGGCTTTACAGGGGACGTGTGCTTCTTGAGAAGAAAACAAACAACGCAGCAGTGAGGTCTCACCCAGAATCATGTTGCAGGCAGGGACACGCACGTTCTCAAAGTGCACTTCCAAGTGGCCTCCGTGGATGGCATCTGAGCACCAGAGACAAGAGGAAAGTTTGAAGAATGTTTGTGTGGTAAAAAATACAAAATAAACAGTGTAACACCCACCGTCCTGTCCGAACACGGTGAGAGGTCGGACTCGTTTTACACCCGGTGTGTCCATGGGTACGAGGATCATGCTGTGTTGGCCGTGCCTGAGAAACACATTCATAACAAAAAGGGAGCAAAGACTATTTAACTATTTGATTTAAATAGGAAATTCCACATTCTATTATGGAGATTCTACGAGTTCATGCTGCTCTGATAGTTGAACATTTTGCAACAGCCAGTAATTATGTGAATCTACAACCGGACTTATTTCACACGCTCTTTTCCAAACATGGTTGGGTGTATCTGAAAGTGAAGGTGTGGTTGAATAAATTACTCTCCATTAATATCTGTAACACATGTAGCTGATGAGCTTTTGGATAAAGATCAGTCCGCCACAAGCATCAACAAGATTTGATTTTAATGCCTTGTGATACATCAAACATTTGGCAGGGTGGTTTCAAAATGCAAGTGCATGCTGGGAAGTCCCAGAGCAAAGTCCACCTCCATTACAATAGTAATATAACAGAGGGAGTTTAACGGGGAGAGAAGTGCAAAGGTTTCGCAAACAAGTAGCAAAGCAGCATTTCAATAGAAAACAAATCATATGACGGATGACGGGAAAAAGTGTCTCAAGCAGCAGAAGAGGGAAACAAACATGAAACGACTCCTCTGACCTGCTGCCAACATCTGGAGAATGGCCCCTGCACATCACAATGGCCACTTTGCATTGAGGATTCCCAGCACCTGCAGGGAGCAGTCAGAAACACAGGGGTTCATTTGTATTCCAGTCTCCTCGATGTGGGGATTCGACAAACAACAGGGACAAAACAACTTTTCACAGTTTGACTTTGTCCTTAGACTGGAGTGTGCGGTCGGAAACTGAGAGGCCCTGACAGATTGACGGCATCGCAAGCCACAGGTTTATATTTTCACCCGTAGGAACTCTCAGTTTGTCATTTAAGAGATTCATTTTGTTGGAGAGGAGTTTAAAACTATGATTTGTACCTGGAAAACAACAATCCAAAAAAGGTACAAACACTGTGCAGAGCTCCCACTAGAGGGCGAGGTCACACAGACACACAGCAGTCATTAATCAACTGTACAAGGTGTTAGACAGAGCAGATGCAGAGGAAGTGATGAAAATGAATAATCAGATAATATTATTACGAAGGAGCGCACACACCTCCGCCGAGACCGAGCCCCCTTATGACATCACATTTCAATTCACTAGATACAGATTAGTGTTTGGATCCTGCACCAAATTTTCATTCATTCTCATTCTCATAAATTTCCGCCATTTCTCGCAATGTTCAAGAAAGTTAATAAAAACGTCGAACACAACATCTTTCCATCGAGTTTCATAGTAATCTGTCTGGTAGTTTTTGCGTGATCTTGCTTACAAACAAACAAACAAATAAACAAACGGACAGGGGTGAAAACATAACCTCCCCGTGGATGTAATAAACTTTAACAACAGTCTAGTCAGAACAGACCTTGGATCCCTAAGGCCCAGGTGACCAATCATCTGCCTTCCTGTTTATACACCTGTCCCAAGCGAAAAACACCTGTCCCCTGAGGACAGGACATATGGACGCCAGACGGCTACAGATGAGACATTTGATTATTTCCAGTCACAGCTCATAAGACATAAGAACAAACTCCGACTGATGTTTGGTTTTTAAACTCTCTGTGATCGCGGTTCGGTGGACGGTGCCTTCATTGTGGCAAAACCACATTTTCTACACACCCGACTCCACCCAGGGTTCACGCACCGTAGAGAAAAGACTGTTTGGTTTTCCCTGTTAATTTAGTTTCCTCCGAGGTGAGGTGACTCGACAGCCGTGTTCATACACGACTTACCACCACTGGAATGAAAAGCAGTAATTCATCTTCCTTTGAACGTGACATCCAAATATTTATATTTTATGATGTTGAAGTTGTTACAAAGTGTTCATGTCAGGATCGTGTATAAAATGATATATGACGCGTAAACTGACATCTCTTTACTTTACTTATAAGGTTTTGTTTTATTTAAAAAGGTTTTATACACCTAGTTCTAAATCAAAGTTTTTTAATGTTTAAGCAGAAACATGCAGCGAGACGAGAGCACCTTCTCTGAGGAAACTGGAATTGTATTGAAAAGAAGAAAAAGCTAGAAAAATTAAAATACTGAAAACATTTCAAGTTAAAAGTAAAACAGAGTGATTTAGTCAGATGCAGATGTGAGTCAGGCTGGTAAACACTGAGCTGAACATTTCCAGCAAATCACACATTAAGTTCTGTAACTGGGACAATATGGGCGACCAGGAGACTCCCTGTGTGACATCACGAGTGGGAACCAGCGAGAGAGCAGAGCTACGTGGTGAGGAGAGTGTCGACAGCAGAGGGAGGAGGGACAGGGCCGAGAGGCAGAGGGATCAGTCACTTCAGTCCTGCAGGAAACACAGCTTTTCTCCTCAGGACTCATTACAACTCTTTGTGATTTTGAAAAACTAAACGGATTCACACAACTTCACACAGCAACTGACAGGAGGTAAGAACATCTCCTTAAATTCCTATTTTCTTGAATTACTTTATGTTTTCAATAACAAAAAAAAGATAAACTCGGACTAGGAGAACATACAGAAATCTTGAATCCACAATCTTTACCAGACGTGTATTAAACAAATAAGATGTTTTAACTATGTTGTTTGATTTCTACCTTTACACAGAAATGTATTGTAACTTGTGAAGTCAACGGTTTCCTTCGGTGTTAGAACAACAGTCAAAGTCCAGGACATTTTATGGAGGTTATTATATCCACAGTGAGGTAATGATAACAAGCTGACCTGAGCCTGATACATTTGTTTTGAGTGGTTGTGTTTTTATCTCATCACAGTTTCAGTCTTGGTTTTCTGATCAGAAACCCAAGTAAATCATTATCCGTATAGTCTCTGTTGCTTTAGGTTAAAACTCAACTGTCAGAATAAAATGAATCTTTAACATTTTTATGTTGTTTAATTTAAATAAAAATGGTCACAACTAATAATTTACAGAAAACAACTCAACAGCTAAATCCAAATTTATTACAATGTAAAAAGTGTGTTTACATTTATAGTGTTTGCAAAATAGGATTACCTTTCCAATTATTACCACATTAATCTTATAACTAGCTATTCATTTACATATGTATATTTTATTTTATTTGTGAAGACCAAATAACAGAAACAACAGCAACACAAACGTATGTATTAACCACTTACTCCTCTTGCATATGAAGAGCAGCTGTTGACAGCAGGAGAATACTTGACATTTCTGTGTTCCCAAGAACATCTGTTTCAGAATTCCTGCTCCTCCCATTTGGGAGATAATGACTCATTATGTAACCAATCTGGAAACCTTTCATAAAAATGACAAACTGTCATCTTTCTAATTAACACGTTTTGCCAAAAAGTTTGTGAGATGCAAAATACTTGTTTTTTTGGCAATGATTTATATCATCAGTATCTTTTGCTGTTGGGTTTCTCAGTTTCCAACAAATGTCACGTGACTAGTAGTAATATCTTCGTGACCAAAAGTATAAACTTATATTTAATTAGATTGTGGTGTTTCCTCAAGGTTGAATATATTGTTTTACAAAGAGAATTATCTCTTTTGATCAGAGACAAGAGTCGACTTGTTCACACACAGCTCAGTATTTACTGGTCCTCAGCAGACATAACATCTGGAGCCAACAACTGTGAGGGTTTGTTAACAATACAATGTGTCTCACTTCCATGGGACGTCCTGTGGCACCAGCGAAAAGCAACATCCTGGGATTTGGATCTGTTGAGAGACCTTGGTTACACCCGCGTGTCGTGCTCATCTCTCCTTCCACATAGTTCCTGTCATTCCTGACCTTTCGACGCTCTCCTACGGGCCAAGTGCCGATAATCACTCAAACAGAGGAGCTTGGAGCTGAGGACATTGATCACGGCATCCAACAAAATGAACACTATCTGAATTCAAAGGGTAATTAGAGGGTCGGCGAGTCGTCCGGTTTGCTTTTCATCCCTCAGAGCAGCTTTCACTGGGGTTATTCAAGCCAACACACAGTTCAAACACACAGGGATAAGGCCATTAGGGAAGCCACGCAGGAGAGATTCCTCTGATGCACAAAACAGAAACAACCTCTCTGTCCTGTTGCAGAGGAGCTCATGGTATACAATGATCTCATTCTGTGAGGCAACACAATGGGCTTCATTATTTGTTTCATAGTGTGAAACACAGCATGAGGAATTAAAAAGGGCAAAGTTAAATGTTCTGAAATTTGAAAATAAAAGGTACCTTCTTTTCCCCCCCGTACAGAAAAAAAATAAACGATGGAAAATGTCACTTATCACGAGGACGAGGACTTCAATGACACCTACGATTACGATTATGAACACAGTGTCTGCGACAAAGAGACGGTGCGCTCCTTTGCCAGCTACTACTTCCCAGTCGTCTATGCCCTGGCTCTGGTGGTCGGTCTGGCCGGGAACACCCTGGTCGTGGTGGTCTACACGTCAAAGCTGCGACTACGAAGCCTGACAGATGTGTGCATCCTTAACCTCGCCATATCCGACCTGCTGCTCCTCCTCACCCTCCCCTTCTGGGCGGCTGATGCCGTCCATGGCTGGCAGTTGGGTTCGGCAGCCTGCAAGATCACCTCCTTCCTCTACAGTGCCAACTTCAGCTGTGGGATGCTGCTGCTGGCGTGTATCAGTGTGGATCGCTACCGCGCTGTAACCCAAAGTCCAGCAGGCAGGACTGGGACAGGTGCCCGGCTGAGGAGACAATGGCTCCTGGTGTGTGTGGTGTTGTGGGCTGTTGCCAGCTTTCTCGGCCTTCCCGAACTTATCTTCTCCACAGTGAAACACTCTCACAGCGGGAAGGCCTGCACAGCCGTCTACCCCCACGCAATGGCCAGACCAGCAAAGGCTGCCTTGGAGCTGCTGGAGGTGACCCTTAGATTCTTGCTGCCTTTCTTAGTCATGGTGGTGTGCTACTGCTCGGTGGGACGGATCCTGAGCCGGGTGGCCGGGGTGCGAAGAGACCGGAAGTGGCGCAGCCTGCGAGTCCTGCTGGCTGTGGTGGCCGTGTTCCTGCTCACCCAGCTGCCCTACAACGTGGTCAAACTGTGCCGGGCGATGGACGTCATCTACATTGTGACCGATTGCGGTGTCAGCAAGGCCCTGGACCATGCTCTCCAAGTGACAGAGAGCCTGGCACTGACCCACGCCTGCATCAACCCTCTCCTCTACGCCTTCCTCGGCTCCTCCTTCAGGGTTCACGTCCTCAAGACCGCCAAGCACCTCGGACAGAGGCTCCAGAGAACCACACGACGCGTGAGGGAGGAGCCGGCGGTGGAGATTTCACTCAACACTCGCAATCCAACGCAATCCCAGTCTGGTTCGGAGGACCAAGACACAAGCACCTTCACTATTTAAAGCAACACTATGTTACTTTAGCTGAGCAACGGCGCCCCCTGCAGCCACACAGGATGATTGTCTGAGCAATTAAGGGGTTTTCATGTCGAGAAAAAAGAAAGCCTATCAATCTATTGACTGCGCACTGAACTGAAACACAGCTGAGGCCCTGATCCCCGGCTTCCTGAACCTGAAGAGCTCTGTTGAAAATTCTTGATATTTGATAAGTTTCCTCGCTGATTATTGGTAATAAACTCAGTTTTTTAAGACTTCCTAGTCTTTTTAAACGATCTAGAGTTCAGCATTACTCTTGAACTTTCTGGTCCTGATTCTGATAATTTAAGCAGTTACTATCAGTCAGTATCACTCTTCTTAGAGGAGATCAAACCAATTCACTGACGTTACAGAGAACAGATGTTCAGGGTGAGCCGTGGGAACCAAAGCGACACTAATCTCTGTCAGGGAACCAACACACTGATTCTGAAGATGCTATATAAAGAGTAAAGAAAAGTTGTATAGTGCTGCCTCTACTCATGACATATATATTTTCCTGTAAGCACCTGTTGTATCCATGTATATATGTTTGCACATCTTTTTTTATCACGTAAGCTAGACATAATTAACAATGTAAATTAATTATTAGTGCAATGTATATATATATATAAAAACATTGGGTGTATATGCTAAGCAACTGAGCAAAAATATTTTCTACAAATAAAGTTTTTTATTAAATAAAGCAAAGAATAATACGTTTAAAATAAAGCTTGAGTGCCTTTCATTGGTCGATCTATGTGATGACTAAACATTTCATACAACAACACAATTGAGACTTTAATCTTTTCCCCTTTGGTTCACCTCCATGTGACATTAGACTCAAGCAAACACTAACACAGCAGATCAACTGGAGGCTCATAGTGTTTGATGCTAACAGTGTTCAAACCTGTTTACACTGGAAGGGGATCATCTATATTCCGGACTAGCTCTTAACAAGGTGGAGACATAACAGTTTCCTTTGTATCGCATTCTTTCCGATTGCTTTCAGCGTCTGACAAATGAATGCACTGTAATTTGCAGTACCTGGAACTTCTGCTCTTTCCACTGTAATGCCTCCCAGCTTGGATCTGTGGGAGCTCGACACTGTACAATCAACACACTAGGTGTGTCTTCTTACTGACACAAAAGGTGAGGCTGAGCTTGTTATAGTTTCTTTGGTATTAGCTGTATCAAGTTTCATTTGACAAAGCAAACAAGGAATTTCTTAATCTTGTGCGACCCAATTTAGTCATTAATCTACAAGCCACCACAGGCTCTACCTGTACAATCTGTGCTTCTTTAGAGATGATTATGATCTACTCCACACGAACGCCATACGTTTCTCAAAACAGCAAAACAGCAAAACCAATGTTTCAACCTTAAACTACAACATATAATCCTGATTGTTTCATTTAGCAATTTTAACCAAAGTTAGAATGACCTGCATGATGATTCCTCCCTACAATGTTGAACATGTGTGTACGTCTGTGCTTCTGTCTGTAAATACAAATGCCTACGGCTGAGAGATTACTGGTCTGGGAATAATTGCAGCACATTATCAGGCCCATGGGACAGTCCCAGTGCTTCCACACCACCGGGCAGCACAGGACCTCCCGCCCCGCTGCTCAGTTTGCCAGAAACCATAATTCTACACAGAAGGGAAAGCAAAGAAGAAAACTGCAGACTGTGGTAGAGTGGGAAGATTGTCGGCATCGTTTTTCAAGGAAGTAATTTTCCAGAAAGTTAAGGCTAAAGCAGGAGATTAGGTGTACAAATAAATTTTGTACGACCTAATGTGGGTACTGCTGTGTAATTATAAAAATGACTGAATGAGTGTATACACCCAAAAGGTACTCCGTTTTGTTCATTCCTCCTCCAAGGCCCAACAGTCCCCTTATGAAACCAGATTTAAACTCTAGATATTACATGCTGGATTTTTAGTTCTTGTATAATCTCACTTACAATCAAACAAACAGACAGGGGTGAAAATATAATCTGCATCTGAGAAGTCTTTATTACTTTGTTTTTCTCTACGGCAACAGTTCCTGTACCAACAGATCCACAGATCCTCCTTTAGGGGGACACGATGCGCCGGCTGCCAAGCACCTTGGACGGCATGTTGGGAAACACCACTGACACGTCAGTAAGGAACATCTGATACCTCAAAGGAATGCGTTACCATAGCAAAACATAATCTCCAGCACAATCCTACAGAGTCTTAGTTTTGCTTTTGCTTTTGTTGGAACGTGAGGCTGAATTCAGTGTCAAGTCAAGACCGTCCCATTTCCTCTCCTGCAGAATACAGTTTGACAGACGAGCAGCCACAGGTCAGAGTGAGGAGGAAACATTCCATCCTAACAGAGAGATGTATTCATAGTGGCAGGGGACATTCACGAAACCCCGGAAGATTAGTTTTCTACTGGTGGAAACTTCACTTGAGAGAATAAGGAGAATTGTTCCGAATAGAGACATACAGCATGACTCACACAGACCAGGCATGAAGACAGAAACTCAAAGTGGAAATTTGGTTCATTTTCAGTGAAACCGTGGCGCTGTCCCTTTTTTTAACAACCAGAAAAGATATATGGGCTGGAAAAAAAATTAAACCCAACAACAAAAACAACAGACCACTGTTTTCCATTAAACTGGAAGTTAAAAGCTCGGGCCAGATGTGTGTCAGAGGAAACATCTGGAATATCTTTCAACTCAAAGTGTGTGTGGAGAGGTGGGCGATGAAATATCAAAATACTTACACAAGCTTTCGGATATTTTAATGATGACAGTTAAACCCTAACATTTTTAGGGCAGCTCTTCCAAATCAAACTGTTTTGTTTAGTAATTTTAACGAGACAAGATGGACCAATCGGATTTATAGAGCCACACAGCAAAGACTTAACTACACATTAAATCCAAAGAATACTGACGCATACGTTTATGAATGTGTGCATGCAGATGTTTAGCTGTTTGGTGGTTTCAGGGTTTTATTTTGACTTAAAGTCACATTAACATTTATCTGAAGTCCTTTTTTAAATCCTGAATCACGGACAAAGGCCGATCAGTCTTTTACTAACAGGTCTGACACAAACTTTCAAAGAATTACACAGATCCAAGAGTTTGTAAAGTTATTAAGAAAGTTGTTTATGTGTTCTGAGTCATCTGCACTTTGGATGTCCATATGTCAGCAGGGTGGGTCAGCATTTCACTTTGTTACAGAAACATCTTGGTTTACATATAAACCCAACCCTTTCCCAGAACATAATGGTCCTCTCGGATTTACTCTTTGAAAAACATTCTCTTGTTTGCCTCACAACATGGTTTAAAGTAAATCAAGACAGACATAAAGAATGTTTTGTTTTGTATAAAAAAAAATCTGCATTCTTGATGTTGTAAAGACTCTTATTCGTTATAATAGAAACAGACTTACCACTGCTCCACCATTTCTTGCCGTTGATGACGTAGTGGTCCTCATCCCGTTGAAGAGTGCACTCCATGTTGGTTGCGTCACTGGAGGCCACATCGGGCTCTAGAGACGACATCGCAGGTCAGGTTTAAACTCACAAAATACCAAATACTACACCCAGTACAACAAACAATTAGACTCTAACAATATCCAGACTGCAGAAAAGTGCTTCGTGTTGAATCTTTCCCCAAAAATCTAAATTTTGCATTCCAGCTTTAACCACATCCAGAGAGGTGAATATAAATAGAGCAGAAATACTACATTTTCATACCTCAACTGTACCGCAGATGAGTCTTAACAACGTCAGACTCAGATTTTGTTTATCAGCACAAGTTGGAGGTGCCTTTCCTTCGCAGTGTAACAAACCAAACAAACTGCAGACAAAAAATTCCCCGAGCCCTACTAATCTCCATGTGTGTTTATGAAAACCACAGGGAGGTTCACACCCACTGCAATCACCTCTGGCATGCTGCTTTTTCCAGGCTGAGTGGGAACCAAATTGGAGGAAAAACAGGGAGAAACACTCACTGTGAGAGTTTGTTGTTTGATATTTCTAACAAGACTATTTACAGTCGGTAGAACATGTGCTGGGAGAAAACTTCATAAACCCTTTCTTTGATAGGAAACACCACACATGCATTGCAATCTAAACGTTAGCAGTGCCAAGTAACTGGGCAAGGAATTGGTCCTGATAGGTACAGAGCTATTTCGACGAATTCTACCGTGTTGTATCCTTAATATTCATTTAGGTTTTTATAGGTACAGGATGACTGGTTTCTAAAAGCTACAGGTACATCATTTCTTAAATATTCTTGAGCTTTGAACTTAACTTTCACATCTCTACTGTGTTGCAGCCCCTAATAAAATGTTTTCAATAAAATAAACATGTCCCTACTCAACAGCTATGTCCAAACCTCCCTCACACAACTGTACTTAATAGCCTGTCAGGCTTCAGGGTGTAACACAGCACTTGGTTGACTGTGCTGAGGAACAAATGACTTAATGCTGTCCTCTGATAGTTTATTGGAGACAGTGCCAGTTGAAATGGATCTCTGCTGCTTCTCATTATCATCGGTTCTGAAAATGTCCGTGCAGATAAAGCCGGTTCTCTGGGATCTGTGTCCACAAATGTCCAGTCACAGGCTAGAAATGATAACCACCACAACCCGGCAACACAAGGCTCTCATCTTGAAATGATGCAGATGAACACCGTCATGGAAAAATACCTGTCATACAGAAGCAGGAGCGGATCTCTCCTCTGAGCAGAGGCTCCAGCCATCTCTTTTTCTGCCCCTCGCTGCCAAACATGTGCAGCACCTCCATGTTTCCTGTGTCTGTGGAGAAACACAACACGCAAACTTATCGTAAATGATGACATTCATTTGAAAAGGAAATGCTCTCCAAGGTCTTTATAACACAAGTTTAACTCATTAAAGAGATTTGTATTGAAAAGAGTTTGATTTTTATGTTTTCAGATGAGTAGAAACATGTTTTTGTTGTCGAGTTGACATGTTGAGTTTAACCTCATGTTATCCAGAGCATGAGAAAAACACATAATCTATGCTGTGTACACAAAGAGCAAGGTCGTCTTGTGTGTATAGTCGTGTGACTGACAACAATATTGACCATGGCCTCTAAATGATCATTAATCTGTCTACATGTAGGATGTTTCACCAGGAGCTTGGCAGTTGAAGACTTCGGGGGCAAAGAGACAACGTCCAGTTTCCTCTGCGATGTAGGCATAGTCCAGCTGACTGAGGCCGCTGACCGCCGGCAGGAAGAGGTTCCACAGCCCCGCCTCCCGCGCCTTCACCTGCAGAATGAAGAGGACACAGATACGTGCTATCACAGAGTATCTGCGTGCACAGGCTGAACGCTTCAGTCAAAGCACACGTTAGTAATGACAAGTTCAAACATAAGGAACAGATCATTAATTAGGAAACAGTGATTTTGTTTAGTTTAAACTGGCAATGATGGATTAAAGCGTGTGGAAGGGAGGTGCAGTGTTTATACTAAATAAATGTTGCCCTAATTCGGCTGCTTTGATATGCTTTTTTCCTATATTGATAATATTTATGCAAGGCGTCTGTGGAAAAACAATTAAAGATGAATAAGGATGTGACAATATATCCTACAATACCTTCAGATCTTCTATTGTTCGGGGAGTGTGCCACCTCTGGGAGGACTGAGCGTGTTTGGAGTAGTACTCTGCAACTTCCTGTGAGGAGAAGAGTTAACCAGTGGATAGGTAAAATAAGACCAGTAATCTTAACCTTTCATTCACAAATAAAAGCTAAAAAGATCTGCAAGGACACTAAGAACACGGTGATGCCAATGATTCTGTTCTTCGAGTTCTGACAAGCTCATGTCCAATATCGATCATCTTAGCAGACAAATGTATCTTCGGATCTTAGGAGCTACTGACCTCCTGAGCAGGAAGGACGAATCGTGTCATGAAGTCTTTGACTTGCTGGAGAACAGCCTGTCCTCTAGCCGTCTGCAGGAAAAGTCTGTTTTCTGAAGGGGCTGTGAGAGACCTGGCAATAAACACACTTCACACATTCAAAAGACATCAGGGAAAAAAGGAAGCAGCAGCTGGACACCAAATTCCTTTGGCTGGCTTAAGTTTACTCAGCAGGTGGATTCAATCTGTATTCTGGCCTATGATAGCACACAGAATAAACATCAGGCTCGTATCAAATTATATTGATTCTGATATCAGTACATTCATACACATTTAAACAATTGTATCTGCAACCAACCCCTGTGCAATCTGCAAGGCAACCTCAGCCAAGGGCTCCACACACTGGCCAAACTGATCTGCACTGGGAGCACTGGCATTGCCCAGTAGGTGGCGGGCGTAGACTCCCTGGGAAACAGAAGACGAGAAAAAATCCATTGTTATCTCTGTACATTTCGAGTAACACATTTAAAACGATTACTACTACACCCTTAAATTGAAATGTATTTTAGTCTATATATACAGGGGAAATAGACAGGGAGACGCACCTGGGCAATTCCTGCCATTTTAAAGAAAGACAAGGCCACGTAGAAATTCAACTGTGGCAGAGCAGACGGGATCCCCCGGCACCTGCAGTAAATGGAGATCAGATCACCCACAGTTGGAACACCTGCTCATTGGTTGGAGAGATGGGAGATGGGAAAGGCACGATGACAAAAACTGTAAATTCACAAGCGTATGTTTACGAAAACAAATTAGAAAACAATACATCCTTCGGCCCAGTCATTTTCAGTAGCTGTTAATCCTGCACAGAGTTTTCATCACCTTCTATTCCTTTCAAGCTGCCTAATGTGCTGATAACGTTGAGGCCTGGGGGCCAGTAGTGAGGCATTAGGAAGTAGGCCAGGTCGGCCAGAGGCTGCCCAGTGGTAGACAGCTCCCAGTCCAGGACTGCTATCACACGAGCCTGACGACAACAGACACACTTTGTTACGTTTTTACTGTTAAATGCAGCAAAATGGTAAAATAACTAGGAAGCTGTACCTCTGTTGGATGGAATATCAAGTTATCCAATCTATAATCCCCATGGACGAGCCTGACCTCATTGTCATTGGCTGGCAAATTCTTCATCAACCAATCAGACAGTTCATTCATGGCTGGAATGTCTCTGTGGGCTGCTGCAGTGTACTGCTTTGTCCAGGTGGACACCTTTAAAGAACAAAATAAATATTGGAACATTAGCTATAGGGTTTCCAAATTAGATATATAAAGATATTTTGATGTATGGAGGACAAAGTTTTATCTCACCTGTCTCTTGCAGTAGCCTGCTCCTCTTCCATATCCGTCAAGGTTCAGTGATGCCACGTCCAGTGAGTGAAGCTTCGCCAACACTTCCACTGCAGCCACATACAGAGCAGTTCTCTCTACTGGACTCACTCCAGGGAGACGAAGATCCCTGAATATACGCCCCTGGTCAAAAGAGATGGATAAACAATAGTGGATATTTTTACATGTGATTCTCTTCCCACTTCTTGTCATTGCACAATTGCAAATAGTCTTTCGAAATTCCACCCTGAAGGCAAAACTTCAAAGCTAAAAATATACCTTCACATGCTCCATCATGTAGAATTCTGTTCCAATGACATCAACATCAGTGCAGTGTAGTAGAGGCTGAGGGACAGGGAAGCCAGCGGAGCACAGCGCCCTCTGCACCCGGTACTCCCTGTCTACCTGCAAACAGGTAAACCACACAATGCCTAATGTTAGGTTCAAGATATTTGAGTTACAATCAATTTCAGAATCACTTTTTGCTAAAAATTCAATTCTGTACTACATGAATAAAAACTTCTGACAGTCTGCTGTTGGTGCATTTGTGATCCATTGATTTATCAGTTCTTTCATAGAAATTCTCTTGAAAAGCTGCAGTTTAAATCAGTATAACTAAACATAATCAGAAATATATCACATACATTTTCAGCAGTTATTTACAGCAATATTATAGATGGATAAAAGTGTACATAAATGTAATGGAGGTAGAAGTATTTGTCAAAGTAAACTTTATTGTCCAGGACATGGACGACATAGAAATGCAGTTTCTCTCTGATCCCCGGTGTGAACATATAAGTATACAGAACATATAAGTACGCATCATAATAAGTACTTAAAACATAGTACACAGTACGACCTAGAATGCAGTCATAAAGCAGAATGAGAGTAGTGCAAATTGGAGTAGTGCAAAAAATGCTTAATTTGCAAAGTAAAAGCAGTTTATTTGTAATATGGATTTTATGTTTACTTCTGACACTTCATTGCCAAATAACCTGAAGTGTCTTTCTCAGTCAACAAACCAAAGGAAGGGACAGTCTCCCTCTACTGGACAGATGATGTTGGACCCAACTAAGTAATGATTAACTCGCTGAACTTTACCTTGTGTGCCCCTGGCAGCAGCTCACCCGGGGGCTTCTTCCTGAGGACATAGCTCTGTGACGGTGTCTCTATGAGGAAGGTCGGGTTTGACTGTCCAGCGCTGGAGGGACAACAACAAGCAGTTAGCATCTCCTCAGTAAAACGACTGAAGTATGAACTTCCCGTTCCCGTGTCTGACCTGAACTGCCTGACAGCGAGTGTGGCAGCGTTCACGCTGACGGACAAATAGTCCTGAAGTCTGCCCACGTTGAATCTGTGTTGTGGTCGCACGGGAGTCGTCAGCTCGTCCATGTCTCAGGTGGACTGGTCGGTCGCTTCCGGGTGCATGGTGTTTACAGTAGGAGCGTGTACTACGGTGGCCGAGCGAGCTCAACGCGCTGTACATTAAGAAAACACACGCAAATAGAAAAACACTTGCAAACCAGGTATTTGTTACCACTGGAGCTAATTTTAAACAAGTTCATTATTTCGTCTCACTGCTCCCATGTTTCCTCTCGTTCTTCTACTACCACATGTTTACAGACATTTTTAAACTGTATCGTTTCTGTATTTGATCACCGAATATAAACTAGAAGGTTTTGCATGAATTTTCAGAATTATATTAAATTAAATGTGTCCCACACTGTTTTTCTTGTAGGGCGTTAGAAGACAAGGTTGTAAAACTACTGGGTTATTCTCTAACTATAGGTTTTTAAAGCATGTTAAATCATCCAGTATCTAAAATTCAATTTTTGTAATTCAATTTAATTGAATTAATATTCAATTTAATTACATTTTTTATATATATATTTTTTATATATATATATATATATATTTTTCGTTTTTTTAAAACGAATATTTTGTATAAATACAAGTTAATTATTTCATCTCGCTTCTCCCATGTGTCCTTTACGGTGGTCAGGGAACTACAGCCTTTTTTTGCATCCCCTGGAAACATCAATTCATTTATTTAAATACAATAATAAACATATTTCCACCAAAGACTCTTCAAATGATCTCCAGCGACGTAGGAACCATTCTAGCTCTGCGAGCTGGTTTCCTGCACGGACGATGTTGACAGGAGCACGCATACTAACAGCTGATTCGAGGTGTGTGGACGTGTACTTCCAGAGCCGCTTCCACCTCCTCTGTCGTCCCCTCGGTTCCATATCCACACTGACTATCTTTCAATTGACGTTGTTTGACGTTTAGTGTTTTTGAACAATGGCGACGGTGGAGGAGCTGAAGCTGCGCGTGAGGGAGCTGGAGAACGAGCTGATCAAGTGCAAGCAGAAGCAAGTCGCCATGGAGGAGGCGCTCCACAGACCCAGGATCGACAAGATGAGCGCGGAGGTTGTGGACTCCAACCCGTACAGGTGGGTTCTCTCTGCTGCTTGTGTCATTTAATCTATTTGAGGTGTTTCTCTGGGGTTCGATCGCAGCTACGGGTGGGTGGGGGGGGGGAGACGCCTTGTTGTGAGTCACTACACATGTGGCAGCATCGTCTCATGGAGCTCGAGCTAACAGCTGCTGTGTTTTCATTGCAGTCGTCTCATGGCGTTAAAGAGAATGGGCATCGTGGAGGATTACGAGGTATGGTATCTGCTGTTCTAGACAATATTCTAACAATTATTGGTTCTTCTAAGGTGTTGCAGTGTTATTATATTGTTATAATGAGGGAGTGCAGAAGTAAAGGTATAGTATTTGAGGATTAAACCTATTTCCAGAGTGTTTCCTCCTATTTCATCCATTAATAAAATGTTATATGTATCTAAGTTTGTTTTAATGCAAGTTTTGTCACATGGTATCCTTTTAGATTTACAGGATATGTGAATTTTGTGCCTTTTTAAATAAAAAAACTGACATTTAACTGAAGGTACAAATATATTTAATCCCCAAATGGTTAATGCAACTAGAAAGAAACGTTGACCAGAAGCGGTTATTATTCTTTTTGCCAGTTTACTCTGCTTGGATTATTCCACTATTGAAACGTTCTTTTACAGAAAATCCGGACATTCACAGTAGCTGTGGTTGGTGTTGGTGGAGTTGGCAGCGTGACAGCTGAAATGCTCACTAGATGTGGCATTGGTAAGGTAATACAACTGATTTAAATTACTTCCACCATGCTATCCTCATTGCCACTCATTTTGTCCCTCAGTTTTTCTTCCTGCTTGTGTTCTCACCCCTTCCTCTCTTCCACCAGCTGATCCTCTTCGACTACGATAAAGTTGAGTTGGCCAACATGAACAGACTGTTCTTCCAGCCTCACCAGGCGGGACTCAGTAAAGTGGAAGCAGCAGAACACACACTAAGGTATACGCTTATAGACAGTTAACACTTTTCCTCCAAAGCACAGCCATTTGTTTTCTAATCCCTTTCGTGTTCCTCAACAGAAACATCAATCCAGATGTGTCGTTTGAGATCCACAACTACAACATCACCACCATGGATAACTTCACTCATTTCATGGATCGCGTCAGGTGGGCATCACGACTCCTCATGTTCTAGGTCAAATCCTCTGTCCACACAGGGGAACAGGCAATCATATGATTATTCTGTATCTTTCAGTCATGGAGGGCTTGAGGAAGGGATGCCGGTGGATTTGGTGCTGAGCTGCGTGGACAACTTTGAAGCCAGAATGGCCATTAATACAGTAAATACATCTTTGTAAAAAAAAATTTGACCGTACATTCTGTATTCAACATAGTGCTTTTTAACTAATTATTTTCCTGTTTCCAGGCATGTAATGAACTGGGTCAGATCTGGATGGAGTCTGGTGTCAGTGAGAACGCTGTGTCAGGTCACATCCAGCTCATCATTCCTGGAGAGACAGCCTGCTTTGCTGTATGTACACAAACACTACCCCTATAAAGCTGTAGTAATAAAGTTGTATTTCAGTTTTCAATAATTTCCTCCTCTGTTAGTGTGCTCCTCCCCTGGTGGTGGCAGCCAACATTGATGAGAAGACCCTTAAGAAGGATGGTGTGTGTGCTGCCAGTTTACCCACCACCATGGGCGTGGTCGCCGGAATCCTGGTCCAAAATGTTCTCAAGTAAGAAAATGGCTTTTATAACCCACCAAGAAACTTGACCACGTTAAATCCCCGGATGTAAAGTTTATGTTTTTTTCTCTCCTAGGTATCTTTTAAAGTTTGGCACCGTCAGTTATTATCTGGGCTACAACGCCATGCAGGACTTCTTTCCCACCATGCACATGAAAGCCAACTCCCAGTGTAACGACCGCTACTGCAGGATACAACAGGAGGAGTATAAGGTGTGTGTGAGTGTGTGTGTGCTTGTCTACAGGACAAATGCTTGTAACACAGATTCACATATGGTGCTGTGCCAGTAAGAAAACAGGAGTTAACGGCGCCTGCCTGTGTAACTTCTTCCCTTTTTAGAAGAAAGAAGCAGAGCGACCCAAGGTGGAAGTTGTGGAGGTGGAGGAGGAGCAGGTAGTGCATGAGGACAATGACTGGGGTGAGTGAAAAACTTTTCCGGATAACGGTATCAGACATGCAACATGTATGTTTATCCAGATTATCCGTGTGCAACATGTTCTATTGCCTCAGATGTGTATTAACTCTAATTGTGCTTTGCAGGTATTGAACTGGTGTCAGAGGTGACTGATGCAGAGCTACAAGCTGCATCAGGCACCGTGCCTGACCTCCCAGAAGGCATCACTGTGGCTTACACCATTCCTACTCAGGTCAGGATTGCCTAAGATAACAAAGCTTTTGATAATCTTATTAAGTTGAAATATGTTGTGTATTAGTGACCTTTTTCTGAAGTATAAAACATATAACACGTTTTAGTATTGTAACAGTAGAGCCCCCAACATATTCAGTGTGGTCGATGGTTTTTCTCACACTTTTTGAGGCCATTTCCAGTTATAAAAAAAAGTGTCAGTCTCGTGACAAACCTTCCTACAACTACAAGTTCCTTCCACTAAACTATAACAATGTGTTTTATTTGTTTGAACCAGGAGTCACCGAGGGGAGACACGGTGGAGGAGACTGAGCAGAGTCTAGAAGACCTGATGGCTCAGATGAGAAAGTTGTAGGCAGCAGTCTGGTCCTGCATTTCTGCTTTTAGCTAAAACACGCCTAATTTCCATTGCTTTCTTTGGTAATACAAAAACCTAATGACAGCTGCTTTGGGACTTAAATGTAAAAATACCCAGAATTAACAATAGGTAGGAGGGGGGCGCATGAAAGGTGCCGCAGATGGTATTACTTACGTGAACATTAAAAAATGCAAAAACGCTAAGGAGTCGTGTTCTGACAATAAAATGTCTATACATCTAGAATATGGTAATTTTGCATTAGAATGTTTCACAATGTGTATTTTCTGCAGTTTGAATTCATGATGTACAGTACTCGCTCCGTCATTCACTCAGCTTTAAGGAAAACATCTGCTACAACAGCACTAACGAACAATGTTTAAGTTGTTTCAATAAAGTATTTATTAGATGGAATACAATCGGATCCATATATTGGCTGTGGTTTTTGTTGTTGTCCTGTTCAGCTTTCATCACATCACATTAATACATGGATATAAAAAACAATCTAGAATACATAGTATTTATTACAATTGGCACTGAGATGTAGGGTTTGGTACATTTTGTCCCTTTTGGCTTCATATACATTCACTTAGATGATATCTGCTTTGGTAATTCTGTTAAATTCCTTCATGTAAATGAATAAATATATGTACATTTACCTTCAGTACCAGAGATGCTGTTTGCTTGTGGAGGCTTGTTTTGGCTCTTCGGCCATCTTCCCTTTTAATTTAAATGCTTAATACTGTTAAATGAACACTTTATGTAACATAAATATAAAAAATGGCACCGTATTGAATTTGAAAGACAGCAGCTCTCAGGTATTATTCATTCAGAGTGTCAGAAATGTAGACAGGGAAAGAAAAGTGCTACTTATTAATATTCTTAAAAAAATAATTGTTAAAGATAAAGATCATAACAGGTTAAGTAAATGTTCCCCCTGTATCTCCTTCCAAGAAACTTGAGAAGCTCCTGCCCCGCCCCCTGGGTTTAGGTGTTATTTAGTTGAAACATCAATCAAACTTAAAAGAGTGCATAGACAAATATCCACTGTGCAGCGGAAAAACACCAAATGTGTCTTAAAGTGGTTGGAGTGATTTTTAGCCTCAAAATGAATCGTTGCTGTTCTTGCTCCTGACAGTTATTGCCATGTAAATGTATTAGTATCTGTTAAAGTTGGTGTAAACCTGAGTTCCAGGCCCTTAAAAGGACTTTACACATTATTAGTTAGATATACTAATAAATACTGTTAGTAAACACACAGGTTTCACAGATTAACACGTCACGCTTCATAATCCTGCAAGTACAGCATAATGGCCCGAGACCCCAAAACCTCCATCTTGGATACCTGTCACAGTTTGGTTCCCTTTTGACGAAAACAATGTGTTTTTACATTGATGAGACTGTTAAACAGCCGTAACCGTGGCACTGGGGGTTTGAACACAGTCACCTTGGGGCTTGTGGGAGAGGAGCTGGTCCCCTCAGACTGAACGTGTCCCCGCTGGAGGAGTGACGGGACGGGGCATTCCCACAAACCAGAGAGGGCTCTGCCTCTTTAATTTCCATTGCACGTTTGTAAAGCTCTGCTGCGTTTTCAAAGTCGCCCTCTTCATAGCTATTGACAAATCAGAAGAATATATATATTTTAAAGTTCATGAAAGTAAAAGTAGTTATCTGTCTCACTACTGATGAACAAAGTACCTCTTACCTTAGCACAGCCAGGTTTTTGAGGGTCTCTCCGACTCTTGGATGTGAGCGCCCCAAACTGTCCTCGTAGACCTTCAGTGCTCGTTTGTACAGAGGCAAGGCGTCGCTGTGTTTTTTCTGAAAGAGACAAGGAAATTCACAATCAGCTTTATCCTTTACAATCTAAAATATGGCACATGATCATAACATGTGTCTAAGGCAGTTAAAAGAGGAGTGAAGAACAATCTCACCAGTTGGCAGTATATCACAGCCAGGTTGACGAGTGCTGTGGCCACACTGGGGTGCTTGGGCCCAAAACTTTTTTCCCTGATGTCCAGAGAGAGCTCATACAGTGGTGCAGCCTTCTCCAGCTTCCCCTGCACAAAACACACATCCTTAAATCAGACACCACATCAACAAACAACCAAAGCTTCAGTGTCAACAGGCCCGTGTGACTCACTCTGCGTTTATAGAGCATGGCCAGGTGCTTGAGCGTGTAAGCCAGCGAGGGGTGGTCCGCAGACAAGGCTTTCTTGCGGATGTCCAGCGCCCTCTCGTACATGCCCTCAGCTGTCTCATACTCCCTCCTCTCAGTGTGCAGGGCCGCCAGGTTGTTGAGGGACTGAGCGCAGTCCGGGTGCTCTGGACCGAGGACCCGCTGACGCATCTCCAGAGAGCGGCTCAGAAACACCTTGGCTGCACTGGGGAGGGCAAAGAAAGAGATATTAGAAGATTACAAACTACAGTACGAGTGCAATTTGATTTGACCTGGAACTGTATATTTAATTGAACGAGTGTGCCTTACTCCAGGTTGTTCTGGAGGTAGTACAGGACACCCAGTTCATTGAGCGTCTTGGCAGAGTCGGCGGTGTCTTTCCCCAGGGTCAGCTCCTCCAGCTGCAGAGCTCTGCGCCTCAACAGAGTGAAGCCGTACTGAAAAGGGGAGTAAAGATAATAAGAGCTGTAACTGACTGAGGAGGCGAGAATAACACCGCGTGTGTGTGTATCTGAGAAATGTGCTCACCATGTGACCTTTCTGACGAGCAGTTTTCTGACGGATCTTCACCGACCTCTTCCTCAGCTTCTCTGCTTGTTCATACCTGATCGTGAAAGAACCAGGTGGGAGCCATTAAACTTGTTCTAAACTGAGCGTTTTAGTTTTTAATAGTGTGTTGTTTTCGCTGGAACAACCAAAAAACTATAAAATGTGTACAACTATTAAAAATAACACATACATGTCATCACTAAGGGAGTCTCATTTACTTGTTTTGTTTCTGATAGAGCATGGCGAGTGACTCCAGCTCTCGTGCCACGCTGGCGTGCTCGGCCCCATAGGCGTTCTCGCTTATCTCCATGGCCTGCTTGTACAGCTGCTCAGCGTTGCCATACTTCTTCCACTGGACGTAAACCCCGGCCAGCTGGTGCAGGGAGCGCGCCACACTGGGATGGTCTGGATCCAGGGCTGTCTCCCGGATCTCGAGGGACCTTTGTAAAGGGCCTACGGCCTAGACAAGCAGATAGACAGGACCAGATACATATGCAAAATGTCACTGTGTGGAGTGAGGATATAATAAAAGAAACTTGTGTTTGTATGCAAATGAAAAGACAATGCAAATTGTGATACAAGAACAACATGTGCAGTGAGCATCAATCATGAATTCTACCTGACTTGCGAGGCCCAGGTCTTTGAGGAAACGCCCCAAGGTCTCATACAGGTTGGCCAGCTTGGTCATGCTGTCCTCACCCTCGCAGCTCTTCTCGTAGTGTTTCAGGGAGTCAAAGTACTCACTGGCCATGGAGCTTTTGTCTTTGCCCACGTACTGCCAATAAGCCAGCAGCTCAGAGAAGTGACCCCTGCACAGTGAAAACAACCTGTGAGAAGACGCCCGAACAAAATGTGACAAGCTCGGTGGTATATGCATGTGTTCTACCTCTTGTAGAGGTTTTGGGAGACAAACAGGTTCAAGAGGCTGAGCTGCAGTTTGGTCCTGTCCTCCTGCTGTTGGAGCAGCCAGGGAAGCTCATCGGCAACACGCCACGTCACGCGGTCCTGGCTACACACACACAAACACACACACACAAAATTACAATGTTTTACTGACATGTGAGGGTTGTTGCATGAGGAGAGAATAACCACTCTGAGGCACCTGAGTTGTTGGCTGAAGTAATTAATGAGTTTCTCTCTGTAAGTCGCCGAGCTGCTTCCTCCACCAAGAAACTCTAACCTCACAGCTTCCCACGCCTGAAAGACAGAGACCGACAAATAAACTCCAAACTGTTAACTGATCACTTGTGTCCCATCAATATCGTAATTCTTTCACTTGTATAATTTTACTGGCTGAGGAGAATGATTACCTGCAAGTGCTGGAATCGAATGAGCCCACAGCGGAGGGTTACCACGCAGAGTCTGTTGAGGCGGTACAGCAAAGAGGACAGCACAGGTAGATGTAGCTCTGGGAAAAGGTCTAGTACCTCGGATTCACTCACTCCATTATGACTGGCGCATACGAGGCACAATATCTGAGGAGAGGTAGGAAAATGAAAGCACATATTAATCAATACACCGGGAAAAAGGGGAAGTGAGACAAACTAACGGACAAAAAGGGAACGAGTCGTTGTTAGTCTGTGTGGAGAAGGTTCACCTCTCTCATGATGTGTCGCTCTCTGTCTGTGCTGAGGGAGCTCAGCGTCATCTTGAGTGCCAGGCGGTAGAGGGACATGGTGTCCTGACACTGCAGAAACTGGTCTACGCTCTTCTCCTGCGACCAACACAACCCACTGCTGGGTGGCAACAACACGCACAAAACCCAATCCAGTCAGCACAAGTTAAATAACACATTCACAGACATATCAATTATAATCTAGATATAATGAACCAGTCTGTGATTTGACAATACTGGAAGGGAAGATAAGTGATGATTAATATATTTAGAATTGGAAAATGAGTGTTGACTAACCTGGTGATCATCCTTGCCAATAGTGTGACATACAGAGCATTGCATGTGGATGCAGAGCGACAGTGTCTTTCCAGCTTCTTCTCCTGGAACAAAGATATTGACACTGAACTAAAATGTCTTTCCACTATTTCCAAACCGACTTAAGGAGATTTAATAGAAGGTAACGGTGGCATGATTACAGACCTGGTCCTTGGTAAGTTTGAAATCAATGCTCTGGCATTCTGCATTGACAACACTCCTGACATCTCTGGGACTCAAAGGGTCCAAGTGGAGGGTGGGCCACAACCTGAAGAGACAGGGTTACTGTATCACGAATGGAATGCTCATAAGGCATATCTAACATCTATATAACTGCAAAGAACATATGTAGGAAACAGGGTTAATAAATAAATAAATATAAATGTGATTGAAGCAGGGGTCCTACCTCCAAGCCTGTGGACACGTCTCAACATTGACAGACACCACCACTCTAACATTGACAGGCAGAGGGTCGATCAGCCACTTCATGTGTCTTTCCGCTTGCTGGATAAAAGAAGACAGTATTTATAAGAGTTGTTCTGGTTGAAATTCATGTAGCTGTCGAATGTAGATTAAAGAAGTGGGAGTGTACCTGTATTTGGTCGATGGAGTCGATGATGATGATGATGTTTCCTTGATGGCGCGATGAAAGCCTCTCAAGCCAGCGAGGAAACTCCTCCAAGATCTTACTGGGCTCCATGGACATGCCAGACATGGACCAGAAATGCTGCAGCAGCTTTAATACAACAGACAAGACAGTCGGTTAGTAAATAAGACAGGGGGACATCCCTGTCTGACAAAGGGAGGTAAGCCAGTGACTTCTTACTTTGACTGTATGACGCTTGATGATAAGAACCGGTTCTGAGCTGGTGGAAAGTGGACGACCAACGAAATGATAAAGGAACAAGGTGTTGGGAGTCTGCTTCTGCTGCAACTCGATCCTGAAATTATTAGACAAATTTTGTTAAATCTCCTCACAAAATTTGAAAGAAATCCATTTGTATTGAGAATAATTCATTATATTAGACATGAAATGAATCAATAAGTTCTGACCATTTTGAGAGCAGGAGCGACTTCCCTGAGCCTGGGCCACCAGACACCAGCAGAGGAGGCGTGGGAGGGGGAGCAGCTATCATGTCATTCAAACGATCTATATACTGAGCAGAGGAGACAACAGAAAATCAAAGAGATGAATTATGAAATCGTTAGACGGGGAAAAAGGAGGAGTATTCCATTACCTTCTGGAAACCTAACTGAGAGGTGGAGCTGCTACAGGCCTGCTGATAGGACTCGATCTGTTCCTGTTCATCATGCAGGTCCCACAGCACATCTCCAGAGTCCTCCTCACGCCCCTCCTCAGAATCCTTAGAGTCAGCATCTGCTCCTTCAAGACCCAGCAGCTCCTAGAAGGAGAGGGTGTAAAGGTTGTGAGGGAAATGAAAAGGGAACAGAAATTACTGTTAGTTGTTCAAACGGCTGAAGTGGTCTCTACCTGTTTGACAATTTTTTCTAGCTGAACATAAATGAGTTCAGCCCCCTCCTCTGCAGAGCCACTGTGATCCACCACCTGGAATAAAGGTCAGAATATATCATCAGAAACCCTGTGTGGCATCTAGCAACCAGGAATACACAGAATACCGGCTTTAGTGGCGCAAACCCCACTGAATCCTATTATGCTTGAATTTACTGAATCCTATCTTGTTATTTGTATTATACAGCACAAACACTAACCTTAACTTTAGCTGCCTTGTCTGCAGCATTGACCCTTTCCAGCATTTGCCTGGCGGGTCCAGTCAAACTGTGACCCTCTTCGGTCCTGAGGTAGAGCACCAGTGGATGGCCATCTGGATTTTTCACAAAAGCCTCCTCACAATCCTCCACCACAGAACTACACAAGTGTATTTAGCATTAATTAAACGAAATGTAAATACAATAAAACCATATAATCAATGTAGAGGACTTCCTGTACCTAGTGACAGTCGATTTGATGAGGAGCACACACACAGAGCTCCTTTCAATCTCCTGCCGGCGCTCCACAGCACACGAGGCAGCACTTTCCTCTGGGAAGCAGACGTTCAAGTAGAAATGACCCAGACCTTCACACATCCTCCGCAGCCCAGGAGAGTGTTTCTGTGTTGAAAACATTAAACACAGGTTTTTGTCAAAACAAGATTCACTCAATTGGAACCTCCAAAAGATAAAAACATAATGCTGCCAAAATCCTGTGAAAACCAATCTAACCCTAACCTTAATAAAGATATCCAGCTCAGCTTTGGTCTCCTGGGTAAAGATTAAGTAGCAGCGCACTGTGTTACTCCATAAGGCCTGTGGCACGTGAGGGGAGACCTGAAGCAGACTGGCCACTGCTGCATCCCAGTCATCTGACAGAAACAGACGCACACGGGGAAACGTTAAGTGAACATACATATTCAACAATTTCAGTCATGCTGTGTAGGTCAAAGGTTTCTCTAGGGTATACGTTGCCCATGGGGAATGTTTAGCTCCACATAAAACAAAAATTAACTTACCTCTGCTGACATTTGCAAAGGGTCCCTCCACATCTATCAGACTGTTCGCAAACTCTGGTCCCCGGAAGGTCTGCTGCAACTGCATCATGCTGCCCATAGAGGGCTCACTTCCCAACACACCACCAGTCCAGTAGTCACATTGTGTCCCAGCAGCTACAAACATTTAGTGCATAAATTACTGAAAGGTTCTTTTAACATTTCATCATGGAGAAAGATCTTGTGTGTTAATAAGTCATACTTCTGGAGGAAAAATCAAAGCATGCTGGGATAAACTCTTGTCTTTCTGGGTCCCTGTACAAAAATTGGTTTGTTGAACATACTGATTGATGGATATAAAAGAAAGAAGATAATTTCGGGTTCTTACCAGTAACAGTGGTCTGGTTGTCATCTGAGTCAGAATCATTTAGGTCGTACACTTGGATTCCCTGGGCCTGCAGCTGCTGCAGCTTGGCCTCCAGGTCCCTTTTGGCCCGCAGCAGATCCTGGATCTCCTTTTCCTTTGTCTCGCGGAAAATCTGGAGGTTATCGGCCGACAGGTTATGGTTACAGTCATGATCACCGGAGAAGGAGGTTCGACAGCATCATGTGTTTTTGTTTACCTTAAACTGTCGTTTCACTTTGTCCCTGTCATGTTCAAAAGTGGCCGCCCGCTCCATCGCCTGGTACTTTGCCTCCAGAGCACTCTCCTTTTCTCTGAGGATCTTCTGGTAGGTTTTCTGCAGAGCCTGGTGTCACATTGAAATATTACATAAGTTAGAACATACACAAACAAGTCCTTTTGTCCTATAATGAGGTGACATCCTCCTGCTAACTCATTTCACCTGTAGCTCAGCCCTCAGCCTCTTGTTCTCCTCGTCCACTTTGGCCTCCTTCTTCTGCATGGACGTTATCTCGTTATTCTTGCTGACACGGAAGATCTCGTACTCTTTACGCAGTCTTTCGTACTCCGCCGCGTACTCGAGGTCCACGGAGCCCGTGGACTTGAAACTGGCCCCGATCACCCGAGGTCCTCGGCGGAAGGAGCTGCGCAGGAGTCGGGCTTTGGGCTTCACCTCCACCGGGATCTCGCAGGCTTCCCCACCTTCACCTCCATAGCCGTCCTCGATCACTTCTCCGGGGCTGACCAGAGAGGATGCGGTGCCCATGGCGGAGGCTGCAAAAAGGACTCAGCCCCTTTGGACGTCCATTTCTGTCTGTGTCAGGACAGGGTGCGGGGACAACACGTATCAGAAACACACACAGGTTGTCAGCGTGTAGTTAGACACACAAAGCTAACTCTGGTGCTAGAAAAACTCTTATTTGGGGGAGTTTTCAGTTACAAAGCTAGAGATGGCGATAAACACAGTTAGAGCTTGTTTTGCTAATGTTAGCGTCGCTGTGCAGAAATCGCTTTTTTCTTCTCGCTGGGCCAGATGTTCACAGATGTGAGGACTGAAGGAATCATGGGGAAGATCAGAGAAGATAGATCGGGTTCATGTCGCAGCTTCGACAGATTGTTGAGCTGAACCCAAAGTCAGATACAAAGATGTTAAAATAACAAAACACCCACCGTCCGGAGCTTCACAGCTTCTTCCTGGCTGCCTTGGTAACAAGTTAATCATACGGGTGCCCGCACGGTTCAAAACTTGTAAAAGTCGATTTGAGGTCCGTGTATGGTGATAAAACTTTTGTTTCCACAGTTACTTCTAAATAATAAATGATTTAAAGTTAAAAATCACATTAACAATAATCACTGGGGGAATTTCTAATGACTCTCTTTACACTTCCTCATTTTATAAAACAGGTTATACACCCCAGCCTTTGTGTACATCAGAAACATTTAATGAAATTATAATAAATAAAAAAAGTTAGAACTCTGACCCAAGACATTAAAACACATTTTTATTATTGTGCTCCCACAACAACAAACAATTTATTTTTGAATTTGAGTTGGTGTAGTTGTATATTTGTACTTTTTAAATTCGCTTTCATTTCACTTTATTAACATTTACAATAGTACGGGTTATAATATAAGCCTAATAATATAAAATCAAATAATATAAAATGAAAAATCGTGTTACATTTCAAACGTAGTGACCGGAAGAAGGAAACAAATCCCGGAAATGGAAGTGAGGGCGTCAGGTGTAATGACGTCACTGGGCGCAGGTGAAAGGTGTATTCTCTCGCTCGTTTCAAATTGAAACCTCAGAAGCCGTCGAGCAGGAAATTCCTCTCCGTCGCTTCACTCCCTCCGTGAAAACACTCGAGTGGCTCGTCTGGACTTTTCATTCCCTCAGATCTTCGGGAGAAAAGACGCCAAAATGAGTAAAATCTCTAAACTGTTCAAGGGCAGCAGCTCGAGCTCCAGCTCCGGGTCCAAGTCGAGCTCGTCCAGCTCCTCCAGGTCCAAACACCACCGGTCCAGAGGCGGCCCCACGCCGCAGGAGGCCATCCACAGACTGAGGGAGACCGAGGAAATGCTGACCAAGAAACAGGACTACCTGGAGAAGAGGATAGAGCAGGAGATCATGGTCGCCAAGAAGTACGGCATGAAGAACAAGAGAGGTATGTTCCCGAGAACAGCAGAGAACAGTCAGAGGAACAGGCCTAGAGGCGAGTCGGGCTGTTTACTCGGGTTAAAGGTGAATGTGTGTTTAAAACCTCCGATACCACCTCGATACTGACTCTCCTATAACAGTACTTTTGGCCTAAGTTGTTTTTGTAGTGAATGTGTTTTCCAGATAGTAAACTCAGATCTGTTTGCAGCAGCAGCAAGTCAGAAATTCAATTAAAAAGGAAACGTATTGTATTCTATAATCCCACATGTTCAGTATGTTTTCGGGTGTGAAACCCTGCAGTGCTGCATTGCTCGTTGAATCACCTCAGACTGAAAACACTGTCATAGGAGGAACCATGTGTCATAAGTGTTTGTGTACATGCAGCACCTAACTCAAAGGTTTGAAGTAATATATATATATATACATGCATAAATACATACAGGGCTGGGTAACAAGGCCAAAAGATGTATGAGTCGATATTAATACTTTTTAAGTAAAAGGTCACTATTTTAAGTTTAATGAGTAAAGGTTCCGGAGTGAACGTTCTTCTTTATGGGCCGAGTAAAACAGTCGCGTTATTTTTCTTTATTGTTCTTGTACAATGCATATATCCATATATTTATATATATATATTGCATTTTTGTTATATTACTATATCCATCGAAATAACTTAAAATTAATAATGCAATAATTATTAATATTGCATGAAGTGATTTGTCTCGATCTTTGTGTATCAGGGGCTCTGCAGGCGCTGAAGAGGAAGAAGCGATTGGAAGCGCAGCTCACGCAGATCGACGGCACGCTGTCTACCATCGAGTTTCAGAGGGAAGCTCTGGAGAACTCGCACACCAACACGGAGGTCCTGAACAATCTGTCCTTTGCCACCAAGGCCATGAAGAAAGTTCACGAGAACATGTAAGGACCTGGTGTGAAAGCAAACAATTAATTTCAAGAAAGAGCAATTATTGGCCTTGTTTTCGAGGACCCCCTTAAAGTCACCTCTCCAAGTCAGTTCACTGTGATGTTAAAATCTCTCTCTGCTAATTTTCAGGGACCTGGATAAGATCGATGATATGATGCAGGACATCACTGAACAGCAGGACGTGGCTCGGGAGATAAGCGACGCCATTTCCAGACCGACCGGCGAGGAATTTGACGAGGTTGATACCTTCCCTTCCTCGACTGTCAACCTCTCGCTCTTCCTTTTGCCTTTCTGTGTCATCATTTTGAAGCTGAAGATTTTAGATTGTGTTTGGTATTTTCCGTCTAGCCTGCTAATCCATATCTTGCTTTACAAAAAAATGCCTCTGACAAAGTGTTGTTGACTTTGTGTTTGATTAGGATGATCTGCTGGCAGAGCTGGCAGAGCTGGAACAGGAGGAGCATGAGGAGAGCATGAAGAGAATGGGCGGACTTCCCAGCGTGCCCAGCTCCAAAGTGCCTTCAGCACGGCACGGCCAGCGCGCAAGTAAGTACAACCAAGAACCGCCATCTTTTTTAACCTCCAATATCTTTAATACATAATTTAACACATGCTACTGTACGGTTTTCAAATTTGTCATTTAAAATTCATGTTTGAGTTTTACCTACATTCACTCAGGATATACATGGGTTTTAATTTGTAATGTAATACACTTTATAATCTGACAACATTAACGTTAACTGTGTACTTTCTTTTACAGCAACCAAGAAAAGGGTTGAAGATGAAGACGACATGCGTATGCTGGCATCCTGGGCAACTTAAGTACCTGAAGCCAGGCTTATTCTCACTGGGTTATAGAGAATATGTTTTTGTTATTTTTCATTTAATTTTTAGGGATAATGAAGTGCATTATATTATTTTTTAAGGGCATTTGGTCCATAACCTTCTAATGCTATTTTCAGGTTATATTTATCAAGGAATAAAAAATTTTAAAGTGAAGGAATCTACTAAGTTAATATGCTTTTCTTTTCTGCTCCTGTTTCTTCTATACTTCTTCTTGTACCTATCATGAGAATCTCCTGCTTATATAAAACTAATGAAGCCATAAGTAGGACTGAGATGTTTTTAACATGTTGAGCAGAATGCTTCTCTCTGTGTCGGACCACTGTAAATAAACTGAGATGTTGCATAACCACTGTAAATATATTGCTTTTCAATGTTCAACAATAAAATCACTCCCATAATAAAACTGCCTAAAGTCTCCCACCCTATATGAATTTTTACAAATACTGTTGATATTATTTATATAGTATTTTAAACATGCAAGTCAGTAGCCAGTCACATTTATATTGACAATACAATTGGTACAACAGAAGTAAGTATGTTTAAAAAATGCATGAGTAAAACCTAAAATACAAGGTTGAGAGATAAAGAAAATATAAAATCAAGTGAAGATAACATATGCAGTAAAGTAAGAAGTTAAGTAAGTATTGGTGTCACTTTTGAAGAATTGTGATTTTAAAAAGCAATGTGATTTTTTATCTTTTTATTCAAACTTTCACTTTTCTACTGTGGAGGAACTTTCTCACATCCGGGTTTCCGTGCTTTTATTGTGAAATCCCCCCGGAAGACTGTAGTGTTTACGTTCGGCTGAGCTTGTTACTTCTCCAGGAGGAAGAAGTCCTGCCGCCGCCCGAAGACCAACAACTCCACCTGAAACACACACAAACCGGCCATAAAACACAACATGGACGCGACAAGACCTCAACACACAACAGGTGAGACACCGACATCTTCATCTCCTCAAACACGGAGCTCAGTTTGGAGCCTTTAGAACAATAAGGCTAATTTCTGCGGCTATTAAACTTAGCGCTAAGTTAGCTTACGGACAAACCAGAAGAGTGTGACACGTTTCACACGTAAGAAACGTCGGAGGGAAACTTAACAGACCTTTAAGTTCCTGTCTCTTTGTTATAAAACAGGTTTGACCTCTTCGTGCGTGTTAATAACAGTGAGTGGTGGTTGGTACTCTGCTGAGCAGCTTGTGATGAGGAATCAGTCTATACACTGTTCTCCTTACTAATAATAATACTTCATAATCGATTGATTGGTTATAACATGGTATTTTAATCTGTAAAGTATCTTAAGATGGTATAAAGTACAATATTTGCCTGTGTACTGTACTTCTAAATTGTACCTAAGTTCAGTACTTGAGTATAAGTACGTAGTTACTTATAACTACTTTTATTTGGAAGCTAAGGTCTCAACTTAAAATGATATACTATTAATATGTTTCACTATCTGGTTTAATTGATGGACAGAAGTTACATTTGGTAAAGTTGTGTAACATTTTTTAACATTTAATACAAATTTAACATTTCTCTTTCCTCTCCTAATTGACCTAATTGAGAAAATTGTCAGTAAATGACAATTATAGCTAGTGGCTTTATTATTGCTGACTTTAACTACTATATGTATTTTGTGGTAAAAAGTCGCAAGTTCATTAAAAGGTGTAAATCTGGAGTAATGAGATAAGTAATACATTATGTCCTTGTTTAAATGTTTTAAGCAAATGACAACGATTCATTGATTTAATCCTCATAAATGTAAATATTGGAACAAATATACTCATTGTTTGTAAAACTCATCCCAACTCTGACTTGTATGAATTTAATTTCAGCCGAAGCCGCGGGACCAGACGAGGCGGCAAAAAAGAAAGCAGCTGCGGCCCAGGCAGCCATCCACCTTCCGGAGGTCCGACTGGTGGTGCTGGGCTGGAGATGGCCGGGAAAGAGCCTGACGGGGAATACCATCATAGGCCGAGAGGAGTTCCACCTGGAGCGAGCGGCGGAGTTCTGTGTGAAGAGGCAGACTGAGGTGCTGGGGCGGGAGGTGATTGTGGTGGACACTCCGGGCTGGTTCTCCGCGCAGGACACCCCCCCCTCCTACAAAGAGGAGCTCGTAAGAGGAGCCTCTCTGTCGCCTCCGGGGCCACATGCCTTCCTGCTCGTCATCCCCGTGGGCATGTTCACCGAGGTGGACCGTGCACGCATCGAGGAGCACGTCAGCCTCTTCGGGGAGCACGTGTGGAAACATACCATTGTGGTTTTCACATGGGCGGAGGTGTTGAGGAAGATTTCGATCGAGAGGTACATTCGCAGGGAGGGCAAGGATCTGAAGTGGGTCCTGGAAAAGTGCAAGCGAAGGTACTTTGTCATAAACAACTCCATATACGGGGAGCATCCGCAGGTGGGACGCCTGATGGAGAAGGTGGAGAGGATGGTGGCAGAGGAAGGGGGGCACTATAGCCAACAGGAGGTGGAGGAAGAGAAGAAAGCACCTGAGGAGAACCAGAACCCAGCCAGGGACGTGCGGGAGCTGGGGGCCAGACCCAAACAGAACTCTGTACTGAGTTTGTCCAAAGCCATGGAGGTGGATCCACTTTCCAGTGAGTGATGGAAAGGAATGGATTTCTGGAAAATGTTTAAATTGGTTTCATACCTCCCCCCGGTGGCGGTAATACACCTCAAATCTGATTTGCAAAGCACCATTAAACACAAACCAGGGAGCGGAAGAGCGTTAAGCTCCACCGACAACTGAGGTCTGACATTTTGCCATATTGGCACACTTTTTATTTACCATGAGACTAGGTCTGCCATGTCTCCTCTTGTTTGTTCCCCATAAAATACACAAACTTCCTATTCAGCAGACACATCCTGTCTTCTTCCTTATCCCACCACCGAAATTGGATCTTTTGAATTTCAAACGGCTTCTCAGACACTCGTGGATCTATTAGTCAAACCTAATATTATCTTTATCATTCTATTGCTTATCACTAACACAAGAGGAGTTGGATTCAGAGGTGTGACACTTGCAGCAAACAGTTTGCTGATGTCAGTTTTTTTTTATTTGCCAGTAGTTGTCATATTGACATTGATGCATCCAGTTAACACAAAATCAAATCTGGCTCACCATGACGTTTTACATGCATACATGTCAGTTTCTTTTAGGGACATTTCTGATAATTAAAGACCTTGTGAAATGAACACAAGACATCAACTTCCTGGAATTTAAAGTAAACAAAAAACTCCCATATCACAGTGATTCACGCAGTGGGTTGCTTTATCTTCCTACACAACGTCCTGTTTCAACAGACAACACGTCACATTAAACATAGAGCAGCTGATTGTTCTAGCTCCTGTGACGCGGAGGGAACGATATGTGAGAACAACTCGGACGTATTTATCGCCTCTTTAGGTTGATACGGCAAACTTATCAGCAAACCTCTGGCCAGTTGTTGCTCTGCTTTCAGCGATGTTGTCGATCTCAATGTTGAACAGTGCGTTTTATTCACTGTAGCTGTACACAACACAGTGAAAGGTGTGAGCGTGAAGCTAAAAGACAGGTCAGGTGATAACTCACTGTTAGCATGACTCACCTCTTTCACAGTCAGTCCATTGTTGTTATAAATATAAGGATTATGCTTCTTTAAGAAAGTTATCGTGTAATTTGATGATGGGGCCTTTTAACTTTAGATTTTAATTCCAGGTTGATACACATGAGATTTCATCAGCCTCTCTCCTAACGTTGTCCTCTCACCCTTGAATCTGTCCGCTTGCCATTTACTCCTCCTGTCTCCATAGCGACCCAAAGTAGACACACCAAGAAAAACAAACAAAGCATCATCCCTTCCTTTGCTCACACTGCTATTTCAGTGACGTCACAGTACATTAGCTAAATGCATGTATGACAGAGCCCTATTAATAACTGACTGATGGACCCTCTAAACCACGACTAACCCTTCACTGTGTATTTGACGAGAGGGGGAAAGGGTAATTGGCTGAAATGTTACTGAATGTACAAACCCATGTGATTTATTTAAGTTGTTTTTTTTTAAATCTGACGTGTTAGTGTGTGTTTTAGTCGTGTGCATACTTTGTGACGCGGCATCTTCTCAATGTGACATGTGGGTGGCCTTTTCAACATAAGAGCCCTTTTCTAATGCTGTATGTATTTATACTCTCCAATGATTTTATTTGTTAGCGTGGAGGATGTTTGTCGGTTTTTAATAATGTGTTTGTGGTTGTGTGATGGGACTAGTACAGTGGGTGCACTCCTGAGTCATGGTGACCAGTGGCAGAACTGCACTACTTAATTATTTCTGTTATATTCTGTCAATGACTGTTGAGGGAGTGGCTTTTTTAATGATTCCTATTCGTTGTGACCAAACTGTAAATGTATTTTCCTATGCAACACATTCATTGCACTCTCAGTGGACAGTTATGAATTTTAGCACTTGAGCAGTTACTGATTTTTTTTGTCTGTTGCCTTCAAGTTGTGATTTTGAAAAAAAGTGGGTCTGTCAGGTGTTTATATCACTTTGTGTCAGAGGGATATGTTTGAGGATCAGATGCTTCACTGTGGTCCTCAAAACAGATGCTCAAAATATTTATTAATTCAGTGGAATATTCAGGTTACAAGTCCCTTTAGCTGTGCATAGATGAATTTATCACTTTTGGAGAAAATGATGGCTTCTCCTGACAGAACAGTCAGCTGCTCTGGACACACAGGAGTTTGTGAGTCTCGGCCCAGTAAAGCAGTGTATTTGACAAAACAGTAAAAAGGTCACCGTGCAGTAAACCAGTGGCGTGTCTCCAGTCCGGCCTTTTGTTGGGCCTCAAACCAGCTCCTCAGTTCATAAGGGACCCACATAGCAGTCACCCAGCATCACAGAGCCAAAGCAGGAAGCCACAGTATTGACTCCTTGCCTTTCATATCCCTCTACCACAGATCAGTTCACATTTACTCACTTATATATCTGATGATATTTCCCTTTTATTCTCCTGAATACTCTGATTGTTTTTATTAACTAGACTGAGATCCACAGATCCTGGTGGGAAATATTTGCCTTTATTCGTTTGTTCTTTGTAGATATCACAAATGTCTCTCAGGAGTTAGATCCACTGGTTTTCACTCTGAAAATCAAGTATGGACTTTTTTTTTAACCCTCTGGGGTTTAACTAGCAAAGCTCTGAGAGTCAAAAACTGACTTAAAAGCCTTTTTATTGTAGGAATCCTGCAGATAGTATAGTTCTGCTCCTTAGAAGCAGCTGTTACTCTTTTGTGGGAATGTATTTATATTCATAACAGGGTAAAGTGGATATTCATGAATGCACTCTGGCAGTTTCACCTAGCGTAGGTAAACACTGCTGTGTGTGTGTGTGTGTTGACATTTGATGCAGGAACATCAGAAAGGAAACTGACCTACTGTTCACTCATTACTTTAGATTGAGGGGGTTGATTTAAACACTCCAATGACAAATTGCTCTGAATAATCACATTAAAAAACAACAGCTACACATGTAGGTCAGACTGTATCAGGTTAAATGTCACTTTGCAGCATTGGACAAGATAAAAAAAGAAGAATTTAATTTAAAGATAAAAATCTGGATTTTACCGACATGTATTGTATGTATTGACGCTGACACATATCTGCTCGGAGACTTGCAACCTAATACAACCATCTTTGTATTTGTGTTGTTTGCAGCGGTGATTTAGTTTCTTCTAAAACCTTTTTCTCCTGAAGCATCGACCCTGTTTTCTCTTCCACCTGTGTTGCGTCACTCTGAGTCCAGCACGAGAATCAAGTTACTCTTCAGAAAGTCATGAGCTGAACTCAGTAACCTCACTGGGCCTTGGCTGTATCGTTTGTGGACCTGTTACACGTCTTATTGGCTGAAACGTTATGATGGACAATGAACTGGCTTTATTTCACTAAATGCTGCATTTGTTATATCCTTCTGTCATCTTCAAATAAATGTATATTTTGATCCACTGTCAATTGAGCCTGTTCTTTGAATACTGGACATATGAATATTTCCTCTCTTGAGAATGAAATTTAATTTGTTAAATTTAGGTTGAATAGGTTCAAAATAATAGTTTTAAATAGGTTAGATCGCAATAAGTTTCACTGGGAATTATTTTCATTATCGCTTAATCATCCGATTGTTTTCATGATTGATTTTTTAATCATTTAATGTCCATCGTCAGTTCTCAGAGCCCTGACACACATGATTTTAATTCAAATTATCGTATTTGGCTTCGAGAAATATAATAAAATCCTCACATTTGCTATTAAAAGCAAATATTAATTAAATAGAGCAGCAAAAAATAAATATATGAATCATCTCTTTTATTTCCTGCAGTTCTGTAATTTGACCACTATGTGGCAGTAAGGCATCAGGTCCCAGAGGATGGGGGTATTTACAGCAGCAGCATGATTCACATCACTGGTGTGACCTTCCTTACAGTACATTCATTAAGTTGATTTGTGAATGTACCAGCCCAGTGTGCGACGATCAACACCCGCTTATTATTGTTTATAGACTAAATGTGCCGCGGTTGTGTTTCACTTCATTAATTCCTGAGTTTTAAACTAGTCCCAAACATTACAGAAGTTCCATTCTCTCTTTGTCCTTCATGCCACTGAACCAGTTTGGTGTCATGTTCAGTAACGAGGTCTGAGAGCTCGGCCCGGGTCGGTCAGATTTTTGTATGATGCAAATCAAATATATTGTTGCGGCATTTAAGGCAGAATAATGCATAAACATTTCATACTCATTCTTAAGCTGTTATATATTTTGTTAAAGTGCTCATACAATTCAGAAATACTATCTAGAGTTTGCTAAGAAAAACAAAATCCAGCATTTTTTCACAATTGTGACTTTTTAACAACATTGTTTATTATCTTAAATGTAATCAAAACAACAGTAGTTACAGAAATTACAGACAGCCATGATACTGTGTGGTTTTATTGTGTGCTGTGGATCGCCATGATAACATATACAAAACAAAGCCGGGAGGGAAAAGAAAAATCCAATTCTCATTTCTTCACACTGAGCTCTTCACATTCAGCTCGAGCCATCGTCATTCACTCCAACCCGAGAGTCTGAGGATGAAGAGCGGCACACAGCAGTTACCCATGGCAACAACAGCACTCGCCATCATCTAATACGACACGTTAGGAAAGTGGGAGTGGGAGCATTTAGTCGAGTGATGGTTTCTGCTGCTCGACAACCTCCTGTTGCGTCATCGTAAGTGTTTTCAACTCAGTCACATTCTCTGCCTGCACTTTGAGAACGGGTATAATCACACTTGCAGCTTCAGGAGGCAGCGGAGAACACACAGATGTTCCGAGCATCTTCATAGAGCATTTCTTCACATGGTTAGAATCTGATACGATTTTAAAGGAGACACATTATGTGCATATTTAGGTTCATTAATTAGCTCCTGTCTCTTTAAGGACCCCATCCTATTTATCCCAGTCTGCTCTGATTGGTCAAATTTGACAGGGGACAACAAAAAAAAACAACATATAACCCACCGGAGGAAAGAAACACTGCAAAACATCATATGTCTCCTTTAAAAAATATCTGTAGGCAGTTGCCTGACAAATGAAACCATCAGTTCTCTCCCGAACGCTGCAGGAAGTTATGAGGAGTCATAAAATATAGGGTTTAAAAAAGCAGAGGTTTGTCCTCTCAGGCCGACGCCAGTGAGAGTTATGACGGAGGGACAGGTTTGATGAATGAACACAGCCAGTGAGTCATTGATTTGGTATTCAGACATTGTGGCGCTTGTGTATCTTTGGGTGTGTAGCGAGGATTAAAGGCTCTCATCACATTTAGATCGTAGATTCTGATGGGAGGCTGCCTCCAGCCAAGCCACGCCTCCTTGGTTAATGTTGCTATGCTTGTCAAGCTTCCTGTTCTCCAACTTACATCACGTGAACGATAAACAGTTGGTCCTCATATTAGAATCATCCTATAATAAAAACAAAAGTTATTTTGTTCCTTTAATTAGCATTAGCTGAAAGGCTTTCAGGAAGAGGACTCATCAACTGGTCTGGCAATGGCTATTAACTTTTGCCTGGCGTATCATACGCTCTTGGTTTAACAATATCTCTCTGCTGTTCTGATGCTGTTTTCAGAATATAAGAACTCTTCTAATCGGCTGTAAGAAAATATTCCACCTGCTGCATGATAAAAGGGATGGGCCCACCTTGGGGTTAGCCACCATCTTTGTTATAATTAACAGAGGTAAAGTTTGGAAAACATTTTTTTCCTTGTTATAACCCTTAGTTAAATGTTTCAGGTTAATTATACAGACTCAACAGGTTGTGTAACATTCGTAACTGAGACACACTCCAAAGCTGATTGGACGATCACTGTTTGTGGGAGGGTTTTAGAGGAACAACATAGTGAATGGCAGCTGTTTCCCACCACTAGGCTGTATGATGTGTGTGGTGGTATTCTGGGTAATGAGGTGGCGCCGAGGGGAGACTGAGGTAAATACTGGAAAATAAAACACGCTCAGATGCTGATTAGTCTTTGGTCTCAATGTGATGGTGACAAAGTGTGAATAGAATAAAAGCAAAAAATATCCAGGTGCATTTTCAGTGTCAAACTGAACAGGGGTGATATTGCACGTTAAATTTTTCAGTAGGCTTCCAGGATATCGATGGCGTCGGTAAGATGTGTCTACAATCGTTGGTGTAAAACGTGATTTTGTCTTAAAATATAATGTCTAACAGTAGAAATGAGAGTTTGATTCTCTGTCATGATCGGTGACATAAACGATTGGAACAATATTCACATTTAGGTAAAAAAAGTACAGAAAAAAAGGCCACTCATAAAAAATAAAGTTCTCCAGTACTATTACTGCTATTCTACAAATGTTTGCCATGGATTACCTGAATCTGCAAATGTTTTGGCCTTGGTATGTACATGTGTGTGTTTGTATTGATGAGTTGCTTGTGATTGTTAAACATGGACACACAACTGGTTATGCTGGTAACAAACTTGGAAAAGGAAACTACACTGTGAAAAAAAAATTATCAAGAAAACTCCAATGTATCCAGATACTTAAGATTCAAATCAATAAGAATCAAGTGTGCAGAGCCAGCTCAAACATACGCACCCGTAAAGCAGGTGGATATCCAGTCTCTTGTGTAAACCGCTCTCTTCTGCATTCACACACACTCACACACACTCTCACACACACACACCTTAGAAAATATATCCACACTCACAAGCGCCTGTCTTGCAATTTTGCATTAGTACCACAAGTCAAATGAGAAAACAAAGAAATGTGCATGGGAAAAAATGTGCAAACCCTCATCAGGGAAAGAAAATGGCACGGCAGAAAACTGAAAACTAAAATGGTGTCAATGACAAAAGGAATCAACCAATTGAAATAGAGAGAAGGAAAGAGCGTGCCCATCACCCATTCAAAAAAAGGAAACCTCACTGTTATAATCTCAGTGAACAAAACAAAACAAAAAAAGCATCTTACACTTAATTTTTCAGTAAAATGAAAACCAGCCGAACATCACGAGGTGTTTCAGAGCTTCTCTCTGACGGGAGTCTCGCTCGAGTCACATCACGCGGCCTCGACCTGTGGAAAAGTCAATTACGCCTGCTGGTTGTATTGAAAAAGCAATACAGACGGTCTGTACATAGATACATGTGCCAACCCCCCCCACGTGAAAACAACAGACAGAGAATAAAGGAAAAGAGGGGCGAAACCCTGATGGATATACAAAGGCCTATACTGTATAACCCCACCGACAATAGAGTGGAAAAATCTCTGCTCACATACTCTGTAATCGTTTCAGAAAATATAGATATTGTATAATTCACCCTGTTCACCTCATCACACACACCCCAGCAGCATCCGGGCCGTACAATCCCTCCATGGCAACGTGACAGACGGCAGCAGCTGAAACTCTGGACCAATGGGGACCAGGGTGGTGGCGTGGAGGCTGTTCCCTCAGTCTGTTGGTTCCTAGGGATACGTCTGTCTGGATCGGCGCTCAGGGTTTTCTTACTCGTCCGTGTTAGCGGCTGCTGCATCCCGTCTCATCTAGCGCTCAATGGGCCGGTACGTCAAGTGTACAGGAGTCCACGCCGGGCTCCTACGGTGACGAGCAGATCCTGGATGAGGAAGAGGAGGAGGAGGACCGGCACGGGGAGGAGGTGTGGCAGCAGGGATGCGGACACCCCCACCTCCCCCTCAGCACTGCTCGGACACGATGAAGCCGTCCTTCTCCTGGCCGCCCACCGGCTCCACCTCTGCGTAGGCCGGGTGACCTGACCCCCGGCGGAACTTCATGGCCGGCCACTTGCTCGGGCGTCTCTGCAGCGGGGGGGAAAGGAGAGAATCAGTGTAATGCAGGTCAGCGTGTCAATAAATGCATTAAAGGTCAGAGTGTCATCAGGATTAAAGGTGGGAGCTGAGGCTGGTGCCATTCTCTGATAGCTGACACAACAATATCAAGTCCATCCCTGACCTTGGAAAGAGAAGGTGACTAGAATGAAAGCACCAGAACAGCTACGGTGTTGCTATACGCACCTCGATGAGGAAGAGGCTGGCGGCGGAGGTGGGGTGATGGTAGATGTAGACGGTGATCAGGACACCAGCGATCATGACCAGCATCACCAGCAGGATACCGAGAATCAGGCCGGTGTGCAGAGGGTGTGTGCCAGGCTTCCTGGCCACAGAACTCTCAGCTGAAAAAATAAATAAGACATGAGGTGTATAATGTTAGCTATGTTTGATAAACTTAAAATAACTTTGCTCAGGTTGCTTTATTATTAGGTTATTGGTTAAATACCAAAAAAGCTATGTCATTGTTGACCAGCAGGGGGCAGTCACAGTTCACAGATTTCCTGCACTTTAAAACGGGGATAACTATTGTCAAAGTTTTTCTAAATGTCACCAAATAATACAAAGGACAGATATTTGATCTCAGAGATAAACATTGACATTTTTACTGTGAATCCTCCCATGTTACAAATATACACTCTTTCAGTGGATTGAATAGGGTTAAATTCTGTGATTTCCTTCAATTTGAGAGAGGATTCAAGGTTTTAGATTTAAATGGAGTCTCTAGCTCTCCTCTGTTTGTGTATTCATGCGCAGTTCTCCTCTCTCGCAGAAGAGGTAATCCTGCGTCAAGGTAAGAGGCGTATGGTCCTGATAGGAGCAGGAAGCCGGGCTATAGATAATGTCTTGGCCTCCAGTCCTGGCGCTGCTAACTGAAGAGGTTTGTATGTAGCGACTGCATAATGAGTCCGTCCTTCAACGCGCCCTGGAAGTCCACACTCGTCTTTTTAAGCCACTTTCTCTGCTCCACAGTGCTGGAGCCACCCGGCCAGTGCTGTGGAGTTCTTCTGAAGGTGATAAGAAAGTCCTGTGACCTGTCGGTAATCTCTGTTTGCATCTACGGGGAAAACACAACTTCTCCTTAGAGAGAGAAAAAAACTACAACCAGAAAGTGTTCACGATTCGATAGGGCCCAGCAGAGAAACCGTGATCATAGCAGAGATGAACGAATTAAGTTATTCTGATACCAACTCTGTGGATTCTGCTCATCCTGCAGATTTAGAGCAGCTTCAGCACGGTTCCATTCACCAGGCGGCAGATTCTAACCTCTCCCTAGACTCCTCCCCATCTTTAATTAGGAGCTGTAGCCAACGCCGGGCTCGTCAGCCAATCCGTCAGTAGCTGCAGACGTTTACCGGAACTTTTCCTTCCAGCCCTCTTAGTAAAATAGGGAAATGTCCAGAGAATGAAGTTTCTAACATGCGATGGAAGCAGAACTGGAAAAACAACATTTTAGGATGAATTCCAGCCCCCAACCCCAAAACCCTTTGAAGTCCAAGCGATGAAAACTCAGTCCTACTTTTCAGAGAACTTGAACAACAGAGAAAAGGACACGGAGACATTTTCCCTGTTGTGTGTAATCCTCAAGCTCACAGTCTGAGAAGGGGACTTTATATTTATTTTTCTCCCGTGTTTATATGTCAGAGCTACAGAGACCGTGAGTCATCTCTGGAGGAGCTGGAAGCACAAACAATGTGACACGCTGCTATGTCTGCGGCGTTCCTAGGTTAGCGCATGATGAAACACAGCGGAGACACAGAGACAATGAGGAGTCAACAGCCCGGCAGCTAAACGTCCAGTGGGAGGTCTCTTAGGCAGAGGGGCCCACACTGTCCTCCGCTAACTGTCCTGAATTTGTCTCCACTGGCTTTGTCCTAACGGTTCAAACCTGAGGAGACTGGGTAAACACCGATGGACAGCAGAGCTCTTCAACAGCATTACAATGCATTAGAGATTATTTGGGGAGGACAAATGAGAGCTAGGGAAATGCAGCCAAACTTTTTTCTTTTTCAGTTCCACAGCCGTTCTCAGCTGTTCTCCTTCTCGGCCATAATGGGTTTGAGGAGGCCAACAGCAGAAACTGAGAGGAACCGACAGTAAAACTCAGCCTCTGTAGAAATAGATGCTGCAGATTGTTGGTGTTGAGTAGACACCTCCTGAGCCAAGGGGGGGGGTTCAATCCTGTTTCAGCTGTATTCACCTCACCGGCATTTCCTACCGCATGCAGTCAAGGTCAAATAGCGTTGTAGTGTAACTTACTTTTCACCTTGAATAAAGGGATGTAGTGAAAAAACGGTTTGATACATAGGGAAAGAAATTCAGAGAGGTATCATCACAGTGCCAGGGCACCGACACGCGTTCACTCAATCGATGGGACACATGCAGCGTCGCTGTAATGGAAGTGAGATGGAAGCTGCAGATTTACGATTCCTCTCGGGCAGGAAACCAAATATTTGGGAGGCTGTGTCCAAAACAAACTGATAGAATTGGATATCACATTTTGGGATGTTTTGCACGTTAAAGAAACTGAAGCAATTTATTGCTCCATAGAACTGAAAACACCACATTTGTGTCAGGTACCTGATATTGTGTGGCATTTTCATTAATCTTTCAAATTGATTTTTGGGATTAGATGATGTGGAGCATCAATTACTCATAAAGAAAAAAATACAGTGATATCAGTTTAACCACTTGAAAACAAGCAACTGTGACAACAACATGAGAAAAGTTTTACAAATGAAATTCTTTCTCTAAACTTATTATATTCATATACACTAGACTACACAATTGATTACATATATAGATTTGTTTTTCAAATTTACAAAATATTACTATATTTACAATCAAAGAGGTTTTAATTTCAGATATTTTGACCTCAATCTTATATAACAAAAATTATCTATATAAAACAAGCAGCATTAAGTTTCCTTCTCTCCTAGATGTTGAGAAACATGTATTGATTCGTGATTGTTGGTATTTAAAAGGCCACATTTCAATGTTTAAGTGATTTGTACAGCCAACTACTTTTCTTTCATACAAGAATAAATCTTTCTTAGTGATAAGAAATTCTTAACATGCTGCCTTAGTGTCTTTTAGAAAAACCTTTAAAACAAAGTCAAGACTCCTGACTCCTCCTGCTTTTACCTCACACAGTCCCAGACACTGTAATTGACCCTGAGAGGAAAGTTAAGTGTGAGAGTCGACTGCTGGAATAAGTTTATCAGCTGATTAAACCACATGTCCTCCAAAAAGATCAAAAAGCAATCAGGGACCAATACCTTAATGATGCAAACAAAACAAGACACACACACACACACACACACACAGAGAGAGACCTACCCTGGTTGTCCCGGAGATGCAGAGCGATCTTTGTATCATCTGCAGAGACAGAGACAGAAACAGGCACAGTGATCAATATTTCTCTTTGTAGTTTGTTTTTCGACAGTCTGACTAAATAAACAATCCCCCGAAGGTCCCATAATGAGATTAAGCTTCTTTCATTAATGAACCGTCTTCCTTTCAACAATCAATTTACTATACTTACAACCTGATTAAAAATGCATGCTTTGAATATAATGGCGTGGTATACATAATTCAACACACTCGAGGAGTCTGGGGTTAACTATACGTGCGAGATATGGAAATGTGGCGTGACCCACTTCTTCGAAGGGTAGCGGGCGTTCACACCAGCCATAGGATTCACATTATGCAAATTCAGCACATAAACACACAGAGAGATTTCACTGAATGATTTATTTCTATTTCACTTCTCAAAAGGAGCAAAGGCAGACACATCTTTGGTGTCTGAGCGAATCCGTAAGTGAGATGTGGAGCATAAAGTTTAGTCAATCACACTGAAGAGAAGGCCCTGATTTATGTTCAAGGAAAATAAACATTTCTGTACTTTGTCCTGGAAATACTTGTATTTAGGTTTATACTAGAAATGAATAAAAATCTATCTTAAGTGCTTAATTTTATGCATCTAATCATTCAAAAAAATGTATTGGCTTTTGGTGTAATTTACTGGTGAAAGAAATTACATAATACATATATTTTCCTTTTCTTGTTTCTTTAACTTTATTTCCCATCCAGCTGCAGGTTGACGGCGAGAGCATGAGCCACCCAGCCTGCCCTCTAACCTGACCTCCGACCCCTGCAGCTGAAGATACCGCTGAAGGAAAACTGATCCCCTGTACGTGTCAACAGTCGGGAGTTTCTCGGGGTTGGCTTCCTAGCAAATACCACAGTGTGACCCCTAGATCTCCTCTACACACACGCACACACCCACACACACCAAAGACATTTTACTCCTCTCGCCACACCCTGGTTTGATGTGTAAGCCAACGTGTCGTGTTTTGCTTCACAGCTGGACAGCTTTCACAGCCGATCCCGACTCGCTGCCTCCATCCCCATCACAGCGGTCCACCGAAGAACCCAGCTGCGATGGAGCGTCCATTCAAACACACGACCCCCCCCCACCCCCTCCTAGACCGAGATGCATTAGAGAGATATGCTGGCTCCTGCCTCAGTTACTGCTGGAAGTAAATGCCTTTTTGGCGAAATGAAATAATGGACAACCGAGGCCTGAACGTGGGAGAGGCTTTAAAAAGCTCAACAATGGAGGTGGAGTAAAACTGCCGACACAGCAACTCTGCACAAAACAGTCTCTTCACAAATCACATTTTCAGAAGCATTTTTATGGAATTCATCATTTTGAAAGTAGCCTGAGATGCAATGAGCAGAATGATTGAATTGTGGGTTTCATAACTTAAGTGTGTAGTCTGGTCTTTGTCCCATCCACTAACATGGAGGAAGGATTTATAACAAGTAAGGCACCAGGTGGCGATACAGACGTATGGCTTCACTTTGGTGCAGCAGTCGTGTCATCCATCTTTATACAGCCTGCACTTGACACCCAGTGACTTGACTTTATCTGACAGAACCTGAGTCGTTAACTGGCTCCTTCATTTCATTTTCATTCAGCTGCCTCACATCTGGAGATGATTAAGATAAAATGCCCATTGACTCGATAACGGTTCCCAAAAAGCCATAAAAAGTAGAAGGAGGTGAAAATGGGCACAATAAATCCAGCCCGCTTGTAGCCCTCACTTCTCCAGAGACAGAGGAGGAAAAAAGAAATTTGAAGTAAACAAACTTTAGAGGACACCTTGGTGGTTTTCCTATCCTCAGCAGAAGCATTCCGTCTGCTCCTGTTCCAGGAGGATTTGCATCAGATGATGCAGAGATTATGCTGCAGTGAGGTCCGGGGTTAGGCTCCCGCTGGGGTGCAGTGAATCATGAGCTTCAGGCTTTACAGCGCAATATCAAAAGAGCACGACCTGCCAGACCTCTGCAGAGTGAGGAGGGGAAACTGAACGCCGAGGAAGAAGAAGAAGTGAAGCACATCAGGACTGACGCATGAAGTATTCTAGCTTTGGATACATATCTACTGTAAAAGTTTGGTTGAAAACATATGTGACAGATTTGGGATTTTTATTTAACCTTTAGGGAATCGACAATGAAACCAAAAGCAACAAAGTTATTCTTAAAGTTTGTTTTCAGACTTGGGGGATACAGAGTTTTGGCAAAAGGCTAATATAACCATAGATTGTTTTATATTTTCTGTGCTTTGTTTACTATAACATGTTCCTATTTCTACATATGCTGTACTGTATGATACTGTACTACATACTTGATGTGATTTACTATTAAACTACTATTACTATTGACTATTCATCCCTTAAAATAAAAAAGTAAAGCCTCATTGTCAGAGTATGAAGTTTCTAGGCGAAGAAGATGTCATTAAACAAAAGGACTGGTCTTGAACCAGCAGAGCCAAACAACATAATCACAGGTTTGTGGGGGTGCATTTATTTTGGACCGGTAACATTTGTCCTGATTCTATCTACACTGTTTAAAAAGTGGGTCCAAACACAGCTGCTGCACTTTGCTCCGCTGCCTACCATCTGTGATCATTTCTTTTTTATCCTAAGTGGAAAGCTGGAGGGACGCTCTCCCCAAAAAGAGACAAGTGTCTTGTTCAGGTTGTAAAAGAGGAAAACGCATCAATACCAATAAAGACCGGTTACAGCAGAGGCACTTCATTGAGCATTCTGCCCGGGCAGAGTGTCCATTAGCAGTTTAAACAAAGCTCTGGGCTCTGACACACTGTGCACCGTGGCATCGTTCCAGCTCCACTCCCTACTTTACCTTCGGTGGGGACACTGGTGGGTGGGGGGGTGGTGGAGGGTCTGTCCCGGCCTGAAGTGGCCTCGCTGCTCCTGGACGTTGTTTTGGCGACAGCAGTGGGGGTGGAGGGGTAGAGGTGCGTCGTGCCAATGATGTCGCACATCTTGTCCTTGGTCTGAAAGATGACAAATGTCTCAAGTGTGTGCTCTCTTTCCAAAGGAAAAGTAATTAAGTGGAGATACAGCCGACGGCATCTATCATCCAGGAAGCTCCAAACACACACACACACACACACATGTTTATCACCATGAGCAAGCTGGATGAAATCCCTCTGGTCATCACACATCTCGAAAACACTCACCTCATCTGGACAGCTGTTGTCCACCCAGTCCTGCCGATGGCGGTCAAAGCCACTGGAACATCTGGGGGAAGAGGAAACCACTGTCAGAGTGGAGCCTTAAGCCAATTACCACTAAGCACAAACAACAGTGGAGGTGATGGGAGTTCCATGGGTTTTAAAGGTTTTTGGACGTAAACTGAAGTTTGGACAAATAATCTTGATCTGAACTTTTAAGGATCATTGAAGTTACTACAGTTCATTCTTCATTCTGGGGAACATGGATATCACCAGTATAAAACTGAGTATAACAAATGCCTGTCACACTTTCTCAGAGCCCAAGGTAACATCTTCAAACCTCATAATTTGTCTGACCAACATTATGAAACCCATAATATACAATATATTATTTTTTTCAACTTCAACACTATGTAAATGTCTACTTAACAACAGCGCCCTCTGCAGCCACACGTCAGTTACGCACTACTCACAGAAAGTCACACCTGCTCACTAAAGCTACATAGCACAAGAAAATCCAAACACATTTTTAAGCCTTTATTTAAAAAAAAGCACCATAGTGTTAGTCTTAGTCTTAAAACATCTGCCCAGCGTCTGGATCCGAGGAGCGTGAGCAGCTTCGCTCAGCGTGAAGATGTAGGATTCCGTGTGTGTGTGTGGGGGGGGAGTCATCGGGTCACGGGGCCTTGGAAGACTGTGCATCGTGGTGCGAGACTTCTAATAACCTCAAACAGCCAGACGGTAATCGAGGCGGCAGCTGCTAATCCCTCCGTGCTGTAAACGGATCAAAATCATAACTCACCCACTGGTGAACTCACATTTGGTTCCGTCTCGGGCCGATCGCCACAAACAGTCTCCCATCTGGCCCCGACCAGTTAGTATGCAAAGCAGTCGCCACTCTAACACCGGGCTCTGGCTAATAAAGTGTTGTTTTTGAAAGATTTTGGTGGTCTGCTAATTATCTCTCACTGAAGGTGGATAAATAAAAACCACCTATGTCCGACTCATGATGCAGCGGTTTAAATCGAGTCCTGGCATCTGAGCTCAGAGGACAGAACGGGTCCAGTAGAGTTCACTACATCTCTCTAGCCAACATAACGTTATGGTAATGACTTTATGCGAGGGAGTCCATTTTCATCTTTCTCCCTCTCTGATCATCCCATTCCTTTTATTCCCCCCCCGGTCGAAAAGTTCAGCCTCATCTGCTCAATCAGCCGAGACAGATTCCTCCGCTTAATCCCCCCCCAACCCCTCCTTTCCCTCCGATTGCCTTTCACTCGAAAGAGGGAGGAGGGCGAAGCGGAGTGAGACACAATCTCACCGACATGTTTGCTCCAACCTGTCCCTGAAGGGAGCTGGTGTTTTGTTTCCCCCTCAATAGCATCGGCCCCAGCCAGTTGCCTTCGAATGCAGCCAGCCACAGTGCTTTTAATTAGAAATGCACTGAGGTGCTTCATTTGAATATAAATGACTCCGTGAGGGGAGAACCATTCCTTTCTCCGAGTCTCCCACAGAAGTCGCAGGATGGATAGATTTTATTATTGGGTTTCAATCCCACCTCTTCGGATGCCACGGAAGATTAATGGAAAACAAACAAGTAGTTATTCTTTGTTTATCACTGATGAATAACCCAGTACATGAGTGAACTCCAAGTTCTAATCCATGTGATTTACTACTATGTGGAATTTAATGCATATTCCCCACAGTCCCCACACTGTTGCCTCACAGCAAGGTTCCTGGTTAAAATCCCAACTTTCTCAGTGTCTTTCTCCAAAACACTTGCGGATCAGGGTAAGATTAATTGGAATCTCTTATCGGACATCTTGTCTCTGTGCGTCAGTCCTCTATACTGGTGGATTTGCTCAAGCTCCCCAGAGACCCTCAAAGCATAAACGGTATAATGGATTGGATCCTTACAGTAAACCTAATTAACAGAAATCAATCAGTTCATATGATCCAGTAGCATTTTCTTCTACATCCGCCTCGTGTGTGTTGTTGCCTCTCCACACATTTGTCATGAGAGCTGTGTTATGTCATGTTTGCTGCTGCTGCTTCAAACTAAAAGCATTTGATAAACTGGCAACATGAAACAAAACAATGGTCATTGCTGATAATACTAACATTTAATATGAATGCAAAGGAAATGTTTAATATAGTAAATAAAGGATGTGAATTATTTTCTTACACCCTGGACTTGCAGCCCGACCGATTTGTGAGCCAGTAATTATGATATTTCTCAACATAAATGATGCAATAACAGTTTGCTGGGAGACTAAGACGCATTAAAACTCTAAATTCATCTCCATACCAGCCATTAATTTTCAATGAGCTGCATTTGTGATGCTCGCCACATCCCTTCTTCTCCTCCACACACACACACACACGAGTATCGGGCTGGACGGGCTCTCACGGCTCCCTGGGGTTTCAGCCAATGCTTTATTGACCTGCCTGAACACGGGCTGCACACATCAGCCTCCGCTAACTGACTGAGCCTGGAGCTTAGCATGAGAGGGGGGGGCGCCGCGCACTCAACAGAAAGAAGTTCATTAAGGCCGTTCTCTTAAAATGTCAGCGGCTGCCATTAACCTGCCGCCAACGAGGCAGCCACTGTTTTTTAATTAGCACGCGTTTAAAGCGTGTTTGGCTCTTTCAAAGGAAGTGGCTTCAGGATCCAGAGGGCAGAGTCACACACCGAACAGTCAGATATTAACACAGTAAGAGAACTAATTAAAATGAAGCTTAATGAGATCGGTGCCACAGGCCATGCGGCGTCTCGCCACAGAGGCCGTAACACGCTGCGAGGAAAAACACTTCCTGGTGTCGCTGCACTGTAAATGAGTTTGTCCCCGACAAAGGAAAAAACACAAATGAAACTCAAAACCCTTCAAAAACAAAACAGAAGAAATCTCTACGGACGGAGCAGAGGAGCTGCACACGTCTCCACTCAACCACGTAACGGGCGGAATAAATGATGAGTCCAAAATATAAAAGTGGCAGATTAATATCTGATGCATGAGCGAGATACAAAGAGAAGCGATGGTGGCTGCCTCCGAGTCGGACTGAAAAAACAACAACAACAACAACCAAATATTCCAGACGATGCAGGCGAGACATTTATCAGGACAGTGAACATCTGCTGGCTCGCGAGGTGAGACTTTCCCAACTCGTGCGGCTGATAACACAACTCTGCCACCTCGCCATAAATTATTTTCCTGCCTCCTCCTATTTTTAACTCAGAACTTTCCTCGCCAACAAAGCAGAACTGACGGCGGTCTCGCGGCTAACACTTCTACAGCAGCTCAAATATTTGCTGTTGTTTGGGGGTGGGGATCAACGAGATCAACAGCGTCTGTATATCGAACCTGTTGAGGCGATGACACCAGCTGCAGTTGAAGTTGATCTGGGAGGAGATGCAGGAGCTGCAGCTGGTGAACTGGAGACAGGCTGGAGAGGTGAGAGAGACAGAGAGAGAGAGAGAGAGAGCGAGAGAGAGAGAGAGAGAGAGAGAGAGAGAGAGAGAGAGCAAACCAGGTCAGGTCTCCACAGCCAAACTAACAAACAACTGAGAAGCCGTTCTTTGGCAGAGTCTCATTGATCCAGTAACACTTAGGCGACTCTGCCGTGGACAGTGTTATGACTGCACCAAAAGCTGTTCCGATAAATTCTCCTTACTGGGTAACGGCATCATTTCTACGGCGGTAGAATTAGTGATCTTGGTCTTCGTCAGCTCCACGCGGTGGTACTCATAGATCGTCCTTCTCCTCACGTCTGTGTTTTGGAAAGGAGAGAGGGAGGAGACAGAGTGAGAAAGTGAGAGAGAGAAGGAACAAACCGTCACAAATCTTCCGGCGAGGAGATAAAAACTGGGACAAGTGGTCCCTGAAGAAAGAGGGAAGTGAGCGGGAGGCAGAATGGGCTCACGAGGGAGGCCACCACAGCACTTTATTTCTCCACCTCGCTTTGTGCCCGGGTGTTGGCCAACAACTTGGCAATGGACAGAAGCAATTTCCCCCGAGGAGCTGACATCAATCACACGCCGCTGAAAGGCGATACCCTCCCAGTCGTCTATAACAGCGAGTGAGATGGGCCGATTGATTAGATACATCGACTCTTATGGCGTTCGGGCCCTCGTATGGGCCCAGTGTGAAATGGGCTGCTCTCTTTTGCTGGCGATGCATCCTCTGTATCATTGGTGGGAAATGAAATATGTCCTTCGTCAGAAAAATGCATGATCAGTGCATACACCCTTCCAGTGCATAGTATTTGAACGTGATAAGTGCTGCCTGCTGTTCGTACACTGGTTGATCCACACTTTAATTTGATTTGCTCTCTAAGCAGAAGCTCCAGGCATGATTCAGTAAATCAGAAGTTGCATAATAAATGACAATTCCCTTGAAATTCAATATTTACCAATCTTGCCAACGGTTTAATAGTTTAAGGAATAGTTTTGGTATTTTAAGAAATTCTCCAATTTACTCCCCTGACAAGAATATTAACAACACTGTCACATCTTTCCATTAAATATGAAGGTAAAGCTCTTAGCTGAGCATATAGACCCAGACTGGCTGTTTAATAAAAAACCTCCAACGCATTATATCTTGCATGTTTAATCTGTGAAACTGCTGAGGCATAAAAATGAAAAGTGTGGGTTTCACAGGGCTTTTGGGCGAAGCTAAGATGTGGTATCAGTCCTTCTATATTCTGGGCTCGGAGGGGAGTATAATATTATTTTCCAAAATGTCATATTACTCCTGTTACATCACACCGTGTTCTCTTTCGTTTGCCTGATTCTGGCCTGGGAAGTGTCGACCGAGCTGGCTGCAGTGTTGTGCTTCTCTCTCGATCGGATGTTGTTCCCCCTGCAAACCTGCCGGGTCCGATTACACACAGGACGAGTGATCAAAGCGGACGATGGGAGCCACCTCGGTCTAACCTCAGTAACAGACCACCCTTTCTCTCTCTCTTCAGCAATAAATCAGTGTTGCATAAACGCTTCTATGATTCAATCACAGTTTTATTGCTGACTCGTCCATATCTAAGAGCTGCATGGAAATCGGTGGCAGCGTGTCGGGAAGCTGAGGGGAAGAGTGATGGTGGAATAATGGCAGGCTCACACTCACCTCTCATCCAACAGCACTCTGCGTGTTTGTGCTTTTACACAAACATTTCAAAGTGTTCCAGTCGACTACTTGACAACCCCCTTGGTTCTTTGACATCTCCAGTATATTAAATAAACAATGTTTCCTCTGATTATAATTAACAGCTCCAGTTTTGGCTTCTTCCTGGGAATCCAGAGTATTATTCCAGGTACAAGCCGAGAAGTTATGAAAAGGGATGAAGGTGGTTTTTGGTTTCCGTTTAGGAATAACTCCCTGTGACTGATGAAGTATAATAAGCCTTGGGAAGGTAAAATGAAAGCCTGTCTCTTCACAAGTGATTGTACCTGACCTGTTATAATTACACACCTCGGACATGAATTATCCTTTTACTGGATCGACTGTGGTTTATGCTCTGACTGGAGGACGTGTGAAATCTTTTATTTGAGCTTTTAATAAAAAGGGTCAAACAAATGTCCCCCGTGGATGAAACACTTTTCGTGGTAGAACCCATATATAGACAACACACCTCCACTTCTTCCTGTTGGAATATCCCAGATATGGATGAAGCCATCTTGCACTTTTTAGAATAATGTGGAGCTACAGTCTTCAGGGATCACAGTGTGGAGACGCTGTATCAATCCCACTGATTAATGCGTCAGTGTGACAGTGTGACCTTTACTGCAGCTTCCCACCAGGAGGGGATAGAGGTGATTTACCCTCCACTCTGGGTGCTGTCATGTCGCCCGTCAGTCTATGATGACATAGCTTTCCTGTCTCTGACATCGATGAACTTACCTTTCCAACATATTCTTAAGCTGAGTAACATTTCTCTAAGAAGAACCGCCCCCTCCTAACTCTACTGTCTCTGCATTTCTATAACTTTGACTGAAACCATCTGTTAAACGGACGCCTCTGGTTGTTCCTGTGGAGAATTGAGCAGCGATGTCATCCTTCTCCATGAAAACTGCTGATTCTAGCTTTTTTCTAAAGGTTAGTCACCATCCATCTATGAATAAAAAGATCCCTTCTCTGTTTTTTGCCTCAATGTGATGATGATCATTATGATAAAAACCTCTGATCAAACTCGCAGCATCCTTCTCTTCCTCCACAGGCTCCTGCTGCACAACCAGGGAAAACATCAAGACCTTTGGACTGAGGCACATTATGCAGACATTGCCCTTTTCAGACTGACACGAATCTGTTCAATTTGCAAATATCTCAAAACAAAGCTTGGTTTAGTTTCACATGTTGCAAGAGTTTATCTCTGACCCCCCTCCTCCACACAGGGATGGTCCGATCACGATTTGGACAATCACGAGGAGATGCAGCAGCTCTGTCGAACTGTGTGTGTCTCAGTGCACCACAGCAGTGTGCATGTATGTGTGGAAATGGTGGATTCACACCTATGTGTTGTATTAACACTTGACAGTGAGGGTGCCATGACGCTTGGTGCCAGGGAGATTGTCAAAACAACAACAGTCACAGTTTCATGTTGTGTCGTGTGTTCCAAGCATTGGATCTGTCTCTAATCTGACTCAAACTAAGCAAGAAATCCTTTTACAAATAGGATAACGATGCAATGAAGGTCAAAAAGGCCTTCATGGCATCGTTATTAAGTAATTAAACTTGACAAATAAATGCAACCCAGGTTTCAAACCTACGACCAAAACAGCTTTAAATGACTGAATTAATCATATTTGACATCTCGTTATTGTGGAGGGCTTCGAATCGGAGCCCATGAAAGATGGAGAGTCTGAGAGTGGAAACAAAAGAAGGTTTGAAGTGTTTTCTCCTCTGGTCACATTTGCTGTTACATTAATGGGACAGAATTGCAGTAAGTCAAAAGTAAAATGGGGAGGCAGATCGGAGGCTGAGCCCACAGATCAGCCCACTGCCTGCTGGGAGAGGGGCAGTGCTGGGGAAGAGGGGTTTTCTGAGACTCACTGGGGATCTGTTGGATCTTGTGGACGACCACGAAGGCGTCGGACAGGCCCACCTTCACCGGGTGATTGACAGAGCTGATCGTTGCCACCTCGATGGGGATCTGAAATCAAAGAGAGGCAAAATCACAATTACCGAGACATAATGTGTCTGGGACAGGCCGACCAATGGAAACATTAGTAAGAGACAGAGTAAGAGAGAGAAACTAAACTGATTCTTACAACTGTTTGAAAGTGAGTCATATTTTATCCTGATGCAAGAAGCTGGTTTTAATAATGTCACTTTCCATCTCTGTTTATTGTAATGAAGGCGTCTGATGAATATAAGTTTGCTAGAAAAGACTTTGATTCCTCCAGGATTATATAGCAAATGTAAACCTTTTTCTGAAATGACACGAAATTGGAGAAACTTCAGATTTTTCAGTGGATGTAAATTAATAGAATGAGTCCTGACCTCTTTGTATGCGAACACGATCCTGCCGGTGTTGTGCAGCGTGGCCTGGAAGGTGAAGCTCCCCAGGTGGTAGTTGTCCTGTAGGTGGACGTGATCCCACTGCACCACCAGAGCAGTACCTAGGACCAGAAGCACAAACACAAACAGATCAGAGGAGAACACAACCTGTATCGAAAGCTATTGTCATACTTTTTATTCTTATACCGCACTAAATAACAAGTAACTTCCTGGAAAACAATTGAAACCTCCATAATATTGAATCCAGCTTGTCCACATCAAGTCAAATCATCATCATCACGTGTCGCCTTATTTTTGGGGGACGAACTAAATTAGTACCAGACTCACGCAGCCTCCGTCTTCTACCTCCAGACATCAGGCCTCACATGACTCTTACCATTACCCTGATTAACTGTAACTGCGCTCCAGGACAATAAAGGTTTGTTAAGACAACTAATCAATTTTTCCCGTCACACAGCCAGAGCTCTTCCACCCAAAGTAAAGAGGAGAATTTGGCTTCTCTGGCACCAATTTGGAGAGAACAGCCGTCCGCTTGCACAGGAAAACCATAATAAATCCCATGTGGTGCGTGTAAAGGGGCTCTGGCACCAGGAGGTGCATGTTTCATGTGTTAAAGGAGGAGGTTAAATCGAGTTAGGTGCTGATCCTGCACTGATATGAAATACCTAATACGAGTGCAACTTGGCAAAGACACTCCATTTTGCATGTTTTGATGGGAAATGGAGGAAAAAGACTCAAGACAGTGAGAACCACTGAGAGGACAGAGCGTTAAACTGCTGCTCACTCATGGTAAAGTGAGTTCACCCAGTCAGCAGATGGTGAGGCTGGTAGAAGTCTGTTAGAAATGCATTGAGTTCAGGAGGGGAGGCCGCGGAGCTATCTGGGGCTTCCAGACTAAAAATACAGTGTGTGTGAGGAGGCGTGGAAGCACACACTGGCCTTGTTTCTAATTCCACTGACAAGCGCAACACACCGATGGAACTGAAAACAAACTAAACAAATCCTGCCCTATTACACCAGCTCTTCCTCTGACTGGTGGACTAACTTTTGTCAAGTTTTAATGTGGTTTTTCCCGAGGCTTCATAAATAAGGAGATGACAACTATAACATCTTCAGCTTTATCATTTGGTTCCTGTCTGAAACTTAGAATACTCGACTGGGTTTGGATTTCTTGCTTCCCATCATAAATACTCCATCATAAATAAAGTTTATACTTAGGGTTGAAGTGTAAATGGCGACAGTGAAACAGCAAGAAAATACCAGGAGCCTAAAACCAAAGAAGCTAAATGGTTCCTGCTGGGACGTGTCAAAGTGTCTCCAGTGAAACATGTTTAATGGAAGCTTTCACCATATTAAGTTCTACATTGTACTTTTCTTCATGTTATAAAATATATCCCATCAAAAACCAGAGCAGGGCGTGAGGAATTCATCAGTGGATAGTGTCTCTATGAAAAGAAGTTACAGTTGTGTTAAAATCTCAAAACAGTATTTTTACCACAGCACCTTCATGAGATCCCACCGTCGTCAACAGTCACGTTCACAGTCTGTCGGGTGTCGGAACACTTCACTAACTTATCAAGTGTCAGGAAGGTATCACACGTTCTTTATTTTGCAGATTCTAATTATCAAAAGACGACAGTGTTCCGTTTCTTGGAAATTAAGCGTCAGACAACAAAGCTTCACACTGTCACACATCTCCCACCTCCCTGTTTGTGTCACGAGAACAAACAAGACGTGTGGGCTGTGAACGCCTCATCAAACTGACAGAAAGCAGGACTGACTCTCCCATAACAGAACCAACCATGCAGCTCTTGCTCTGTATTGGCAGGACGCTGACTGATGGACAGCGCGTTGAGGAGCGGGGGCCTCGGCCCACAATCGATCGGCTGCCAGTTCTGTTGAACTCTGCAGAAGGTCACGCAGTCGGTCCATCAGTCTGCGGCAGAGAGATCAGGAGGCGACGACTGACTTGATGGATAACAACCATCACTAAGAGTAAAAGTACACAGGGTGTGTGTGTGGGGGGGAGGGGGGGGGGAGTTCAGTTTCAAATGAGTAACTATGGTTCACAGCGAAGTTACAGAGTCTCAGAGGAAGGTGTAGAAATCAAGATATGACAAATGTCTCCTCTTTTGCAAATGAACATCTGAAGACATCTCATTAGTCAGAACAATGAATATCTTAAAGTTTTGCTATTAACTATTCAACTGTCTTTATTACAATATCATAATTTTGTGTGAACTTGAGTTCCTAAATTTTGATTTTGATTCTCATTTTGCAGTATCGTTTCTCGTTTTTATCTGATTAAGTTTCTGAAAAAAATAATTTAAGAAATTCTTAGTTGGTTAAACCACAGTAAGAGTTTGTTTTAGGCCTTTCTTCATTACGTCATTACGCTGATGCAGTCCAACATATAAACAAAAAGTATCTTCTACAACTGTATAAACAAAAAACACAAACATATTCACATTTATATTGTAAAATGATCATATCGTTTTTTGTGAGATTCTTCATCAGTTAGTCAGCTAAGATTTGGAGCAGAGGAATGGCTTCAACTTGCCACAAAGCAATTTATTATTGTTGTCAGAGTTTATTGTAAGACCTTATGTGTATTTTGAATGAAAATGGTTTATTTTATTGCAGTGACATCACGTTTTCAGCTCCTCAGAAAGTCTGTTTGCATCTTGCTTGAGAAGTGAAAGCATCTGTCGAGAGAGAACACCTGCCCCCCCCGACAGCCACCTCAGGGTGCTGATTAATTCGCTTCAGTTTCTGAAAACACGGCAGATAGCACCAGCGGCGCTGCACTTTGGAGTTCTACAGCCTCGAGCCATGCTGGGTGTGTGGAGACAAGATAATCAGGCTTCATGGTGTGTTGATCCAAAAAGTGTGTGTTGACAATCTCAGCAGATTTGAGGAAAGTGATGCAAAATACAACAAAGAGTCAAAAACTAAGACAGCGAGGGGAACAGCATGATTCATGTCTGCCTCTTAGGGACGAAGCAAAAAATCTATTTTGTGGCTATAGACTGTTTATCAATTGATTTAGACTCTGGGTGCAGAAAGTGAAGCCGATGCGGAAGTGCCTGAAACCTTTATTGTCTCGATTGACCAGCAGGGGGCGACTCCTTAAGATCTTAATCACAAGATTCAAGTCTTCTTCAATACAGAAGGATATTCATTTAGTAAATGATGGTCCCATTTAGAGCAAAATAGACGACAAGGCACATTTGGGCCTGGATAGCATGTGATTGACAGCTTGTACCATCCGATGCGTGCAGTGTCCTTGAACTCTCAGTCAGGCTCCACCCCCTGCTCCTCCAAATATGGTTACATCTGGTTTCAAAAATCCAAGATTGCAAACTCGAGGCTTCAAAGCAGCAGCTCACAAACCAATAGGTGACATCATGGTGCATTGCCAACCTGCAGTTATCTTATCTATTCATTATTAATTATAATTTTTCTGGTGCTTGTAACCAAAGGGTTGACTGTGGAACACAATGTCATTTTGTCTTGTGCATGAGGTATCACACGATGTAGATGAATGTCAAACTGCTGTTACCGTTGTCAAAGTAGATGACGGTGGAGTTTCTGGAGACGCTCGGGTCGAAGTTGGCCATGAGGGGAGCGATGTACTGAGTGGCCGTCAGCATCCGATGGACCACGTCACCCGTGTAGATGAAACCTGCAGTAAACACAACATGTAACTTTCTTTACTCCTTAGAGTTTCAGGTAGATGCTCCTAAAACTCGTGAAACACCGATATACAATGTGCTATGCATCACTTTTAGTGCTGTACACGCCTTGAAGGAGGGTTTTCAGATGGATTCACCCTTTTGGGCAACTCATAAACACAAACATCAATCTTCCCCTCCTCCTATTACCGCCTCTCCTCCGACAATAAACCCTGTTATCTGATACAGTTTCCTTCAGGAGGACAACAAGCCCTCCGGCCCGGCCAAAGTTAAAAACTCATTAACCCACAACAATCGCTTCTCTCTCCGTGTCTGGCCTGGTGCTGCAGGCGGCCTCAGATCCAGCAGCACAGATTAATCTGCACTACTATCGTCCATCAGACACAGAAGGGACAAATCTGAGGAGCTTTGAGAGAAGATGCTGTAAACCAAGCCAGCAGTTAAATATCCTCATGGGGTTGAACACCGACCTGCTCCTGCTCTGCATCTACCTGTGTCCTCCTTTACCCCTCTTGTGTATTTCTACTCATCATCATCCATCACAGGTGTAAATAGGAGTGAATAATCGTCACAACAGCGAAAAACAGATTATGTTAGCTCTTACAATTTATGCGTCCTTCCAGCGAGCAACAAATAAATGTCTGCGCTGAGATGGAAGTGCTCCGTCAACACAAACTAGAGCTGCATCATTTAGCCGCCTGTATCCGTGGTTATTGATGGACACGGGGGAAACTGGTGAGAATGTAGGATTGTGAAGATAAGAGACAAGATTGTTTAAACATTTAAAAACTGATTAAAATTGTATAGCCGATCCACAAATTCATGATGCAGCTACAAACAAGTCATTTTTTTGTATCGTACATTAATGCTAATTAAACTAACTTGCGGCTGCTTCATATTTAATTCATATTCATTTTCTCATCCTTGCAGGTGCAATAGAAATCAGAGAAATACTTTTTGTGTTAAAAGATCAGTTCAAGATAAACCTAATACTTGAAGCTTTCTGAGGCATAAAGGAATAAAAAAAAACTCTGCTGAGAAAGAAACAAGGATTTTTTCAGAGACATTGAGGCCAGACCCATAAATCCCCATTTCATGTCACCATTCACCAAGTCTCCTCATACAGTGGGCCGGCTATAAAAACATATCTATCACTTTGGAAACTAGGAGCAGGGCAACGCATGAGGAGAATCAATCTTCCCTCAAAGACCTCCCTTCTCCGAATTACCTCTATATGGAGCTCACACACTCTCTCTCTCTCACACACACACACACACAGACACACACAGGGAGCGAGTGAAAATGTGGTTCTATTCAGCTTGGTGCAGACCTGGAGAGTAGAGCGCTCTACCTGGATGAGGAGGGAATGAGAAAAAGGATAAAGAGCCGGAGGGCTGAATGAGTGGGGTTACCATGGTTACGCTTACTTATCCCTTCCAAAGATCGTAAAAACGCCGCTGGAAAAAAAATTATACTTAAATTCCTTTTTCCAGGGCTGAATGCTTTTTCGGTTGAAGGAGGCTCAAGCTCCAATTATGGAAAAAGTACATGGGCCTCATACATTGGGCATCGGTGAAGGAAAAATCTAGTAAGTTACTGTCAATTAAAACGTTCTGGTTGTGTGAACATTACTGCAACTTACTTTTACTTTAGTTATCGGTGAACTGGTTCAGTTTTTGTGTGAGGAAAATACAGAAAATTTGTGAAATTGCATAATTTGTAATTACAAGGTGACATCTGCATATTGTTAAGATGACAACTTCCAGCTTAAAAGATTGTACCCTCTAATCTGACACAGCACATTCCCTGTTTTGCGTTATGGTGCATGAATGTAAAGAAGATCAAACCCACAAAGAGGCAGGATTGTTGAGTCTACACACACTGAATTCAAGACAAAAACACACACACTGGTCGGGACTTCACGGTCTGATGATGCTGCGACATCACTTTCAAATCCTTTATCTTAATGATGCGTCGACACAAACGACTTCCACCCCCAATCAGCCTCTGAACATTCCACCTCATCTCATATTTACCCAACGTTCGCCCCGGCAGAGTTTTATCTCTCAATTGCTTTCTCCTCGTTTCGCCCACGTCAGTCGTTTCCTTTCACTTTCACCGTCTTTATCTCCCGTCCCATCGACACACACACACACACACACACAAAAAGACACACACACTTGTCTGGACACGCTCACAATGCCCCTGCTCTCCACCGGCAATCTCCTGCAAACACAATGCGACATTCTAAAGAAAATGAAACAGCCGCTCAATACACTAAAGAGGTGAGAGCCCCGGTGGAGAGGATGTTCATTCATTATTGTGCTCAACAGAGAAGTGATTCATTCACATACAGTGGAGGGACACTGGACTGAGGAAGAACGCTGGGGGGGGGGAAACAGATGTTCAAGGAGAGAGGACAAAGACGAGAGAGACAAAATAATGGAGGAGAGTTCGAGGAAGAGAAAGAGAAAGAGTCGGATCCTTCTTTCTCTGACGGGCCTTGTTTACATGTCCAAGAGTGCAGGTCCAAGAAAAACAGGAGAGGGAATTAACAGTCCCACTCGACTTAAGCTCCGGTTTATTGGACGTTGTGTTTGGACAACGCTCTTTGTTCCTTCATGCTGAGCTGTGTTTGATTTACAGGATATTTTCTGTTTATCGCAGATGTTCTGAGGTTTCAGGAGGAGCCCGGCTGGACTTACACAAACACACACAGCCATGTTTTATTTGGTCTTTTAACATAGACCATGTATAAAGATGGACGACATGATGGTGCCCCCGATAGTGAAGCCGGAGTGTCTGCATAGAAAGCCAGGAACCACACCTCCTCCAGGTTAGTGGATGGGACCAAACTATGAATTTAAAGTACATGCAAAATAAAAATGTATCAAAGATGGTGTCCGTCATTAAAGATATATCTTATAAAACTGATGTGTGTCTGTTCAATATCTCAAAGATCTAAACAACAAATCCTATGGAAATGACTACAAACACATTCTGGGGGGAAATTTAATTCCTTAGATTATGTTCATAGACGACTAAATCGAGTGCAATGTTTTCATAACACACACAACTTGTGGAGAGCTGGTGGTCTGGGGGTGATGGGCACACCGGAGAGACTCGGCGGTTTGAACCCCGCAAACAAGTCTGAGTCTGTGTGAGGTTTGGTTTATGCAACAAAAATATCGGTTAAGGAGAGATTGAGGGTTTCAGCTACATTATAACGAAGTGAACAAATGTCTCCTGGTTTATTTCACGGTTGACCTTTAACCGTGAAGATCTTTCCTCAACTCTAATCAAGAGCAGCGAGAGTTTAACACATTCCTATGAAGGTATATTATTCTTCAGGTGGATATTATAGGAAAGAATGTTTTGTATTTTTCATGTAGACATTTGAAACTGGGCTAATATCATCAGAGAAGTTTCAGGTGTTGTTTTATTTTCTCAGCCTGTCACAGGTCGCACATTTCTCTGAGCTAAGAGCACTTTAACCAAAGAGTGATGATCTTTTCTCTGGTGGTTTCAATAAAATAGTGGAAAAGTGGAAAAACTGTCCGATATTTCACCATAAAGAGCCACAATAAACAGAGATAAAGACAGGTAATCTCTGGGGAATGAGGAGAAGTCTGACCCCATTTCCTTTCTTCTGCTCGTCTACATTTCAGCTTAATATCAGTGTTCGGTATCTTACTTCTACTGCTCAAACATCTCCTGAGAAACCATTTTGAACATGATCTGATAAACATGTACAGTTTGCTGATGCTGGGGCTGTTAAGTGTGACAGCTGGCTCTGTAAACCAAATACCACAGCTGGATGGCCGGCTGCACAGCTGGCAGGGGTCCGATCATATTTCATCACGATCCGTGCACGGCGAGACCTTCACACATTGTTCAGCGTGAACCAGACTCACTCACTGCCCGACCCGCGGTGCATTGACAGTCACTGACAACCCAGGAAAATCTCAGTTACTGCTGTAATGTGCCGTCCACACTTTATACAGAACATTCCCTTTGTTGACAATATCCATTTATTCTCAGCACATTCCGAGAGACATTTGAATGTTTTCTGTCTCTTTGTATTAATCGTCGGAGCTTCTAAGCAGCTGTAGTCTATTGAACCGACTTTGTAAAGTGATGCGTTTGTAGTGTTCAGGCACTGATGTCTGCCACAGTGTCGTTTTTTAACACAACAACAAGAGCAGGGCTGCATTTAATGATTATTTCCAAAATGGAACAAGTATCTGTCTAAATGCTTAGTCTGTAAAAAGCCCTGAAATCTGCTCTTGGTTGGTTTAAATCAGTTACTTATCAACATATTTTGCATAAATTGAGCCTTTTAATGTCTATTATCTTAGAAAAGAGAAAGACAGTTTTTGCCTGCTTCTAATACACGTCAGTTATTTCAAGAATTCTCAGAATTCTGACAAATTGACCTGTGACGATGAAGACGAGCAGATTTATAGTTTGTACAAACCATACAAGTGGGCTTCAACAGAATATGTTTGAGATGGCTGCAGGCCAACCCCATCGTTAATGTGTTTGAGCATCGGCTGCTTCACTGCTCTGAAACTAACTGTGGCCCCGGATAAAAATAAATAAATAAATGTAATTATAATTCACACACTCCGTTAAGAAATTATCTCCTCCTGCAGAGTTTCAGCTTAGGTAGTAAAAAGAGAAATATCTGCTGAAGTAAAAACAGTGACTCGCTGACAGCAATTTAAGTGGAGAGGAAAGATGGCACAGTGGGGGGGAGGAGGAGGAGGTGGAGGAGCTTCTTGTGATGGTCCCTTAAATGGAGGGGTGGGAGGGACGGCGTCTCGGAGGCAAAGTGCCAGAGGCCTGCAAGACGCAGATATCTGCCTCTTCCTCTTCCTCTTCATCGGCCTCGCCCCTCCATCTCTGTCTGGATGAATGCAAATTCACGCTATCTCCCCCCCCCCGTGCTTGTCCGCTCCTCATCTCCGTCCTCCAGAAATGACTCTGAAGCCGACTCAACTTCGCCCGGTGATGGAGGATGAAGACGGAAAATGAGACAGTGATCATAATGACGATAAGAGTCTCCTTATTATTCCAGTGGCAGTTTCAAACACAGCATCTCTGAAATAGCTGCGAAAGAGCAAGAGTTTGAGCCTTTGATGTGATAATAGCCGGTTGGTGGTGTTGTGGTCTCGCTGTCAAGACTCAAGTGGAAAATTGTTGTGCACACTCTGGCCGACACGTCTGCTGAGTCACATGTCTAAGCCGCAAACACACACACACACACACACACATCTTCCCGATACCCCCGCCCTCTTATCCGTGTCTATCAGGGAGTGTGCGAGACCACTTGGCAGAGGGTCGGTGGTTTCCAGTCCAAACCCCGTCGGACTGGTTTCTCCCTCCAGTTAATTCTTGTGTGAAGCTGCTGAGTTCTCTCTGGGAGCGGTTTGTTTTTTCTAAACTTCCCCACGTCTAGCAGACTGTCCCGTGGAGGTGAGAGCTGTAAACGATCTGGTATCGGGGCTGAAGGTTTGGCTGGCAGCGAGGTGCCGGTGGGTTTTGTTTCTGTGGTTTTGTGCCAGACGAGGCTTTTTCAACCCAGAGTCTCGTGATTCAGTTTCCCAGGAACAACATCTGAAGAAATAAATCATTGTTTGGTCCTGTTCAGTATTCAGTGGTGAGATCTCTTTGTACAGCGGCCACGCCACACTCACAGGTACACACACAAACACACACACAAATATGTGCACCACACACACTTTCTTCTCCATTTCATAAATGCCCCTGCACTCCAGACTCATTTTATAAATCTCACCACACCCCCCTCCCCCCTGAAAACCCTGCAGCAATTAAACCCGTCTGTGTCTAACAGACCAAGCACATACTGTATATCCAATAATAACACTAATAACTACAATTGAGACGGCGGAGTCCAAAGAACAGTGTTCACTTACCACCAGTTGCCACGGTGATTTCACGCAGGAAATGTCCGTAAAAAGGGAAATCGAAGGACAGATTGACTCTCTGTGAGGGGAGAAGAGACAGATGTCCCCGGTCAGAAGGACGGAGCAGAGAGGAGGACAAGAGGAGAGACACTTCTCATCCTCACAAAGAACTAAACAAAACACTCAAGAGGATTTAGAAAAACGTTTTAAAACTTTCACCCTTTAGCCTTATTGTCATCATCCTAAGCACTGGAATATGCTGTTGAGGATAATCAGCAAATATCTCATATTCCAAGGACATTTTGAAAAAAAAACTATATTCAAATTCATATATTCAACTAAACATATTCAGTTTTCAGTGAGTAAAGTTTCTGTTGCAACTGAAATGCAAAAAACGATGTAAATTATCGTATCTTGATTCATGTTGAGTCAAGTTTCTATACCCAAATACATATTTGCATAAAAACTGTACATTTCTATTCAATGGAAGTAAGCTTCTTGCCAGGTGAGGATAAAATTGATGAAACTTTAAGAATTCAAACAGAAACAAAACTCAATGAAGATGAAATACTAAGTTGAAGTTATGTGATATGTCTTGATAGCTGTTTTCATTTATTGATGATGGTGCTACAACTAAAGGCAGTAGGGCTAAAACTAAAACTACTCATGTTAAATCAATATTATATATGAGACGTCAAGACACATTTATATATTTTCGGATATGACAGCATAGAAGCACAAGCAAGGTTTTAGTCCCGTTCAGTGAAAATGTCAAAATGCAGATTTATTATTTTAAAAAACGACTCTTTGTTTTAGTATCATATAAATGATCATTCTAACCCTTTCATTTGTTTATGAGATTTAACACATGATGAAATGGATTGTAAGACACTACGTTAACATGACTCTGACAACAATCTGTTCATGCACATCAATGACTTATGTCTTCATTAATTTCATCCCTCGACTGAATCGTCCCCGCTGCCAGAAGACGGCACGGAGACGGACACTCCACAGTAAACACGGAGCCATTATAATTTATCCTGGATTACGCCGAGGGGAGTAATCCTGTGGCAAACCACAGTGAATCTCCCCGACTGTAGAGCCCATCCGGAGCTTTCACTTTGGCAGAGGCCTGTGATGAAGCTGACCTCTGTGGCTGTGTTTTGTTTTACAACCCCGCTGGCCAATTTCCCTCGGTGCCGGGGGCCAGAGCTCGGGCAGAGCCAGGGAGGAGCCCAGGCTTCCTCCAGGAGGGCTTAAGCACTTTCTCAGGACTCTAACTGCCACAATAATAAACTATTTGTCTAAAGCGCTGGTCTGCTGACACGGTGGGTGAATCTCAGCACAGATTGTTTTTCTACTTCTTCTTCTACTTCTGCACTATTTTCCATAAACCTTCCACTGACTCCGACTTTGGCTGGTCATTGAATTGGGAAATTCACTTATTGATTAAGCCGTGAGTCAGAGAAACCTCCCACATTTCTCCTGAACTATTTGGAAGAGAGGCTTCTCCTCTTGGCCGGGGACGCTCTGTGGTTAAAAAGAATAGCTTGGCTGGAGTCGTTGGGTTCGATCCATCACGACAGGACTGGAGGTGGAGGAGCTGAATGCACAATGTGGGACTCTATTCCATCTCCTCCCCAGCTATTGTTCCTCCAGAGCCTGTAAGTGCCCTGCTGCCTGTCTCCTCCATCATGTGACTTCATCAGTATTCACCTCACATGGCTCACCTGCTTGTGCTGAGGACAGTATTTAAACTTCACTGCAGCACAGAAGCTTTTAAACTGTTGTACTTATTCTTCTTATTGTTGTTGCCGTTGGTTTTATCTGTCTTTTTAATCTGGGAGCCGACGTCACTAACTGATCCGAGCGGCTAATGAGTTCCAGTGGCTTATTATCACCGATCTGATTGGCGTCATGATGCATGTGCAAGTTTGTGCATGTGTCTGTGTGGGAACAACAGGTTGTGTTTTGTGTGGCAAATAAAAGTGGGACTTTAGATTTCTGTGCAGGGAACATTTCCAGGACATTGATAACATCCACACAGGAGGTGGAAGAGAGCTTTAAAGTCTCATCGAAGTCGGTTTCCAATGTTTCTCTATTGTGAATTTTTACTCCTTAGACAATAAAAGGCTGAAGACAGAAAGTTAAATCTGAGTTTAAAATGTGCAGGTTCAACACTAAAAGCAATAATCAATGCCAATCAAGGTAAATCGCATACTAAAGTAAGTTATTTATTTTAATGTACTTGTATAAGTCGGGAAGTTTTAAAAACGTCTCTTTGAATATGTTAAGTTTTGGATTTGGACCATGTTAGTTCAGGAAACTCTCCTGTTGTTCAGTTTGTCCACTTACCGCCGCTTGCCTGTGTGTGTTGGACAGGATGCCGTGGATCTTCACTTTCTCCTTGTCCATGTGGTCGACGTCCACCCACAGGTCTTTGCTCATGGCCTCGGACGGCCCCCACGTTTTGGATGTGTAGTAGTTGTGATCTGTGTCCTCCTGTGAGAAAAGACAAGCAGAGTGCAGAGGGACGTGATGAAGGACAGGGTGGAGGACGTGTTGCTTCACAGTGTATGGACCATAAACAAATATTCACCAGGTGACATCCTGCAGCTTATCGTTCCACTAAGCTGCTCTAAGCCAAAATCAAACTCAAAGCTACTCATTATTTAAATGTAAACCACGACACAAACAGACATGGTGTGGAAAATCAGTAACACAGTGTTTCTCCAACAGATTAATAAGATGAAACAATACATTTAATTTTTAGTTGTTTCTTTATCTTTTTATTCAGCTCTATGGTTTTAAGAGGACAGGAAGAGGTTTTAACGTCTCCTAATCAAATTCTGAAAAAAACTAAAAAACAAGAAGCCAATCAACTTCCTCCTTCCGAGCAGACAGCGGAGTCAGCAGCAGATTTTATAACAGAAAACATTGGTGAACTTTATGAGCCACGTGGGAGACGCCTGTCTGCTTTTATGTTTCCTGCACAGAATGAAAGGAAGAAGGAGCGCTTGTGTCCTCGGCCTCTTATTGCTCGTCTCCCTCCGGGTCTAATGAGACACCTTACAGCTCGGGCTTTTATCTGAATCATTGTTAAAGTTAATGTTTCTCCGGGTGGGCAGCGTGCAGACTGTGCAGCCGGGGGGGCAAACACTGCGTCTGGCTGTGATCTCGCTAATAGGAAACTCACGCAGCTCCGCGGATACTTTGATATCCGGCGTTATTCCGAGCGACAGCACTCTGCATGTCAAAAGGCCACGAGCAGGCGTTGATTAAAGCACAATCCTTCTCCGCTCGGTTTGTTTTGCTCCAGAGATTCATATTCCCCTCTGAGAAGTAACAATCTAAAACCCCCTGCTCGCTATTCAGCCTGGAATATAAACGCAGAGATCGAGTTCCAGGCTTAGCCGAGCCTCCCAGGGACGGATAGGCATCGAAATCCCAAATGGAGGTCAGCCATGTTGGTGGTGTTACACTGATTCATTTGTAGATTTAAACAAACATTGCCAGGAGCCTTTCATCGCAGATTTAAGTGTAGACAAATCGTGTCAGGGTAAAAACCTGACTCAGCACATTACTTCCAGCAAAGAAAACAAGGGAGCTTGTAAAAAAAAAGACTGAAACGCGAGGCTGCCTACTAATCAGCTCAAGCTGCTTTTGGTCGTGTGGAGAAGGATGGGGGGGGAGGGGGGAGGAAGCAGGCTCCTCAGAGGTGAGAGGGGGCAGCTGGCTCTCCTTTCACCTCGAGGGGACGGAGGGAGGACGGGCAGGAAGCCATCGTCCAGCTGGGTGGAGGTGGACGTGAAGCTGAGAGGGCTTTTGAAGAGCAGAGCAGATGGAGGACAGGGAGCACGACCACAGACACAAACACACACATACACACACACACACACACACACAGACACACAAAGATACACAACGAGAGGTTCGGTGGAAGGTTGAAAAGTTCTCTTTGGATCAGATGCTGCAAAGTTTTTGATGATGATGCATGAAAACAAACATTGTGTGAGATTTGCTAAGAATATATTAAAAAGGCAGAGGACACAGAGACTACAAATCAACATAATTAATTTTAAATTCAGATTCAAAAATCGAACTTACACTCAAATCCCATTAGGTTTTTACTCTGTTAAGTTACAGGCCACTTTAATACCAACACTCAACTGGTTCTCTGAGCTCCCCTCGATTGAACCCCTGAATCTCAGGTCAGTGTTCAGTGAATCATATTGTAGGTTTGGCACCGCGCCCATTTGAAACTGCATGTACAGCTCTCTGGCAGTGATACACATCTCTGTTCTTCCCGAGCATCTGTACATCTGCAGCTTGAAGTGTTTGGGTGAACATCAGCTGTGCCTGACATGAAGCTACATGTCACTGGGACGAAAGGTTCTAGTTTTTCTTTAGGTAAAAGGTTGTAAACACGGCGTGAACTCGTGCTCCAAGGTGAAAGTGTGACGTCCACAATTTGAGTCTATATGAAAACAATATAGTAATTCGTGGTATCTGTCTTATTGGAATTGAAAATAAAGCTTCTATATGTGTTTTATACATTTTTGAAACGTGGATTTCATGCCATTTGAAAACTTTTTGAAATTAAAAAACACATATTTAAAAACCTTTGCAGAGCTTTTGCCAAATATTTAAGAAATGTCTGCCACTATGTTTTTCTTGTAAAAAACAAATCAACCTTTCTTAAAAGTTCTGCAGAAATTTAAAATCCAATCGCTACTGCAAACACACATTCTAGTAATAAAAATCGACTTCATAAAAACAGAGCAGACGTTTCCAGCAAGTTTTAGTCTCTTATGAATACATACTTGTAGAAATATGTCAAATGGATTTTCATTCCATACAAGACACATAAACAACTTTGGTTCATTCTCGGTGGAGAAGGGGAAATGCCTCAGCTGCTCGGCAACGTGCAGGAGGCTAATGAAAGATGGACAGATGATGATGAGAAAGAGAAGGACGAGAGAAGTGTGACCCTGACAGAACTCCTTCTCTATCTGTATCTGTCCTTCACAAGCTCAGAGACTGGACGAAGGGAAGGAGGAGACTGAAGGTTCCTGATGTTTATGGATCATATTCCGTCTCCTGAGGCCAAAGACTAACTGTAAAGATTCACCCAGTGTTCAAAGTGTGTGTGTTAAAGCTGCAGTCGGGGAGGTCGCTGTGGTTCTGACTCACTGATGCCCGTCAGGAAAATAAAGGAATATTACACTGAAAACTTTAATCTCCGTAAACCGCAGCTATGTCGCCGCTCCTGAGAAAACAAAACTCCATGTAGGCACAAGGACTTGAGCTTCAGATAAATGTTCCAATGTGTCGGGATTCAGCTGCTTGTCAACCAGCCATCATCTTCCAAAGACACACACACACACACAGGGAGCAGAGAACACACTTAAATCATATACTAATGCGCCATCACTCTGATGGAATTTAATGGTGAAACCAATGTGTAACATGAAACCAAATACTTGTCTGAGCCGCTCCACACTATTCCTGATTCCTGTTAACAGGTCAAATACACTGGTACAAACTACAAGTATTCATGAACTCCACAATGTTGGTCCAGGTCGAAACGGGCCCAAGGAAAACTAGAGCTGATCCTAAATGTGGACAATCGTAACAGACGGAGAAGCAGGCAGGGGTTTGACGTTCCATCCAATATCTGTTCATCTTTTATTTATTTCCCCAACAGCCCAAAAGACAAAGACATTTATCATCCCTGACAAAAAGTTTTCAGACTCCGAGTTAAAACAACATGAAGGCAGCGAGGGTCGTTTCCAAACACGTTGCCTTCTGGGACTCTTTTGTGTAAACCAGACTAACAGAGACACAAAACAAATAAAAGGAAAAGACTCTTTTGCATTCGTTGTACGTTCGGAACAGAGCGTGTCAAGTGTAAAAGCAGCAGTGGGAATCTAGTGAAGTAATGAAAATTAGCAAGGCGAGCATCGAATACACAGGGAACGCAGCAAAGCATGCAGAAGAGAAAAAAAGGGAAGTAGAAGAGAAGAGAAATTAGACATGCAACTTCGGTTTTTGTTGTTTTATGGCATTTGAAGGGAGTGAATTTACGATATATGTCAATATATCTTAAAATAAACTACTCTTGAGTCAATTCCTTCTACGTTTGATGCAGCATGTGACATGTTACCCCCTCAAAAAGAGCCTCCTGAGCTGTAAAGTCTCCACACATCCACGTCCAATAAAAACTATCTCCCATAAACCACCCTCTTATTACTCCACATCAAAACAAGCTACACAAACAGCAGCAGCAGGGAGATGGAGCGACCCCCCCCAAACACAAGTACACTGTGCTTTTATTGGCAACCTGACATCCTGTCTGACATTGGTTGAAAGTATCAGGACCAACAGTGTTGGAAAATGACACCATCAAATGTTGACATCATCTCAGAGGGAGCACGAGGAGTTACTCGTCCGCCTCAGCTTCACTTTCCATGCGAGGCCGGCTGTGACAAAAGGATCAGTCTGTGGGATTCATCACCCACGTCGCTGCACGTGCGTCTGTGTGGGTTTTTATTTATTCTCCTCGTAAAAGATGAGATTTGAAACGTCGCCACCTAACAGCTGGAGCCGGCTCTACAGTGGATCTTGGAGACCTTGTGGTTGTAACCTTGCGCCGGCTCGCTTGGTATGCAGGTGGTTTCCCGGCAGTGAGCAGGTGTTGACATAGAAAATCGGTTTGAATGTGGGGCGGGGTCCAGAGATGAAAGATGAAAATATGACCCCGGACGTCGAGTTCAAGTCAAACGTCTAAATATTTAAAAGGGTTTTAGAGCAACTAAAGAAAATTACAAAGAGGTTTTTGAAACTAAGAGACAGGATTTAAATATTCATCCAGTGTTTCAGTGATGAAATCTGTAGGAAATACTCTTGCATGTATTTGAGAGGCAGATTCAATCTGTTCGCCATAAAAATCCTGCTTTTCTTTTCCATAGAACTGTGCATCTGCATCTGAGCCGTGCCAAGACAACTGTTTCGTTACGATTGCAACAACTGAAATTGATAAAGTTCCCTCCAGCAGCAGAATTGTTTTTACTTTGCTTTAGAGATGTTAAAAATGTATTTAAAGTTTAGTTTGGTCCGTGTCCCATCTGCTAATAAGGAGAAGGCAGGGTTTGGGGGCTATACTACGGCCAGTCACCAGGGGGCGATCCTGATGATTTGGTTTCACGTTTGGGAGCTGTTATGTCTTCCATCTATTATAGACAGTCTGCGGTTTCACACATTGCAGAAGTGTGAACGGTAAACAACGCACATACTCTCGTACGACTTCCTCAGTTACACGTTGAGTGAAAACAAAATACAAAAACACAATCATTGCACAATCTTCCCCTCGCTGAATAAAAGACACAGGAGATTGACAAGTGACAATGACCTGATTCCCCCGGGTCCCAGAAACATTAGGGATCACTGAGGTGGGAATGAAGACACCTCAGAATTGACTCGCATAGGTAAACACAGAGCTGAGTCCAAATGAGGCCTTATTCTAGATAACTGCGACTACACATGAAGAAAGTTCAAACTATATCTCACTGAGATCCTGGAAAACACTTGAATAATAGAATTTGAGTTTTTCCCTGACTGGAAATGTGGTGGCAGATCACTGAAGCTGCAGGTTGATGGGAAGCAGGTGTGCCAGCCAGGACATAAATTGTGACACACAATAACTCTTGGAATGTGTTTCCCCATCGCAGATTGGTGATATATGGCTTTGTGGAAGCATCTCATCTTAAAGAGGAAAGAACAGTTCCGCCGCTCTGCTCTCCGTCCTCGGGTTTAAGCTCCTTCAATAAAGAAGAGACAGACTTTGAATCCATTCAGCTCAGCGCCGAGTGGAAGATTTCACCTCGGTGCCTCTGCCGTTGGAAAAACGCAGAATTCTCTAGTGTCAACAAAGTCGTGGAAGGTGTGTTTGTGTGTGTGTGTGTGTGAGTAGGTGTGTGTGTGTGTGTAATGACAGGAGGAATGACAGGGTGTTTGTGCTGTCGACTGCTTCTCCGTTCGGCAACAACAAATGAGCCTTTCCGAGAAAGAAAAACACGAGGAAGGATAAGCTCGTGGTTGTGTGTTCGCTCGTTTTGTGTTCCCTCTTCAGGACTTTTTCCAGCACAAACACCGACCTTGGTCAGGACCAGTTGACATCATGGGGACCACAGCTCTGTTCTAATGAGGCAAACGTCGGAACTGAGCTCCTGGTTGAGTTCAGGGTAAGATGCTGTGGTTAGACATGAATCGATCATGGTTGAGGTAGGGGATAAGGTTTTGGGTAGGCCCTGCAGGGAGGAATAAGGATAGCTGTGTGTGTGTGTGTGTGTGTGTATTTGTGTAATGTCAGGATGTCCGTGCCGTGCATTAAGCAACAACAAGCGAGCATCACAGAAGTAGAACGATAAGGGAGGATGTGTTTGTGTTAGTGTGTGTGTGTCTTCTTAAGTGGAATGCGTTGATGAATTAGCAGAAGTGTGGGGCTGACACTTGTCTCTACACATCAAGGCGTGTGTGAAGTTTGAAGATGCATGTGTGTGTGTGTGTTTACGGCTCACGATCAAAGCTCCCTCCCTCCTCGCTGAGAGACTGTGAACCTGAGATGATTAGAAGCCTCAGGAAAACTTAACGAGCCGTCTAAGCCCGGGCCGCCGCCGCCGCCGCCATCATTTTGACTGAATGCCTCCACGCCGTGCGCCGACTAGGAGCCACAGCGGGTAACGCCTTTTCATTTACATACATTCACAAACACAGGCTGAACCCGAAGAATACATCTCCAGCAGGTCCACTAACCACTCGGAACTGAGAGAGGCAGAGTTAATTTCCTGTCCTGGTCTCTCCAAGGTCACGTTTAAGAGGATCCAGACCCGCAGAAGGTAGATGAGCACCTGAGGGCGGAGCTTCAGTTCTGAAAAAACAATATTACTCCTCCGGCCCCGGGGCCCCTTCTTACCTTCTTTTTTCCATTACTGAACATTCAGCCTTCTAAAGAGATTTATAATTGCTTCAGGGAAGGAGTAGACTTAGACTTGCAGACATATCCGTATAAGTAAAAACAAGTCACGTATACGAGAGTTGTAATTACGACGGGGATGTTAATAACACCATTTAAGATTCGGTAATTACAGAAGCTCTGATAAGTCGATCAGGCAGCGTCTCCTCACTTCAGTGGGAGGACCTTTGGTGTGAAGAGCTGCTAATGAAGCCAAATTACACAATTAAGTGTTGTGCTCTGGAGGTTTCCTACAGTGTTGCACTTTCGTTATGTGTGAGGAACTTGCAAGAAACGGATTTAAAGATAATCTGGGTGCAACTTTGTGAAATGCAATCCAAGTTTATCTTCATGATAGATTTTTTGGAAGCTCCTCCACATTACACAAATGTTTTAATCTCGTGCGGAGTACTGTTTTGTCTCTGATCTGTCTCACAGCCTCCTCATGAACCAACACGTACCTCGATCTGGGAGCTGTTGTCTCTCTCCTCCGCGGAGAGCAGGCCTGGGAACCCCTCGGGCTCCTCCAGCTCCGGGTCCGGGTCCTTGTCCTGGCCCTGGTCCTGCTCCTGACTGGCCCTGTTGCTGTCCATGTTCCGGGGTTTCATGGGAACCCGTCTCCTCCACCTGTGGCTGTACAGCTTCACGTCGGCCGCTGCCTCCTCAGCCCCTGCCAGCCCCTCCACATACGAGTAGAAGACACCTGAGGGGGAAAAAGAAGGAGAAAGTCAGTGTATGGTCTAAACGCTGAATCACCGTGAAGCTGTAATGTCACGGTAATAAACGTACAACAGGAAGTCACAGATGTATTATAATTGGTGTAATAATACAGCATGCTTAATTTAATTATATTTTAAACCATGTGTTAGTCAAACTGAAAAAGAAAATCTTGGTGATTTGTGAATATGCCATATAGTGAGTTGTGCGTGTACAATAATTTCACGTCACAATATCTTTACTTTCACTTCAGGCACTAGTCACCGAGGCGGCGACTCTTCTTGGAGCCATTCATCTTGTGCCGCTCGCTCATAATTCACTGTCTGTGCCGACTCTCTCTCGCTGCTGAGAAATCTCTCTCACGTTAGCAATGACTCAGCAGCCGTGACACAGACCAGCCGACCACGGTCCCACTCGCTCATCCCCCGAGCCGGAGCCGAGACGCTGGCAGCAGGTGAGATATGGTTCTTTGTGTTAATGTAAACACCGACCTCATTAACTGAGCCGGAGACGGACTGTGAGATAACACGCAAACTAGTGCTGCGTTGGTGTAAGTAATAGTTCCCTGAAATCAAAATGAGTCAGAATGAGGAAGTTCAAGAGTTCCTCAAGACCTTTCTACTGCTACTGAGAAGAGTGTATGATTGATGCTGCTGATTTGATTCACTGTGTTCAGCTCAAATCAATTATTTATATCTAATATTAACCTGTAGCTAAGCAATCATGTCACTACTGCTCTTAAAGATTCACCTTGAAGGTTCACCTGTTTTTACCGCTGCCAACGAAACCTCAAAGGATCTGAGCCCAAAGAGAACCCATTCAAATCTGGTGAGTATTTTATACAATGGGGCAGATCCTGGAAATGTTTTTCACTATTTAACATAGCAAAAGTTATTATTCCAGATCTATGAGTTTGGGCAATTTAGTGCAGCTTGTTTGAATTGAAGGGGAACAGCCTTGGTGATGCGTTCCACTGAGAGCCATGTTAGTTTGAATACTTCGGAATAGTTTGTCACATAAGTTCATTTTTTGCAAATGGTTGGTTTATTATGTCCACAATAAAAAGCAAGGCTGACATTCTAAAACGTTTTCTCACTCTTTTCCAAATTCCATTTGGGTTGAAAAATGTCAGTCCAGCAAAAACAAGAAGATAAAAGATGAATTTTTCAGATTTTGTTGACATACGGAGCTGATTTCTTATTGTACTGATGATGCAACGTGCACGTTTCTGCCAATGGCTTTTCTTTTTTACGAGGGAGGAAATGCTTTTAATGTGTTTGTTACAGCTCAAAGTTACACAAAATGAGTTTTGGCGAGTAACAGTCGACGTCAACATAAAGTTTGTTTGCTCGTAAGAAAACCTGCACAGTGCACATTCGTTTCTTTCGGTCGAGTAAGGTCAATAAAAGCAGGAATGATTTTGTGGATTTCACTCAGCTCAACACAATTCTGCTTTTTATCAGAAAAAACATAAATGTTTATCGTGGCCGACCTGAGGAAGCAGTTTCCAGCCATCAAGGGAGGAAATGAGAGACTAAAGATTCCCCACTTGCTTTGAAGGGACCCATCCTCATCACCTGGATCAGAAATGTTAAATCTCACTAAGGTATATTCATGTGTTGGTCAGCAGATTCGTTTCCCTGCCTTGAGGCTCAGGCTCTGCATTCTCAGATAAGCTCCTGTGGCCCTTGATCCTAATTGGATGAAACAGCTAAATGCAATTAGTAATACACTTCATTTTTATAGCAGTGCTCCAAATGCAAAGTTTATAGAGTGCTTGCATTAGCTATGTAGGTTATTTTTGCTTCAGGACACACAAAAAACTGCTGATTCACTATCATAACTCTGTTCCTCCTGTTAAAAGAGGAGGGAGGTCACTGGGTTGAGATCGCAGGGCACATTCCCCGCCTCTTTTCTCTCACGGTCACATTTGGTTCTCCTTGTCCTCCTCTCTCCTCTTCCTCTTTCTGGGCATCTGACCAGTGGTTCTCAGGAGGGGAGAAAGGGCTCCGTGAGAGCAAGGAGAGAGGCTTAAGATGCTAATTCACCCAAAGCGGAGGCTGACAGATTCACTTTGTAATGGGACTTGGCAGCGACAGAAACAAAAGGGGACAATCTGCGCGGAGCAGAAGGTGCAGGGACGACTCGAGTGTAAAAGACGACTTGGACGAATGCAGCCAATCGTTTCTTTGAGCCATCATCTCCGACCTCCATGAAAGACGTATAAGTGCATTTATTATGTTGGTTTTTATTGTTACATTTTCTGTATTTCTGAGTTAATCTTTGAATTAACTTGTGGATCATATAGACGTCAGCAGCTAGATGTTCTTCACCAATATCTCTTTTTGTCAACTTCAAGAGCTCGGGACATGAGATCAATCTGTTGGCTCCTCATGCTCCTTGGTCATGAAGACAGTAAACACCATGAAATAGAATAACGTTCCTGTTTATACCATTTAAAGCCCTTTAACACTGAAGAAGTCTGTGAGGGTTCAGGGCTCAAGTCCTTAGGGGAAGACATTGGGATTCAGCCTCTATCTCCGGCCCTATACTTCCCAACACTCACTCTACTCCTAACGATCATTAGTCACATCCCAGTCCAACTTCCTGTTGTATACTCTGATCCAAGAGGCACCTTCACATTCCGTTCCACCGACACATAAACATCTATTTTCTTCCCTAAAGGATCTTTGTCGGCTCCTTAATATACGGTGGAAAGCTGGCAAACAGTGGATACTTTAAAATGCACCATGACCACGACATAGGGGCCTTGAATAAATGGCTGCTCTTTTTCCCAGCATGCTCCTCTGAGAACAGTCATCCCGAGCCACATGCATATGCACCTGCTTTTCTCTTGTGTATACCACGGCTCTGACTCAGGGACGGCAGAATATCTTATTATCCAGGGGAAACGCAGGCTCTTTTGTGGAACGACACCTTAAATATAACCCCCCATCAGGACAAGGCTTCTCCTCCGTACAGGACTGTTCCTCGCCTTTTGTGCATAAAGAACCCCCCCCCCTTCTCCCTTTCCCTCAATGCCTCTGAAAGCCCCCCACATACCTTCACCATGACTCTGTCAGGCAGCCTTGTTGGCCAGCTCACGCCTGTCAACACCTCTGATTCACAAACACCAGGGGGACTGTAATGTGGTTGCACCTCAAACCTTTTCAGGAACGTTCAGGAGGTCATAAAACCGCAGAATAAAAGGTGCTGTCCGCAACACTTCTTTCAGTCAGTTTCCGCTCGTTTTCTCTCTTGGTTCCCACCTGACAGGAGACTAACACACATGACTTGCTGAGGAGGAGGAGGAGGAGGAGGAGGAGGAGGAGGAGGAGGAGGAGGAGGAGGAGGAGGAGGAGGAGGAGGAATGGGAACGCTTCATTGCGATTTCTACAGAAAACGGGATAAAAGAATGAGTCACATCCCGGTTCCTTAGCCTTTCTATCTCTGGGTGTCAGAGTGCTTAATGTAGTGCCCACTGGAAGCTGCTTTATCAGTACAACCAGCAGACCCTGCCAGGCACCGTGTGGCTGACTTTCTCTCTCTCTGGGTGGGAAACAGTCGACTCTTTGCCAATCACCTCACCGGGGTCGGGGCAGATTAAGTCGCTGTAACTGTTGCCGAAGCTCCCACATCTTTCAGGAACTGTGCTAATTTTCCCGTGAATAAAAGAGAAAGGATCATTTGGGTGATGGATGGTCGAGCGCCAATCTACACAATTAGACGGTATCTCTCCAGGTCAGGAGAGGAGAAAACTTTAAACATTAGTAACACTGATGGAAATTGATGTCTGAATTTGAACTGATTCTGATATTTCAACCTTTCAATAATGTTTACCCATGAGTGTGTAGAATATTAGAAAATATTGTTTTATCCTGATTAAATAATTCCACAGAAACCAATGTGATGTCTTTAATTGGACCTCTTGGATCAAAAGCCTTAAACTCAAAAATGTCACATTCAGAATCATGTAAAACATATTTTACAACCTGTAATAAACTGATCATTATTTTAATTCACAAATAAATGTATAAAAATCAATAATTTGATGCAAAATGCAAATAACTGATTAGTATGCAGATTCTTCTGAATAAAAAGACAACAGATCTCCTACGACCAGAGGAACAATGTGTGTTTGACACCGACGAGCCAGATTCTGAACAGGGTCACCTCAGCTCAAGAGCCGTGACGACAGGGAGGGAGAGACACTGACAGAGTGATATCAGCCATGATGCTGAAGTGAAGCAGAAGTGACAGATAAGACGAATCATTAAATTTAACCAATTAGTTAATAAACTGGCTTTATTGGAGTAAATGTTGATCTTCTGTCAAACAAGAGTAAACAAGCTTCTCCATCTCTTATGGGTTGATAGATTGAGTTCATATCATACAGCAGAAACCTGTATAACAACTCACGCTTCATTTTCATATTAATTGAATATTATAAATGCAAAGCACGTTTAACAACAAGTCGTCCGACCGATCCGATCAAAACGAAACAATGAAAAGTTCTGCTGCTGAGTCCACGGGAATCCCAGACGTTTGTGTAAAGATTGTTGTGCAGAGTTCGAGGTGCGTGTCTCTAACCTGCCGTGGCTCGCTCTTTTACACATCCCCTCTTTAAAAAATCGCAGCCTGTCATTAAGCAAGCACATAAAGCTGAAGAGCTGACTGCAGGAGAAAGTTAAAACAGGAGAACTCAATCGCTGTAGATGCATCCAAACCTCAGATAAGCAGTTCACGAGACGAGTTGAGACCTGATTTCAAATAGTGCACAGTACAGAAGACGGGGGCCGTGCACGAGAACAACAAGCACACAAAGCCTGAAAAATGCGACGATATCCAGATTTCCCTGCAAATATGAAAAAGGCGGCCTCCCCTCGGGAGAGAGAGAGGCATCGAGTGTGCGTCCTGCCTGTCGTGAACGCTCCATTACACCAGAGATTTGTTTTGCCAACAATTAGTCACATCTTTCCAAGTCAAAGCTCTACAGCACACAACCCCCCCCCGAGGTTCAGATGAGGAGAGCAGATACAGAGGCAGGAGGGGGCTTCTGTATTTTGCTGAAACCCGCTTGCTAAAGATGTTGTGTTGCTCATATCACATTACGATGTCTACAATGCTGACGTCTCACAGCCTTTGACCCACTTCTGTTGATACGCTTGTCGAAGCCCTGCGCAAAAAACTTCATCGGAAAAAGGTTCCCGGCAACATCGAGGAACTAAATCACCTCTAACCTTCACGGTTAAAAGGAAACAACCTGTGTGTGCTGAGCAGCTGCTGTTGCAAATCAACCAAATTAGAAAAAAAAAGAGCCATGTGTGAAAGCGGTGCTATAAATAAAAGCCAATCTCCGAGCTCTCAAAAGTGTGAATTACATCTGCAGAGCAAGAGAGGTGTAAGGAATTCATTTGAAGCAAAACTAATGTGGCGTTCACTCGGCGTCCATGAGGAGGACAGGTGTCAGAGCTGGAAGTGAGAGGAAGGAAGGAGGCCGGAGGGAAAAGGACTGAGAGGGCACATTAGGAAGTAGAGACCGTCTGGCATCAGGTCCGCTGGTTTTTAAATCAAGGCTTTAACCTTGAGGAACCTAATTGCTCTTTAAATGGGCTCCGAAAGAGAATCGCTAATTTCCCTTTTCGAGTGTCAGCTCCAAACATCTAAATAACCCAGGACACCGAATCCAAGCAGGCCCGGCCACAAAGCAGCAGAAGCACAGCCGAGCACAGAGCGGCTGACCTCAAAACACAGGGTTTCAAGTGCCCGAGTTAACCATCACGGAGTCTGCAGCCACCGCCGTGGCTTTCCTCGTGTAATTGGTGGTTGACGTTGGTCAGTGCAGTAAATTTATCTTAAAAAGAAAAAGTTTTGACAGCCACGGAGAGCTGCAGGCACTCAGGAGGCAGCGGGATTACAAAGACAGGAGCGCTTCCCGAGTGACACGGGCATTGCGGAATTCAGGATTCCAGTCAGGCTCAGTGTCCTGTCTCGTATTTCAGCAGATTGAGTGATGGACTGGAGCACGATGAAGAACTGCTGTTGGCCCTCATTCCACTTTTTCAACTTTGTTTGCGAGCGAGCAGTACGGCTCAGGAGCTCAGAGGTCTTGAGCTGCTCTGCCCTCGAGGGAGCCCGGGGGCCTGTGAGGAAATGTACGGCCGCGCTCCGGACCTCATGTAACAGATTAGTTCTCCTCCCTCCAGCACGGACCATTACCTGTGCTGATATAACTGTGTTCTCTCAGGTCAGCAGCAAGCTGCGGACAAAACCGTCACCAATCTTCACACAGAAAAAGAACTCTGAATCTGTCCGAGGAAACAAGAAATCCATCTTTTCACTGTTCCCACAGTTCTCTTGGTGCTTTGCTTAACAGACCCGAAAATTGGAAATGGTCACAGCTGCACCGGTGAATAGAGCGGGAGAGGCAGGACAAAGGCCTGCACTTTTATTCTGATACGCCACATCACAAACCACAGCCTCACCTTAATCCTGCGGGCTCACAACGTGAATAGATCCTGAAACAGACACAATAATCACTGTTTTTGTCAACTTATCCTCCAGAACTCGGAGGAATCTGTATCTACGGAAGAGTATTAGGGCCAAACGTAAAGAAAAAATAAAAGGAAGATTTTCCTTCTGAGAATAAAAATGTATAAAGTTTATTCTCAATATCTTGAATTCAATCTTGAAATGCAAATTGGGAAAATACTTTTTCCCCTTTACCCGACCCTGGTGCTCTTCTGTAGTTACCACACCTTGGATTAATATTTGTGCATGTATCTAAAAAAATCTACAGCTCCAAAATATTGAATCTGTTGGAAAAAGAATAAAAACTGAACATTTGATCAAAGTCAGTTTCCTGCAGTGTCTACATGGGAATAAAAAAAGCCACAACAGACTGAAACGGTCCTAAATATATTTCCACAGAGATGATAAAGAGCTGTGAAACCAACTCTCCAGTATTTTCTCGGTACTCAAAAGCCTTTTTCACAGCAGACCTCTTAACTTGTAGGAAAAGCACAGGTGCCATCATAAGGTTAACAATGTCTGTTCTATTTCCGACGTCCCAGTAAACCCCGACAGGTCAGGAGTTTATTACTTACACCTGCTCTGTCACAAGAGACGAGTCAAAAGTCTTTCCTGAATAGTAAAAAAATAATGTCTTCCGTTTATCGGTTTGCTGAATGATTGATTATTCCACTTTGGCAGGTGGCAGACAGGTGAACCGAGAGTCCAAATCCAAAAAAGAAGAGATAGCCACATCAGGCGAGAATCATCTGAGTAAAACAGGAAGTAAACAACTAGAAAGGGAAAATCATCTGGATCACCCCCTAGTGGCTGGTTACAGTATAGGTCATTTGGTTTTAATTGGTTATTTGATGCTTTGAAAACGGGGTGAAACGTCATGATTGACAGCTGAGATTGACTCGCGATTGGTTGAGCTGGTGATTCGGTGGGACCCCCCCTCCCCCCCCCCTCGATCACTTCTGAACAGACTCTAACCAAAAAAGATGGCAGCGTTCACATCCAGGATATTTGGGATTTATTTCTGGATCATGGGAGGAAGTGGAAACGTGTCGTCCATGTTTATTTACAGTCTACGTTTACACCTGAGGAACTTTTTATCACCGCACCTCACGACTGCCGGTTGGCACCAGTATCGATCTCAAGAGTCTCAGTTCAGCATGTGACTCACTCGCCATGTTTTCCATCACATCGCTCATTATGATTTATTCCGCGGCCCCGGGAGTGAAGTGATCTATCTACTTCGAGCTTATTAATCATCGCCTCGCAAGACAGAGAAAAGCAAACAGGCGGCAGCACCACAAAAGCAACTTCTGAGGTTAAGTCCTGGTCCGTTTTCAAACACACAGAGCAGTATAGAGCTGCTTTAGGTTAATTTACCGCTCTATTTCTGTCGCTCTAGAAAAGTAATCAATCTGAGAGGTGACGGAGAAACAAACGTCTCAGAAATAACAGACCTGAACCAAGCTGACCAAACTCAAGATTGATTCCCTGTGGTTCCAAGTGTGTGTGTAGTTACATGCATGTGTGTGTATGTTGTGGGAGATTGTTAGTGTATATGTGTGTGTATGACTGTTCCTGCAGGTGGAGATTGATTGACTCCTGTGTGGGTGTATTAACCGTGTTTTTTCCACTTTCTATCGGGGGGTGAGGCCAGTCAGGACCCCTGAGCCTGTCCTCGTCCCTCCTGCTAATCCATCAGCATCAAAGCCCCTCACTCGCTGCCCAGTCCCGTCCCCCCCGTCCCGTCCCCGTCCCGTCCCCCCCCGAACTCAAACCATGGACAAAATGTAAACCCGCCAAAAGTCTTCATCCCCAACTGGTGGCTGGCTACAGAGCGGGGGCATAAATCCTTCCTCCTCCTTGGTATTGGACGGGACATGGACCAGACTAAAAAGTAAAAGTAGACGGATAGGTTTTTCTCAGAGGAGAAGTTTTAGAAAAAAGTTTTTACACATTTCCGATGGAATAATTCATGGATTTTGATGAAAGACAATCAGTCACATTTAAGAGGCTGATTTAAGAGAGTGTGTGTAATTGGGTGCAGCTTGATTGAATTTGAGGAGACTGTTCCCTCTACGCTATTGATGCCGTTCCAGTCGCGTTTTGCTTCTATTCCGATCGATACGCCGATGAGGTTGATAACCTCGGCTGATTTCGCTTTATCACATGTATCGATGGCAACAAATTGTAGAGCCGTACCAGTATCCACTCTTTTTAATTGCTCACATTAATCTTCCCACATTCAGTCAGCGGTGCATCCTCCTCTCTCAGCACAGCATCATCCATCATGACCAACTTGACCAGCAACACGTCCTGTGGTCGTCACGCTGCGCAGCTCGTCATATACCAGCACTTAGGGCAGCCATTATATCCACTTATGAAATTCCTCATAATCAAGCCAATTTGCTCGAGCCATAAATACTTAACATGTGAGCAGCTCAGAGCCTTGTAAATAAGAACATGCGCCACACGTGATTAAGATTCATGGGGTCGTGTCCCAGTGAGCGTTTCAAAAATATGTGGAAAGTGGAAACAAACTTCTTCAGAACTCGCCAAATCCCATATTCTCCCACCTACAGCCTCCGGGCGCCCACACCCACGAGTCAGCAACAACAAAAATATACCAAGGCACATCAGACTCTCTTCTTCTTCTTCTTCTGTACATCCAGAGCACAAAGAGAGAGAGAGAGAGAGAGAGAGAGAGAGAGAGAGAGAGAGAGAGAGAGAGAGAGAGAGAGAGAGAGAGAGAGAGAGAGAGAGAGAGAGAGAGAGAGAGAGAGACATTCCCCCGGCCCGGAGCTGCCAAACCCAGCCCAGCCGATTTCATGTATCTGTTGCCAAACTGCGAGATGCATCCCAGTCACACAGCTCCCATAATTGCTTTAACCTCGGCGGTGGAGACTTTAGCCACTCGCAGGAAATCAATATTAAATATTGTTTACAACGCACCCCCCCTTCCTCCCCTCATCGGGAGTTTGGCTGTGCAGAAAATGAGACCTACAGAGCGGCGTGTCACAGAACAGATGGCTGATTCCCTCCGAATAAAAAACAGAAAAACCCAAATCCCATTATCGGGGGGGATTGTGCATGTGGTAGAGTGTATCTCGTTACACTCTCAAACTTCCATTCAATCAGAAACGGGCGCTGGAAAACATTTGCGTTGCCAATTGAATAATAGGATTTCTGCCTCGCCTCCTGTAAAAGTTTTTAATTATGCAGATGAGTTCGGCTTTGTTTCTTTCTCTCCGACCGGACAAGTGAGAAACGTATAAAGGTTTCTTCACTCGTCGGAGCGTGCAGGCTCAATTAAATAGATTAAATTCGATTAAACTAAAAATGACTCTGGTGACAGCAAGAAAATGTTCTGCAGATTCTGACAAATCTAATAAACAGTTCAACTTTTTGATTTCTTCGAGTATAAGTTAGATCTCAGAGATAAGATTAAGAACTGTCTCGTTTAATAAGAACGAGTTTGAAGAATTCGCTTTCTGGCAATGACAGAAATAGAGTTGGACATAGAAGCAGCGAGGCATCGCACTGTAATGTGGGAAAAGAGTTTATTAGTGAGGTCACTTGAGTTGAAATAAAATGGTTGGGTGGGAAAGAGAGAGCAGGTCATTCTGGTTCATCGCTCCCATGTGACAAATCCCTGGACAGCTGTGGGGTGCAGCTGCAGGGTCCGGAGCTGGAGAGCAGGTTGTAAACAGGAGTGGGAAACAGGGGAATAGGAAGCAGGTGGAGCATGAATCTTGGAAGGTAACTTAGATATTCCATTAAATCAGCATTCTAATCGAAACAGAAATTCTGAGATCAGGGGATTTGCTAGTGGAGATGAAATATATCAAATATATTTCTCAGATCTTGGACTCAAAAAACCCTTTTTCTGACTAAAGGTCTAATTAATTTGACGCTCTTCCACTTGTCAACATCGACTCCAATATATTGATTTTCAGTTTTCTTACTGTTTCAAATTAGTTAAATCATATTTCATTGATTCACTCGGCCCCCTCCTTGCTCACTGTGAATTTCACCTCCTCTTCCCTCCATGTCAATTCTATGTTCTGTTTCCAATACTTTAACAAGTGTTGCTGTGGCTACTGATGCTACAAGAGAGGGGCAGGGTTAGCAGCTAATGAGGAGAGGGATGAAGGTGGAGGAGGAAGAGGAGGAGGAGGAGGAGGAGGAGGAGGAGGAGGAGGAGGAGGAGGAGGAGGAGGAGGAGGAGGAGGAGGAGGAGGAGGAGGAAGAGGAGGAGGAGGAGGAGGAGGAGGAGGAGGAGGAGGAGGACGGCAGCCAACCTGCTGCAGTGGGAGAACCAGCTCGGTCCTAAGCACCAGGTGAGATGGAGGCAAACATAAAAATATATGATAAATTCCTTCCACCAATTAGTACATATTTTTCATACTGTAAAATAACTGAATTTTCAATTACATTAACTACACATATGATCCATTACTCCTCTGTGAACTGCCTCAAGGTCTGAGGGGAATTTCCACTTAAACTTAAGTGTCTATTATCAGTTGAGACCCATGTTTTTAAGAGTCTAGTCACACCTATGTACTGAAGGTTAAAACATGTACATCTACAGTGTCTCTGGCCCTTGGACCAGCGTAGTGGTCGACTCCGGCCTTTGACTCCCAGGTGAGTCGACATTACATGCTGCTGCTCGCCTTTATCCCCCCGGGCTCAAACATTTACGGGACGGCAGCTTATGTGGATCCCCTCAGCAGCGTGTCGGCTCGGCCTCGTCAGACCGCTGCCTGTGCTGACACGTATACATCTGTGGTGAAAGCCCCACAGTGTTTTAAGCCAGTGAACAGGTTTCTGCTTCTGACTGTGGTTTGAGCCCATCCATCACACACGTCTACGTCGATTGAGCTAAATCAAAACGTAAATCTGACCCCTGCAGAGGACGAGTTTGTCAGAACCGATGGCTCCATTTGTCTTGTTCAGCAAAGCATGGCTGCACTGAGTCTGTAACAGAAACAGACAGTTCAGTGGCCTCTGACAAACGGCCTGAAATAGAGAGAGAGGAGCTCTGAATGCAAACGGGATTCACTTGTTCCTGAAACATCTTCCAACGCTTCTTTGTCGCCTGCTGCTTTTCCATGAGGTGGTCAGCCTGGATGAAGGTTAGTTTGTTTCTCCTGAGGTGAAGACAATCAGGAGACAAGTGGGTGTGTTGTAGGGAGATGGATGTTCATGTTCCTTGGCAGTCTCACGAGAAACCTTCAACACATCATCACACACTGGCATAATTGTCCCGGGAGGAGAAAACTACAGACGCTGGCTTTGTTTTGGCTCGGAGTTATAAGTTGTTTCAGTGAAATTAACAGCTAAAAATAGTAAAATAGAAAGAAATAAGTAAAAGTAAATGAATAACTAAATAAATACATATAATTCGTTTAGTTGATTCTAAAGTTAATCACATTCTTTACAGTAACATATTTTAGACAGGTTCTCCCCATCCTGCACATCAGGCAGTAAATTCATATAAAAGGCAACACAAGAAATCCCTTGAGGAGACAAACCAGACAAAGCTTGTGACTAAGCGGCGAGACGTCTGTTACACAGACGTGGTTTGGGTTTGAAAAGTCAGCATTTTGTTAATAATGAAACAGACCAGTTCCCACATCAGACTTCCCCCACTTTGACCACCTATGCAATGAATCATTTCAAATAGCACGGAGTCGGCGGAGAGACACTGAAGGACAGTCGAGTGCACAAAACGAATCCCAGACTCAGACGCTGCAAGAGGCTTCTGCCCGCGGCACAACATATGTCAAAAAGAAGACACAACAGCTGCAGCTGAACATCTGCAAAGACATGGCTCCAATGTACAAGGCTCAGAAAAGGCAAACTGCCAAGTAACTATGTGTAATTTCACCTGAGTAAGAGATTTTGGTCAAATTTAGAGCTCTAATCCAGCAGGTGGTTAACAGAAATAGTGAGTAACAGCTAATCTGGCTCTAAAGACCACTAATATACACATTACAAGTTTTAAGTGTAAGATTTGAATTAAAAAAGAAGATAAATAATAATACTAAAGAGGAATATTTTACAAAATATGAAAACGCTTTCTTATACAGAGGTTTTGCTTGTCAGGGAAGTTGTAGCACAGTTACAGAGTCTTGGCTTTTTCTTGGGAAAGTTAAACTCCAAAACCGAGTGTCTTTGAAAATATCTGTTTCAGGACTTTCATGTGTGACAAGTATGTCTCAGCCCCCCCCCCTCTCTCCCCATGCCTCTGGGCTCCCTGCCATCAGCACTGGGCCCCGTGTTCCGCCTCTCCAGGCTGCATTGATCAACCCGAGGGGGGCCTGTGGCTCCTATAGAGACTTGGATTTGTTCAGCTATAGAGGGAAGAGAGGAAAGTTACAGAGGTGTAGCTGCTGCACAGGCGACATATTCAGAGGTAATTGCTTGATGATGTGTTCAAGTGCTCATTTTTCCAGTTAGTTTGGAATCAGGTAATTATTTGATCTGACAGATGAACCCGACTCATGATTGGTTGAGCGATTTGCTCTGGCTCCAAATGCCCAAAATGGCAAAATTCGTATCCAGGACATTTGGGCTTTATATGTTGAAGGGTAAAAAAGAAGGAGGAACGTTCAGAGAGGAGGAGAAGGGTGGAGGCTGAGTCACTGTGTTACAAAGAGCTGATGCAGACACCATCCTCTGACTGGACACCACCTTCCTCAGAGGAGACACACTGCCGGGGGGCTTTACAGGTAGAAAACAACAAGCTCTTAATACACACACACACACACACACTTGGAGTGTTGTTTACCACACAGAGGTGGTCTTCGTAGGCAGCAGTTTTTTTTTGTTTTTTTTTAACAGTCCTTCATCAGTGTCTACAAAGTAAACTTCTGTCCTTGGGAGGAGAATAACAAAGTTTGTGTGACAATGAAAACAGTTACATCATTAACATGACATTACTGGCTGGCAACAACACAATGCATCGAGACGTCTCTTCGGTCCTGGTCCAATCGTAACTCTAACATTTGGCAGATAAAGACATTGTGCCTCTTTCTCTCAAATCGATTCTCCATCGCTCCCTGAGTCTGGCTTCAAATCTTAGGAGAGGAATGATTAAAGAGTATTGATGGAAAAAGTAAAGACTTCAGAGATGAGATATTTCAGTCTGCAAAGGAAAGGCCTGGGCTCAGTGAATGGAGCTTTTATCTGTTCTACGCCAGGTCTCATCAAACTCAGAGGCAGAGAACATCCAACGAAGCCACAGTGGGAATGCAGCCGGGCAGAGGCTGGACGTGGTGATCTGTCTCGGACGAGAGCGTCTCTATACATCCTCCTCTCCTGCCCTGTAGAAGTGTAGGCAACAAGGCCAGGTAGTGATTATATAGACCTGTCCCTCAGCAGCATATGATGAGCACTGTGTAAAACTGCATAATGACGCCCCTGGCTCTTTTACAAAGTCCATAAAGACGGTACAGTCGTGTGTGGGGCTGTTGTTCCCTCTCATCAGGCGGCCGTGTGGTGTTTATGAGCCTGTCAGACGGGGAACTGGGTCACCGCCCAGACGCAGACCTGCAGGAACACGTCCCCGACACCCGGTGAAGTGCAGAGAGTGACCTTGACTAACAAGCTTGGAACACGTTCACGTGATCTGCTCTGTGTCTCGTCTGCCGGCGGACAAATTGGGTATCAGTTATTTCACGGCAATTATCATCAATCAGGGCTGATATGCATCCGGCTGATCTACACCTCAATAACCGCACAAGGATTTCTGGAACGACTGAAGCTATTGCAAACGTGTTTTATAATCTGACCTTCCGAGTTAAGTTGGACGACAGACTAAACACACGTGGAGGCCATCCAGATAATTTACTGCACGCACTGTCAACACAGTCAAGCACCATCTCCTCCTGGAAGAGGCAGCGAGTCACATCAAAGAGACGAGGATAAATAAATCTTTATTCTTAGCAGATGTGATGTGTGTTCAGTGTGATATGTTTGCATGCTAACTTTTGCTAATAAGCACTAAAAATAAAGTGCAGCCGAGGGATCTAATTAGTTTTATTGATATTTGGTCATAAATTTGGTTTTAGTTTGTTATTTGATGCGATAGAATGGAGGACGTCAGAGGTTCACAAAAGTCATAAAGACTGATCCTCTTGGGACAATGAATGTATGTGGACTGAATGTCATTAACAATCATCCCAAACTTTTGTGCACATTCAGTCATTTTGGGCTGAAACTTCAGAGAGATCCTGAATCAGTGACTCAAAGGGAAAATTATTTTATTTTATTTCTTCTGAGGTGGAACCATGAAGTTTTGGAGCTGGAGGGACTTTGGTCTCTTCCTCAAAGACACAGCAGGAAGCCTCGGTCTTAAGGCAGGCCTGATGCAAACCTGTGTGACTGTGCTTTATTTGTGATGAAACAAACACACTCTGGTAATATTCAATAAGAAATAAATGAACGCATTCCTGGTCAACACAAGCTGAGACTATCCAGAGCTCAGAGAGAAGCCGGGATGAGGATAACACAAGCCTTCACTTCTGCAGCAGAGACACAGGACGGTAGTGGGGAAAATAAAGCTGGAAGACATCTGCACAAACTTCAACACCTCTTCTTTAAAAAGGTCTCAGCTTTGCATGACAACAGTGGAGCCTCTGTTTGCCCGGGACTATGTGAATGTGTCTGTCGACACTTTCTGCCAAACGAACAGGAGTGACAGACGAGCGAGAGACAAAACAGTCAAAGTCAAAGAGGTGAGGGAACATTGCTGACACAAGAAAAGCAGCAAGAGACTCGCTGTGCTAACAAGCTTATGTCAGGAATCTTCCCGCTGCCTCAGGTTGAACTTTGACCTTTCAAAGAGCAGATTGCACTGCACAATTCCTGCGATGCAATATTTAAAAAGTCTAAAACGCTCCCTTCAGACGACAGCCACGAAACAATTCATTCACGGAGGTTGTATCTGTGCCGGAAAGGTCGCTCCAGCTGTTTGACCCCGTGGTGCATAAGCTCAGATGTTTTTTCTCACAGCTTCCCCTCTCTCCGTGTCCGCCTCTGTTCATTGTCCTCTCTCCTACGGCCAAACTTCCAGATGTGCGGTCCCACATGGTATTCCCATCTGTCTTTTCAGTCCGCAACCCCGAATCCCAGGGTTTTCACCGAGCGGAAATCTGCACTGAACCCAGCGAGATGATTTTCAACCAGGAACTGCCAAAACACGCCATTCAAGATATGCTGTGATCGGATAAATTCTAGGAAGTCGTTTGACAGATTGATTACATCTACAATTTGAGCAGATATCCTGCGACCGCCGCGACAATCAGCTCCTCACGGTGATGCCACGCTGTAGAGAGAGACGCCTTTACAGACAGGGTCGAATTATCATCGTCAATCACCGAGCAAATCCCCTTCAGCCCGGATGGCAGAGACAGGGCCTGTCATTACCTTCCTGTCAACGTGATTGTAGCTTCATATCGAGCTGGATGTGTTGCCTGCCATGTCTAGACAGGGCCTGTCACTGGGAATCTGCTACAGGACACCAGCACCCCGGGGAAAACGCACCAAAATCCTGTGTCACTGAGACCCAGAGAGAAAGTTTACCTGCTATGCTGCGATGCAACATGACAGGCTTCTGCTCGTACACACAACACCAAAGAACACAAAGGAAACTTTACCACCACTTCTGTTAGATGTTAGTTTAGATATCAACAAAAGGGAAGAATGATTTAAAGATAAACAAAGTCAGCAACTAGCAGGTGAAGACAGTGGAGCATTTGGAAGCTGCAGAGCAATGTATTTCCTTCAGGTGACGGTGGAGAACAAAAAAGAGCTAAAACAAGAGTGGATGGTGGATTTGTATTCATGAAGTTACTGGAACCAGTGGTCCCTATATACAGTTAAGCTGTAGTAAAGTGTACACACTCATATCCACCCCTAAAAAGATCCATGATTTATTCCCTCGGAAACCAGTGAAAATGTCAAAAATAAAACGCTGCAATTTTAAAAAGAAACTATCATGGATCCACCCCTGGAACAGACCTGTGCCAAAATCCATCAAGCTGGAAATCCATTTAGCAATCTTCAAACAACAAACCACAAAATGGGGTGGAAACATCCTTCACTGCAGAAACAAGGTGGTAATATTATTTCCTCTGTCAGCAAGTGGCCAAAAAAGCAGGATAAATTCCTTTTTACCTCTGAAACATTTTATTCTTCAAACAACGAGCTCCGGGCCTTGTGAGTTAAAAGCCCCTTTTGCTTGATTGATAACTGAGGCGCAAAAAACCTGAGTTTAAGCAGAGAGACAGACAGAGAGTATTATTCTCTGTAAAAAAACAAAAAACATACCAGGTTCCACTAACCCAGACCACTTTAACAGCCCCCCCCCGTGGCTTTTCCCTGTCAGTGTCATTCTGTTGTAAACAAAGATTTACAGCTGAATGTTTTGAAAATGTTGGATCAGCACGCCTCTGCCGACCAGTCAAGTCTCAGGAAATATGGTCCCTCATGTTTCTGTTGCTGAGTTATGGACAGAAATGTGTTATTTGCAGAAAATGATGATGTCACAGTCAAATTAACCTGTGATAAAGATAAAATGTCATCACTTCTTAAGTATATCCTATTAGACGTTTTTGTGACATTTTGTCAAATGTATAAATCATTGGATGACATTTGACTTTGAGAATCAGAATCTTCCTCAAGTCAAACTGAACATTTGTGTCACGTTGAAAGAAATTCCCCCAAGGCGCTCCTGAGACAGGGACGACCTGGAAACACAAGAAGGAACTCAACAACTTGTTGAAGCTGTCGTACAGTTGATGACAGTTGATGAAACACAGTGACAAGTGAAAAGACTCTGAAAAGAGAAACACTGCAGTCGGCATTTCATGAGTTGTTTCGCTCTCTCCCATTAACTTTTAGGCGATGCAATTACACAAGATGTATTAATAATATAAAAATGATCTTAAAGGCTTAGTCACAAATCTCTCACATCAATCAGTCTTCTGTGGGACTGATTTCCCAGCCCTGAGTGAAAGTATTTACTGAAGCTTATAAAATATAGTAAATATATTTCTTATATTTACATTTTGGGGGGTATTTTTCCCCGCTGTGTTGGTAGGTGCTTTATTTGGGCACCACAGAGTTAATGTCTTTGCCTCCCTTGCCACCAGACAGAGATATGAATCAGGGATACAGTTTCAATCCTCTCTCACTGCGAGGAAAGGTCAGGAGTGGACACAGGGGACATGCTGTCACACCGACTGTCTGTGCACTGTCTGGCTGTTTACTCCACTTTGTGACACATCATATTTCAGGAGAGTTTTACTTTTCAGCTGTCACAACGAGCAGAAGACCTGCAAAGCCCCTGAGCCGCACTACGTGGACAAAAGTGGGGGTTTTAAAGTCCCGGTGAATCTTATTTGCTACAGGATACATATTAAATTTGAATGAAATCAAGACCACACAGAAATGGAAAGAAGACAAGTCACAGAGTGAATTAAATCAGTATCAAGGTTCTCCTCCAAATTCAGACTAAAACATTCTGCTATAGTGGATTTTATCAGCTATTGGAACAAAATATATTTAGCATTTTATTTGCTTTGAATGCAGCAGTGGTATTTCTGGCTTTTCCCTAATGCTTCTCTGCATTCAATCATCATCAGGACAGTTAAACTGTGTACTTTTTTATTACTGTACTTTCTCTTTGTTGATTACTATTATTATTAATGATTGATTTCTGTCTAGAATCCAAATTGTTCCTCCGGGATATTAAATCTTTACTCACCAACTGGGATCTAAACCAGTAAAGGGCAGGAGGTAACAGACACATTAGAGTTATAATACAGTAAAATACAGATGTCCTCACACATTAGGCCAAAAATAATAAAATATCAGCTTGAGCTCAAAAGTCCAGGAGTCGATTTAGTCGTCAGACTCATAGAAACCTGTGTGATTTAGTTTTGCTGTGACATCGGTGTCACGGTGACTGAGAGGGATATTAGCATATCGATTCAGATTCTCTTCCCTCGGGGGCCGACCCAGTGTTATCAGTGCGGTATTGATTTCCAGACTCTATTTCAGGTCGAGCTGGCAGCAGGTGAAGAACTCATCTGAACTCACATAATGGACGACACAGCTTAAGATTTCTAAAAATGAAAAAAACTGATTGGTAACTCACAACTACAATGTTCCCTCTATCAACAGCATCCTGTGCTTTACCTGGCGTTTTTTAAATCCTGACACAGAGACAAAACCTTTAAATCACTGAAGGGACAAAGCAGCAGTTACTGTCACTCCCCAGGTCGATACCTGCCAATGTGTCCACTGCACTGTCTACAAACTCTGTTCCTTTCGAATCACAGAGAACACAATGAGGCTCTGGTGCAACTGAGAAACAAATAAAACATGGAACTCATTTGCCAAGGCCCAGAAGTCCCCTTAAATTCAGTTTCCATCTATACCAAAGCTTTTTAGTTTTCACTGCAGCTACATTTACTACTGTCCACACTCGCACCTACAACAGAGGAGCTTGGAAACACTGCCAGCCCCATTTTAGTTTGAAAAGTCTGGGGCAGAATCAGAGATGTTATTCCCGGGAAATCCATGTATCATCAAATATCATGGATATATAGTTTTGACAAAATACTGCTGACAAACAAACCAACAAACAAACAAACACAAACGCCATTTCAAGTTTCCCCTGACCTTCAACGCCATCCCAAACAAACCCACCAGTCAGTCTGTTAACATGCGATACAATCAATAGGTGTCAGCTCCTGATGGTTCCCTGCAAAGTGGCTGCTCGATAACCCCGATACCACTGTGCAGGACTCACACAATAACAAACACACAAGCTCATTGCAAATGAACACGAAGACAGAACCAGCCTCGGCCCTGACCTTTCAGTAAACCACTCAGATTCATCTGATCCGTCCTAATTGCTTGCAGAAATGATGTGCAAACAATAACAGTCAGTATTTCCCTCAGCGTGAGATGTGATGATCCGATCGTCTGCTACGATCTGAGCTCATCTTCTGAACCACGGAGGGAAGAAAAAAAAATACCAGCCCACAAACTCTCTGCTTAAAAAACAGCCCTGCAGCAGGAAAGCTTTCCACAGTAAACATTCAAACTTCTCTTTACTTTTGGGACAAAGCCGGCTTTTTTACAGCTTTTGACTCATTTCCTCTTTCTTTGCGGGGGATTATTTTTTCATTGCTTCTATAGCATTCACCTTAAACAGCACTTTCTCAAACCCACTTCCTATCTGGGTTGGTACTCTGGTGTGCGTCTAATGCAGCTAGCATCAAAAATCCTTTAACATCACTGAGAGTATATCATCTCTGCTGCGACCAGAGCAGCGTTCAAAAGGCAAAGTGACCCTGAATTACATTAAAATCCACAAACACCAGCTTATGATTATTGAAATGAGTCGATTTTTGTGGGACTGACTGGTAGGGTGACTTGAAAAGCTCCGGCACATCTGCGAGTCATTTGGTGCAGACATCAAGTAACTGCTTCATATTCATGCTACCAGCTTTTCAGTTCCCTCTCCTCGTTGACAGATTGGATTTTTCAATGGGCACAAACAGTATCATTGGTTTGGCAGCTCTCTGGGTGGAGGGCAGCTCATGTTTGACCTCCATTCAATTCGTTCTGGGAAGCAGCTCTTTTTCATTTCATCAAGCCCAAAACAAAAACACACAGGGGAAATGGATTGCATCACAGACGTCAAATTACATCCCACAACCCTTTTGTTTATCTCAGTTCGAGTATTGATGATGACAGTGCAGTGGCACCTCCAACACCTCCAGCATCTGTGAGACAACAGGTCCTTGGGGGACGGGGGAGTCCGCCGGACATTTAATCAATACGTGGACCTCCTCGTTTTGGTTTCAGTGTGATGATAAACCAATAAACGCACAGCAACAGCAGAACGAGAGGAGGGTGTTCTTCAATGAGAGGCCTACGGTGGCTCTAAGGTTCAAAATACAATGACGCAACTTTGATTAAAATGCAAAACAGAAAGCACAAAAACACTTTTAACATTACACAAAACATTTCAAATATTTCTGGAAACAGGATGACTAAACTGAAAACAGGTTTGGGAAAATGGGACTAAACTGAAAAATACGTGTTTTGCTGTTTTCTGAGAAGTCATGGTGGTAAATGCTGTGGTGTTTTGACCCCTAAGGCCACCGTACTTCTATAACCCTGTAGTTGTACATCTGTCTGACCCGTTGTGTACTCATGGTTTTAAATCGTTCACTTATCATAGCTCCAAACCCACTATGATCCCGACATTTATTACCTTTCTGCAATAACACGGATATCACATTCATAATTAAACCGCTCCCCCTAATTCACTCGCCATCTAATTAGCTCTTTTCTGGTGCACGGGACACAAAGGCCTCTAAATGGGAGTCAATTGCCACTTTGCGATGTGGACTTCAGGCTCCTATCGCCGCTGCCTGACAATACAGCTTCCACATAAACACCTTCTAATGGTCACAAACACAGGAGAATTCCCCTCGCGGCAGACACCATTAATCACCTCCCCCGGACAGGACACCGTTAGCTGATGAAAAATAGTCTAATTTACCATTTTAATACAACACCATGCTGCTGGAAAGAGAGTGTAATATATATCTAACATGTCTGAATATGTTTTCGGGCAGGAACTTGAAAATGTCCGGATAACTTGGGCCGAGTTTGCCTTTCACATACGAAGAACGCAGCAGGGAAGGAAAGAGAAATGCAAAATATTCATGAAACAAGCCGGACATATTCAAACCCACTTATTCATATAACAAACACCAGTATTTAATAGACATGCCACTTTAAATTGTCAGACCGGGACTTGCCGACCAGCCAATTTTCTGCCGCTCACGGAGCCAAACCCACAGAATTTGATTTATTATGCCCATTACATCGATATGTTGTTGCCTTCTGGATCATAACATGTGTACCCTTCACCACACCCGGACCTCCCTTCATTACCAGCACACTTGCTCTTGCCAGACGGTGCAAAAAAACACAATTAACTCCCACATTCAGTGCACGACAAGCCTTTGGATTAAGGCGTGAGAGTGTCTTGTTACCTGGGCAGCGCATGGGAACCGCCGGCAGTCTTCCCCACTTTCTCGTGACTCAAACTCAGCCGCACACACACACAGACACACACACACACACACAAAAGGCGGCTGGTACACCTTGCAATTCATCACCAGGGAGCCTCAAAGCGAGCCATTGTTCCCGGGCTCTGTGCTCAAGGGCTACTGGGCGCAACTTTCAGCGGGTAAGCATTGGCACAGAGGCCGAAACCTGAACACCTGGCACCAACCAAACCTCATTGACCAGAATCACTTGTTGGAGTTCTCTTTTTTTTCGTTTTGTTTAGCTCACATTTGTTTAACCGAGAATGTTTGATCAAGTCAAAAGAAGAATTGTGCTACAAGTGCATCTCTGAACGTGCATGTGTTGCCAATTGGCCTCGTGTTTACAGCTTCAGGCTGAGCTCAGCACTGCCTCAAGGGCTGGACAGCTGGGAGACGCTGGAACAAGCTCGTCCACAACAACAGGCTCCAAACTAAAATCACCCCGACTTCCAGAAAAAACCTCTCTTGGTTTCTGGGAAGAATCCTTTATCTATCCATTCCTGGCAGTCCTGACTCCTGAAGGGTCAAGCGGGGAACAGCGAGGCCAAGCAGAGCCAGCTGAGGCCTTTACAGACCTATTACAAGAACTCATCATGACTCATTCAGGAGTGAATTACTCGAATAAAAGCCACAGAACAATGCTGACCATTCCGCACATACTAGGACATTGGGCAATTCACGCAGAGTCACATAGTAAGCTAACCCTAGTATGCATGTGGCTAGGGGAGGAAGCCGAAGCACCTGGAGAAAACCCACTCAGACACAGGGAACTGCCCAAACTGGGATATGAAGAAAGAGCCTTTTTCCTAGATCCTAAAGATTAGCTCGGCCTATACACGTTATATATATGAGGGGGGCAAACCAAAAACAACTTTGAGGCAGCGTTCAAAGTCACAGTGTCTTCTTTGCCTTGCGTGTCACGTTGAAATACACCTGTGGCTGTAAACCTTTTTCATTTTCACCCTCAAAAGTGCTCTGGCCCATCAAAGTCCTTCAGTCGGTTGCCGAAAGGCATAAATGTCCTTTGTCAGGATGAGTTTGTTGGGGAAACACACTTCTGGACAGGGGACGGGGAGACACTTTCCGGGCAGAGTAACAAAGTCAGCGCTGTTGGACGTGCGGCAAGGAAAACACATCAATGTCTGCAAGGGAGTTCGCTCGGCACAGCTCACAACTCAACACGCTGAAGTACGTGAAGCTCCAGCAGACGTCATGGTATAATCATGGCGACGGCCACATGTTACATCGGGTGTGTTTGATTTAGAGAAGGGAGGAACCTGCATGTAATAAAAACTGTAATGGATGGCTGTGGGGGACGACGGGGGCTATTAACATGATGAACACGCCAATAAGCAGATCAATCTGAGCTTAGGTCATGGGGTCATTGCTCTCACTTAAGTAAATGAAGGTATTTTTCATTTTGCTGACAAAGGGGGGGTGGGGTGCGCATTGTTCGAGCTGTCGCATCGGACCGAGGGAGCGTTAGATGGGACTGACCAGGCGTTCCAGATTGTCCGATTATACCGGCTCCTACACAAAGCAGGGATACTACACAATGGATGTGCTACTGGAAGTACAACCTTCAACCCCACAACACAAAGTATACTGTGAAATAGAGCTGGTCTTTGAAGCTACAACTGTCCTAGTTTTCTTGTTTACTTGTGTTTACATGTGCTCGAAGCTTCTGCAACAACCACACAATCCATTCTGACACAGGCTGCAAACTGTAAAATACATAGAGAATCATTTATTACAGCCTTATAACACTTTGTGGAGAGATGCAACCAACAAAGATGCTTTCTTTCGTTTAAAAAGCATTATTTTACAAAACAAGACTCAAAGAAATGACACAAAAAAAAGATCAGAAGTGTTTCCATCAGAGAGTCTATTTAATATTAAGAGGATTCGACCAGGCCTCCAGCCTCCAGAAACTACAGAGGATTAAGACTTGGGCCTTACAGCAACATATCGACTCTCTACTCCATCGGCAGCGAAAACAACTGTACTCTATCTGAGAGGCAGATAGTCCCGGAGTGTGAGAAGGAAAACGTTCACACGCAGTTGCACGTGAAGGCAGAGGCATGTAGCAGCATGCCGCAACCTCCGTGAGTGACACTTTGTTTTTCGTGGGACAAAGCCGAGCCGTCGCTCCTGCTGGGCCCAGGATATGAAGCCTGCTGCAGGGTGGGAGTGACGAGCTCGTCTGCTGAGTGGTTGCACTTTATCTTCTCACAGTTCCCCCCCGGAAAACATCACGCTCTCTCTCCGCTCCGTCATGACAGAGGAGCATGTAACACTCGGGCTCCTCTTTGAAGAGCCGCCGCTGTAAGCCGTCTACAGTGAGCGCGTCTTTGGATTCGTTTCATCAATTTGGTGCCGGCGCTGCGTGAAGAAGCAGCGGGAGACGTATATGATTCTCACATTTAGAAGGGGGTTGGTTTAAGTTCTGATGTACAGCTGCAATATGGCCACCTGCGGGGGTCTGTGTGCGCTGTGTTTTCATTGTGGCTTAGTTTCCCATTGTTTTACTACAGTGTGAATCTGAGTTTGGGCCTATGACCACTATTTCCTGGCTTCTCGTGTGCTGCCATCACCCCGAAATAAAGTCACATGAAGACAAATTTGACTGTGTTTCTATTTCATGCATATTTTGGCACATTGGTTAAATACTGTCAAACTACATTGACTCACTCGTAACAGGAAATAACAAACTGGTATGGAAAGTCAAAGCACAATGGCCAAAAGTCACCATAACTGCGTGCCCCTACTCCTGTAATCGATGCTGATCCCCACTGCATGTTTAAAATGTGAGATTTAAGCATCTGTTATTATCTTCTCTTGCACTTTGTGGCCGGTTGGCACAGGACAGGGGGAATTGAACATTCACCCATCCTCCTCCCTCGGCTCGTTATCCTCTCGCTCACTCCCCTGGAAAGAAAAGAAAAAACTCAACTCCTCCCACCGGCATAAAAAAAAGCTTTCTATTCATTTCACTCTCGGGCCGATGATCCTGCATCTCCTCTGGCAGCCGAGTCAACCTCAGAAGCAGATAACGGCCCGGCTATGATGCAAAGGGGATGTTTATCACGGCTGGAAAATGCTGGTCATGACTCACTGTGTTGCAACGCATCAAGGTCGCTTCGTTAATCTGCCGTCTCCTGCCTCCTGCCTTTGACCTTTTCCAAATACTGGCTGGATGCTAAAGATCCAGATTTTTGATTCTAAACAAATCACAAACACGAGCGGAGGAGAAGGCCAGGGAGTGATTACTTGGAACTTCCAAGAACGTGATAACTTCGGCCGGGGGGCGCTGGAGCAACTGGAAGTGGAGGAACCTTTCTGAACCACATGAAAGACAAAGAGAAGGAGCTAAAGAGGAGCTTAACTGCGCTGGGTTTCATTAACCAGTGGCCTCTTGGCTCTTTGTCTCTGAGCCCATTGAACTCCAGCCCTCTCAAGGCTCGGCAGACTGAGCTTCTTCCCAGAGCGGAGGGGTGGGGTGGGGGGGCGGAGCTGGTGCGACAAGGGCCCCGGCGTGACTAATGGGGGAGCCTGGTGCTGCTGTGGCATGCTGGTGCGGGGGTATGACCCTGACGCCTCCCCGCCTCCCCAGTGCATGGCGTGGCTCTCGCCCTCACCGCATGCAGGGCAGCACAATAATCCCGGTCGCCGCCGCCAACCACCCATCCCTCAGCCCCAGTCATCTATTCAAGGCAGCTCCTTTTCAGCAGGTCATTCAGACGGCCAATAAAGAGGCGAGCTCATTCTGCTCCGCTCTGAAATGTGCAATGTCAGAAAGAGAAGCGAGGGCGGGGTGAGATTCAAAGAGGGTTCAGTGAAGTAGATTCAAACCGGTAAGAAATTCTCGGCATTGTAAACTGGCCAACTGGGTTTCCCATAATCCAGCTGGGTTTAGGTCGGGTTTAGGGTCCACAACCTTCGACACAACAAGACGGCCAGTTGATGAATTACATTGGTGCCAATGTAAGCCATGTTTTGTTTTTTATCATCTGCAAAAGAAAAGGTGAATCCATGCACATTTTCAGCCACTATGAAGATCAGGAGTGGGTTTATCAGGATTCTCCAGACAGGCGGTCATTCAACTACTTCAGAAGACGAAGACGCAACTCAACCCTTGAAACAAACTGCAGAAAACATGGCCGATGTTTTCTTCTGGCAGTATTTTTCCTCTCTTCAATGGAGAGGAAACTTGGGTGACATTTAAGTCGCTGGTTTTATGTACATCATGATTTATGCAGCAAATCTGTTTCCATCGCCGTTTGTAGGATTTGGGGTTTATTGTTAAATCCCCCTCATGCACCTCAGCCAAGTCAAAACCCTTTTTCTAAAATTTCAAGTGTTTCTTTTTAGTTTCCAGCGTCCTCTTTCTGGGTTTTATGCACAAATTAAAAATGTGCATAGTATTAATGTTACTGAGAACTTTTTTTTCTTTGCAGACACCTGTGGCATCAGAGAAAATGACTAACTAAAGTGAAATCATGAATTAAAGATTTGTTAATCAACTTGGAAACACATAAATATCTGAATCAGCGACCAGAACTCATCCCTAGTCATTAACTCTCTGAGATCTATCTGCATGGTTCTGTGCAGCTCACACTCCTCCTGCCTCTGCCTGTGTATTTGTATGATTTCAGAGGCAGCTACTGACAGGAAGAGGGATGAGGAGCGACACCCTGGAGCCTGTGAGCGGCTTAACCCTCAACCTCCCTGCGCCAGCGAATCAAACACAACCCGGAGCATCCGCAACAAATAAAAATTCCTCCAACACCACAATCTTAGCACATTAACGGCCCTCAGCACAGACTTTCAAACCTGACCACATCGTTACAGCACCGAGGCAAGACTCTCTCTCTCTCTCTCTCTCTCTCTCTCTCACGCTCCTGCTCTCACGCTCCTGCAGCCATCATCGGATTCAGACGCTGTCCAGACTCCGGCGGGCATCTCTGATTCCACTCCCAGAAAAACACCGGGGTGCAAAGTAACCCCCAAATCAGTGCCACGTTTTGTGAGTGTGGCACCGGTGGGTGTATCGCTGGGTGAACACCAGAGCCACAGACTGGAAGCTTTAGAAAAGAAAAATGCTCTGAGCTCACAGGATGCTGTGTAATTTTGCCCAGATGTGCTCCACAGCTCATCTAACTAATAAATGCAAACTGGGGGGAATCAAAGCTCCAGCCAGTCTTCAAATCTCTGGCTCTACTGGAGCTGCTCAGAGCTTCTGGAAGCTTTTGATCATCTTCCCAGTGAACTTTTGCAAAGACCAGCGGAGTTCACCATGTGCTCTGTTAATGAATCTAAGACAGGACAATCGGCTGCTCCTTGCAGCAGCAGAGTGGAGGTCGGCCTGTGACGAGGGAAGCTCCTTTGCCCAGATGTCTAAAAATACTGTCCTAGATACTGGAGGACTGGAGTTTAACTGTGTCCAGCTCGCAGGAGATGAGGCAGAGAGGGGCCCTGAAAGTGAAAATGGCCTTTTTTATATTGTGGATGTTGGTGTTTAGGTGTTTTCTTCAGTGTGTAACCTCGAAAACAAGCTTTATTCAGACAGTTTCTCTATGAGGAAGCATGTAAAAGGAAAACAAGCTGCTGTTTTCTGCTGTAACACTGATGTCAAATGAGCCGGAGTGTAGCAGAGGCCAGGAGAACGATTGACTTTATGAATCAGACTGAGAACGATAGTTAAAAAGTGCGTGTGTGTGTGTGTGTGTGTGTTTGCTTGTCACACACAGCTGATAGCATCTCTCTCCCAAACCGAGCCGCACATTCCTCTGTGGTCTGCACACACACACACACACACAAGCTGGATTAATTTACAGTCACTGTCAGTGGACGAACATTTCGCCAAACTCTATCTGATACGTGATGAAAAGTCGCTGCCAGCAATAAAAACCCTGGGAAACAAGAGCTCGCCTGTGTGTGAGCAGCACCAGAGCTGGCATGGACCTGCTCCACCATCTGTGTGAGGGCGAGCCCGGAGTGTGTGTGTGTGGGTGCATGTGCAGCGTATGGAATGGACTAGATTGGAGATTAGTGCGTGACTTGAGGTGCACACGCTGAGGCTTTACAGTAGAGATATTGTTCACACTGCAGAGCTCTCGTCCTCCAGGCAGGGGACTGTGTCTCGTGATCGAGGACATCGAGAGGGCCAGAGGGAAACACAGGACCTGCTCTAGAGAAAGCACCTGCACTCTCCTGCAGGTTACTGATCTCAGGTCTGGTAAAAGTTGCAGAACTAGTCGACAGCTCCAGGTTTGCAGAGAGAACAATGAGAGACAAAGCACCAGTCTCATATGTAAATAGAGCAATTTCCAGATTTACAGTAGTGTTGAGCTCATCCTCTGGGAGATGCATGTGCATAATAAAGCAAAAGCAATGAAGTCAAGATTTTAATTGGAGTGAAAATATGATAATTGGATAAACAAAGTCTTTCATCTAGATGGATAAAGGAAGTTAGTAGGTCAGGACGGTGTAATGACTCCTAATGAAAGTATAACAGCCTTGAGCCTTTGCCTCCTCTTTCTGCTGCACACACACACACACAAACACACACACACACACACACACACACACACACAACCTCTGCTTTCATTTCAAGCAAATGGACAGAAAACCTTTCGTTTCTTTCTCCTTATGATCAAATCATAGCAGGAAACCAACTCATCCTGGTGCACAAGAGAAAACCTGTTCTCCTGCACGTTCTGCTGTGCAGGGACTCAACCCAGTGTGGCCCAGCATCATGCATCATGCTCCATGCTTCATGCTTCGTGTGGCTGCAGGTTCTTACCGTCCGCGGCTGTGATCTCGGCTCGGACGTTCCCCACGCACTGCAAAACTACAACAACTCCAAGGAGAAGGTCGATCGCCCTCACACCCGCCATATCCAAGTGTTCGTCCCGGTATCCCGGTGGGGGTTTGTTTTATTTATTCACAGAAGAAGGCTCCGGTCCCCCTTGTGCAGCCGACACTTGCACCGCTTCCCCGCGCGCACTCCGAAACTCTCTCCTGCCTCCCGAGCTGCTTTTGAAACGGAGAGCTGCCTGCGCTGCACTGAGCTGCTGCGTCTCTCTGTTTTGTTCCAGCCTGTGCCAATGTGCGCGCTCCTGACGGGTCTCCACCTCCAAAGCGATGCACGCAAAAAAAAACGAAAAGAGGAGAAAGAAGTTAAGACATTTGAAGGCTCAACACACAGGTCTCACCCCGATTGAGGGAGGCGCAGTGTGTGAGTGAGAGAGAGAGAGAAGGATCATGCGCTCCTGGAGGAGACGGTGCGCTCCCTCCGTCATCAGCTCCTCAGAGCCAATGGGTCCCCGTCTATGTGAGGCTCCGGTCTATCTATCTATCTATTTATCTATCTATTTATCTATCTATCTATCTATCTATCTATCTATCTATCTATCTATCTATCTATCTATCTATCTATCTATCTATCTATCTATCTATCTATCTATCTATCTATCTATCTATCTATCTATCTATCTATCTATCTATCTATCTATCCATCCATCCATCCATCCATCCATCCATCTATCTATCTATCTATCTATCTATCTATCTATCTATCTATCTATCTATCTATCTATCTATCTATCTATCTATCTATCTATCTATCTATCTATCTATCTATCTATCTATCTATCTATCCATCCATCTATCTATCTATCTATCTATCTATCTATCTATCTATCTATCTATCTATCTATCTATCTATCTATCTATCTATCTATCTATCTATCTATCTATCTATCTATTTATCTATCCATCTATCCATCCATCCATCAATTTATCTATCTATCTATCTATCTATCTATCTATCTATCTATCTATCTATCTATCTATCTATCTATCTATCTATCTATCTATCTATCTATCTATCTATCTATCTATCTATCTATCTATCTATCTATCTATCTATCTATCTATCTATCTATCTATCTATCTATCTATCTATCTATCTACTATCTATCTATCTATCTATCTATCTATCTATCTATCTATCCATCCATCCATCCATCCTAACTTTGTCCCACCTCTGTAGTCAGGTGAGTGAACTGTGAGGGCGCCCTCTTCAGGTGCATCTTGTAATGTCCTTATTATGTTCAGTTGACATTGGCCACATCAGGAATAACAGCAACATGTGCAAAATCATGTATCCCCCTTTCAAACCTTTGCTTTGTTCTGACCTCATTGAACTCAATGTTCTGTTCTGGATTGGTATTCACCCTGCAGTGCTGCAAGGTGAACTTGTACATTTGATTCATGTGAAAGAGAGTCCCATGCTTTATTTGTTATATGGACAATGTGGAAACACATCAGGTTTAATTTTGTTTACCAAAAGCTTTTTATCACTTAGAACTAAATGTTTGTTATAACAGATAAATCACAAACAGCAGACGATTTGCAAACCCGTCTATTTCTGTCTCAGAGGTTGGTTGAGTTTCTCTTCTCAGAAGCAGCCAGACATTCAAGGGTGGGGGTGATGGTGGACAGCCATGACATCTTTCTTGTTTTTCCCAGACATCTCTCCCTCCTTCTCTCTCTCTCTCTCTCTCTCTCGCTCTCTCTCTCTCTCTCTCTCTCTCTCTCTCTCTCTGCTCAGGACGTTGACACTTCATATATTTCTCCCTCGTTTCTTCACTGGCGCTCATTCCTCACAGAAAAGGATAACTTGGACCACATGCTTGTTCCAATTAAGACACTCGCTGTGGGAATCCAGGAGCTGCACCACACTCATGGAAAAACTTCATGTAGACAGGAAACTCTCGCATAAAGGACTCCTTTTATAATTCACTTGACTTGTGTGCATGCATATTAAACGTTGAAAGTAATTTTTTGGGGTGGAGGCTAAAAGGATTTTTCAGATTTTGTAGTGTTTACAATCAAAAACCTAAGAGCAACAAATCCTTGGCGGGTGTCTCACAGTGATCCAGTCAGACTCCCAAATGAAAACAGATCAATAAATGGTAATCACTGCCTCAGTTTAGTGAGTAATCAGTAATTACCTTGATTATCCTCACTTGCCACTCCAAACCTGCGGTCCCATTATCTCCACATACAGTGGTGACTGCCAGCAGAGTGGGTGTGGCAGCGGTGAGGGGATTTGCCTTTATTATCATTACACCCGAATGAATATCTGCTGACAGCAGCCGTCCATGATAGTGTCACATCCACTTGCTCACATGAATCTGAGCCATCGCCTGCTCGATTTCATCAGCTCGCACCTCTTGAGCTCTGAAGGGGACGTAAATCAAATCTCTGTGTGGGAAAACACAAACAGCCCTGAACCAGACAGAAGTAAACAAAATATATATATATATTATACTGAAGGCTGCTAAGTGCAGTGCAGCCATTTAAGCCGTAATACTCCTCTCAATGAGATCATGCAACACAAGGATGAGATGTGATTTAGTCTGTGACAACTCGGCCGCAGAGGCTGGGAAAGTGCTCCTGGATCCTTCATCCACTCCCATGCACGTCTCCACACGGCTCCTCGCTGCCACTCTCTGCTGTTCAATCATCACGGCAGTCGAGACTCAGCGGCTGCAGCTCTTCATGCAGTCTGCCGCTCTGATCACCTTGCTCCACGACTGGAGCGAGAAAAGAACTTTTCAGATGACCTGTGTAGAGAATCTCTCTCTTCTTTCACCGTTTCTTCAACCTTCCCTGACTCTTTTCCGTGAGACCTAGCTTGGCTGGAGACCACGCCATACTGATGTGTCTCCCCAGGGTGACCTTAAAGAGCGTCGGGACGTCTGAGACCAAATTAATGAAATGAAATGAGGAGGCTCTCAAGTTAAGGGTGTCATCGAGCGTGCTTTTTCCAGCGAGCGCTCACTGTCTGGGGCCGGGCTCCCCTCGTCGAGCAGCAGAGCGGCCTGTCACCGCAGCATGTATGATGCTTGGCCGCTCAATCAGCCAAGAACAAAGAGGCCGTGTGGCGGTGAGAAACTGCCAACCCCGGGCAGAACGAGCTCGGTCTCGCTTTGCATCAGAGCGGCCGATTATTAGCTTTTCCATCTCAGGATCACATCAACGAGGCTTTGAAAGTACGCAATGATTTAGCTCTGCTTTGAGTGGAAACTTGAAAAAGGGTTTGCTCTCTTGCGCAACTTCATTTAGGTGTGATTGGAGGAAACTAAAGAGTCAGGAAAGAAAGCTTGCATCTGAGGGTTTCCCTTTTTCCTCCATACAGAGAAGAGCTAAATCATCTTCACCTGAGTCACCGGGGCCTCGTGCTGCATTCCTAAAGTATTGGGGTTAAGATAATTATACGTTTCTGACTTCTGAAGAGCGCTTATATCAAAATAAAAGTCATAAATACAACCGGGGAGGTTATATTTCTCTGACGGCTTTCGTATATCTCACTTAGGTGACCATGAGGAGATATGGACGCTTCCAAATGCCTCAGTAAATGCAGCTAAACCCAGATTTTGTGATTATTAGATTTGAATTCTCCCTTGTTCGATTGTCCCGATGTGAGCGTCATAATCCGACGGGCAGACCGATCAGAAGGAACCCACTGACCTCAGATCTGAACTCAGTGATTTGTTGAAGTTATTTGACAGGAGGTTGTTCATGGAAACAAACCCTGTTAGCATTAGTTGTCCTGCGGCTGAACGGCAAATAGTTTGCTAATTTGGACGCCATCTTGCAAATGCATCTTTCTGCAGAATATGCAAAACTATCCCTATTTAAATTGTGGGAAAATTATGATTTGAAGAGGATATTATATTGTATTGATCAACCCGCTGAGTAGCTGCGCCTCTTCCACGAAGCAAGCAATAAATCAAACTTCAAAAAAACATTTATGATGCGTCAGAACAAGGTGTAATTGGTTGTGCAAGGAGAAAAAAACCTTTCACAATCTCTCTCCACCCATAACGAACATTTAATGTTCAACAGTTAAGATTTAATCAAGAGCAACCCTGGGAGTGTCTTCTCTCCCCGGGGCTGTTTCTGTTGAAACCCTTTGAAGAACGGTTTAGAGCGACGATCCCTCGGGCTGATCATCATCCACTCCCACTGAATACAGAGGCAGAGAGGATGGAAGAACCAATCTGAGCTGTGAGGGACGGGGTTACATTCACCTTGACTCGCAGGGGTCAGGTGGGTGACCTCATCTCCAGCTGCAGCCGGAGAGGAAATTGGGCTGAAAACTCTGACACAATTATTCCTTCAAGACTATCGTTACCAAACTCCAGTGAACTCGTTTTCATCACAGGAGCAGATCGGTGCACATATACAAGAGCGACCTTTAGATTGACCCGGCTCTGTGATTAACACAACTGCGACAACAACAATGGCTCCGGTGAGAAGAGCTGACCGACGTTGCTTTATCAACAGCAGGGGGACAAAGGCGGCTCTGCTGTGTGTCATTCAACGGCATAAACAACGAAGCTGCCAGAGAAATGTTCGACGCACAAAAAAAAATGATGGCTGCACATTCTCAATCAGCGAGGCATCATGTGAGAGTGTGTGCGGGTGTAAGGTGGCATTGTGTGTGTGTATGTGTGTGTGTGTGTGCTGCTGGTGGAAGAGGTTTTTGTGTCGGCCATTGATTGTTGTTTTGTTAGGTCAAATGTCACCGGGGTGAGACAAACAAACATTAATGTAGACACTGTGAAAAGGCTGAGTCGGTGTTTTTGGTGATTCAGAGAGGCAGACAGAGCGGTGCCCGTCTAAAAAGGGGCTGCTGGCTTTGCAGTTATTGTGATGGTTTACGATAACAAGAAGTAATAACAACATGAATATGAAATAAAAAAACGAAGACTGACAAGAATGAAACGATAAGATCTACATTTGTATAATTGATATTTAACAAGTCAGCACAAGTCTTTTTGTGAAAGTTTTCATGGGGAAGATATTTCTTCTTGAAGACGTGACAGCTCAGCTAAAATGAAGCTGAAACATCTTGATTGCCCCCTGGTGGTTGGCTACAGTCATAAACACTGCCTCCTCCATGTTGGTGGAGGGGACCAAATTTCAAAAGTCAAAATATAAAGTCAAATAGATTCTTCTCAAAGATGGTTTCTGGAATTTATCACATCAATGTATGTTCAATGGCTTACTCTATCTCTAAGTTTGGTTTTAATAACTTATTTTATATCATAATACCTGGATAGTGGAAGGAAGTGGAGACATGTCGACCATATTTATTTACAGTTTATATCATGATGTCATATCTGGGTCATGAAACAATGTCACATGTTTAATAAAGGCCCTGTGGAATAATCACACTCTTCTTGTAATTTATCAAATTGGTGTAATTGAAGCAGGGATTTCATCAGCACTTATATGTGATGACAGTGAGAATCACAGGAAGCTGCAGCACACAGCCTGGTCATGTAAATCAACATGTAAGCGCGTATGGCCACTTACGTCGACATGTGTGTGATGAGACACAACTGAACATGAATGACTGGTTTTAACTGGGCTGTTTATGACCCATCCACTCTGCACTGGTCGTCACAGGGAGTTAGAAAGTCAGCTCACGCTACAGCTGCAGGAGGCTGACTTGTAATATTCAAATGAAACCGGGTCATAACTATTTTATTTGCACTTGTGGGGATTAAAACGGATCACTGATGAAGTCGGGACTCTCTCTGGGAGCTCTGCCTGGTCAGTGAAACTTTTCAGTGAAGGTACGGTGGCAATGTCATTAACTGCTACTCTGGCAGCATTAAGTACACAATGACAAAAAGGAATTAGGATTAAAGTTAACCCTTCTGCTATCTACTGTTAAATATTGACATGTGCCTATTTTCCATGATAATCCAGATGCAAATTTTATAATTTTGTATTTTTGTAAATATTCAGAGTCGGATTTTGTACATATTTAACATCCAGACACAACAATCTTCTCATTGAAAGTTCCACAAGAACAATAAAAAGGTTATTTCCCCAAATGTTTCACTACTGCTTTAAAGGTTAGTTGAGCAGTGGAGCTCCTGTAAGTAAATGTTGGTTCACTGGTATTTAAATTAACACAATTTATTAAACTTTTGAAGTCAGCAATCATGGTCTTGTCCAAAGTTTTAATTTAAGATGTAATCACAAGATTAAGAATAATTTAGCTGTAAATGACAGCCGTATTTCAGATTTGGCTTTCCGATACCTCCTGTCAGAATATCTGAACTCCCCTCCTCTCTTTGACTAGCTTCTCCCGACTTGGCATCTCAGCAAGTCAAGACAAACTCATCAAGTCTTTGCCCGAACAGTCCGACCCGGATCTACTGCAGCGTCGATATGTAAAGTCCATTGTTTTTATGCTTCAGAGCTTCTGTGCTCGGTGCCATTAGCATCAGGGGGGGAATTGTACATCGGGTTGGTGAAGGACAGCTTGGCGTCTCTCCAGGTCGAAGCCTGCTGCGGAGTAACAGACACAAAGAGACGAACATCATGTCACCGACCTCTGGGCACATAATTAGAGTGAAGGCTGAAAGGCCGAGCCGGGACACCTCACCTCCACCTCTCGCCTCCAGGGGTAGACGCTGATGGAGAGCCCCCGACCATCACTCTTCCTGGGGTTAAGCGTGGGGCAAGTGCCTGGTCTTTCAAGAGGGGACGGGAGCTGAGAGAAGCAGAATCATGTGCGGCAATTAGAAAATGACATGAGATCGAACAATTAAAATTGAATCGTTCCATTATGTCTCCATAAGTGCATTTTTTAGCGTCCACTCTTCCACAGCTCGCTTTAACGAGTGCCGGGCAAGTGCTGGGTTGTGGAGATACCAGTTCACGATTCTCTATTTATAACTGCGCCCTAACTGGCAGTCACATGAAAGAGAACATGTACAGACATGCCAATACAGATATAGAAAATACATACACACACATATTTGCGTGTGTGTGTGTGTGTGTGAGATTGGAACATAATCTGCTTCCACACGTGGGCATTAGCACATGTATGAAAACTTTAATCCAATTATGTGTAAAGTAATGTGGAGTATCATGAGCCTGCATTTCCCAGCTGTATCACACACACACACACACACACACACACACACACACACAAACACAAACACACGCATGCACACAGACACACACACACACACACAGAGGAGCCATTATCCAAATGAAAGGATGTGGCTGCATCTTTAAGTGGGACGGCAGTGATATGAGTAGTTGTGGGGCAGAAGGTCGACAGTGGGTGGAGGTAAAAATGTGTAGATCTACTCGAGTAACACGAACCATGAGCACATTTCTTCCTCAGGTGAATATTTCGACATCCACAGACCACGAAATCAATAATCCTATACGTCAAAATCAATAACCCAGACAGGTTTGACCTATAACAATAAATCCACCTATTGTTTTTATGGGAGTTAAGAGATCATTTGATTTGTGTAGGTGAGAGACCTGATGTCGCTCAAACAGAATTTGCTGACGATTGATTGGTCGACTCCGTGCACTGACCTCTGCTCTCCGGTCCAAGGCTGAGTCATGCATCACCCCGTAGTTCATCTGGTCTGGTTTTCTGCAGAGTCATCAAATGCACCAATCATCACCTTCATCATTAACAGCATCATCATCATCGTCAGTATCTTTGTTTTGAACCATTGAGTGTTTATCAAGATGAATGACACTACAGATCCAAAAACACATCTTGATCGCCCCCTGGTGTCTGGTTGCAGCACAGATCATGAACCCTGCCTCCTCCATGTAAGTGGATGGGGCACGGACCAAACCAAGAAGTTCACCTGTGGTTAGTTTAGTCTTAATTAGTTAATCTATTGAAAGGTCATGATTGGCAGGGGAACAGATATCTCTGCATCATTTTTGGAGAAAGTGGAGAGATGTCATCCATCTTTACACACAGCTCATGGTCGTACCAACAACTCACATTAAGTAGCATCTTCTCCTGCATGCAGCCAGGACGCAGACGGCGACTCCGGCTACGAGCAGCAGCAGTCCAATGCCGATGCCAGTGTACACAGCATCTACACAGAAGGGAGGTGGATGTAACTCTTGCAAAGACACGTGGCTTCAAAGAACTGCAGAGACATTGATGCAAGGATACAGAAAACAGATTCAGGTGAGACAGCTAGATGGGGGGGTGTTTCTTTATTACCCATCTGCGTGTCCTCTGGTTCAGGCGTCGGGGGGGAGAGAGACGGCTTCGTCCTCACGTGGCAGCGGTTCCCCGTCCATCCTGGAGAACATCTGTGTCCAGACATGGAAAACAGATCCATGATTGATACAAAGACTTTCAGAGGAAAATCAATCGTTCACACTTTATTTGTTTAGCACTTTTCACAGTTCAAAGTTAGTGCAGGTGGTAAAACCAAAAAGACAGTTCAGATATAAACTGTTAGAATGTAGCGATTAAACATCTGGTGATATTCTGTATTTTTTATTATTGTCAATAAATCCCACAAAAACACTGATCTTCTTATTTAAGATGTAAATCTTCAGGAGGAATGAATGTGCTGGGGACTGATTGTTACAGGGTAGAGGCTGGAAGGTTTTGAGAGATTAATGTGTAGTATTTAATAATTTCATGGTATTTGTGGACAAAATAAGACACAATAACTTCAGCTTTATCGTCTAAAAAGAGAACAAAAAAATGATAAAAGTAAAACAGACCAAATAAAACATTAAAATAGATAAAGAGAAGAGTCTCTACATAAATCTTAAGCACACATATTCTCTCACACCATATTTTACAAAAGCACTATCTTGAGAAATGGTGCAGGATTTTCCTTCAGGACATCCTGGACCCGAACACAGACTAATTGCAAATACTTTGGGGCGGTCTGGTTTGCTGCATCTCTGGAAAAAGAAAAGCAAGTTCCTCTCTTCCCAAACAAGGGTTGTGCTCCAAGTCAACATCTGTTCGGTATCAGCTTGATTTCTGAGCAACATTGACCTTCTAATGCGAAACACACAGCTCTCCGCAAAGCCACGCGGTGTCATTATCATTCAGAACGGGTCAGGGCACATATTGTGTGATGGCCATGGCAGCGGGCCGGCCCTGGCCTGCTTCCCCACGGTGGCTCCTGCTCGACAGAGTGGGGAGACGTGACGCAAATACTGAGCCAGAGGAAGCCTCCGTTTCTCGGGCTCTGCTGCAGCAGGGTCTGCTATCAGTGCTGGAACGGACACAGTTCCCCAACCGCACAGAATGACGCCGGTGAAGTTACATAATGAGGAAGCAGCGGTGCATTTCAGCGACAAACAGCCGTAAAATAGCTTAAAATCTGAAACTCCAAAAGAGTTTTCCTGCTCCAGCATTTCAGTGGGATGGAATTCGCCATAACGTGACAGAATTTGACACTGGGCCACATGCAGGAATAATTTTGCATTCCAAGATGCTGGTATGAGTGAGGAATATGATAAATACTGCCTCTGTGGGCAGGTTTCTGTCATAGAAATGTATCATGCTGCAGAGTTTTAAAGGTCCCAATGGATCTATTGGCAGAAATTGAAGAGTATTAATTCTAGCGATCTTTTCACTGGTAAGTTTCGTCTAAATTGTACACATTTCTTTTTTCTTTACCCTAGAATGTCCCCTTTATATTTAAATACTTCATATTTACATCAGAAGCGGGTCTTCTCAATTGAGGCCACCATGTTTTTTTTTACAGTAGCCCAGCCTAGACAAACTAAACACCTTTTGAGTTTGTATGACAACTGAAGGCTGCCACAGGTTCTCTTTCATGTTTTGAGGAGGAGGGTGAGTTGTTGTCCCTGACTGTGACTTGCATTAAGACCGTGAGGCATCTGGCTGAAGGTGAGAATCTCCCTTTCTGTTTCTGACCAATCAGTGACCCCCTCCTGTCCTGAGAATGTATGCATATTCCTCCCGTTTCTCCTGCTGCACAACTCAGATACATTTTTGGGGGAGAATGAGAACCTTCGCAAACGAGAATGAAGGAATGTGAATCTCTCAGAGAGGATTCACTGGCGCATGATGATGTTAGCAGATGCAGCAGCAAGTCCCATTATTGCATTCTTACTTTTTATAATGAAATATCTCATAGCAGATATTTAAAGCTGCTGATGCAGAAGCTAAATTGAGAAGCTTTCTAGAAAACCTCCAACAGAGCAAGCATAGAGTTTGTCTCCATAGACCGGGATTCCTATGACAACCTATAGCCGCTCAGCATATTAATCTCATTTTTTTGTGGTCTACACACTGGGACCATTGGTAGCAGGGGCCGTGTTTAAATATTTACCAGCAGAATCCATCAGAGATTCCCAGGAAACTGTGCTGGTGGATAAATGAAGGCAGAACCACCCTGGTTAAGCTGTGGGGGGGGGGATAAGCAGATTCCCACATGCTTCATGGAGCGTGTCTTTTCCAAGGAAAGAAACCAGGCTGATGGGATTTCCATGTTTTAAGTCTCACAAAGAAAGATAAAGGATGGGAGGGGGAGTGGGAAGAGGAGACATGATACTTATCTTTGTTTGTGCATGTTTCCTGAATGTGACCGAGTGTGTGTTTGTGTGTGTGTCCCGGTGAAGTTGAACTCACGTGCAAACAGGCCCGTGTTTGTGCACGAGGCACGAGCCCCGATCCAGGCAGAACATCGGAGGACAATCTGCAAAAATAGAGAAAAACCGTCAAGGCTGAATCTTGTAAAAACAAATAAACAGTAAAGAAAAACCTCCAAAGATTTGCCTCCACTCTGTTTCACTGTCTTTTTCCATTTCTCTCTTTACCCGACAGGAGACAGAAAAACCCTCTAACACAAGAAAATGAAATCAGTGAATGTTGCCAAGGGAAACTGTGCTGTGTGCTCATCCATTAACCTCAGATACCATCAGCTTGTACAATAAACCACAAACACACATCCATTTCCTCTTGCACATCTGCCGTCAAATACTCTCCCCTCTTTAAGTTATGTGAGGACTGACTGTGGAATAAGCTTCACGTTTGAAGCCCTGAAGTTCTGATAAAGTTACTTTGGCTCGGCAGTGGATTCTGAATTGAACAGGAGGTTCTGTGTTTGTCCTGAAATTGCAGGAAAGCGGAGGATTTAATGGATTTTGGCAGCGTGCAGTAACCTGCGAGGTGTGTTCTGAAGACTAAACAGTCCGGTGCTCTGGGTGGAAATGAGCATGGATAGGGATTTGGCAGCACTACAGTCAGAAGTGACTCATGAGAGCAGGATATGGTGGCAACAACAACTATATGTAGCCGTTAAATAGCAAAATATATGTGTTTTAAAAAGAAATCAGCACTTATGTAAACAAACATCAAGGTACGGTCTTGCTGCTAAAAAGCCAAATTAGAATTGAAGGTCACAAATGGTTTACATCATAGCAGGTTGATAATCTGAAATTATAACAATATACCGAGAAGCGAAAGGCACAGAATGAACCCTGTGTCCTGTCATGGACAATGTAGAGCAACAGGAAACTCTATAAGGGGCAGGGGTTGGTGAGGATCTGTTACCATGGCAGCTGGACTCGTCGGAGTGGAACGGCAGACAGTCGGCCGAGCGGGTCGCAGCGCTTCTGAAGTGGGATACAGGCAGGTGAGCCTTCTTCACACACCAGTTCTCCCAGTTCGCACTGCAGCAGAGCTGTGGAAGAAGAAGAGGAAGAAGAAGCAGAAGCAGAGAAAATTGGTAAAATATGTCGAGGGATGGGGGGGGGGCAGCGTGCATTCACAGACAACTATGAGCAGCATACTTTAAAAGAGATTAGAGATTGTAAAGCTGCTTTGACACTTTGATCTTAATCTGTGGGGATAATGTGTGGGTGTGTGTGTGTGTGTGTGTGTGTGTTTTCCTAATTTGCCCTCAGTGGATAATGATATGAGCGTTACCAGTCTCACAAGAAGGGGATTTCAAGACATTCTTTCAGTTCTTGCGTGAAACTTCACGGAGGAGAGCAACAGATCAAACTGTTCACCAAAGTACAAAGCAGATCATTAATAGGTTAAATATGGAATAAAGTCTACAGGGAGAAAACAAATTATTCCTACCAGTTCATTGTTTCAAATAAAAAGATTAAGAATGAACAGGAAGGAAGCTGAGCTCTTCTGTCTTCATCCCAATACAAAAGAAGGTGGATTCTATATTAACAATGGAGTTTATCATAGTGAAAAAATCTGTACAAAAAGTCTTTCCAGAGACGATGTTGCTGTTATTGTGGATCAACAGAAACTACTGTCAGGATACTGAAACTATTCCTTTGATAGTATTGTAGTGTTGAAAGAGAAAATGTCTCTGGAACGAGATGAATCTGTTGATTTGTCAAGTGACCGTCAGGTTGGAGGGAGTCTATGAGAAGCTGGAAAGTAACTTTAGTGGTTTTCTAACACATTCTGGCAACAGAGGATGTTGATGAGTGCATGTGCCAGCAGGTTTTTAACATGGGTCACGATGCAGCTCTCTCCACTGGGGATGGAGAGCACCTCTGTCAGTGCAGCTGGGTCGCAAAGTGAATTGCATCCTCATTATAAGCATTAAAAAAAGGCTGTAACTGCAGCAGACAATAGATTGCTGCGGCTTTAGTCTTTATATGTAACAGGTTACACAATATGACCAGAACAGAATGTGCTGAACATATGAACGATGTTGTGTCCACTTACTCGTGTAGAAACTGAAATACAGCTGAATATAGATGTGATTGCTAAAATGAAAATGAACCAACTGCATGTCAGGGACTAGGAAGCTCTAAATTCAACTGAAGGTAATAATTTGAATCAGTAAAGTGAGTCATAATTTACACCTCTAGACAAAGTGGGTGATACACTTAAGTTGTTATTGTGCCATATATTTGTTTCTATTGCTTATCACATCGACAGACTACTAAAACATTCTGTGTCTAGTCAAAGTAATTCCTGCTTCATAAAGACAGACAGATACTCACGGCAGCTGTTCTCGTCTTCTCCGTCAGGGCAGTCGGGGACACCGTCACAGCGCAGTATGGACGGGAGGCACTGGGAGTCTGAGCACTGGTAAAACCCAGTGGGACAGAGGACCTGAGGAGGAACAGTCCCGGGCACCAGGGCTGGACAGCGCTCCTCATCGGACCGATCAGCACAGTCAGGCTCTCCGTCGCACCTCCAGCTCTGTGGGACGCACTGGAAGGAGTAGGCACACAGGAACTGGTCCGCGCTGCAGGTCAGAGGCTGGGGAGTCACTGGTCCTGTTGGGACACATGGATACAGATAAACACAGAGAGATGAGCGATCTGTTCTCATTGAGATAACACGCAGGGAGAATCCTGGAGTGAGGAATCTCAGAGGAATGTTTTGAGAAAGCAGAGAGGTTTGTTAATGGCTGCAGCTCAGAGAGGGAGATCAGGGCTGGAGAGAGGAAACAACACAACGTAAATGTAATTGCTTTCCCCCCATACTGCCCTCCATCTTGTCCCTCAATGTCGATCCAGGCTCCATTATATTGTTATATATATGGACCTGCATGGCAATAGGCTCCATTAACTCACTGCACACTTCAGGAAGGTTCCCACAATTTATATGGAAACAAGAGGATACTGATGGAAAACAGAAAATGTGGAAAAATAGGAAACAGGAGAAGGTGAAAATTGGAGAAGCATGAAAAATGTGCTGGCAGGGCCGAACATGAGGAAAAACTAAAAAAGTAATTGCACGTGTGTAAGGGCAGAACGACCCCAGGGAGGAAGAGAGAAATATTATATAATAACTTTACCTCCAGCCGCACACTCAGGAGTGAAGGAGACGTCATCCAGGGCGATGTCCGTCCACATGTCTCCACCCACCTCCGCCTGGAAGGTCACTCTGAAAGGTGCCGTGTTGGACAGGAGGACGTTGGCGTATGTCCACTGGTCGCCATGGTTTCCAGTGGTCGCCCACATCAACAGACTGACACCGGTGGGTCCCACAGTGAAGACCTAGAGGTGCAGAGGGAACGTTAGGTCAGAATCAAATGAAATGATTTCAGCCTGAAATGAAACAGTAAAAAAATATATGTTGATGTTTTATATTACATGAATATATGTAAATATTATATAATATGCAACAGAACACAATTTGTTTTGTGCGCTTCACATTTAATTGTTGCTACAGCCTCACAACAATGTTTCTAAATCTTCATCAGTGGTATTTTTAGGGGATCTACTTATGTAAATCATCATATTTCCCATAAAGCACTGTAATAATAAAAAGGAAATACTCAAGCACTCAACTTTCAAAAGGTCCTAGAGTAAATGTGCTTAACTGCATCCTATCACTGCTTCTCAACTTGTTTTAAAACAAACATCCCTCCTCACATCAGTGTCAACATCTCATGAGAGTTTCAATTGAATCATTATGGCTCTTGTGTGTATTTATAGTCACCGAAGTGTTTACCAAATGCGAAAGACAAACAAATCTTTAGTTTTAGTTGGCATTGCGATTCCCTGACTTCTTTTACATCAATAATTTAAGAAAGAGGTTACATGAAGTTTTTTATAGCACACATTCCTTCTAATTAGCTTTTTTTATTTGTTGTTTTGAAATTAACCCAGCAGACAGAGGCATCTAACAAAGACAGGAAGTGATGGATATCTTTGATAAAAGTTTGTGAGGCAGGGACACTTTCATTCCTTCCTGTGGGAATCAGGTGATTGACGGTGGGACACGTGGAACACAGCGAGAGGCTGGAGAACAAGAGGACAGAACATTTCTGACAAAGACAAAATGAAGGCTTGAGGTTGACTTTGACGGATCGTCAGGCAAAATAAGACAAACATGTTTGAAAGCTTGATGCCTGAAGAAAAAAACAAAACCACTTTGAATAGTTTATGGAAATGCAGCAGAGACGAGATCACCTTCAGCGTTCCCATCCTGTCTGAGCCGTGCATGAAGAACCAGAAGCGCAGGTGACAGAGGCCGACGCTGCCCGGGAACGAGCGCCTGGTCGTCAGCTTGGCGATGTCCCCTTCCCTCTGAATGGCTGAGTTCACATACAGGAAGTTCCCTCCACCACCTTTGGAGATAAACACAGATGAAGACGCTTCACATCTGTGTTACATGCAGATAAAAAGAAAATAGAGCTAGATCCTGCTCAACCAAGCAATTGCTGCTAGTCTACTTTGCTGATTCCAATACACTATATTTTGACAGAAGAAAGCGTGTTGTGAGACGCGGCAGCCAGAAGCCAGAAGCTCCACAGATCTTCTGCGCGGCTGGGGCTGGAGGATGAGACGGCGTGTGAGCCGCGCCAGAACAAAGTGCGAGTTTTCCACATGAGTTAAAAGGGATTTGAGCACAATTCAGAACAGGCAGCAAACTGTGCTCCAGCACACAACACTGGATTCCTCTGACTCAAAGAGATGAATAATCCAAATGAAAAGGAAAAATACTGCAAAAATTCACATTGGAAAATGTTATTTTCCCGATAAGACTTATGTGTGATGTCTGCAGGGCCATGTCTTGTCCTTTTTCAGCTCTCATGTAAGTGCGTGTGTACTTTTAGCAAACAATTCAAAGTATAGAATATACACTGTAACAGAAAGAAACTATTGTGATATTCTGAGAAGCAGAAAACGAGATTAAGTTTTCATCAACAAATGATTAATAGTTTATCAGAATTGTTGACAGTTAATTTTCTTTTTCGATCGAGACGTGAATCTAAACCTTGTTAATAAACTGAGGCGACTCACACCTCAGTGTAACTCGCTGTCTTTCGCTTCACTCCTCAGTTTGAAGTGAAGCGAACTGTTCACTGCTAAATGGCTCCCCCCCCTCCTCCCCCAAATGCACTCGTGCTTTGCAAAAATGTAATTGCCTTTTTTTTTCTACTATTTTCGTCCTCCTATATTTCACGTACAAGATGAGATTGAAAATTTAAAGAAAAATCACGTAGAAAATGAAGGTTTATGTTGCCTTGTATGGATGAGGCCAATTATAATCTCTGTTCCAGTTATTTATATTCTGAGATTCATTTCAAATTAATCAGCAGCAAAAGAAAATCATGTTTTGAAGAAGCAGCAAGATAAACAACAAGTCCGTCGCTGCTCGGCTCAGCTGAACATTGATCAGGATGTATTATTAACTCTGCTGTCACGTACTCCTTTTTTACCAGCTGTCAATTTATAAATATAAAAACTCTACGAGCTTCCTGAGAGCAGGAAACAAGGACAATGTGTCAGATCAGAAAGTACACACGTGTTTCTTATATAGAGAAGGGACAAACAACATGTTGTGTTAAAATCAGAGTGCTTGAGTACACATGTAATCTCTGGGAGACGAGGAGAGAGAGAGTACAGACCTGGACTGTGGTCAGAGTGAGGTCCAGCTCCTGGCGTCTCAGTCTTTTGACCTATTCTCCAATCAAAGTTATCATCAGGGTCCTGAGAGAGCTGGCACTTCTCCTCCCACTGGGTTTCATCCATGTTGAAATTGCAGGCACCTGGTGAGCCAGCTATGTGGTCTGCTCGATGACGTACAGAGAGAGAGAAAATTGCGAGGTGTGTCGGTTAAAAGTTGTTTTTCTACCCTGAAATCAAAAACAGTTCAGGAAAATCTATTTCCCATTCCTGGCTCACCGCAGTCTATCTCGTCTGATTCGTCGGCGCAGTCGGCCTTGTTGTCGCACACCAGGTGAGACTCGATGCAGCCGCCGCTGTGGCACACAAAGTCTGTGACTGCAGGACAGCTGACCGGCGCCACGGCATCTAGAGAGACAAACAGAGGGAACAAAGAAAACCACGTCTGGAGGGGAAGCAATTACAGCTGGTGTTTGTTTTCCTCTCCTTCTATCCAGAGACAGGAGCCTGTGAAGCATCTACCGTTCAGATCGACTAAATCTTTGCAACAACGCACAACTGTGTCCAATTAAAAAACGCGGCCTCCTCGCTTTGCTCTGGACCAAAAGGGCACGAGGAGCCAAGGGAGACAAAAGACCTGTGAGGGAAATCACAGCCTCTCTCCTCCGGGCTCTGCCTCGGCGGTGCAGACAGGACGAGGAGAGATCAGGTGGATCAGAGGAAGTACACTACACACACACACACACACACAGCTCAATTATTTGCACGTGTGTAGATGCCTGTGTCTGCTCCTCTACTTCAAAAGACGTTACATGATGACTGAAATGAGGAACGAGCTGTTGGACTGCACTGCAGGAGGTTGCATCCATCACGGGATGAGCTGAAAACACATTTGGCACACATTTTCAAGTTTGATGGAAGTTGTGTGTGAGTGCCAATTAGCTTTTTGGACAGACAGTTTGTCTACTTGTCAGTCCTCTCAGTCTGTTTTGATTTATGTCTGTGGGTCACTGTTTACTTCCCTCCGTGTAAGTGTGTTTATAAGTGTGTGTGTGTCGCAGGGAAGAGCCGGGGGAAGAGCCGGGGGGGAGGGGCCCGCACGGTGTCCAGCCTTGTGCCGGGTCCCGTGTAATGTGGAACATCTGTCTCGTCCATAAACATCAAACGTCCACTGACAGCGACTGTCATCAGGCAGAAGAGACGATCTCTCTTCCTCTAGGACATGCTCTCTCTCTCTCTCTCTCTCTCTCTCTCTCTCTCTCTCTCTCTCTCTCTCTCTCTCTCTCTCTCTCTCTCTCTCTCTCTCTCTCTCTCTCTCTCCATGGATAGACCAACAAACTATCAGCCGGGACGATCGTAAAGTAATGTCACAGCATAATTAGATCTCACTTTTGAAGATACGTTCGAAAATAAAGTTAGATAAAAGAGGAACGGGGAGAAGCAAGAGAAGAGAAGTTTAATTTAAAACCATTATAGACTGAGATCCACTAGTTTGGATTTTTCCAGGCCAAGTTTACAGCTTCGTTCAGTTTCCTTAAGTGCTTTCAATAACCCTCGAATTTTTAAATTGTATCAAATTGCATTGCTTCAGAGAGCTACAAGGTTAAGGTCCATTTCCAATATGACAGTAAATGAGTTTCTCTTAGTATCTAAGTCAAATCACAGCTACTTTTAAATGAAAGAGGCAATGAGAAAGACTTGTGCTGAAGCCTTCACCCGCTGACTCTGATTACTTTGCCTCGTGATAAAATCTCTGGCTTTGAAAAACCTTCCCCTCCACTGCTTCATTTGGGAACAATGAGATTGTGAGACACTTTTCATTAGTACAGGTTTTAAACACCTAAATCAAAGATGACAGTGCAATAAAGGAACAGAAACCAATAACTTTAACTTAAAAAACACAGCAACTAAAGCTGAAGGACACACACCTACACCCAATGATCACCTCGTTCTTCTGCTCTTTGAATTAAATTATTATAATATGATACGATTTTTGAGTTGTTGTTTTTACTGGAGTTGGCATTTTCTCGACACAAAGGACAAGATTAAATGAGAAAAATATTAGAAGCTAGATTTGAGTTTTTATAGGAATTAGTAGAATTGTCATTAGTATAGTTTCATTTCCTGTATATTCCAGGGATTGGTGCAGTTCAATCTTCATAGCTGCTTTATCTTTTAACATTGTTCTTTATATTTCATGTTAATTTGGTTTGTTGGAGAAAGTCAAGCGGTGTAACAAAGCAGGGTTGTGTATATATCACCTACTTGGGGCACAGTCGATGAACTCCAGGTCGTCCAGGGCAGCTCCTCCGCTCACGTCCCTCGAGCGAATCCCCTCGAATATCACCTCAAAGTTCCTCAGCCTCCTCAGGGGCACCTCGGCTCGGAGCCACTCGTTCCCCTGGTGCCCCGTTTTGTTCCACACTTCCAACAAGTCGTTGTCTTTCTGTGGAGCAGAGCAGCAGTGACACCATCACACTCTGGGTATTTCACTCGGGTTGCACCACCGTGGATTCAAAGCTTCAGCAGAGTCAAACAGGAACTCTGAGTTTCATTAGAGTGAAGAACTTTGAGTTTGCAATGAGCTGGAATGAACTCCTGGACAGACTGCTGCTGCTGAGGAGTCATTAAAGTCTCATTAGCGTAACACCACAGTAATAAGTTCCCCACCTTGAGAGCTGATGATCACGCTGAGCACTGCTCTCCTTGAGTTATGGCAATGGATTTCTTTCCTGCCGCATCAGGTCAAATTTCTTGCCCAGTAACTACTTAGTAAATCTAATAAGGTCCCAGTTAGCTGTACTGCTGTTCCAGTAACAACCACACAGCGAGCATAGTTTTCCATCTTCCCACAGTTTTGCCTAGTTTGTGCATTTTTATGGTCTTTGAATTTGCATTTCAATTCTCTGGACTTTGGATTTGGATCTTTGGATGTGTATTTCAGGGTGGCACGGTAGACCAGTGGTTAGCAAGGTCGCCTCACAGCAATGGTTCGAACCCCACTTCAGCCGAGGGTATTTTTGTGAGGGGTCAACTTGTTCTCCTTGTGTCTACGTTTGTTTTCTCAGATATTCTCTTCGTGCTCCTTTCTTCCCTAATGAGTTCAAAGTTGGAGATTTCTTAAGTATCAGTTTCCATTCCTGTGTTTTGCCTTATTTCAGTTCAGATTGCCTTGTTCATGCCAACCTGCCATGAAAGACCCAAAATCTTCAAATTCAATTACATTTCTTCACTGCTCCCATCTGCCTGCATTTGGATTCTGCTTTCTACAAAACCTCACAAGAAGTCATGATGGTTTATTTCTTTTCACGAAAAAAATACTTTAGGTCATATTCTTTAAGTGTGAAGCTAAACCAAGCGTGATTCATCTTGTGCTCCTGTAAGCAACCCGGGGGCTAAACTTCAGCCAACTGAGACCAGGTAACATGGATCAGAGGAGCCTTATTGCAATTCCCTCTCTCTAAGTTACATCTATTCGGCGGAAACACACACTTTCGATCTTGCTCCCCCTCACTGAGGTGATTACAGAGATGGTTAAAATCCACTTTATCTGAAGGTCAATACGGGGAAAGCGCTGCCTAGTTAAACCACTGAGTGTTTAATGGGGGAAAGTATAGATTTTACTACCCATCCTGGAGAAGTTCTGGACTTTATCAGGGGCGGACATTTTGAAATGTCACACTAGATAAGCACTGGTAATGGTGCTGACGTTAACACATACCACTGTTTCATTATTTACATGTGCCTCTCCCACTGTGACGTGTCAAAGTCTTTGCTGTGAAAAAGTCTTGGTTATCTGGTCTTTTTAAAGGCAACATAATGACAGCACTTCCATCACATTGCATTAATAATTCAGGTTTAGGGCAGTGACATGAATTATTCTCCACATCATGAAACTTCTTGTCAATCTCTCACAAGCACTTAACACCAGAATATTGAGTTAATAGAGACGGTTTCATGATTAAAAATGTGTGTGTTTAACATTATTGATATTTCTGTCAAACCTCCTCTTTTCCTTTGCTATTTAACATGATGCAATAATTGGAAAAAGGTGTTGAGGCGTTTATTCCAAATTCAAAGCTCATGACCGCAAGTTGAAACAACAATTTGACAACTCTGGCAAACATTCTGAGGCGCACAATAAATAAGATATCAACCCTGCGCTACTTGAGGTTGCAAGGACTGACTCTAGTGAAAGTGAGCTACTTGAAAAACCAGAGGACGAGCAATGTCACTTTCGACTCTGCAGTTTGAAAGCCTATTAACGTGCACCCTTGGGTGAGGCGTGCACAAGCTGTCTCCTCCACTTTAGGCCAATGGAGCCCTGGCTTGAAATAATCTTGTTACCGCTGGAGACGAGCATAGATTAACAGGCAGCGTTACAGCATGACTTATCCAGATTTATGTCACGGAGTAAAGGCTCGATCCATAAAAGCAAGCGACTGACAAGTGCATGATGGGAGCATGCATGCATCGCTCATGCTTGAATTGTGTGTGTGGTCGTATCAGTGCAAGCATTTACTCCATCTATTTGCAGCTTCCTGAACTCGCAGTCGGGGCAAACGCGACCACAAATTCAGTTTGCTCAAAGTGAAAAGTGGATGTGCATTTGCATAATTCGATTTTATTATCCCTGCGGGGGAGGGGGAAGCCAAGAGGCCAAAACCAGAACAAAGAAAGTTGTAATCACAATAAAATGCGTACTCTATTGAAAGTCTGAAAATCCCTAATGTCTCAGTCCATGCACTGAATGTTCCACTGAGCTGAAATCCAATTTGTATTCATAGCTTTTTCATTTAATTGAGCCGCTGGCAGCTGCTTTTTCTGTCGACTCACCTTCAACTCATGGTGCTTGTTCCTGCTCAGTTAAATAACGTTACAACTTTAAGGGCACATCAGGATATTGTTCTCCAGACAGGACTGTGCTTCAAATCAAGTCTAAACGATTGGTCCTGTCATGCTCGTGTTTTCCTTTGGGTAGAACGACTTCTCTTTGGCTTGACAGGCAGATGCTTCACTCACCATAATGGCACCAGTTGAACCCACTACACCAAACATAACTGTATAAAAGGAGCTAATTGAAGGTTATATAGCTTCATGGTAAAGTAATTTATCTCAACCACCAAAATAATATTCTGATTTAAAATACATCCGACAGTAAGTAATGCAAACTGCCTCAGATCTAATATGAATAAACTGACAGAGGCAAATACATTACAAGATGTATGCATATATCAAGCAGACGCGTCCCGTGCAACAGATCTGGAAAATGTGATATCTGACTTCTGCACAGTTCCAGTTTCAACCTTCTCAACGTGGCTCGTATCGTATTTGGATCTTGTCGTGATGGTGAACATGTGTGTTTGTGTATGTCGCGGTTTCAACCCAAAGCAACATGGAGGTTATGAAAATTCAAGAATGCCACACAAAGCAATAATCTGTAAGTGTTCATGTCTCTGACCCTTTTAGGTCAAACGCGCACTTAACATCACTTGTGTGTCATGTGAGACTATACAGGGACATGATGGGGGAACGTGATATTGGTGTCTCTCTGTCTCAGGCACTCTTCACGCAATGTCTGAAATCAAACGGGACGCCCTCTTCTCTTGCCCCGCCGGCTGTGTAACTGATTCCATTGCCTCATTTTCATGTGAAGAGCTGACCTTCTTCAAAAGGCCACGTTTTCCATTTTCCACTCATGTGTGAACACGTAAAATGGTCCAGAGGCATTCATCATCTCCTCCCTCCCAGACAGTCACATAATCAATCAAGCAGCCGGGCTCCAATATGGTGCAAATTGTTATTCAGTCTGCACCAGGCTTTGATGTGCAATCATTATAATAGTATTTGAGTATTTGTACAATAATTTCATTAAAAACAACATCATGAATACATAATCCTTATGCACATGTGTCAGACTAAGTATATGAGCTACGTCTGAGTTTCTGCAAAGATAAAACCTTTAGAACACAGAGCTGGGAACATTCTGTATTTCTGTTCAGGAGAATAAAACTAACAACGTAGTGCATTTATCTGTGAAGCCCATAGGTTCTGATTTAAGATATTAATTAGTTAAAGTTGCAACTAGATACCACATAAGTCCCTCAGAGCCAATGTTAAAGAAAGGGAGAAAAATCATGGGCAAGTCATTTTCTAATAATACTGCTGACAGACGGTAATGAAAACATAACCTCATAGGCCGAGATGAATAATACATAATAAAGAATAAATAGTTGAGTCTTAATAGTTTATGATATAATGAAATCATGCACATTGGAGGCTTTAGTCAAACAAGACTGTTTTCAGCTTTAAAGTTGGTATTTAATAACCATAGCGCACCCGTTAGACTCACCCGTGTTCACTGTAATATAGATATACAGTAAATGTACATGTGTACTACAAAGTACAAAGTTGTGTGGTTCACTTAGGTATTTGGAGAACAATGCATTTTGCTTTGAGGCTCTATCAGACCTTTAATCCATGTTTGCATTCTCTCTTGAAGCTGTAACAACATGGAGTCTGGTGCCTACAGCACGAGACAGCTTCAGTGTAATGACATGAAGATTCTTGCGCGACAAGGTGTTTGAAGGCAAAAATGTATTTAGTTAAATTTACATAACTTGCTGATCTATTTTGCAAACTGCACAAAACACACAAGGACACGCTCCAGGTCTTGCACGTGCTGCACATACTTGAGAATGGGACGTCAGAGGGAGAAATTGTAATCCCTGAAAGTCGGCTGTGTATAAAATAGATGGAGGCAGGGTTAACCATGGTCCCCGTCACTCTCCTCTTCATCACTTCGTCCCTAACAGAGGCCTTTGACATCAAACTGTGGCAGAGAGATCGACAGACACTCCACTCTTCTTCTTTCTTTACCAGATTACTAAGTCTAGTAGACAGCTCGGCGATTATGAAGCGATTACTGTCGACATTAGGATGATTTATCATTATCAGTCAATCTAACAGATTCTTCTGACCGAGTGTAGCCATGGTAACCCTGCTGGATGGATGGCTGCAGGTCTGCAGTTAGCGTCAGTGGGATTCATCACTCTTCATCACGACCCAGTGCAAACAGGGACAATGCAACATCTGAATTTACACACACTGCTGCAGACTGTTTACCTTGATCAGCACCCGGATGGTTCCCAGGGCCTTGTGGGAAATGTAGTACCAGAAGGAGAGCTTACAAATGGCACTGGACTCTTTCCAAACACAACTTCGGATATGAGCTTTATCACCTTTGAGTCCCACCGGTGTCGCTTCCAGATAGACAAAGTGACCTGGAGAGAGACAGACAAGAAGTGATGGAGGAGAATAGCATTAAGGAGGGAGAGAGGGACTGATATCTTCCTCTGTGTGGTCAGCTCTCGCAGCAGGTGACGAATTATAGCAAGGTCGAGAGCAATGTGGCATGGGAGATAAAGGGTCAGGGGTCACAGAGTAATCTCTAACACGTGTCCTAATGTCCGCTGCCTTTTGACACAGGAACCAGTGAGCAGGGTTTTTGGTCCAGACAAGCTTGTAAAGTGAGGAGAAGGGTCAGGACGATGGCTGAATGCAAACCCAAAGGGAACCTGTCTGCACTGTTGTGGGTTTTCTTTCTGCAGATTTGTTGCAATTTAAAATGATCAATAAAAACCCAATTAAGAGGCGTTTGAATCGTCAATTCTGCTTAACAATTACAACTAAAACAAACATTATAAAAACAAAGCCTTCAGATTAACAAAGAAATAAAAAACATATTTATGGGGGGACATTTTTCAACAGAAGCCCGTTAATGTATTTACATTCATATTCATATACATCCATTATTAAGGCATTTTTGCATGTAATGTGTTTTGATTTAATCTCTATGTTAATGGTTGACTCTCTTATCAGAGCTGAATTGATTTAATGCCAAATTAATATTTCCTGTTTCTCATGGAGGAACAGAACTGACTAAAACACAGAGTGGCTTTTATTGTCACCAGCGTATTAGAGTCTCAAATCAATATAACACCAATCTACTTGTCTTTGGACTGTGGGAGGAAGTGGGAGAAGCTGGAGAAAACCCACAGACACTGGGAGGATATCCAATCTTCACACAGGTTTAGTATTTATGTATTTTTTTGGCTGAACTTAAAACAGACAAACTAGTTGATCTTCTGGTATAATTCTGACAAACTAGCTCTCAACATGTGTTTTTGTCCGAAGCATTAAATAATTCTTAATGTTACTATGGCAACCATAGAATGATCATTTCAAGACATTAAGAGGAAGCACTTCCAAAGCAGTTGTTTGCATGTTTGTGTGCTTTTTAGCATTCCCATTGTAAAACAGTTACTCCCCTAACTACCCTGCATCAATCACTAGAAGGCTCATCTGCTGCACACTCGCAGGCTGAGAAGTAGCTCATTGATTTTGTCCCTGAAGTGGCTGAAACAGGTCATGAATTAAACATGGTGGAGAGCTACCACAGCAGTTTGGCTTCAGCACGTGGGATTTTTAAAGTCAGCTCAGTTTCATTTATTCTGAATACGCAAAAAACACCCAAAGGGAAAGTGCACTTCTTAAGCAATATAATGGGGATTCAAGCAGGAAGCTGTTGGCAGCTTCCTTTTGATTGTGATTATGATTTAATTACTTGATGGTTTAAGGGACAATCACAAACACATACCAGTTTCATCCATCAGCGTGTGGTCGTACGGGGGCCGTATGCCCTGGACCGATCCCTTGCCGAGCGTCCAATCAAAGTTATCGGCCACGGAGCTCTTCCATCCACAGCGGCCATTCTCAAAGGAGCAGGAAGTCCCACAATCCTTCTCATCGGTGCCGTCACCACAGTCGTCTGTGAAGTCACAGCTCTGCCCCGAGTGAAAACAGCGTCCGTTGTCGCACAGCAAGAAGCCGGAGGGACAGGAGCCTGGAAAGTAAGACACAATATCTTTAAGACCAACCTGTTATGGATCTGGTCGATTGATGTTGCAGACATATTTTAACATTTTATTGAAGCGAGAGCCAAATCACTCATATTTGTCTGGTAAATTTGGAGCCTTTGCTAGCCGCCTACTTCTCAAGCTAAAAAATGGACAAGTTGTTTAATTTGCACTATAACCAAAGTATTACAACAAGAAAGATCCTGTTGATTTACACTTTTGTTTTATGTGTTTGTATCAAATAACCTCACCAGTTTCAGCGTCATATTCACATATAAGTCACGAGAGTGGCATTGATCAGATGAAAGCACACAATCCTACATCCAATACCATCAAACTTTTCTCATAAAACATTTCGTTAACACTATTTTCTTCCCGTAAAACAACTCCTGTGTGCTCCAGATTAAACAGGAGAACACTAGAGCTCTGTATGAACTTCAGAGCCACAGAAGTTGACTCAGGAGTTGGCATAGTCCATCTCCATGTAGCATCAGGGTCTCTTTAAGAGGCTTAAGAGGACAAAAGAGCATTGGGCTCGGAGCCCAAATCAGTGTATCATCGGGCAGCGGTGCTGGAATCTGCTTAGGTTGGTGCCAAGCATTCCAGCAGGGCCAGTGCCCGGCTTTGTGAAGCGTTCGAGAGGTACATGAGGCGTGATGAAGAGGGGTGGTCCCTGTAATTAAAGCAGAGAAAGGGCCATAAGTCCCCACTAATCCTTTGTTCCTCTTCAGATGCACAGGACCAGAAGCAATGTGCCCCAACAAAGGCACAGAGAAAAGCCAGGAAGCCACAGCTCCCGACCGCGAAGCCCCGGTGCCTCACCGCCGACTGAGGAGCCCGGCTGCAGCTGCAGGTGGATCCAAGAAGAAGGGAAGTGAGCGTTTGAAGATGAGACTATTTCACCTCTCACAGAACAGGTCTCATTGCTTATGCAGCTCTTCACCTGCGACTATGTGAACTTAGACTTGTTTGAAGTGTATATCTTATTATGTGGATAAATTAATGGCTTACATTCCAGCGAGCAGTGTGACCTTGTCACCTCCCCCCTAATGATATAGCATGTGGGTCAGTCACCCTGAGTGTCACACTGCCCTCTGGTGATTGACTCACATTAAACTACTAAACTAAAGTCATCCAACTTTTACATTGAAAGATGCAAAACAAAGTAGAGCTCTCTTTTTCCCTGTAGTGTCTGAAATGTAATCCTAAACCCTGAGTACATATTATATCTGGCTTACACTCATTTTCTTTCATCATTTTATAAATGAAACTGTATCTTCATTCATTTCCTGCCATGCACGCTGAATGCAAAGCCTCCATATTCTTTTATTTGCCCGTGGAGTTATTCTACATGCACAGAGGAATCTGCATATACCACGCCACTGGCATAAAACACATTTATACATGCTGAGCTTGCGAAATCACTAAGTGTGAACTGGCTCTCGGCGCCCACACACTGTAATGCAAAGTGGAGAAGCAGGGGGGGAGGTGCCCCAGTGGAGCTTCAGTGTTTAATTACAGTTCCTGCTGTCTTTGGGCTGATTAGTATTACTACACTGTGCTGTACTGTACTGTACTGTGCTGTACTGTACTGCACTTTACTGCACTGTACTACACTGCACTGTACTGCACTGTTCTGTACTACACTGTACTGTACTGTACTGCACTTTACTACACTGTACTGCACTGTACTACACTGTACTGTATTGTACTGTACTGTACTGCACTGTACACCTTCTGGAGCTCAAACGACATCAATGAAAGCAGATTTCCACGTCTTCCATTCCTCTTCATGCCCAAGACTCACAGCTCTGGCCACTACATTGAATATATATATATGGGAGGAAGAGGCATTACACAACAACACTGACACAGGATTGGTGGACTACACAGACTACAGAGCAAGAAACAGCCGACTTCACAGAGGCAAACATCAGGCAGGAGCCGGAGGCAGGAAAGGAGAACAGCATTAGGACCTTAAAAGATCTGCTACATGGCTGAATTCATGAGCATTACCCCCAAAACCGGGGGGTGGAATAAGCTCTATCCATGAAGGAGATTTTCACTTTCACGTTCAACTTTAACATCAACTGGAACTCCAATGGCCACCAGCCAACCGATGAGCGGGAGGGTGCATTGATGAACTGTAAACCTGATTAACAGCTCTTACATGGAGGCATCATTAACATGCAGACCCGCCTTCAGATCTCAGCAAGACCGCCCAACTGCAACGCTCTCTGGAGACCCATTAATACTCCTGCTCTCCAGGAGGGAAGCTCTCCTCCACAGAAAGCATGAATACAGACAAATGCAGGGAGACAGTGAGTCAGTGAACCAAGTTGAGGGGAAGAGACGGCTGAGAGGAAAATTAAAACACATCACACTGATGTTTAAGATCGGCTGGTCCGGCTCTAAACGACAGGGAGACTCCTGAAGGAGAGACACAGCTTCTTGTCCCTCTCTGCTCAGGAACTATGTGTTTGCTCCAGCATCCGATACGAGAGAAAGTCAATGCTTTTAATAGGGAAGTAATATCTGCATGACACTGATAATATATCAGACGATGTTGTTTTAATTCACCTCGTAAAAGAATGTGAGCGGCGCAGAGAAATGTGTAATAGTTAATAATTCAAGACCAAGATGCAGACAATTATTTTCAAAGCACCTTTCTTTCTCATGGCAGCGAAATCCTTGTTGAAACTGGATGCTGGTCAGAAGTGAGTGTGTTACCAAATATCAATTTTTTTCATATATTTTCACCTTTTAGAAACACAAATCCTTCAAAGGGTTTTTTCAGTCAATCATTCAAGACTGTTTTCAAGTTTAAAGTTGTGTGATTTCTAGACAATGTGACAAATGCTTAAGTCCTTACATTTGTTGAGATTTTCTTTTTATTTTCATCATAAAAACTTAATGAAATGGCCATATTTCAAATTAAGAGGAGCAGTAAATAATCGTCTAATTGCCAATTTGAGCATATTGTTTCAGTGAAAGTCATTAAAAATTTATTTATCAACTATGACCAAGAAACTTAATAGTCAACAATTTTTAAAGCTTTGTGTGAATAGGTTCTAAAGGAAAAAAGATAGTTAATTAATAAAAGTAAGTGGAAGACTGCAGACCAGGCACTCTCCTTGTCACAATAGAATTAAAAAGCTGTATTTCCTGGCAAGCTCATCTGATCCAGCTACACTCTGGTCTTTACTGAAGTCATTAGCAGAAATATACTGACTGGTCTTTATCACTCCTGTTCAAACCCGCCAGGCCATTTTACCACAATTCTTGTTTGGCAAAGGCAAAGTGAACTGAAGTCTTTGTCTCTCTGAACTGCCGCTGTGAAAGTTTGCACTAGAGCTGTTAAAGGTCACTGATGTTATTCAGCAGCAGCGCAAACGTGCTTCAGCTTCTCGTTTGGGTTTACAGGCCGATTATATTGTACAATTTGTTTCTGACCCTGTCAAAGCTCCCTGAGAAAACAAGGGGGAAACTGCTGTGAAAAGAAATGAAAAAAAATTGGGAGAGGGAAAAATTAAGAATGTTCGCTCTCCTACCTGGATGAATGGGACCGTATCACAAAGTGGACAAATTAACATTTTAACCTGAAGACCCTAAGATTAAAGCAAATCGATCTTGGATAACCGTCATGGGCTCAGCTTGAATTAAACACAGTAGTTGAGTTTATACCTGCAGGAGGCACAGGAGTGTTGTCCTCTAATCCGTCCGAGGAGGTGAGCAGACACCCCGGAGAGAAAGTGATGTCATCCAGGCAGATGTCGCCCTTCCAGCTCCGGCCCACTTTCCCCTCGAACACGACCTGGAAGTCTTGAGTGTGGCTCAGCAGGATCTCCTTCATCTGCCAGTAGTTGCCCTGGTCTCCCGTCAGGTTGAGCAGAGGGTGATGCTCGCCTTGGCTTTTCCTGGACAGGCTGAGGGTCCCGATGCCGTCCCCTGACATGTGGACGTAGAAACGCATCTGGGCGAAGGACACAAAATGAGAAGTAGCTGAAAAAACTACTGCTGTAATGGAGAATACCCAAGATCAATCAACTTGTTGGTTAATCATGTAACTTGATTGATGCACTTTTCTCCTCTGCCCTTGACTTTGCTCAGATTGGAGAAATGTTTTTGTCTGGCAGCGATATCTCTTTTATGTTTCCTCTTCAAATAGAAGTGTGCTCATGAGCTACAACAGCCCTGACGACCCCCTTCATCTCGGCGTGCAGACAGCCAGTCCTTCTCTCCCTCACCCCCCCCCCACCCCCTCAGATCTTCCTCCACTTTAATTGGAGCCTTTTTGCCGACTAGCATGAATGATTGACAGGTCCGGAGTGGGATTAGACAGATATGAGGCGCAGAGCAAAGCGGGCAGTCAATCAAGAGATCTGTCCCAGTGGAGCATCAGGCTGACAGGCATGGAGGACACACACGGGCGCGCGCGTGCACACACACACTAAATTGGCCATAAGTGACATGTGAAAATTCCTTCCAGTACAACACACAGGTTCAAACCCTTAAAATACGTGTTTTTGCACAAGTAACTGCTTGTATGGATAAATATTCCAACATAAATTTGTCTTTTAAAAGACCTACCTGACTTCTAGTGAGTATAATTTACTGCCTGTGTTGAGCACACCCCCCTGTGAACATTTGCTGATGATTTACAACCTTGCTCTGAAGTCAAATAGTGTTTGAACACTGAATCTCGATGCACTGGTTGAATCATTTCGCTTCCCAATCTCTAATTCATATCTAGCCCCTGCCTTCTGCCCTTTGACCTTGGATCTCACCTTGCACTCTGAGCTCCTGCGGCTGAGCAGAGGTCCTGATATACGGGCGACATCTCCCACTGAGAGGAAGGAGCTCTCGAGGTAGAGGTAGTGTCCCGAGGGGTCCCTCATGGTGTGGTCGCTGGACGGCCCCGTGCCAACCGTTGGAGTTCTGCCCGCTTTGATGAGCCAATCAAAGTCATCCTGTCGGCACTGGCGCCAGGAGCAGAGGTCAAACTCAAAACTGCAGCGTCCACTGAAGCCCTCTACAAAAGACAGCGATGCAGAAAATAATCAATTCAGGCCTGTCTAGTTATCTGGAATTTAACCTTTCTGCTGTGTCGCCAGTCGGCCATTAGAGGAGGCCTCACTGCAGATGTAGGGGTCCTCGTCGGAGCTGTCTCCGCAGTGGTTAATGAAGTCACACAGGTTGTCCTGAGGGATGCAGAAGCCGTTGGCACAGGCGTACTGCTCGGGTGCACATGGTTGATCTGGAGGAAGCGGAGGGGAGCAGTCCAGGAAGCCGACATCGTCTATCACCACGTCCCCCATGTAGCTGATCCCCCGCTGGGCCCTGAACGCCACCTGGCAGAGGACAACAGACGTAAGTTCAACTCCTGTCAGTCACGTAAGCACAGTGACATTTGTGTAAACTCCAGAGTCGAGGATTAATGCGATCAGACACGAGCCCCTGAGCATGTGTGGTCACCACGACCTGGAATAACCTCGGCAGACCGACACCGTGAGGCTATCGCAAATCTGACTACTGTCACACACAAGTTAAAACTCATTAGACTGAATTAGACTCAATCAATTCATCATTGATCATCAAGTCTGCCTGTCCGATTCAGCCTGGCGTGATTGAAATTAAGCCAATTATACTGATGTACACAGTCGTCTAAAAGACTGCCCTTGGTAAACGTATTGTGACAAAGAAGCTTGTCCCATTATAAATAAGGTCCGGTACTATAATATATTGATCTCTGTATGTTGGGATGAAATAAATACGCTGAAAAAGGTCCAACAGATGAGTAATGAGGCCATTCATGAGGTAAAGAGGGTCTAATCAAAGTCTGCTACTGTCCGATGGAGAGATATTATTTCCCAGCCTCCATAATGAGTATTTAATGTAAATCAAGCTGTTGCTTCCTTTTTTAATTTAACGCTCATATATTTCTGAGTGAGTCTTCTGCCAGAAAAAGCAGGAATTTGGCTTCCATGACCCACCATCATTCCTTATTGTGTAAATGTTGGTCAGACTTCTCTGGAGTTATTAACTATGGCACCTTATGCCCTCAAAAGACCTCATACTGAACACAACAAAGTGTGGAAGATAAAGATATTTTATACAATATCACTGATTGAGGAAATCATAGTTGGAACAAGATCATCAAACCTTCTGTGATTAATTCGAAGCAACACAGAGGATTTACAGACCTGAAAGTTGTTGTTTAAGCCCAAGAACACTTCTCCTCGTTTCCATCTGTTGCCGTGGTTACCTGTCTGAGACCAGACCTCATGACTGTCATTTTTGTATTTCAGCAGCACCTGCAGATATTGTGAGAACCATAGAAATTAATATGTACACGTCTGAGATTCAATTCTGTTCCCGATGCTCGACGCCCTAACCGAGTGCCCTGCTCACCTGCAGTGACCCCACAGTGAAGCCGCTCATGTGGTACCAGAAGACGAGGGTGCAGTAAGGCCCGGTGGAGGAGATGACGGGGGTCAGAAGGTCAGTGGTTTGGCCATAGCCGCCGTTTGAACTGTCTGCATACATGTACCAACCATCAGGGGTTCCTCTGTCACAGGGAAGACAGGAGAAAAATTAAATTCACAGGTGTAGCGCTGCTTGGGTTATATAAGACACAGCTCATCTATTGTGAGCCAATCAAGGTGGGCAGAAGGATTGAAGAAGGAGGAGTTGCAGCCAGGTTATGAAAGAAGATAGCGTCTGCAATTCTGGCTGGGGAACGCAGTGGTCAAAGTGCAGCGCCGTTTCCTGCTCTCCCTGTCCAGTCAACACAACATAGATAAGGACAATCAGATCACTGTCCTATATATATATATATGGGCCTCACTCTCTGTGAGCCTCACAGTCCAATCTTTTGAAAATGTCTTTGCTTTTAGTGAAATGAAAAGAGAGAATGCCCAAAAAAAGAAAATGCAAGTATCTAATTATGGTGAATTTTCTTCTTTCTACTCTTTCTCCTTAACTGTTATTCAGCTTCTTTCTTTATTTGTGATCAATTTAGGGAAAGAGGAATACGTGCTATGTTTTGAGAGTATCCAATTCGATATATAAAGCACCCTCTCCTCTGGACTGTGGACGCTTCTTTCTTTCTTTCTTACTTCCTACCGATCACATGAATCACATTGCCTTCACAATATCTGGAATACTGACATTGTATTTAAGAGTCAAACCCTAAGATATTCATCTGGATCCTGAAAATATTTGTCATTTTTGCGTGAAAAATATAATGCAATTTAAATTTGGTCACAATCAGCCACTTGATTATTGACCGTTTGACTCAGCTCCATAGGTATCACCATCATCAGTTTTGTTGGTGCTCACAGGGTGTGGTCGATGATGGGACGATCGTACTGCTCTCCATCATGAATGCTCTCCCCTTGATCAGGTGACCAGCGAAATTCGTGGACTGGGACCAGGGGGGAGTCGACAATCGTCCAACCACACGTGTCACCTCTTTCAAAATTGCACTGTTCCTTCACTGGAGTAAGATAGAGATAAATCAGTAGATAAGACCAAAACCCAGTGAAATGTTATGGTTTGAAAGAACAGAAAAAGGAATTTTACCGCAGTTGAATTCATCAGAGCCGTCGGAGCAGTCGGGTCTGAAGTCACACTCTTTGCTCTGGGGAACACACTCCCCATAAGCTCCGCACACAAACTGTCCATCGGGGCAGCTGTGGGGCGGGACTGTGGGGGCCGGAGTGGTCACTACGGGGGTCGTGGTATTCTGCATGGGGAGTTCCCCTGAAACACAAATCAACAGTGGAGGTGGAAACACAAAACACTGGTGTCAAATGGTCCTAAAGTCATTATCTTGCTCATTCTTCCTTCTCCTGTTTACCTTCATATGGGACACAGTCCAGGAAGGAGAGGTCATCGATGGCAATGTCTCCAGTGAATTCATCTCCAACTGTACCTTCAATCAGAATCTGACGACGAGGAAAGTGAAAAGAAACAAGGTGACTTAAATTTAGACTGAGCAAGATTAAAGTGCACCAACTATTTGTTGTTTTATATTGGATTTCACATAATAACAATAATCTCCAAGCCTCATTTCTTCAAACTGATCGGTCACTAAACATCTATAGAACCTCTGTCATTTCACTAGAATAAATTGTGATCTTGTATTTGGATTCCGGGATAAAATATTAAGCCAACTAACAATTTTATAATACTTTTTTTTTACAACATCATTAAGTTTGATATCAAGGTTTCTCAAAAAGCCACAACACACACTTATTTCCTCCTCACAAAGTCCCCTGGGTGTTTGAATGGATTTTCTATCCATCACATTAATCACATTGCCTTGAATATATCACATAATATTCTTGCTCGCTGCTTTGCCAGTAAGCATCGGCACGGTTCCTGAATTTTAAGTTTGATAACGGCTTTCCAAAGCAACAAATCCTTGACTAAAAGGCTGTTGCATCAGATGAGTTGTGTCAGCAGTCGTTTGGCTTGTTTGTCGTGCGTCATTGCCAAGGAAATCGTTATTTGGAGATATTGAACGAATAAAGTCTGATATTAGCTTCCAAGAAAAATCCTTCAAAGTGGTGTAGGATAATGAATTCTACTGATATTGCCACTGAAGAGAAGTCTGCTGCATAATAAAGCAGATCTAACGTTTTGCAAACAGGGTTTTGAATACTGTGTCATTAATCAACCACAACCGTCTTGGAGAGAATTGAATTAACTTTAATGCTTTGCAGCTTATTGTTGCCTTTTGATTCTTCAGTTGCTCTGAACTTGCTTAGTTGTGGTTCCATTAAATCTCGGTGCAAATTCAAAGGGATTATGTTGGTGCAACTGACGATCTTGATGTCAAATCACTCTGCTGTGTCATTTCCAGTGTGCAAGCAAACGGATCAGCCCGAAACTGAATTTAATTCAACTCCTTCACTATTATCACTTCTGCACTCAATTATTTTTGACAAATCGAGCTCTTGTCTTCAAAGCCACGATTGAGGAAAAGTCTTTAACGGCTTGTCAAGCCACACTCACTTATGAGTGATGACAGAACATATATCTCGAGGCATCGGTTTTGAGACGTGAAGCTATTAAACAGAGCTTCATCACACATTGCTGGAATGAAATACAGATTCTTATTATTGTTGCCTGGCAGGAAACTGTGTTTACCTGAAGCTCATCATATCTGTCTATATTCAAGGAGACTTCATGAAATCATATGACTACAAATACTATTGTAGTGTCAAAAGTAAAGATTAAATCCTTTTGCCTGCATTACATGCCATTGCATTTCAGAATCAACAGCAATATTAAGATTCTAGTAGTTTCAAAGCATGGTCAGCTTTTAAAATAGGACTGGATGATGGTCAGTACAAAATACTAATATCCGAATCATAATGGGCAAATGAAAATATAGGTTTCTCTATCCATTTCAATGTCTGAAAAAGACCAGCAAAAGACTCAAAACAGAACACAATGTGGAAGTATATAAAATTGATCTGAGGCTTAAACACACACTAAAACAGATAACCTTTCCTCTTTTGCATCAGTTCCTGGAGCATTCCATTCATCCTGGGATTAGTTACCTGGAAAGGCCGAGCACTGTTGAGGTACAGAGTCTTCCTGTGCCACAGGTTTCCTTGGTCTCCATATCGTACCCACAGCATGTGACCTCGGCCTGAGGAGGTGGTCCTCATGTACACTCCCAGGCAGAACACGTGGGACCCAAACATGTGGTAGTGAAAACGGAAAACGCAGTGGTGGCGTGACTTGGAGGGGTCCTTGTCCCGCTGGAGGGTGGGTTGGAAGACCCGACTCAGCAGCACCGCCGTGTCCTTGAACTCCTGGGGGAAGGACGACTCGATGAAGAGGTAGTGGCCCTGGTTGGTGCCCAGCGTGTGGTCCTTCCAGGGCCCCGTGTTGAAGGACGGCGTGGGGCCTTGGGTGTGAGTCCAGTCGAACACGTCTCCTCCACTCTGCTCCTGCTGCCAGCTGCACAGGCCATGCTCAAAGTTACACTGGAGCGTCGGAGCTGGGAGACATGACAGGAAAGGAATTTAACTAGAATCAGAGGAGTGTGGAAGAAGTAACAGATTTCCTGAAGTTTCATACGAGACACTCACAACACCCCTCCTCATCTGATCCATCCCCACAGTCATCCACGAGGTCACACAGCTGCAGGCGCTCCACACACGCCCTGGTGCGATTGCAGTGGAAATACGTGCGCTCGGGACACTCCGCCACCGCCGGGGGCATCGAACAGTTCTTGAAGGTGATATCGTCCAAGGCCGAGACGCCGTCGAACACGCCCAGGCTGATCTTCGCCAGAGAGATGTGGAAGGGCTGGGTGATGCGTCCCAGCTGCACCGTCACCTGGTTCCACTGGGTTCCCTGGTCGTAGAAGGTTCTCCATATGACCGTGTTGTTGGGGCTTCCCTTAATTCGGAGGTACATGTCGGCCGCCCCCACAGACATGCCTGAGTTGTAATGCCTGAAGGAGATGAGGGAGAGAATGGAAATCAAAAACAAACTCACTGACAATAATACTCCAGCTTAGCGACGTGAGCATTTTGTGGAATTACGCTTCTGAGAGGTCTAACTTAGATCAGAAACTGTAAATCAAAGACAGATTGCTCTTTGGATAATGCATATGCTTTCTGGAAATTTATAAACATCTGTCACTTTTCTTGCCAGATGTACCCCTGCAATCACCCGAGGGGGGGACGTGGGGGATTTAATCTGTCATTTGACATAAACTTTTAGAGGCCATTAAACTGTCAAAACGTGATGGATTCGGATGCATATCTTCTGATCGTGTGTGAGTGCGGAGTTAGAGAGCTGCTGAGGGAGCAGAGCTGAGACAGGTGAAGTTATGTGTGAAGGAGCCGGGAGAAAAAGATCGAGAAACACATCGAAGTGGAGAGTCTGCAAATGGAAAAAGGTCTAAAATTGCAGGGGGATCTTTGGATGGGATGATTGGGGATAAGACGAGGAGTCAAGTCGATATCGCCCGGCTGCAGAGTGACTCTCACCAGAAGGTCATGGTGCATCCAGAGGCGGATTGCTGGAACAAGGGTCCTCTGAGAACCGCTCTCGGATGCAGGCTGCTGCTGTTCTTCAGTATGAACATGGAGTGGCCTGCAGGGTGTTAGACGACAATTAATATTCAAACCATATTCAAGGTCCGAGGAAAATCTAAGACAGCCGGAGAGTCACCTTTTAAAAAAGAAAACACATCAGGACTGTTATGGAAGCTGACAGTCGGAAGGTTCATTTACTATTCAGCTAAATGCCTCTGTGCACTGTTGTAGCCACATGGTTCAGATTCATCTACTCAGAAACCTCTCACCCTTCTGGGACTTTTGTGCTTTGACAAGATAACATATCTGTGGTTGCCATGGTAATGAGACGTGTGAGAGGACAGGGGCAAGATTTTTTTATTAACTGCAATCATGTCAAAAGCTTTCATTCCACACACCACGTCAAATCACAAGGAGAAGATGAGCGTACCTATAAATAAAGTTGAGAATATGGTGATATTCATATCAACGTAGCACAGTTACTGTATTTTTGGCTTTGCATGGGCCTTCATCACAACTCATTAAAAGTTTTTTATAAAGACGAAGATGACACCTGGTTTTATGGCAGATAGGGTGGAAACAGCATGGGTCCATTCTGCCCATAGCTGCACAGTATGAGGTAATGGTGTGACAGAGTTTGAATATTTCCTTGGCTGATATCCGGTGCATATCTGCCAAAGGAGCCCTGTTTGATCACCGGCACATACCTGCACATGGAGGCAGAGCAGATAAGTCCTTGGCTGGTCGCAGTGAGATTTTTCTAAATCCCCAAACACAATCCTCCCTCCAGGATATGTGTCATTTCACAAAGCTTGAAGCGCATCACGATGCTCCCAGAGCCCAAAAGGAGAGCAGTAAAAATTTCACATCTTTTTTTTACTGCCTGGGATGCTCTCCAGATCTGAACCCGACAGAGCATCGTCTCACAGTATGTTCATATAACACACAGAACAAAAACAACAGATGGTGCTGCCGCTGAAACGCTTGCACCGAGTCCGCCTGCAACAGAATTCCTATTAAACCTAAAGCACGGAAGAGTTAAGACTATTCTGGAGGAAAAGTTTAAAGATGTCATGAGGCATAAAATACAGTTACATGTTATGGTGCATAAATCTAGAAGAGAATAATGGTTTGTCAGATTGAGTAGATTGAATATATTTCGGTGAATGGTTTTATATGCAGACCGGGTACAGTATATATGTTGAATTATTTTCCATTGTGCAGAACGCTGGGAAAGCATTTCCCCCATGAATGGCTTATCTCAGAAAACACACAGAAAGAGGGATTTTCTTTCCTTCCACTAAACCTTGATTTAATCCGCAGATAATATTTTGTCAGTTATTTCGGACCAAACACCCCAAGACACAATTCCTTTTTATCGGCTCATCACATTTCGTTCATATCCTTCCACTGACAGATAACGTCATGTGGCACATTCTGGCATCGCTCCCTCTACGTGTGCGGTTTCCTTTACCCCCGGTGCTGTTAGTGGAGTGGTCCAGAGGAGGTGGGTGGCCGTGGTACTCGGGAGGCACCTCCTCAGAGGAGCCCCGGACCCAGTCAAAGCCGTCGCCGAGGGTGAGCTCGTACCAGCCGCCAGGCCCGTCCTCAAAGTCACACTCAGAGGCTGAAGGGGAAAGAAACCAGTTTCATTTGTGACCTTTGAAGCAGCAGTTAGATCCAAAACCAAAACACTTTTCCATAATGGAGGCCGATGCTCATGGGTATTGTAGCATTATGGCCTCTCTACTCTGCCAAACAGACACATAAAAACATTTAAATAATTGGGGGTCATAACATAAAAACTAAATGATTATCACAATATCTGGAAGCGTTTCTATGTCCCTATGTTGAATATTAATGAGGATGCAATATAAAGAAATATATTAGGTGGAAATTAAACACAAGACCTTGTGTGGAAAGTTGTATCTACTAATTTAGATAAAGTTTTAGATTTAAAGCAACTAAAAGATGATGGAACTCTGGTTCCAATCTGGTAATAAAAATCTCTGCATGTGTCTTTAACCGTTGTCGACCTCCAGACAGATGATTATAAGTCTCAACTGCTCACAGCTAAGAGTACTAATGGAATGTGGATTATTTGAATGTGTTACTTGGCAACAAGGTTTCTTTCTTACGGCAGCCGGCTTCATCCTCCCCGTGGGGACAATCGGGGGTGAAATCACACACTTTGCTTCTCTCGATGCACGTCCCACCACCACAGTCAAACTCAGAGGGAGGGCAGGCCGGCAGAGGGGCCACACTGCTCTCTATCAATGAAACATAAAGAGTATTGGTATTACGGTATTCAGTATTCAGATACAATGATAGATAGTAAATCCAATATAGATCCAACAGATAGAAACCTCACAGTGTTCAAAGACTCCTGAAAGTTTTTGTCATTATGAGTTCAGATAGTTTGATCAATAGTACATCTAAGACTCTTAAACAAACTCAATTTAATTTTGCTTAAATGGAGAAATGGATTTTAAATGGCTTTCAATCGGCCAATAGAAACATTTATTTTTTAAATGACAATGAAACGAATATAAAACACAACCAGAAAGGGGTATTTTCAGTCAAAATGTCTGAGGAGACGTCTGCTCAGTTCGAAGTTGCGCTGAATATACGACTGAAAACATAAATGAAAGCAGTAGTTCACATTATTTACAGATATTCAATCCATTAGTGTGAAATGAATCAGACAAGACCTGGCCTGGCAACGTCCACTGGGAATATAATTCAGAGATATAAATGAACGCACATACGCAGACATGCTAACACCCCCGACAAACTCACACATGCAAAAAGTGTGAATTATGATGAAAGGTGTCGAAGAGGCGTAAAACTTTGGCTGGAAATCTTATTTACAATAGCATGTTGTTGACTTATTTGTGCCCTTCATCCGTTTAATTATAGCTCAGTATTTACATTTTACATTGTCATTATCTGCGACAGTGCAATTAACTCTTAAATCTATTCTGTGAACCCAATATTTCAGTTCAACAAATTGATGTGCCATGTGGGTGATGGGGTGAACAATATGGGACATAAAGAATTCTCTGTAAGTGACCATTATGGCATGTAGTTAGCAATATTAGATGTGGGCCACATATCAAAGCACTATCAGTGTCTCCCTGCACAGGTACAGGCCAGGCTGTATCGATGTGCCATACGTATTAAACTCAGCCCTGTGCAGTAAAGCGTTATTGGCATTTTAATGTGGAACCCATTGGTGAATTCTCCAGGATTGGCATTTGACAATAAAAGATGATGTAGTCATATGGAGCTGCTGGCGGAAAGACTCCCATGTAGATTTAACAAGCCTTTGCCCCGTAAACCTTTGTTCAGATTTTAGTTTAATGTTTTCGATATGATTGACCAGATTTCCTAAGATGCCAGGGATATTTCTGGGGATCAAAAGGCAGATGGAGGCGAAGGGAAAAAGTGTCGTCCATATAGACTTGATAGTCTAAGCCTGCTTCACAGATCACAGGGTTCTCATTTGACCTACTTTACACCTGAGGGCTCTTATCACAAATATTTTATAAATATGGCAAAGATGGTAAAAATACAATTAAAACATCACCAGTCCAATTTTTCTACAATCTTTTAGCTCTGTTTTGGTCTCCACCACCTCCAGAGGAAAATATCCATCTCCTAAAGGCCCCACTGTATTTAGCAGTTAGCCGCCAACTTTGTCTGTATCCTTTATGGTGCTGGGCAGGAACTAAATACCTAAATATAATGAGCGTGTGGGAACTATTTGAATATTCCAAACTATACATTCACTAAGAAAGACTTTTGAATTCCACCTCATCATTTAGCGAAAATCCATAACAAACTTTTTTACTTTGGTTCCAACTATTGACATCTAACTGATTCCATTGGCCTGAGTTGTGCCTCTGGAGCTGATCTTCAATCAGAGTAACTTTGATATCTCATCTGGAAAAGAGACTTAAAATAAGCTAATGTCCACAGACTGGATCCTAAATGAGACAATCCATAAAGAGGCTTCATCCCCTGAATGAGAGAAAAGGCCAATGGTCCTTTACCAGATGAATGAAAGCATTTGCAAAGATGCTATAGTTTGTGCATGCAGGTAAAAAAGCTATATATCACCAAGGCAACATGTTGAAACCCTGTTCAAAATGCAGAGTGGACTGTACTTTATCAAACACACCCAGCCAATATGCTCAAGTAGATCATATTCATCACTGAGCTGCAGGCAGAGCACTACAGCGCACATAAATAAACCCGTAGATCGCGGCTCCATATTCAGAGTGGTAAGCACTATTCTAATGATTCAGTTATTCTGTTATGATCCTGTCCTGGGTGCTTTAGTGTTGCCCCTCTGTTATCAGTATTCAAAACAAGTGTGTGGCAGTCTGTTTATGTGCGGCGATATTTCAAAATGTCAAGGGCTGAACTCGCCCCGTCTGTGTAGTGAGATGTTATTGATGGTGGCAGTACCGGGCGCGGTCAGGCAGCCGGGACTGAAGGATAAGTCGTCGATGGCGAGGACCTTGGAGGCTTCGCCGTCAGCGGAAAGTTCCCCTCGAATAACAACCTGCATGGGAGCACAGACAACCTTCATCATATCATTCACCTTTAATTATTTTTCTACACAATTTGTCTACACAATTTAGTTTTTCTATATTTCTCTCTGACAAACATCTGCGTATGTAGTCTTTAATATGAAATATAGGTCAAAAAATTATTATGTTTTCTTGTACAGCAGTTCTGACAACAAAGTGTTTTTCCACAAAACAGACAATACAAACTAAAATGCAGGAATAAAGTTCAAAATAAAGGAACTAGGACATAAGATAAAACACACAAGATAAATAATTATAATACCAAAGTCCACACAACAGCGTTATCTCTTCAAGGGGAGTTTTACAATCCATCATTTAAGACTAATCTAACTGTGGATTATGTCATCATGTGTGATGGGAAAAGATGGACTCAGCTAGTATTTATTTTTTCGCCCAAAACTGGACTTTGAGGCCATAAATGTAACACAATGCATAATGTGCACATGAGTGTACATAGCATCAGTATTTATTTAGGACTTTAGCCAAACCAGCATGTTTCTCTATCAGAGACAAAGCTGGAGTCACTTAGAAATGAACAGCGCTACATAGATTACTTTTTCGGTTTCTGTTTTTATAAAATGCATCTTATTTTCCATTAATCTTAATAAAGATGCTCAAAGTTATAAAGAAATTCTTAAAGAAAATAAAAGTTAATAGGTGAAAAACTGCAGATCATTATGTTAAACGACTGAAATTAAACTCACAGCGGTGAATAAATCCACTCAGTTAAAATGTCTTTGAAACAGGAAGTGGATGAACGCTGATGGTGAAGGTTGATACCGACACTGAGGATGTGAGAAGGACACAAACAGAAGGCGTCATCGAACTCCAGATGGCGTCTGAAGGGTCCGACTGGGACAGTATCCCCCCCCCCAACCCCCTCAATACACATAGAGGGCTCCTGGTGTTCAGCCAATTTTTATACTCTGATGATTTTATTTATAAGGAAATGAAGGCTTTAGCAAATATGAAATATAATAAATACTGCAAAATATCATGATTGACCTTGTCAACCAAGTTCTTTTTTTGTTCTTTGGTCCTTGTTTCTGGTGCTTTTGCCAATATGCGGCCTGCTTTTATTTATTATAATATTCAATATCTTGTATTTCATCATTTTAATTACTTCAATCTAATCTAAACTATGAAACAGCAATATAAAATGTCCATTCAGCTATTACATTTAATGATTGTTAGCACCTCTAGCTAACCTAAGCTGTATGTCTGTGGATTGTGGGAGGAAGTTACCCAGAGATAAGTCAGCCACCACGATAACATGCAAACCATGGTTCAAATCCCTTCTTGCTGTGAGGCCACTAACCACTGCACCACCATATAAAACAATATAAAATGTTTTTGGTTAAATTCTAAATATTACTGACCTGAAAACTGTAATTACTGGAGAACTGAATCACTGTCTGCAGCCATGTTCCCGTCTGCAGTTGCGTTGAGTTCTCCCAAGTCACGTTGCTCTGACCCAGAGGTTGAGTCTGGACCAGGACCTGAAGATCTCCATGTGTTCCACCGACATAATAGTAGAAACTCATCTGATGGATAAGAGTGAAAAGAGGCTCTTTGGCTGATATTATGTGTATCATGTCTTTGTCTTAATGCTAAAGTTACCTGACAAATCTGAGTGGGTCTGAAAACAGGACTGATCAGATCTGCTGTGGTTCTGTTTGCTCCATCGGGCGACAAGGACAGGAAATATGCTGCAGGAGTAAAAAAGAGACAATGAATAAAGACAATAAGCTGGAGCTTGTGCATTCAAAATGTCCCATGAGGCAAATGTGAGATGCTCTAACCTGATGTGTTGCTGTGGTCGCGTTCGAGTCCGGAGGCTTCAGTTGTTCTCGTCCATTCAGAAAAAGTCTCTGAGCTTTGAGTCAGGTCACAGAAGCCCTGCTCAAAGTCACACCTCCTATATGTGGAACCTTCAATAGAAAATAATAACACTCAGAACTGTGCAGCTGCTTTCACTGTGTTTCATGTACACAGTATTTCACCATTATTTGAGCTTTGGGATTAAGCTGTGGATTCCTCGAACAGTAAAGATTGTGAAAGTGTGATAAATGTGTTTCCTTTTGATTTAATAGCTACATTTGCAACAAGGGTATATAAAACAAAACATACAGCACACAATATATACAACACGTATTTTCAGAGATATGCGAGTCAGGAATCAAATTTACATAATGTAACATATATTACACATCCTCTACCATTAGCATATAGCTACAAAACGAAACAATTATTATAAAAGATTATAAAAGATGTGCATTGCTGTAGGGGTAAGATGAAGATACATTCATATCTTTTTAAGTAGAAAGCAACTTGTGATACAGAGCAGTGCAGCTTCAAAGATACAAAGCTCTATGGGGACTTTGAAAGAGAAGTATAGTTTGAGGCCCGAGTGTGAGTCAATCAAACAATAGCAATGAATTATTATTTATGTTTTTTCCAATTAATTTAGCTTATTTGAGAGCAATTTATTGAATGATTATAGAGGAAATTGAAATACTGTATAATTTCAACTGTTATTCTCAGTTACATGTTATAACACCGTTTCTACGAAGGCATTAAATATGAAAGTGGGATAAGAAAGTCTAAATGACCTCATTTCCTAATCGTTAAAAGCTAATAACACAAAACAGACGTCACAGCTACAGGCGCTGCACGGTTTCTTTGAAATTACAGTTGTGGGCCAGAGACATTCCTTTTTTTCAGCTGGAAATAGGTTGAATGGTTTTGAAATAAATATAATTTCACATTAAGGATATCTATATACATTCACCTATTTCAAGCCTCATCAGAGAGGTAATTCTGTCTCCATGGTTACAATCCTGTGGGGGGGGGGAATTAGTATACACTTGCATTTACCCAGTGAGCCGCATATTAAATACACTATATATCTGTTGACTCTTACTTTCTGTTCTCATCTACAATGTTTGTAATTCCTTATTGCCTTTACTAAAATACTGAATATTTGACTCACAGTTTTCCTCATCGCTGCCATCTCCACAGTTGTCCGTGAAGTCACACACACGATCCTCAGGCACACACAACCCCTGAGTGCAGGCAAACTCCTGGTTAGAACAACCTCGGACACACCCAGGGGTAAACACCAGACAGAAGGCCAACAGCGGCCACACCGAGCCCGGCAGCGACGACATAAATCTGCTAGTTGTGTGTCCTTTCAGGAAGAACACTTTATTTCCACCTCTAGGAAAAGCATTTTGTCACGGCATGGGGAAAAAGCTCCTGTCGAGGCCCAGATGTACTCCGTTGTGTACAGTTCTCTTGGATCTTGATATGATCTTGTGTGCGTGTTCCTGCCGGTGGCACGTTGTAAAGGGTAATAAGTGTCTTTTATGGCCATTGCACAATAAGGTCACTTTGCTGGTTTGTGTGTTCCTGTATTTTACCATGGAACAATGGTATGATCAAAGTGATTTTGTTGTGTTTCCATCTTCTTGAAACCGCGAAAGAAATAAGTTTTAGATGATATTCTTTCCTGTCAGTTTAATCTTTATTTCAGTTTCATCTCTTGTTGACTAAAGTTTAATACAAGTTTACAGTATGTCGGAAACTTTAACTGTTGAAAGAATTGCCATCTTATTCCCTCTGGCTACAGACTTGGTTTATGTCAATATTTGCAAGATTTCAATCAGCAAATAAAACAGTTTAAAGCTCCAAATGTGATGCAGCATCTGAAAACCTATGCAGATTTATAAATCAAAATCAAACAAGTACAAGATTGTGGTTATGGTCATGTGGTGATGGTATCAGCTCTGTGGGCCTGTAGTTACAGGCACAATGATGCTAATATCCTCACAGTGACAATTCACATCTACTTGTGTTTAGCTGGTGGTGCACTTGCTCGCTTGCTGTTGTGGCATTCCACTTAAAACGCAAATTTCAACCTCATGGTGGCGCTAGAGAAACAGTCAGGAGCTCAACAAATATTCCTATCCTTGAGAACTTTTACATACCATCCGCTCGTCTGTGAATTAATATAAATTAGCTGTTTTTGTTAAATGTTATAGTTATATTTAAAACTACTTCCCTGGAGGTTTGCCCTCTTATGACCCTGCAGAGAGCTAAAATAAAGCAGATAAGATCTAAGTAATTACAAATTAATGAACTTAATATTTAACAAAGGAGGGAAGAACTGAGGTTGGGAATACAAACTAGGGCACAGCCACACTTTACACCGAGGGATAATTTAATTTCTCTGTAATCAATAAGACAGGACCTTAAAACAGCCGGTACACGAGAGTAGTTGTTGTTGGCGGCTCAAATGAAATTAACCTTGAGAGGCGAGGAAAGCTTGATGGCTCAATAAGGGAGGAGCCAGTGGAACAAGGAAGAGGTCGCCATATGTATTGATCGCTATTGGCAGTGGAAGTGAGAAGAGAACAAGCAGAACCTTGTTGAGAAAGTGTTACATAGTCTATATCTTTAGTGCGTTAGCTTGAAATAAGAGGTGATTCGATGGGTCTCTTATATCTCTCCGTGCCAGAGGAGCAGTTATGAAATTGCCACAGTTTCATCTAATGTTTGTGATATTCGGGTCTGGACCTGAACAATAGCTGATGTTATTTCTAGATTCATGCCCCTTGCACAGCTTAAAAGCCAATGTTCCATAAAGCTTCCCCCCTTTCACAGCTCTGCTCACCTTGTTAACTTGAGTCTGTTCTATTCCTCACAGCTAATGAATTCTTGTAAACTCCTGTGATCCAGTTCACCTTCGTGGACAAAGCTGAGGTCAAAGCAAAGCAGCACTTTAAGTGAGTTTAATAAGACAAATTTATCACTGAGGCTCCAGGGGCCGGTTTGATCACTGCAACTATTTGTCAAGCAGATGACTAATCTGTTTCACACGCAGTCTTGTGCATACAAAAAAAAAGATGCGGTGATTAAATCCTGTTCCTGTTTGTTACCACACTGATTGTCTGTGACCTCAAATCTCTCCCACTCAGCTGAGGTCTCACCTGAGTGATGGAAAGAGGGAGGTTACTTCCACGAACCACTAAGTAACCTGAAACAGAGATTTTTTGTTAAAAGGTATATCAACTCCAAAAGGAAATGTGATCGTGACCCCACGGGTTGAGGACACATAGGCGATAAAAGAGGGTTTTATAGGAAATGTGTCTGTACAGCACAGAAAAAGAAATGGTTAAGTTTCCTCATCGTATCACTAATAGTTTTTTCCTAAGCTGGCACCTTTCGACACCTCTGTAATTAGAACATATTGACAGCGAGGAAAATTTGCATTGCACTCCGAATGCAGCCAATCTGCTTTCACTATCCAAGTCGTGGCCCGATGTGCAGCACTTGCTAATTTTCCTCCGACCTGAATCAAGTGATTCACTGCCGAGTGAAGTGGTCGCAGCAGCTGGGGTTTAATTTGAACTACGTACCTGGAGGAGAGACTTCGCTCTGCACCTCCAATCAACACAGCGAGCGGGGGAAGCTCCTGCAGTGCACTGTGGGGCATGTGACACAAAGCAGCCGACAAAGTGATGACAAAGGAACTTAATAAGAGGAATATGAAGAAAATGGGTCTGCATTTAAAACTTGAGTCTGACGCATCCCGTTTGTGGGATCCTTGTCCGACCTCCTGATTGTATTTAAGAGCCACTTCGCCAACATGTTTTGCACAAGGTAGAGGAAGACCATTAACATCTGAAGCCCCCCCAGGTTCCATTTTCTTTTTAAAAGGGTTCCTCCACATGAATGAAACAGAAATTAAAAGAACTTTCTGTTACTAACCATACTTAGATATGCATTAAAAGCTCTGTTTTTGGTCTCTTCCAACTAAATCTACCTTTTTTCAGATGTTCAGTAACCAGGCGCTAACTTTGTTTACCTGCTGATTGGTATTGTGCAGGTATAGTGTTCAGTGTTTTTCAACAAAGCTAAGTGGGGAGAATCGGGACCAAAACCAAGTCCCTCAAATTTAGCTTTAAGTACATTTCCACCTCTTCAGTATATCAATAAATCCGCCTTTGCATCTTAATCGCAATTGCTCTGTTGTGAATGAGCGACTGCAGACGACAGTTTTTCTAAATAACGTGTCCGGTTATTTCAAAGTCTCCCAGTTCTTTGGGTCGTTAGCCCTGAAGGTAAATAACCTGAATAAGCACAGCTTGAATAATGACTAAGACAGGAGTAGTTCATTAGGCGGGAGGAGACGACAGGTTTTATAATGATGATCCAAAATGATCCCAAAGATGAAAATCTGACCTGAATTAAGAGGCGTTTCCTCCACAGTAAATTTCAGCTTTAAACACTCATCACAAAATATTGGACCGATGATACTGCACTTGAGTACGTCTCTGAGTAATAAATTTGAATATGACTGTTCTAACCTTTTGATATTCAAGTGCTGCGACAAATGAATCATGAGGAATTATCTGCCGAAACCTTGACCATGACAGCCCTGTGTGTGTGTCTGTGTACTTCTGTCTTTGTGAGGACCAGTTTGACTATTAAACCTTATGTAGTGAGGACATTGTACCTGTTGCTCTCCTTCTGACACACATTAAAACGTTTTTTTCAGGGTTAAGATGTTTTAAGGCTAGGATTAAGTTATGGTTATGGTAAGGCTTGTGTGTGTGTCTGTCTGTGTGTCTGTGTGTGTGTGTGTGAATATGAATTATAGGCTGTCATCGGGGCAGGTATTCATGCTGTAATTGTGGCCTTTAATTTGCTCATCACGTCGAAGAGGCTGGGAGTCTGTGTAGTTATAAACATTTATGGATCAACACACAGACAGTTGTATCCAGTTTAACACAAGCTATTTCTTTTAATGGCAACAGCTACAGACATATAAAGCATTGAACCGTGTCTGTGGTTCAGGTTAATAGCAAACATGCTCTTCAGCTCAAGTTAATTGTGTCCTGTCATGGGTGGCATTGGGCCTCCTTTTTTTTGTCATCATTTCTTATCAGCAGTCTCACACAGATTAGCAGGATAATGCCTTGACCTGGCCTGAAGCACCAGTATGAGAGAGGGGATGAAACATGGATGAGTGTAGAATGTCATTCTTGAACCTTAAATTATTTTCTCTTTGTGTTGAAAAGAGCTTGTTGCACACACATCACGGAGTAAATTTCATCCTCTGAGGAAAACCATGAAATGCAGTTGGAAACATTGTGCACATTTTTGCTAGTCTTGGTAAATTAGAGTCCAATATTGGTCCATATTATTGCTGTTGCAGAATCCACTTAATCAACAGTTATCTTTGTTAGTAGTCCTGCCACTATACTTTTAATTTCCTGCACTTTACATTTATATGCATTTTTTCTTACTGCAGCTGAATATCTAATAACTTATGTTTTTACCGCTGTAACCACAGAGACAATGTGGCACCTATAGAACACAGGTAGAATTAAATGTCTTAAATACTTCAGCATCAGTGGAAGGTGAACTTCTCTTCAGTAGATCGAGTGGGTGGGGTAAGCAGGGGAAAACTCTGAAGTGGACAAAGAGCAGGGCTTTTGATTTCCTGTTGCGTTTTATGTTCACTAGGACAAGTTCAAGCGGTTTCCGACAGATTCTGACAGAGACAGTTTGTCCTCTGAAAGATCGCCTCACTGTGCCCAACCAGGGGAAGCTAACTTGTCAAAACCAATATATCACTTTCTTACTCATCTCAAGGGCACTGCTGAAACAAATTGACTTTTATAACATGAGGTTAGAAGATTGTTCATTTTATATTGCGACTCTTGGTTTTGGGCAAAGATATTGGATGTTCTTGTAGATTTACAAAATCCCAAACCAATTGGACATCTCAAAATAACCACAGACAGTAGTAGACTGGATATGTTCACTTGTATAAGAATGGAAAACCTGCTTCTAGACCATATTTTACTTTCATATTTCACCGGTGGGCATCACCAGGGGTCTTGCAGCAAATCCCTAAAATGTTTATCTGGTCCTCTTTCAAACCAAACACGTCCACATGATCCCATCATGGCCGCACTATGCATCATATTGTTTATCACTGACAAGCAAAACCAAAATATTGACACTGACAAATAAATGGTAAATTTAAAGAAAGGATCAGTTTCACCATGACCACTTAGTCTCAGTTCCTTTTCAGATAAATATACTGTTAGTGATTCCTCTGTTTCCCCTTTACTCTTTTCCCTTCACAATTATATAAGAAAATCAATGGAGCTTGGAAGCAGGGAGCCCATTACTGGTGGATATGATGACATTTACTGTGATATCTACAGCCACTATGTGCAATAGGCCATAATTTAGCACTCCTATGCAGGGCCACACTTAAGCCTGTGCAAAATGGCAGAAACCTTTTTTTTTGTATTCTTGTAACAGTCTAAGTGCAAGAGATTATAAATAAAACTTGGAAGATGTTATTTCAGTATGTTTCCTTTTCCTTGGTTTATAAGAACAAACTAAGAAGCGGAAAGTAAAGAAGGTGACATTGGTGCTGTTTTCTGTGAGATGTGTGATTTGACATTTCATTACAGCCAAATGAGGATAATTTGATGTGTAATATGTAATCCATCATAAAGTCGCCATCACCCATTCATGTTGAATTAAAGGAATTCATTCACCACATAAAACCCTAACAGTTTCATCTATTAATTATGTTTAGAAACTGAAAGGTTAAATGTTTTTTCCCAGCGCCATTAGCTGTTTTATCTCGGGGGGGACAAAATGGAAAATGTCTGGCATTGTTCCTGGACTGTCAGTGAAATATTTCATAGATAAAACCAGAAACCAAAAGGTGAGCAGATGGTAAAATTTGGCCTCGACAGCAAAAAGTCATTTCGGGGGCAAGCAGAACAGCAGCTCCAGCTCTACAACCGATCAGCAGCTGCAGAAGAGAACTGCACATGCCCAGGATATAATGGATATCAGTTTGGTCAAGTACTTTGTGTCAAGCCAGGGAGACTTAACATAAAGGTGGTACATTGTATATCACAACATATGTGACACCACATCATATATGCTGAAGGGTATATGTGTGATGGAAGTGTAGGGGGGTGGGTAGGTTACGGTCCAACGGTCCGGCGGTGAAGCATTCTTATAAAATGCAAATGAAACTGCTGAATGCACAGGGAGACAGGCTTCAAGTGACACTCCATGTGACAGGGAGAATGTCATGAGAGCGGCGGCGGCACAGCACGTCTATGAAATTGAATTTTTGCATGAATTAATCAGTGGGCCAGGCACCGTAATTATCTTCGAGCAGAGAATAATCAGGAATGTATAATTCTGTGTCTGACTGACTGGTGGGGAAATCAGGACGATACTGGATCCCTGCGTGTGTGTGTGTGTGTGTGTGTGTGTGTGTGTGTGTGTGTGTGTGTGTGGATATTTCCGTTTGAGGATTTGAAGACTGCGGGATGAGCTGGGGTGTCAAATTAAATTAAAGAAGATTAGTTACAAAAGCTGCAAGGCTCAAAGTATGTTCAGTCAGCCTCATAAAAGAATATGAATAAGGTGAAATGTAAACTCTGTCTGGAGTTACATACAACTGAATAGTTATTACAGTCAGATACCATGCATGGAGTGTTTTGAGTCTATTTCAGTGTATTTGAAAGTTTCTGTGAGTGATTTTTGGACAGCCACCAAGACAATTGTTCTTTTTTCCCCCCTTGTGTGAAACAATGTTAAAATGAACAAAAAAGAAAAACACAGGTGTTTTCTCTCTTCACTGTTTTATTGTACAACTGCCCAAGGCTTCCATTCAGCCCGTCTGTCGAGCATATGGTGTTTATTTCACCCATTTTAGTAGAACAAATCGGATTGGTCTCGATTCAGGACCTGTCAAATTCTGACAGAGCTGCCCGAAAACCAAGGGAAAGGCAATTCATAAGCTCATCTTGTTTAATAAGCTGCCCAGTGAACAGCCCACACATTGGAAAATAAAGAGACATATGCATGTAATGTATTTTAAATGGAAAGGAATAAACTGTACAAAGGAATCTAGGGAATGTACACACAGCAATGGTCATAGAATTAATCTAAATATACTTTTTTTATGGCAGGGATTAGTTTCAGGGTCGCTTGGTGTTATGTCACAGCTATAAGGAAAAAACTGCCAACGATAATGGATAAAAATATCTCCCAAGGTTTAATTCTCAAAGTGTTTGGACAGTGACTCACACACAACACTATAAACAAATTGCTAAACTCAATGATGGATAGATGTGAGCGATTGCACTGTGCAGAAGAAGCATACAACAACAACACACAACAACACACAACAATGCATTAATCACATAGAAATCCATCTACGCATTGTTAACATACACATGAATTCATATTCAGTCAGTATTGTCAGACCAGTGATCAAACGATGACATAAACAAAACAGGAAGGTTACCTGTTCCTGTTTGATCCCCGTAGGTCAACTGAAGAGACTGCAGCGCTAAATTATAGTGTGTGTGTGTGTGTGTGTTTGTGTGTGTGTTTGTGTGTCCTTCACCTTTAGAAAAACTGATTAAATTGACAAAGAAAAGTATCAATTATAGCCGAGACATAAATTTTAAGCCTGAGTTCCTCCTGTGATACAAATCCACTTATTACCATATATTATTTATCACCATCGTCATAATCATATTCCACAGTCTCAAACAACAACTCTTCTCATTTCGACTGCGATCAGGGATGAAATACGACCATGTCACAGTTTGTCCCCAACGAACAGGTGCGTTAAATAAATGAATAACATAAGTGTATTAATATCAGCTACAGACATGAGGGATGGTGTAGTAAACAGACAAATTGACAAATGATTTACATAACGTCAAACAAGATGTAGGTAGACACTTTTAAGAGGAAAGATATACTATTATAATGAGTTTTAACCGCTGGACTAGAACATTTCTTAATGGTCTGTATTTATATAACACTTTTCTAGTCCTAATGAAGACTCAAAGCACTTACAGTACAAGTGGAAGACTGGGATTGAACCTTCCAGTTAGAGGACAACCGCTCTAACCCCTGAGCCACAGCCGCCCCAAAAAACAACACAGAACTGTAAAACCTAACTCCTATTATGTAATGACAAAGCTCTATGTTGTCTGTTAGTTTAATAAAATAATAATAAAAGGATGGATGGGGAATGTTCATGTCAGATACTCATTCTAACTGCATGATCCTTTGGCTCCATCTAGTGGTACATTCCTCACACTGATTGTTGGGCTATCAAGTTTGTGTGATCCAATGAGTGTGTATGTAACACAGGAAAGGGCCCCTCCCTCACTGCGTGAACAACTTGCGTGCTTCAAAATGATAATGTTAATCAATGTCATATTTTCTAGATGAAAAGAATATATTATTTTTAATAAAGCACTTTTAAATAAATGTTTTACAGGCGTGGAAAACCTAACGCATGTGTGTGCAACAGCAATATATTACACTGTTTAAAACCTCATGTATGATTTAATTATATCAGACAAATACACTTCATATGAATCTGGATTATAAAAGCTGGTCAATCCGATGTGAGGTTGTTTCCCCCAAACCAGATGTTCAGGAGGAGGTAATACAGATGTCAATACAGCATCTGCTTTTCTGCTGATCGAGCAGGAACTCTGAAGCACATGATGGGAAAAGGTCAGGGGCTAAACTTGGCAGCACTTTTGTCAACATGATTGATGGTCCCAGTAAAGCATACATTACATTACACGAGTCCAAAACATTCCCCAGTATCATCTCCATACACAGATATAGAGCCTGGTGTTTAATATCATCAAGGAGCATTGAGTTTAAAGTGATGTGTTGCAGTTAAACGACAAAAATATGCAAAATTCTGCACCCAATTAATATTAAAAAGCAGAAATATAAATACAAAAGTGCACAAACAGCAGCTAGAGCCTCAGCGTCATGACGTTTCACCGTTACGTGCTGCGTCATAGGCGTGCGTCAGTCCAGACTGTAAACAGAGTCGCTCTCCAGCTGCAGCTTCCTCCCTTCCACTTTGTCTCGTTAGCTAACAGGAAGTGCTAACACTGCATATTCCACTCGTAAACACTTCCCCGAGATCGCATCACAGTTTATTACAGTTTTTAATTTGAGAAGCTATCGGGTGATCTTATTAATTCTTTTTTGGGGACTTCACAAGACCGCGTCGAATTGCTGTCATAAAGCTAATCTTAGCTCGGCGGCTAGTGGCAGCGCTTCGCTTCCTCTCCGGGGGATGAGTCTCTGCAGGGTTCTGGGTTCTTCGTGTTTCTGAAAGCTGCTGCTGCTGCCGACATGGTTCTGACCCTGGTGCGCCTCTGTGCCCGGGAGGTGGTGAGCGACCACAGCTCGTCGCCCGGCTGGTTGCGGTGGGTGCCCAGCGAGCTGTTCGCGCCGCTGCTGGAGGCCGCCTTCTGCAGCTGCAGACCGCTGGCCGTGGGGGAGCTGGTGCAGCGGTGGCCCGAGAGGAGCCTGCGGGTCGGCGGGCGCAGGAGACCGGGACAGGCCGGTCCCAACAGACTCTGCATCCAGGCGCTGCTGCTCGCGGTGGTCAGAGGACTCTCGGACCGAAGGTGGGTTCCACTGTCCACAGGGTCTGGATCTGGATCTCCCCAATTTGGAGCAATCTGTAACCAGCAGCTTATTTCCATGGCACAGATCACAACAATGGAAACAAAAGATTTACGTTAATGCCTTATCTTTGACGATTATAAATACGTTGGATTTCAATGCAACTTTAGTTTAAGCTTCAACAAACCAGCTACCCAATGATTTTAATGGTTCAATGAATGGAGAGAATGGGTCTGCTTTCATCAACACCTGTTTTCTCTCTGTGTAACTTAAGGGGAGTGGGTACAATATCTGCCAGAATACTACACAGACAGTTTTGCTGAACTTCGGATCAGTTAAAAAAATATATAGAAGTCATTCGAAATCTGCATTTATCTCCAAATTCCAGTGAGTAATCTTCAAGAATATGAGGAATTATAAACAGGGTTTGGTGGATTTGTCACAGCAGCTGTTCTGGCCAAGGAAGCCAGTCAAAAGTTACATAGTGCTTTTTTAAAGTAGCTGTGAGATAATACGATAATAATAATCCTTTTCTTCAATTGCAATACAACAAAAGTTATATAGATATGATGTTTGATTGAAGCATTGGCAAAGGTGTAACATTTATTTTGAATGTTCAATTTCAGATTTGTTGTTTTGCTGTTAAAGAATTCTTATTGCTTGACTTTAAGTAGCAAAACAAATGTCTTTAAACTTGTAGGAAGCAATGAATTGAGAATTATCATGTTATTGACATTGACTCATGGATTTTTTTTTATGCTTTTTAAATCCATCCACTGATTTAGCTTCTCTAAGACTTCAGTACTTATCAGTATTGTCTCTGGATCAGTCAATAATACATCAGTCTTCTTCCTGCTTCCTAGATGTGCTATGCAGATCCTGGACCTCTGTGGGCTCCAAGGAGATGAAGGAGGGATGGGAGACCCGATGGGGGGCTGGTCCCTGACTGTGGCTCTCTGCACCATGGTCGTTCAGGCCAGAGCTGGAGCGCGGAAACAAAAGAGGAGAGAAGGAGAACGGGAGAGAAAACGCTTCTCAGCCCTGGAGAGAGACGAGGATATAAAAAGAGAGAGGGGACAGTATAAGAAGGAGCAAGAACACGATGGAGATGAGGAAAGCAGCGACACTGAGAGGATGACTGTGTCTGGAAGTGCAGGTGATGAGGAGATCAAGGGAGTCAGGAGGAGGATGGAGCGAGAGAGGCAAAGAGACGGCCTGTTGGCAGGGTTAGGAGACAGCAGAAGGGAAAATGAGGAAAAACAACCAGGAAGTAACATGATGGTGCATGTGAGAGCTGATCTCTTTGTCAATGCACGATCGTGGGAGCGTGTTCGCGGGGCCCTCAACTCATCAGGGCCCCTGAAGCTCCAGTGCCGATACCTTCGCGTGGAGGAAATCACTGTGTCAAGTATCAGGACTCTGCTCGACCTCCTGCCTCATCAGGGCCTCCTGGGGGTGGATGTTCGCTACAGCAGCCTTGGTGTGGCTGGTCTGGCTGAGCTGCTGCCTCTGCTCTCCACCTTCCCCGCGCTGCACTCTCTTCGGCTCCACTACTGTAATCTGGACTTTCGTCGGGACCACCCTGGCCAAGATGAGGCCCTGAGGGACTTATCACAGGGTTTGGCCCAACTGCAAGAGCTGCGGCGCCTCAGCCTCACCGCACTGCGCCTGCCAGGACAACTTCGTGTGCTGCTCAGGTTTGGTCTATTAACTTTTGTATCTACATCTTGGGCCAACTTAATGTCACATTCTCAAAGTTTTATAGACATATCAGATTATATTGTCCTATACCATTTTTGACAGATTCTTAGACAGCTGTTATTATACAGTATATTTTGTTCAGCCTTAGATACAGGAAGTTAAAATGCATCATAAATATCTCAAAATGGAGCTGAAGCTGTAACACAATGAGTACATTTACAACTTTTATTCATTCTATGCGAAAGTAAACTGAACATTTGGACTGTTGGTCCAAACAACACAAGCAATTTCTGACATTTTACAGTCTAAACAGTTAATCAGTGAATCAAGAAAATAACCAATTATAACAAAAACTATTTCATATTTAAATTCTAGTCCTTGAAATAAAAATATACCTTTTCTAAACCTGGTTGGGTTACAATGCTTATGTTTTCCTATAAATAATTTTTCTAGACCTTCAAACCCCCGGAACGGTTTAAATAGTCAAAAACCAAATTGGTTTTGTTTTTCACTTTCCCATAATCTCTCCCTCTGTGCTTCTATACTAAATATGTTTCTTTTGTTACAGTTCGCTGCCTCAGCCTCTGACGATCCTGGAGCTTCCCTATTTGAGCCTGACCCCATCAGACCTGGCCTATCTGTCCTGCAGCCACCATGCCGCCACACTGCAGCAGCTGGATCTGAGTGAGAACCGTCTGGATGAGACCACCCTGCCCTCTATCCGCCGCCTCCTCTCTCAGACCTCCAGCAGCCTGCAGCACCTCTCTTTGAGTGGCTGTGGCCTGACTGACGGCCTGCTGGGGCTCCTACTGCCCTCACTGGGAGGCTGCAGTGTCCTCAAGAGCTTAGCTTTAGCCCTGAACCCGCTCTCCGTATCTGGTCTCACGGACCTGGTGAGGATGGCTGTGAGGATGCCTTCCCTCCGTCAGCTACTGTACCCTAACCCCCTGGAGGACTACCAGCCGGGCCTCCCCGACCTGCCCTCCAGTGCTCAGCTCTTAGACTGGCCACTGGATGAAACGACAGACATCAGTATGACCAGCAGCCATCTCAATAGGGTGGTCAAAGAAAGTGGACGCACTGACCTCTCTCTGACCTGTGACCTGCTCAATTATGATAAAGACTTGGTGGACTAGAGCAGAAGTCAGGGGACACTCACTCACCAACATACATGAGCAATTTACAAAGGGTAACAATGACGAGATTTTCGTTACTTTTCCAAGGCCCAATAATCTCCAAATCAACAGGTTTGTTCTTGTTCGTGATCATCACATGGACCCATAGATGACAACAATATTTAAAATGTAAATATTGGCCAGATGGCAGAGTTGAAGTTTGTTTCCTCTTGGATTGAGAACCGGACAGATTTGAAGCTGGAGATGCTAACACAATGTTTCACATGTGTAAAAAAACTAAAAATTAATTTATCATCTGGTTACCATGATCCTTTTGGATGATAAGTTTAACTCGTCTGCCTGGTTAGAGGCTATCTGCCTTTGTGCCTTTTACATAAGTGGCCAACATTATTGTGTGTATAAATCATTTTCTTTGAATGGTAAATTAATGTTACTACAAGATTTTTGGGATAATTTTACATTTTATTCTTTTTATCTGCTTTGTTTATTAAGTTGTGTACTCTCGTGACTTGGTGCTGCTCGATATAATCCGTGCTACAATTTCTTCAATATCTGTTTTAAAACGTTCTGTGCTTTTTGTAATAGTTTCACTTGTATATTGAGTCAAACAGCATCACTTCTATCAGGGAGTGAATGTACCAAATTGACCTTGTATAACATGAATGGATTTACATGCTGTAAGTTACTGAATAAATCAGTCAAAGCAAACTTTTCAAGACTCAGTTAAATATTGAAAACTGAACGACACGTTTCTAAATAACATTTGCTATAAGGTGTCAGGAGTTCATAGGGGTGTTCCAGACTGTGAAGCATCATCTGTAGTACTCTGCAAAGGATTGCTGCTGAATGAAGTAGCGGTGAGGGGGGGGCCTTCAGCCAGTCTGCGTCTGAGTAGACGTGGAAGGGGCGCAGAGTGACTCGAGAGAACGGCAGAGAGATGAAATGGGGAAAGTGCGTGAGGAAGGGTCGGTTTCGCAGCGGAGGCAGAGTTACTCCTGTGGGACAAGAATCCATTGAGGGTTAAAAACACTCATTTCAAACAGTCATACAGGGTTATTGTTCTCTGTGAAATGTTACCTGGTGGCCTGCGTATCCTGGACATACTGTTTGTCTCTCCAAGACGAAAGATCGGGGAAGTACCGCTACACAAGCAGACACGGAAAATTAAAGAAATGTGCAGACAAATAACAAATAGTAAACTACGACACAGCACGTGACCTACCAGTCATGTAAGGGCAGGAGAACAGTGTTGTTGGGACCAGCAGGTGCAACGTATAGAGTCTTTCTGTTCTCCTCCTCTTTTTGGATGGAGCAGAAATAGTTCAGCACATCCACCACGCTGAAGGACGGCGGCTGCTGCTTTGCCGAACCCTTGAAGTTCAGATACCTGTTGTGTTCCTGGCGGCGTGGAAAGAGAGCGGGACAGCAGTGAATCACTTACAGTAGCAAGCAAGTCAACAACATGGAGACAAGCTCTCATGCACTCTATTTAGAGGGGTTGAGTTTCTTTCACCCTCAAAAATACACTAATGGATGGTGATAATGATCAGGGGAACTATATAAAAAATGTCTTTATTACTTTGAATTTTGAAGTCCATGACTGCAGCCACCAGTCAGCTCTGTCATGGAGGCTTTTCCAGACGTTAGACTGGTCCTGCAGCTCCAAGTCCCAGCTCTCCAACTCAGGCCACAGCCACTGCTCAGCCTCGTCCACGCCCAATGAGGTCAGCACGCGCACCACTGTTTCCCTGTTGACACAACAAGAGCATACAGTAGAATGTCAGACTCAACCCTGAATAACCTCTTGTGCACTGCTTTATTTTATTTAATTATCCATGGACTCACCCTAGAACCAGTTTTTTAAAGGCCAAAAGAGTGAGAAGCTTTTTCACCAGGTCCCAACTGGCAGGTTTCAGATGCACCAACAGATTCAACATTTCCTCCAGCACGGTCCGTTCCAAAGGCGACTGAAACGCACAAAAGATTTGATCACAACCTCCTTAAAAGCAGTGATGGTGTAGATCCCTGACATGCGGTACCATATGTGGTCTAGCAGATGCAGGCAGTAAGTCCACGAGGCCTTGGTACAGCTTGTCGGTGCTCTGCAGGAGGCCCTGGCTGTGGAGGCTCTGCAGTGCTACAACAATCTTCATTTTGGATGGAGCACTGCAGGTGGTCAGGGAGCCCAGCAGATGCAAGGAGAAGTCATCTGCAGACAGGGTGCTTGGGATTCTCTGCACACAGACATACACTCAACCAATCAAGACAGGAACTTGGACCAAATCAACATTGTGCGTCACAGATATCACTGTAATACTCATTGTACCATTTTATCAGGGAATACGTCTCTGAACCAGCTAGAATCTTCAAACTGTTTGAGGAACGCCGGCACCTCAGGAGCGGGTACTTGAGGCGGGGGCGGTGTTGGGGTCCTTTGACGAGGGGTAAGGACACGAGGAGTAAGGAGACGAGGGGTTAGGGAACGAGGGGTCTTTGGACAAGGAGGAGATGGAGGAGGAGTTTGGGGTTTGAGTTGTTCTGGTGGAGAAATTATATCTGGAGGCTGCAGGGACAAGTTACACAGAAATGAGACTGATGCTTCTTGAGTCATGTGTTCCTCTGTCTCAGAACAATGATCTTACCTCTTCTTTCTTGGGGACGACTCTCTCAGGCAGTGGCTTGAATTTCACCAGGGTCCTTGATTTAAAACTTGGGGCTTGAGGCTTTTTCTGCTCTACCTGCATAGTGAGAGCAAAACTTTGCTATGGATGGATGGATAACACAATGCTGTACATATACGAGGGGAAGACAATAATAAATGTAGAATCCGTCAAATCCTAACTCCTTCATATCAAATAAACTACAGTGAGCAGCAGTGCATGACAGTTTAAACCTTGTTCTCCTCCACACTCACAGGACTGATCGATCTAGATTCAGGTCGGACTTCTTCTTGACGGGAAGGAGGGTAACAGGACGTGTTGTTATTTGGTTCAGGATGAAATGAAAATGTATCTCGATCAAAGGCGTCTTCAAAATCAAACTGAAAACAGAGAGTAACATTAATGAAAAAATAAAAAAAACATTCATATTACACAAAATATTTGAGGTTTTAACAAACAAGTTTGTTGTTTATGATGTGAAATGAGTGTCCTGCAACATCTTTAAGTTACTGTTATTTCTTATTGATGTCAGCATTCATCAAAAAGTACTGAATAAGAAGGTAAATAGGTGAATTCAGGAGATGAATGAACCTCAGAGTTGGGAGGAAAGCCGTATATTATATTCATGTAGCGATCAAAAGCTTCCTTCCTGGTTTGCTTGGTGCTGGGAGGCTTCCCCTGGCTGCACTTCACTCTGCCCTGCAGGAGAGCAGTTAGGTCCATGTTGGAGGTCAATAAGCTCTCCTGCTCCTGGAACAAGAATAAATTGTTGAGACACTTCTTCAGTGGGCTATCGACATCGTCTCTACTCCAACACAAACACACACACACACACACACACACACCTTCTGTCTCCACATGCCTTCAGTCAATAATTGATTGCTGGCAACTGCTGTTGATTCCTCCTCCACGTTGTCCCCTGTGCCAGTCGTCCTGTTCACACAAGTATTGCTCATAACTCATTAGGTCATTGTGTCTGGATTTTTTTTTGTATTATACAATATAAATAATTCTTACTTTCTTCTGATAGAGTTTTCTTTATCTTCAGTGGTAGGAAAGAGAGACACGTGTCCACACTTTGGTGTCATGTCCTCTCTTTCTGTGAGGCCTGTGAAGCAGCAGCGTACAGAGGACGTCTGAATGTGGCCTTCAGCTTTATACAGGCAGGATGTGTTGTCTCGACAGAGGCTAATGGATGCTGCAGAAGCCTCTGAATGCATCATGAAGTGTGGGATGTCACAGGAGAAATTTTGTCAGAGTAAACAAGTGCTGTTTACTCTTAGCGTCTTACCTAAAGAGACAGAAAATCAAGACGTGTAAGAAGCATCTAAAACAATAAAGTAGCTTGAAGACAGGTTGTGTGTTTAGAGACATAGATATTGTTGGAAATAAAATAACAAGAGGAAAATAATATCTTTAGCGTTTAGCACAGCAAGATTAATTTTAACACAATGTCTGAAAACATCTTGACTTCAGAAAATAAATCTCAACATATTCAAAACAATGTTTTTTAGTTTCACATTGATTCAACTCCGCATTATAAACAACCACACATCAGACAAACATCACTCGCTTCTCTTTACATATTTAGCCTGATTTTCACGTTGATCATGGCTCCTAAGAGATGAAGATTTACAACGTTATTAACGGGATTAGCTTAGTTAGCTCAGTTGCTGTTTACCTTCCATGAACTGGTGGTTTATTCCGGAAGCAGCTGTGGTAGGTGGTCTGTATAGTTTGATGCTAGTTGATCTGTAAACGATGAATTAAACAACTCGGTTAAAAGTTACGTTTCCTCTCTCAGCTCCCCGAGCTGGTTGCTAGGCAACGAGTCGCCAGGTTACGCCCACGGCTGCAGGTCGCAACTTTGACTTCGGAGTAAAAGTATTTCCTCTTATAAATAATAACATATAAACAACACTGATTCATCATGTCACTGCCTCCAAATTCAGTTAAAAAACAGTTTCCTTAATTAAAAACAGTTCCTTTTTCAGCTTTAGGAATGTTTTGTCATTATTAAATGTTGTGATTTTATGCCATTTATAATTTCTCTATGACAAAAATTTCAAACTTGTATTAGACGGGTGATTCGAATAAGGCTGCACAAAAATGTATCTGAACATTAAACACAACGAAATATATACTCAGTTTATTGTACAAAATGTATTACACCTTACAAAGTTAGTTAGAAAATATAAATATGTACATCAACAAACATCTACATTATATATATATATATATATATCTACTACTATGGTTTTTATGGAGGATCTTTGGTATTTAGACACATTCCTCTCATCGATGTTTATGTACAAATTTAAAGCCATGTGACATCGGTTTTCTAGGAAAATATAAACACACAGCAAATTAAATTGTGACATGTACTATGAAAAGTGACAGTGACAAAAATAGACTCATAACTTGAACTTTAGGCTCTTCATCATCTAAACTTGGCCACTTCAGCTGCTTCAGAAGGCTTCAGTCATCATTGTCTCCAGCTTCTCTTCCTCTGCAGGGACGGTCACAGTAAAATCTCTTGTGAAATACTGCATTTCGATTTTCCCTGATTCGTGCACCAGGGCTATTCCTGAATATGTGTTTTGTTTTCCTGAGTCTCCGAACACGGCCATGGCTGTCACCCTGAAAAACAGAAAACACAACTGCTATCAACACATCATGTGACAAAAATAATAAAACTCATCACTTGCGTGTGTGTTTGTGTGTGGTGCTACCTGTCGGCAGAAATCCTCTCTGTGAGCACCGGCTCTGTGTCACTTTTCAGCAGGTCCCATACATGGAGGTGAGAAGCTGCATCGAGCACACAGAAGACCACCGGCCTGGTGTGGGCCCACTGCAGCGCCACCACCGGTTCCCCTGCGGTACTGCTCCTCCACTCTGCCACTGGCTGCTCATGGCTGACCGTGTGCAGCCGGATGCTGCCGTCCCCACAACCCACCTGGGAAAAGGTCAAAGCAAATATAATACATATATATTTTTAGGAATTGAGTTTGAGTTAAAGCTTTAGAGGTGTTTCCCCCTGTTTCCAGTTGTTATGCTAAGCTTCTGGACTTATCTGTTAAAAAACATACTAGATTTAAATTCCTCTTTTCCCAAAATAAAGACCTTTCCTTATAATTTAGAAAAAACTGCACTCTCACCAAGAACATGTTTTGCCTGAAGGGAGAAAAGTGGATTGAGTTGACATCAACCGGTCGGACTCCGGCCTCCTGAAACCTGTAGAACTTTGGAGTAGCCTTCAAACTGTGACTCGTTCCGTGATTGACCAGACCCTTGGACAGAGAGCACATTGTCACATTACTAATCATGATCCACTGAATATTTTTAGATGATTTATTTAAAAATACTTATGCTCACCATATTGGTGCCAATGAAGAAATGATTGGAGTCAGATGGGAGAAACTTTAGATGAAGAGTCTGTAACGGGCCTGTTTTCACTGCGTCTCTCTTTGACACCCTGAAAACCAGACGGGGCGAGAGAGGGAGTAAATAAATGACAAAACCAGAGGTCAAGGGTCAAAACGTTCCTGGCAAAAAACTAGCTGGGCAACACTGGAATATGACACCTCATGCATCACATTCACACTGCACCTATATGAGCACTCATACAGCATGTCCCTATCGAATGCGGAGGTGACAAAAACAACTGCCCGCCAGACGTGGCAAACAAGATCCCATGACCGAGGCAGAGCAGCTGTGTGGCACCGTGCAAAGACAGTGTGGGGTATTTTCAGCCCGGTGCCTGGCAGTGACGGATGCATCGCCGGCTATTTATCAATCTCACCTCTCAGCAGTGAGCAGGGAGGAGCTGTGAAGCAACTTCACTTTGCCCCCAGGCCTGAGCCCTAGAGGAGAGAAAGAGCAAAGTTGAAGCTGGCGCCACATGTATGTGTGTGGGAGAGAGAGAAAGATGAGTATGTCGATGGAAAAAAGAAAATACTACACGTGTTACCTAGATCTGTTGGAGAGCCGGCCTCGTTGGCTTTTGGGAGCTCCACCACCACCTGCAGGACAGAGATAGAAAATCATGCAAGTCCATCGTGGCACATCTTTTCTGTTAAGGTAGATCTATCTGTATAAGAACGTATATCAATGTGATAATAAGGATATAAGGAAGTGTCTTATTTCTGTGGTTTTAAGGGGATTTTTGAAGTGTGATGGAATGAAGTCTGTGTGTTCACATTATGAGAATTGGTGTGGGGCCAAACTACAATAATTCACTTTCTTGTGTTTTTGCACCAGTTCCATCTCAGGCTGCATGTATGTTGTATGAGTCTCACCCTCTAACTCTTCTGTCAGTTTGTTAATCTCCGGTGGAGGGAAACAAATATGTGGAATCCACTTTGTCACTCAACTTACCCAGAAATTCAAAACCCCGCTTTCATCCAGAGAAGCCAACTGGAAAGACAGTCCTGAAGATTCTGGATGACAAGAAACAGAAGAACACTCAATGAAATGTAAAGCCAACTGTGAATGGCAAAAACATATGGCATGTATAGAAAATGATACTGAAGTGCTTAAATTAATGTGTTAACATTCCATACCTTCCTCAGATGCCAGCAGGGGGACCTCCGGCCTCAGGCCCCCTGCTGCGGTGGAGGGAACAACTTCTACAGACGACACAGACGATAAATGGGCTGAGGCGGCCATCACTGCGCCTGCGTTGACAAGGCAAGAGAGGATATCAGCACACAGTGAATCATCACAAATGTTATATAAGAAAACAGCCTCTGAACCTTTAGTGAGAGAAAGGGCTTATGAAAGGGCTGATGCTTGCTTCATATTGCCTGCTGACATTTAGTTTGCTGGAACTGCAGTGACAAGAACAGAGATGGCTAAGAGAAAGATTAGGGCCGAGAAAATGCTTTTAAAAGTTGGCAGTTGCATAAATTGGCCTCACCAATGTTGTGGTATAATTTCAGCTCCATCTTAATATAATGGCACTATTTGTAATGTAGACGAACACGTACATTTTCTATTATTTGATCAATCATCAGTGTTCATATTCTTGGGCTGGAAATAAACAACTACCACTGGAGACATACTAGTGGAGAAGGTAGGCTGTCTGAAGGTCCACTCCTCCTCCCCTATCTTCAGGCAGTAGTGGTTACTGGTCTGCTCCCTCAGGTCCCACAGCACCACAGAGCCAACTGATGTGCCTGCAAACACCAATATGGCCTTTCCAGGGCTGAAACAGCAACACTGCACCTGGGACCGTGGAGTTAAAACAGGGAGACATTGGTTTCAGGGCATCTGTTATATTTTGAAGGCCAAGCAGCACATCAGGAAACTTTCTTGTACAACAACAAAAATGAAGGGTCCTGTCAAAACAATATACAGTTTTGAGGAAGAAAGTGTTAGAATCTATATGTGCTGCCCTAAAAGTAGGTCTTTAATTTTATTGTGACTTTAAGAATTAGCATTTACTACAGCAAATGTTGCTATATCTACCTCTGATTCATAGACAAGGATCTTCTGAGGTCTGGACGGTTCCCAGATGTTCCAGATGCAGATGAGGGTGCAGCTGTCGAGTCGCACAGCACTGGGTTTGGTTGTAGGTGCGTGGACGGACATCATGGTGTGCCTCTGGACTTCAGAGAAGTGCACCAGGCTGATGTGGCGACCTGCGATCGACAACAGTGAGAACAACCTGGGTCACGTGAATTTGTGCAGGTTATATACCGTCTGTTCTAAACAACTGTTATCATCTAAATAAAACCACGAGGTATGATTAAATAAAGGCACGAATACAGTGCCTTGTGATTTCTCTGGTTGTGGTAAATACCGTAAAGAAAAGGCAACTTTGTGTTGAGCTGTAAACTTCCATCGCTGAACGACAGGGTGTCTTTTTGAGTCCTCAACTTGCTCAGGGATTTTCTCTCAGCTTGATTCTCTTCCAACAGGACGACCAGGACCTTGATTCAGTCACATCATGCAACAGAAGTTAATAAAGTGAAGTCCTCATGGAGGCAGTAAAGAACTATGTAGCGTGTGTGTAAGAGGATCACCTGCGAGGCTGAGCGCAGAAACGCTGACAGACGCTGGGAATCAAAGTTCATTTCGTACATGTTTCTCCCTTGAGCTTCCTGAGAGAGGTTTGAATCTGTGAAAGCATAATAAACACGGTTATTGAACTCGACTTGTAAACAGTGAGTTGATGAGAGAATCATTGTGGCGTTTCCTCACCTCCACAGGCTCCACTGTGTTCTGGAGGATGCTGTGTCCACCTCTCACTCACTTCTATCTCCTCTGTCTGAATGTCTCGATCTGCGTTATCCTCATTACACTGAACATAAGCCTGCGATGGAAGAAGACACAATTTATTATTCAGAAATTGCCTTTTTTCTTTTCTTCTAAAATTTAACGACATGTGTCTGTGTGAAGAAAGAGAAGCAACTGAATAAATACTGACCTGTTTTGTATTTGCGGTTCCAAAGGTTCTAATGTACATATCGTATTCATTTACAGGTGGGAGATCCAGAAGGGAAACTGTCATTGAGAAATCCAGATCAATTAATTTGAGCAGCTCTGTGCTGCGTTTCCTGTAAACAGAAAAAAACAAAACTTAAATCGAAAGTAGAAGAACAAGTCTTAAAAAATGTGCACTATATTGATATTCCTCCAGAGGTATAATGCCACATTACAATGATCCATTTCCCATTTAATACAAATAAGAGTTCTGAAGTGAACTTACTTCTGTTTTGAGGCAACCTTCTTGCTGACTTCTCGCTGTTTTGCTGCCACAAAGTCGATAAACTTGCCGCGTTGAGAAGCTCGACTTTGGTTCTTTTCAAGTCCTATTAAGAGAGCAGTGAGAAAACATCATATCTCAAGTAATTGTCTTCTGATCAAACATGAGTATAACAATATGGATGGACAGTGACATGTGATAACACCAAATGCAAGTGTTAAACGATATCTCCCAGGATGATTAAATATAAAGTAGAACCGTACCTGTGGACAATTTAGGTCCGTCTTCCTCCTCTCTACTCGTACTCTGTGTGGAATGATCTGTTCCAACTCTCTCGTTCTCTTCATTCATTGCTTTCTGAATCGCTTCAATCTCTTTTCTTTTTTGTGCTGTAACTTCTTCTCTTTCTTCCCCCACTGGTGAAGGCTCCTCTGACTCCTTCTCATCCTCGTCTTCATTTTCACTTGGATCCATCTCCTCAAAATCCTCCTCATAATCCTAGAAAAAACATGTTTAATGACAAATTTGAAAACCAACCGAGAGGCTTGAGATTAAAAATACATACACTTGGGAAAGCTCTCAATACTCACCACTTTCTTAGAATGTAAATCGATAACAGCATGCAAAAGCAACAAAAAAATAAGTAAATAAATATTACAAAACAACAATTAAACCCTAAGAGAAGGATCCAGAACACAACCGTATATTTTTAAAGTTTGCAACATATTTCATAAACATATAAATATTTCTGTTACCTCAAAATCATCTTCATATTGCTGGGCAACCGAATCGTCATCATCAACAACCTGTGGATGTGATATAAATACATGAAGGAGATATTTTAAATACTGCAGTAAAGCGTACAGATGCATTTCAGGATGATGTTTCACTCTAATGCAGCTGGAAGTAGAAGGAAAAGCAAACTGCAGTAATGAGTCCAGACAGTAGGTGGCTCTCAGACCAAATACTCTCCAACCAGAAAAGATGTTTTTATATTTGAGCTCCTAAATTGGTACAAGACGATGCAGTATGAGCTAAAGCAAGGTTTGTTTACATGAGAGCAAAGCAAAGCATATCTGGCTGATGGAATAAATTGTACGGGGCATTCAATTATGGTGAATATGGTTGAAATCAATAAATAAATTAGTCCCCATAGATGCAAAAGTGGATTTGTTTGTCCTTGAAGGATGTGAGCAGGGCAACAAAGCTAAGATTCTTACAGGCTCTTCTGTGTCTCCTACATCTTTCACATCACTAGATGTCCAGAGCTCAGTCTCAACTTCCTGATTGGACAAGTGGGAGAAGAAAGCCATAGAAGCAATCAGGGAATCCACTGTGATAGATCAATGTTATGAAGGCCATAAAGGAAATGTATGGTTCTACTTACCTCTGCTTTCACTGTATTAGTCTCAGGCCTATGACTCTTGTCAGAGACTGATTTCTTGTCTCTTTCGTTTCTCTCTGGGTTTTCTTCTTCTCTGTGCCTTCCTTCTCTGTGCTTTCTCTCTGGATCTTTATCCTCTCGGTGTCTCCTCTCTCTCTGTTTGTCCCCGTCTCCTCGCTCTCTGTCACCACGACGATGTCTCTCCTCCTCACCTGACCTCTTCGCGTCTCTAGATTCACTGTCGTGCTTCTTCTTTGGATCCTGGAGAGGAGCATTCTGTGAGTTGTTTTCCTTTTGTTAAAATGGATAATACTGATGGACAATCCTTATGAATACAGATGCTTACATCACGTCCTCCTTCTTTAGGTCTTCTCTCTCTCTCCTCTTTATGCCGTCTGGGTTCTTCTTTGTACTCTTAAATCAGAAAAACAGACATAAAGACCTCCTATAAACATCCTTATTGTTTAAATAAGGTTTGATATATTAACAAACTGCTTTACCTTTGCCTCTTTCCTCTTTCTGCTCTGAAGGCTTCCTGTCTCCATGTCTTTCTCGCCTTTCTTTGTCAGTCCTTTTTTCCTCACGTTCATCTTTGGGTCGCTCTCTCTTTTCCCTGTCGTTCTTTTCTATCCAATCTCTTCCTGCGTTTCCACTTTCCTCTCGTCTCCTCCTCTCTCTTTCAGTCCTGTGCTCTTTGTCTCGTTCCTCCCTCCTCCTCTCCTTTTCCCTCTCTTCCCTCCCTTTGTCCCCGTCCTCCCTGTTCCGTCTCTCTCCATCCCTCACCCTGTCTTTCTCCTTGTTTCTATGCCTCTCCTGGTCTCTCTCCCGATCATGCTTGTCCTCTCTATCCGTCTTCCTGTCCTTATTCCCTCCATAATCATCACTCTGCCTTTTCCCATCCACCAGTCTGTCTTTTTCCTTCATTCTCTCCTTCTCTTTGTCCCTCTCATCTCTTCTGTCCCTTTCCTTATCCCCTCTCCTGTCTCGTGAGCCCTCTTTCCGTTGCTCAACATGTCTGTCTTTTCTGTCTCCCTCTCCTCTCTCCTTCGTGCTCTCCCTCTCCCTGTGTTTGTCTCTCTCTCGTCTGGACTCCTTCTCTGGGTCTCTGTGGCGTCTCTCTGTGGATTCCCCAGCACCGTGCTTCCTCTCGCTGTCGTCTCGCCTCCTAACTCGCCCATCGCTTTGTCCCTTCTCCTCCTGGAAAACGATAAAGATTTCACTTTTTAATAATTTCTCTGTGTTAGAAACCCAGTCATCCCTCCTGCAGGGCATTTTAACACTCACACACTTACCCTGACATATCGTCTCAGGTCCTCCGGTCTCCATGTGTCTTCTTTGGTCAGTTTCTAAATAAACACATCATCTTGCATTGACCGGATTTCAATAACAACAACACAAACAGCGAGACAACATCAGACAACAGTGTCAGTAGGTTCCCACGGCGGACACGACACTTTCTACTAGACAAACACACTTCCTGGTTGTAGCCTAACACACATAGAGCACTCACCTTGTCACTGTGCATGTTCTCATCCGGGTTTTTTATTGCTGGAGCTTTTAGAACCACCGTGAAATTAGCTCGTATGTTTGTAGCGACGCCGCCATGATGGGGCCTCTACCGCGCATGCGCAGCTGCTCGGAAACCAAGGAGACCGCGTCACTTCAGCCTGACAACAGGATTATTAATGGAGAGCGGAGCAGTCGATGTAATCAACACCCAGTTTCCACGGGGACTTTTTAAGCCATTTAATCTTCCACATCTTTTAAAAATATGTTATTCTATCAACTTTAATATCAGGTTCGCGTGTTTGATGCTAGAAGATGTTTTAAGGTGAATTTAGGTGTTTAAAATGCGAAAACCCTATTTCGATCGATTTCTATGTGCTCGTCATTTCTAATATAACATTTGAAAGCGAGCTAACCGGAGCTAGCAAGCTGCTAATCAACACATGTTTTAATATCACTCATGTTTATTTTCATATGTGTGTTTTAAGAATAGCAATGTTTAATTCATGTTTCTGCAGCGGCTCGCCCCCCGCCACTGGACACCAGGTGGCGGTGTTTCTCTGTTTGTCAGCTGGGCTCCACAGAGACAGCTCTGGGAGCGCACACAGCAGCGGGAGCCTCCTCATTCATTCCCCGGGTGGAGGCAGGGAGACTGCGGACTGGGACCAGTTGATTCCATGCGATTCTCTTAACGGAATGCGGCTCTTGGATTTTAACCGGAACCAGGGGGGATTCCTCGGGATGCGATGGGCTGGTGTGCAGGTGAGCTAAAGAGAGCTCCGGTGCGACCGCACATGGGAACCGAGTCACAAGACCGTGCCCCCATTTTTTACATTTCCACAGTTTGAACTCCGGGACACCGGAGCATGCCGAGGGCCAGCATGACCGCGGCGCGAGGAGCCAGCTCGCCCGGTGTCTCGCCGAAACAGAACGGACTCTCGGCGCCGAGCCCCGCGGAGAAGCCCGGGGACAACTTTCCCCATCCCTCGGCGGGGAGCGCAGCCGAGGACGAGCCGCTGTCCTCCGCCGGCGAGCTGACCCAGACCTGGGTCCACTTCGCCAAGACCTTCGTTCTGATCTTCCCCATTTACGCACTGGGCTATTTCGAGTTCAGCTTCAGCTGGCTGCTGATTGGACTTGTTGTGTTTTTCTGGTGGCGGAGGAACACGGGGGGGAAACTCGGGAGACTCAACCGGGCTCTGGCTTTCTTCGATCAGGAGGAGAGAGGTGTCAAGCCGAGCCTGGCGACCTCTGATCTACCACCATGGGTGAGTGGAGGAGCACAGCTCAGGGAATCACCTCCACACACACACACACACACACATACAGACACACACCTTACACCTGAGCTGATCTCTGAGTGTTTTTCTCGACATACTTTTTAAGTGTCCAGGAATAAAGAAACAATCAGCTGTCAGGAGCAGGAGGAGCAGCGATGAGCTGTAAAGCCACGATGGAGCAGCTGTGCCTCCCAGCAGTGACATTACACTGAGCCCCAGTCTAAATACAGCAGGGTACAATGGTGAACCAGACACCACGCTGGTGGAGGAAACATGCCCACAGGGTCCCTGTTATTTTGGGAGGCAGAGTCCTATCTCCCTTGTAGTGCACTCACTCTATTCTTATTGCTGCAACACCATCCTGGCAGAAAGTGTTGGATAACACTGGGGCTCTTGACTTTTCCTTGTCAGGGTTAATAGTTTATTGGTTAGGATTTAGCCCTGGACTCGCTCCTGGGCCCTCAGCAGCCCCTGGATATAAATGGATGCGATAACATAGGTCGCATTTAATGAAGTGGTACCCAAACAGAAAAGATACAGTGTTTTAGAGCTGAGGCGGACAATAGTATTATAGTTCTATATGAAGAAATGCATCTAGTCCCCTGCAGAGACTTTAAACAATGATAATAAAATAGTTGTTTACATTCTATACGAATCGATCCATCCTCAGTATACTTGAATTGGAGAAGTCAACGATTAACTGACTGTGCTCTATTTTATTTTTCCAGGGCAATGTATTTCCCTGGGGGGGAGGGTGGGGGGGATCTTAGTCAATTAGAACGATTTATTCTTCCTAAAACCTTGTTATATCGTCTCAGGGGCCTGGTTTGTTAAGACTGAAGTTAATCGAACACCATCCAAGGTCAAAATACAGCCTGACAATTGCATATTCCAAGGAGCTCCAAGTCTCTTTTGCTCAACTTATCAAACTCTAAATACTTTTTGTTTTTATCAGAGTCATCCCAGAGTCTCAGCGCAACTGGGATGGGATGCTTGGTGCAGTCTCGTGTTTTGAGAACTGCTAAAAGCTTATTCTGCTGACACATGAGCGTGGAGGATGCACTGAGACTATTAAATGGGGGAGTGGTGGAGTTCGATGGCAAGGGGATACAAATGTATGCCACTTAGAGGAAAGAGGCATCATCACAGGGACCTCAGGCCACCCCTGCTCTGAGTCTGTGGTTTATAAGCGAAACAGTAAGTCAAGCACTACTTTACATATATCACATGTCATATACTGTTAGTAGCTGGGCATCCATCACATCACAGGAAATTACATGACAACATCCAGGGGGGTGTCACAGTGATGGATCAGTCTGCTTCAGACTCACAAGCTGAGCACGTACCAGTCCCGTCAATGCGCGACTTTTACCAGTTAGAGTCATAACTCCTCAATCTTGGCAAATGAATCTCGACAGAGATGGCATTGCTTTTACAAAACCTTTTTTAGTGCCTTACACACTTTCCCCCGAACGTCTGCTGCCAAATCCTGCCAAGCAGTATTCACACAGAGTGGCTCTCTGGCCGGCTGCTGGAGCAGATACTTGCACTCAACAATGTCCTGTGTTTTAGTTTGATGTCGCACAGGAATGAAAAGGAAAACAATGCACATATAGTCTCACAAGCTGCTGTTTCATTTCATTTACAACACTGTTGTCGGATTGACCTTTACCAAGCATTAAACCAGTTCTTCATACAGTGACACTCCCAATACATTATTGTGCCACAGGTACTATGAGGATGACAATGGTCATAGAGATGTTTATTCAAGTATATGTTTAATACTGAGGCAGTAGTTACTGGTGCTGCATTGACGTACACTATATTGAAATGAAATATTCTGTCCCCTGGTCTGTTAATGAGGTGGAAAGACATGAGAAACATTAATATAATTCAGTCCAGGTCAGCACTTCTGCCTGAAAACCTCCCGATAAACTAATACAGTCCACTTCTTACAGAGTCGATATTATCTTTGTAACAGTAAGATTGTAATATCCTGGATGCTGGTGTCTTTTCAAATATTCAATTAAAACCAAACTTTTCGTAAAAAAGTTCAAACAAAATTCAATTGTCCATTGAACTGTTTATTTTTTGTGTCTTTCGTGGCACAGCGGTTAAGAAAGAGGCCGAAATGCTGTTGTTTGACCTCGGCTGGATGTCAGTTAAGTGAAAGCTGCTTTAGTCTGGAGGAGTCAGATGGTCTGAATTGCAGTCGGCCTCTCAACGCACCCCTGTCAGAGCGACTTATGAGATGTAGAAGTTTTAGAGGTAAACATTGTGTGTCTTAAAAAGTGATACAACTGTCCATGTCCGCTAAATCAAACTGTCCCCGCTCCGTTTGTTCAGGGAGCTGAGTTTTCGGAGTGAAATTAAGTATTTAAATATTTGTCTCTACACTCTTCGTACTGATTATAGGGAGTTTGAACTTGTGTTACACCAGCATCTTTGTTATTCAGCCACAGCCATTGTGTGTCTGAATAACAAAGATGTTTCGCTCGCACTTTTTTAGCTTCACAGCTTTTCTCTGGCAGCACTTAACACAGAACACGAGTCTTGCTGGATGAACCCTCCATCGCTTCTCCCACATCTTCTGAATAGGGTCAATTTGTCAGGTGTGATAAAGAAGCCCTGCCGGTATCCCGTCCAGTTAACTGCATCGTTTCCTACTCTGAACTGAACCATGGGCCTGATTCTGTCATATTATCTTGAACTTTGTGTTCCCCCGTCTCCTCGCTCCCGTCAGTGCTTCATCCACACTTTGACGTAAACGCTGGATAAGCACTTTGGCGGGCTGCTCCATGAGGAGCAGTTCTGTCCCGTCATATCTCACCAGCCCTCCCAGCGGGTTGCATCCCTTCATCCTGCAGCTGAGATGAAGAAATAAATGCCTCCAAGTTTGTTGAGGCGGAGGGGCAGCTTTGTGTATCTGTTATATTAAGGGGGCTTTTACCTTGTTGGACACCTTGTTACTTGTTATCGACTTAATTTCGGGTATTTCCCTTTGCTCATGTAAAATCAATGGCTGATTTGCTTTGGTCGTTCAGAGTCATTAGTCAAAGTGCAACTCAATAAAATTCCCTTTAACCCGATATAGTCGTCCTAATAACACAAATAACAGGAGTGCATCTTGTTCACACTCAACATGTGAAAATACAGTAGATCAATTCTTAGCTTTTTACTCATCTGGTGTGAACAAAGATGGTAAAAGAAAGCTCATATAATCAATATATTCTTCTCTATGAACGATTATTATATTGATGGATCCACAAAAGTGGTGCTTGGTGTCTGGCTGCAGTAAAGGTCAGAAAACACTGCCTCCTCCATGTTAGTGGATGAGACACGGACCAAACTAAAAAGTCAGATTGCAAATATAATTTTTCTCAAGGATGGTTTCTGTGTAATTAGTTATTTGATGCTATAAAAAGGGATGAAACATCTTTCTGGGTGCACTTTAAATACCTCATTCCCTGACAAGATTTGTTTTTTGACTTACTAATAACTGATGATGTTCTATTTAGCTATACTTTGAGTTCAGTGCTCATTAGCAACATGTTGGTGCACTAACATCTTAGCATTGTCACTGCAAGCTTGTTAGCATTAGCTCAAAGCATCAGTGTGTGAAACTACAGCCTCATTGTGCTGCTGGTGTGGCTGCAGTTTATCTTCATCTGTGTGACTTGTCTCCCCATAAAAGTACATAATGTCCTATTTGAATAGGTCACTTGAAAGCCCACTGCAGATATAACATATTCAAACACAAGTAGCAGCTTTGAAATGTATTCAAAAATATAACAATGATTTTGCACTTTGGGTAATTCAAGAGCAATTTGAAACAGAATGGGACAAAAGAGAGGAACACACTACTCGTTCAGTCCAGTGCCAACAGTTAATAGCATATCGACCTTCTTGTTTCCATCAGGACGAATCTGCACCTTGGCTTCTAAAGGCAATGATTTTATATGAAGTGGTAATTGTCTACACTGAAAATGTAATTTCACAAATTTCGATGCAGGTGAATTAATGCAACCATGAACTTTAAACGTATAATTCCAGTGGTAAAAAAAGAAAAATCTTACCATATAGATTACATGTGGATTTTGCCTTGAGAAATGCTGCATTAATCAGACTCATTGAAAGCAACACATCTGCTCTGTTTCTCCACCGCAGGTGCACTTCCCAGACGTGGAGCGAGTGGAGTGGCTGAACAAGGTAAAGAATTGAGCGGCTGTCTCTTTCATTTGTTTGCTTGAATGAAAACTGGAGGTAAAGGGGATGTCTGCTGCCCCTCTCCTCTTCCCACTGGGGCTGTGAGCGGGGCCACGCCGAACGCTGCACATCCGACTTAACATGCAGCTCCATTTCTACGGCGCTGTAAAGTGCATTAACCCTTGCGAATCCCCATGGCAACAACCTGGATGTTCATGTTAAAGCTCTCGTGAGTGCGCACTGTGCAGGCATCACAATGTAATTAGTTATTGTCTCAGCTTGACACGGTTGAGTAAATGCTTGTCCACTTATTGATTTGAAAGTATCTATATCATTCATGGTGCAAGAGATGACATGACGGAATTAACCTAAGGAGGGTGAGGTTTGATTTTGTGATGTTCATATGCCGTAAAGCATCACACAATGCTATAAAGTGCACATACGTGTACATGCCCTTAAGTTCCATTATGCAAAGTGAACCAGCTTTTAGTCTGTCAACATCAACTCTCTGTAATGTATGTTTGAAGTTGAGTCCTCTTCCTGTTTCCCCTCAGACGGTGAAGCAGATGTGGCCCTACATCTGCCAGTTCGTGGAGAAGCTGTTCCGCGAGACCATCGAGCCGGCGGTGAAGGAGTCCAACGCCCACCTCAGCACCTTCTGCTTCAGCAAAATCGACTTGGGAGAAAAAGTGAGCAGCCCCTCAGCTTTTTCCTGCATGGCGCTCTCGGGCACTGCCACTGATCACATGTTGTTCCAGAGGCAGAAACAGCCTACCAGCAGCAGGTGCCGTTGGGACAGCTGGCGAGGGGTGTGTTGGAGCCTGAATACGTACACGCTGGCACGTGGGCTTGTTTCATAAATAGTTTCCATGTGGGGGTCGGGAGAGGGGTCGACCTTGTGCTGACCACGTGGGCCTTACGGATGGGAGGGGGGTGTTATTGGTGTAGTGTTGATGGATTGGAGGACTGCGGTGGGCATAATGGTTTCTTTCTGTTGCGGTGTAGCCAGTGAGGGTCAACGGGGTCAAGGTTTACACCGAGAATGTGGATAAGCGGCAGATCATCATGGATCTACAGATAAGGTGAGTGAATCAGATCCATGTTTAAATCTCTGGTGTGTGTGTATGTGTGTGTGTGTCATAATGCAAACTGTTGATGTGGAGACACCTACTGTTGTGAGTAACTGAAAGAAGGTACACTTGCAGGTGGTTATCTATCGTGTCACTGTTGCTGGTGTGATCCAATTTAAAGATGGTTTCAAGTTTGATCTCTGTAGCATCTTTCTGATTCTGGTTTAGAATCAATCAATTATAATAAATACAAAATATCTTTTATATATTTCAATCCTGGTTACTGTAAAGGTTTTAGTAAACTCTCCTTGAGCAGCTACTTCGCCAGAAATTCAGCAGAAGACCATACGTTTACAGAGCAGCCAAATAAACTTAAACAAACAAGGCCATCATAAGTCTTTTTCATCCTTCCATGCACCAATGTAGAAACAGTAACAGGGCAATTAAAAAAACTGTGAAAAGGGTTAAGGCATCTTTGAGCTTTTATGTCCCAACCGTTTGCATGAAGCTGTGAGAGAAGCCAGAGACTGAATGAGCCTCTGGAGGAAAAACGCTGTGATGAATGTTAGTGTTTGTTCAGCAGGAGCTTTTCAAACAACTCCACAACGACAATGAATAAAACATAAACTCACCAGGATGTCTAAAGTGTCACTAGAAATATTTGTCTGTTTTTTGTCACTCAGCTTTGTTGGCAACACGGAGATAGATGTGGACATCAAACGTTACTACTGCAAAGCCGGGATCAAGAGCATCCAGGTGAGGACTTTTGCTTTTGTCTGACTTGTTTCACATCCTCACACAGGATCGTTTTCTCTAAAACAACAAGCGGCGCTGTAGTAACACAGTGCTCAATTCATTTGGACAGGAGCTTTTTTTCTTTTCATTAAATATTCTTTCATAAAAATTTGTAAATGCAGAAAGCTTTAAGTGTTCAATTGTATTATTTAATCATCCTCTGGTCTGAAAGAGTAAATTTGACTGTGGACCTCCACAGGTGGAGGAATGTTTGTATTCATACTAATGAAGCTCTCGCCCGCTATGTAACAATAAAGTTAATAACTGACATTAGACAAATAATCATGCAGTGCATCTGTGGACAGCTGTTATGAAATGTTCTAAAGCTCTGGCTCCTAATAATATTTAGCCTTGATCCCCTTTGATACAAAACAGTGTCTCCTTGTTTTGTTAGTCTCAATGCTGTGTGCAACATTTCTGTGTGACTACGTGTAAAATTATTATATCACAATATAAAATAATCCTTGTCATTGCAGCAGCCCAAGTTCAGAATAACTACAGGTAGAAAAAAAAGTGATTAGAACTGGAGTAGCACTCATACCTCCGCAACGGCCCAACAGTCCCCTTAAATCAAATTGAGCTGCACCAAGTTGCACAAAGTCGTATATCAGAGCCATAAATATGCTCTCATCTAGATCCATCCATCTCAAAATGTTAAAGAAAGTGGGAAAACAAACCCTGGATCCATGCACACTGCATCCTTCCTCCAAGTTTTGTGGAAAGCTGTGTTATAGTGATTGTGCAATGCTGCCAACTAACAGAGAAACAAACGCTGATTAGAACATAATCCCTTGATGGAGGCTATAAAACAGATGAAATCGAGCAATATAAGAACATTCAGACTCCGCAATTAGATGCTCAAATGTAAAGAAGTGCAATCATGACAATCTAATGACTGTGCAGCGTCTGAGAAACACGGATTTTTTAACATAACTCTGCTTCTATCTGTGTTTTCACTGGTCTCACTCACCTGGTACGTTTGTTACGAGGAAGAGATCTCAGCAGATAATTCAGCTCTCTTTAAAATCCTGATCTTTTTGTGTGTTTCCGATGCGGTGAAACTCAGGGGTAAGGAAAGAAACAATCAGCGTGTCACCTTGTTAGGTCTCGTCCCTGGGAGACATTTGTTGCGCACTGGCCTCATTATGTTACTCAGGCAGACCCACATTTCTCTGCAGCTCATTATCGAACACATCAGTCTCCATCGAGCAGGTCTACGTTACACAGAGATCACAATGCTTACATTACTATTTTTGATGGATTTCGAGGTTAAGTCATTTCTCTAAACAAATCCCTTGATTAAGACCCTTCTGTTTCTGTGAGTCCCTGCTGGTCCATCTCTTGTGTAGATAACCCTGACTTAAAGACGCTATTATTCCTCGAGACAGTTTTGTCAATACAGTGATAAATAAACACTATACCCGCGTTTCCTGAAGCGGGAAGCAAGCATAACGTCGATGGAGCACTGGGATGTGAACTGTGACATTGCTGCAAAAAGAGGAAACTAACATTTCAGATTAGTGCGTGAATTCTCACACCCAGGTGAGGTGTATGCGTCAGTTCAATGTGAGGTCACCTCGAATTCCTGCTTATTTGGGATTTTCTTCCATTTCAAGATGACAAATTTCCAGATGAGTTATCCAAGTTTCAAACAATCGATCTGTCAAATTCAGAATTCAAAGATCCTCTTGTTTCCCCGCTGAGGATTAGAGCAGCTGTGCGGCGTCCACATGACACATCCAGCGCTTCCAACACTATAATCCCTGCGATTGTCGTAATATGTTATGGAGAAGGTGGAGGATGACACAGGGCAGGTGTGAAGACAGGCTGCGATCGGGTTTCCGACCTGTCACGCGCTCCGGCGGCTAACGGCTCCACCGCTTTTGGAATGTCAAGGGCCAGGATGGTGTCAGTTCCCTTTAAGATCTGTCGTGGTAAATATGTGTGTGCATGTGTGTTCCTCTCGTTTCCATAGATCCACGGCGTGTTGAGAGTGGTGATGGAGCCGTTGCTGGGTGACATGCCGCTCGTCGGAGCTCTGTCCCTGTTCTTCCTCAAGAAGCCAGTAAGTACAGACGTCCATGGCTGGAAACTGCAGGTCACAGAGAGAGTTACACCTGAATAAATGCAGTATGATTAGAATAAATGGATTTCCTGGTCTTAGCAGCGGTTCAAAGCACTTTGCACTGGAGACACATTCACCAGCTATTTACACACGCTGACTATATCCTGTGTTTTTCTTTCACACATTCACACTCGGGCAGAAAAGCTGTTAACATAGGGTTCAGTTTATTGCCTCAGGACTCCTCAGTGCGCAGTGGAGGAGCCGGGGATCAAATCAACAACCTGCTGCACACTAGAGGATAATCGGGAAGATTATGAATCTGATCCAGTTCTCACGACGGTCAGACATAGGGAGGCTAATTTAATATGAAAAGACCAGTGTTTAAGGGAAATAAGTTTAGGTGATGTTTTCACTGACCCGAAAACATCACCAACCAGATGCTGCGACTTGTGTTTAGAACATAAGAAAATCCTCTTGTGTGCAGCAGGCATTAAGGGAGGACCATCTCAACCTCCTTAGCGAAATCTATTAAACTGAGATTTGAATACTATTTGGATATTAAAATACAAACCCAGGTATTTGAATCTTTTCCAGCAGTTAAAATGGTGCAGCAGTGTAACACACAATGTTTGTTATTATGTTATCTGACATCTTACTCAACATTTTACTGTGAATATCCCAACTGCCTGGATGTCTTTTATCCCATTAGTGTTTTATTGCGCCTCATAAAACTAATTGCTTGCTGCGTTCCTACTATGCTTCTCTGAATAATGGACATACAGTGGACCCAGAGTGTTAATTTCATTATTCAAATCACAGCTGAATCACAGTAGGAGGTACTTTTTTAACATTTCACAGTCTCGACTACCAGTTAGTTTTTACCATTACCAGCTGCTTGCATATCAACTATTCCTCAGTGCGAATGCCATTAATATTCCTGTGAGAAACCCCTGTGCAGAGCCACTGCTGCACAGCTGCAACATGTTTGACCAGGATAATCCAGATGGGAGGACCCAGTGGAACTACAGCAGAGCTTTAAATAGCTGCAGATGAACACAGCCCTAGTTTGGCAGATTTCTCTGCACACCCTGCTAACGCTCACGGTGAAGATGTTACTGTAGGAAGCTGCAGGGTGAAAACAGCAGTTAATAAATGCCAGTGCAGTCCCACATGTATACACACGCACACACTAATGCATCTAAATATTCCTCCTGCTTCCAGTTGAGGGATATTAAACTGGTAAACTGAATGGAAAAAATAGCAACTCTGTTCTGAGGAACCCCAATAACTCAGCGTGCTTTCCTCAGGGGGCCTTAAAAGGTCGGATCCTGAATGCCAGGGGAAACATTTCCAGACCATGAGAGGTCTCAGCCTCGTCTGCCTGAGAGGTTTCACTAATGCGACTCAGTGCAGTGTAAATAAAAAGACGTAACACACACGTTGCTGAGGGATTGTATTGCTCAAGCACAGTTGAACAAACACTTTATGTGATGACTCATGAAGCAGAGTGGAGAGTGGAATTCTACTGTTATTAAGAAAAAACATTTTGGGCAGAAATCATTTGAAAAAAAAACCCAAATTTGAAATATTTGTTTCTCAAATTTAAGGATTTCCAGCTTTTCTCTGTTGGATATCACATCAAATTTGGATTTTAAATGAGCTGTTCTACATTGTTTATTCACTCTCTTGATGGAAAATGAGAATTTTGGTACCGCTCACATTAACGTGCGACCGAAGGTTTTACATTTACCATAATATCAACCAGAAAAAAGCAGGAAGTACACAATTGAGAAGCTGAAGTATCGAGTCATTTTTTAAGGTTTCCTCTTTTATCTAAATACATTTTTTTTAATTCGGTCGACTAATTGTTCCCTGACTTATTATTTCAGACTCATTTACCACTAGGTTTATATTTGGGAGATACTTGTAACCACAATAACCCAAATACAACAAGGCAAATCCAGGGTGTGTCATTCTACAGCGTTTTCACACACACACAGCCGCCCCTCCTCCGACATCACTCACAGCGCTGCAGTGCTGCCCTCTCCCCTGCAGCGCTCGGTGCATCTGCTGCAGTGGAAGCAACGTGGGCAGAAAAAAGTAGGATGAGAGAGGCTCATTAAGAAAAAATACAGCTCCTACAGCTCGGAGCGTGCAGGAGCACATCAAGGCTTTACTGAGAGAGAGAGAGGCAGGATCTGTGTGTCTATTCCAGTGTCTCACACATTTCCACTCGTACCCACATTCGAGAAGTGAATCAAACTTCAAATGCTTCAATTTGTCACCCCTGAATAAAAAAGCAGAATATAAATCAGCACTGATATCATAGAAAAGTCTCCGCCAGGCTGCAGCTGCTTTTATAAATATTTTAGTAAGCAGGTGCTTCTGTGTTCATTTCCCTTCGAGGATCTTGTGCTTTCTCTCCTGTTAAATATGTGAAGTCAGAAAAGTGTTTTTATTCTGCCAAATTCTGAGAAAATAACCAGCCAGAAAAAGTCGCACCTTTTCCCTTTTTAAATTATTAACACGGCAACCATACAGTAAAGTAGACTTAAGTTTCCAACAAAGTAAGTGTTGATTTGTATTGTTTTGCTACAACTTGTGTAGAACTCTGCTGGTAATCAGTGGAGTTTGTTGGCCATATAACAAAAAGCCAAGTGATAAATGTAGCACAGGAAAACAATAACAGTAAGTGCTGGGATATACTTTTGTCATTCACATAATTCACACCTTTCAACGTTGTGTTGAAACTGTGACGTCTTTGCTTAGTTTTATGGTTGTTTCTTGTTCTCAGGTCTCAGGTTGGAAAAGAGATCTTAATTTCAATGATTAAAAAAACAACAATAAACTCTTGTTCTCTTTTAGCTTCTGGAGATAAACTGGACCGGCCTCAGTAATCTACTGGATATTCCAGGGCTCAAGTAAGTAAATTAAAACTGGCTTTTCCTGCTATCTTACAAAGTGCCTTTGTTTCTGTAAAAGTGAAAAAGGTTTTGCGTTGGTATGAGGTTGGTCGCGTTTGGTTTCAGGAACCTGGACTCGTGCCTACTTCTCTTTCAAGCCATTAATCACTTCTGCATTATTGTGAAATCATGATCATGTACTATGGCTTTTTCATTTAGTCATTCTGAACACATTGTACCTTTCAAAGTATTATACTCTAAGCCTATTGGGCGGTTTAGGTATAGGGTGTAGGATAGATTGAATAACTTATTCTAACCTCCTTATAAACAAAGTGAAGTGTGTGTTTTCCCTTGAGACTGGCTGGCTCGTTACCTGAGGAGATAAAATCCACCAAATGCTAAATAGGTTCTTTTGGGGGAGTGTTTCCTGATGTGATGGATGCTTCAGTTCCTGGTCACAGAGCTGGACCAGACTGTTGATTTAGGTAAACCTGTTTATTCTGTCGAGCTCTTTGAGAAAAACACCCTGAGATCAAGCATTTTGTGATCTATGTGTGACTTGTATATTTATTTTACTACAAATAACCACATAAAGATTATGGCTTCATGATCGAACTGGTCTCAAACAGGTGAGATCAAGAAATGTGTTGTTGTTATAACCTGTTTACTTTGTCTTGCTTATGTTCAGTGTCCTCCCCCAGCGGGTTGTTGTGTTGTGCGAGCGGCGATTAAATGAGAGTTGATTAAAAGATGCCAACAGCGCAACACAATTACTCGCTGCTGTCCCAAGTGGTTCATACATCATTCACGCACGGACCAAATAATGGGACTCATGCGCCAGTGCTGCTGCTCTGAGACTACGGCTGGGTTTCTTATGCCCTGCTGGTGAGGGACAGACACGTTGACACAGGCCCGGCTCAGTGACCGGTCTCCCCTCAGCCCTTCTGTTTCACTGCTCCGTGGGGGGTGTAATGAATCCACGAGCTTGTGCAATCCAGCTTGTGACTGTTTGTGTGTACACATGTGGGTTGTGTGCGTGGCCGTGTGGGTTGTGGAGGTTTCCGGCAGCTGACAGACAGCATCAGCTGCTGTCGGGCCCCCGGGTATCTTCTTTAAACCCTGTTTTCATTACGCAACATGTCTCACTTGTTTATTTACATGTTAGAATGTGTTTACATTGCTGCTGTGCTGACTTGGGTTTAGAATCCGAATCAAAACAAGATTAAGAGTCTGCAGCCATGCTAGCAGCTCTGTGACACTGCCTGGATGTAGCAATGCTCAGGATGAGGATGCTAACACACTGAGGGTTTCACCACGTATACTGTTAACGATAAACTCCTTAGGAAATGTTTCCTGTATTTATAAACCAAGTGAGAAGTAGTAAATTCATTTTCTCATAGACCTATATAGATAACTGACTTATTTTTAAAACCAGTGGAGAGCGCTCTGCTGGTCATTTGAGAGAATTTCACTTTCTGGAGCCAGAGTCTGCCCCTATTTTTTATGTACAATCTTCTACACACTAAAACACAGTTGTTGTACGGCTGAATCTGATGAGAGTGTCATTAGTTGTTCAGTTTATTAGTCATGGAACAAAATATTGGCCATAATTAAAAACTTGATTCGATGACAGCACTAGAGGAAAACTCTGGGGACTGCCAAAGTGATCACAAATTATGCTCAGGGGGAGATGAACGTTTATCCTAAGTGCCACGGCAGTTTATCCAATATTTCCCTTGACATTTCATTTTAAAAACATTGTCGGTGATGGATGGTTGAGCTAGAGGAAAAAGTTAACAGACCACAAAAGTAATTTAAAACGAACCCTCACTGTCCGGTACTCCACCTCAGAGTTGTGGAGATATCAGTCTGGTGCACGACACAGACAACGCCATCCACAGGGCTGTGCTGCCAGGATAGCTAAAATGTTATTGCCTGTCAAAAGATGATGGACATTTGTCTTTTGTTATTGCAATGTTTACACCGGGGGGGCAGTCAGAGCTGATGCAGCAGGTTTACACCTTCGGCTCTCGACAGGAGAAAAAAGCCTCGGCTCTGATTAGAGTCATAATGTCTGTAATCGGCTCACAGAGCCGGCGTTTCATCGGAGGATAAGCTGATGATTGATCAAATTAATGTTTCTCCTGACTCCAGAAAAATGCTGGCAGCTAAATTGAGAGATAAGATGGAATCTTTGCTGGATCAGTGTCGCGTCGTAGAGAGGCTGAAGGAAGCTTCGGTTTCTAAAGGAATGTTTGTTTGGTTTTGTCCTGAAGGAGCCACAGAAACTTATCAGTGTTTTCACCAATTTATGATAAACAATCCACTTACCTTTATTAGAGTAATCAATTCCAGGATTGAAATTGACTGCTGGAACTTCTAATAAATACATAAATAAATCATAAATCCTGGACTCGCTCACAATCTTGACTGTGGCCCGGCTGCTGTCAAATTGGTTGTGATCCTGGTAATCACAGGATTATTAAACACTGCTGCAGAGCTGAGAGCAATAAATAGAAAACCAAACCCCATCTTCTTCAATTTTAACTTCACGTTAATAAATGAGTTTGGAATCAAGTAATTGATGTGTGTGGTTCAAAAGTAGTTTAACCACATGAAGCCTTTTGAATTCCACTGGAGGTTGAGGCAGCAGAACCACTTCTATAACTTTACTCTGCTAAACTAGGCCAGGTAGCCTTTAGCCTTATCTCCCATCTGAGGTAGCACATTGTTTACACCTGGTAAATCAGATCATGGTTTCAGGCTCTGGGCTCAGATGGGATTAGAGAAGACTTAAAAAAAAACGTAGGATCCTTCAATTCCATTTTTTAAGTAAGGGCTTTCATTCACCGGAGGATTAAATCGTATCAGTTCCCTGCTTCAATCACCATCAGCAAACTAGAAGCATAAGACCCTTTTGTTAAAGGAAACCTCTCAAGGAAAATGACGTGTATAGAATCCTCATACTAGATGGTACAGAGGAGAATCAGGAAAAGGTCTGTTATCAAGTAAGAACATGTATGTAAGTTCTAATATGTAGATCAGAGATAGGAGCACTGTCACTAACATCAACAGATGAATTGATGATTGATTTGTGATTGCAGGAATATGTGTAACTTATTTATTCTCTTCACTTTGTCAATGATCATTATTGTTTTTACCTGCACAGAATGGGGATGTTTGGATTGATGTTGATTGATTGATTGATTGACCTTAAAGATGCAAACAATCCATTTTTAAAGTTAAGAAAAGACATATTGTAACAAGTTCGGAACATCAAAATATGTTTCCGTTGCACCAAACAGGGAAAAGTTGTAAAATTAGTTCATATTCTATATTTAAATAACCATTCATCAGTTCCAGCATTATATTTATTTTTGTCTACATTTTCAAGTTCTTGTGGTTTTCCCCCCAAATGACAAATTTCTATAGCATTATATTTTAGGTTAAATATTTAAGCTTCGGCCAAGTAAATATTTAACTGTGTTTTGATTTTCTACAACTGCCCAGTCAGCTGAACCTCTGTAGGTGGATGTTCTCGGCTTGGAGAGCCTCAGTGGAACACATGAGCTCTGTCTGAAAGAATCCTTAATCCCTGTTCAACAAGAAACTTGGACAGGAGTTGAATTATTGACACCGATCACACACAGGCCGTCAGGTAGCTGCTCTACGTTCCTGCGCAGGTGTTAAGCTGTAAAGCAAAGGGGATTGGTACATCAGGTGCTCTAAGCGTCTGATTTATTAGGCCACTTGTCAAATGAGCATCTTGCCCTACTTCATGTGTCAGCACTGATGTGTTCCCTCCAGTAGCTGTGATCACTCTAAAGACAATCTCAATCTTCCAGTTGGTGTCTCGGGCAGTTTGAGAACTCTTTAGATTAGAACATCCAGATAAAGATCTATGAAGGAGTTGTTCTGTAAACACAACATCCACTTTATTCTACTTCTCCAGCGGTGCCGTGGCAGCCCGATGAATACATGGACACCCTGCCGTGACCTCACTGTCATTGTTGTCGCTCAGTGTTGAATCATTAATCATCACTGTTTCTTGGTGAGCAGCAGCAACAGGCTTGGACCGCCTCCAGTTTTCCTACCATGTTCTCACATGCAAAGCAGAAATGAACTGCACTAAACTGAGATTAACGGAGAATATTTATAACCCAAGGGCACCCTTACCGTCTTTTAAATAATTAATTGCTTTATTCTTTTTATCTCTCTTTCCCCACTTCTCTCCACCCTCCACCTCTTTCTTCACAGTGGCCTCTCCGACAGTCTCATTCAAGATATAATCTACAGTTATTTAGTTTTACCCAACCGTGTCACCATCCCTCTGGTCGGGGATGTGGAACTGGCCAAGCTGCGCTTCCCCATGCCAAAGGTACTAATGCAGTTTTGAAATGCCTCCAATTAATTCCAGTGTGTTCATAATGGCTCTTCTAACGGTCCACGCTCATATACTCAGCTGTGAAACATCCAGGGAATTCACGGTTACTGGCACAAAGCCTTGATTGGTTCTGTCTACTTTCCCTTTCAATCATAAAGTTGTTTTCAGAGATTTGAAGTCAACTCTGAGCCTTAAAACAGAACGAAGCCCAGACAACAAAAAGAGTCAAGGCTTTAGTGCTGCTGTCTGTATCCATGGCAACAGGAAACAGACAGCAGCATGTGCTAAAATATTTCTACTGGAGATATCTGCTGCTTTGACCGCCACCAAGAGGAATAATTGTAAACATTAATACATGTTTTTTCTCAATCATTGAATCAGCTAACTATTCCTCTTTATCAATATGAAGCATTAATAGAAAAATGTCTAAATAAATACAGTATGAACGCAAGGAAATAATATACAGTGTACAATACAAACTGAAAATCTGAGCATTTGCTTTCCTTCTCTATTATATATCATGTTTTAATATAGAGGTTTATTGAATTTGAATGTGATGTTTCTGTGAGTTTCAGACTGTTGATCAAACAAAACAAACCATGTTCTGTGACTTTATAGACTAAACATTTAATTGCTTAATGAAGTAAATGGTTTAACAGATCTATTAACAATTAAACTCATTTATTATAACAGCCCTAGTCTTATGTTTGTACATGTACATACACAGTCTAGCTTTTAGTGGAATGTCTAGTGGAATGTAATTAGATGCTGATCTATCTTTAATCACAAACGTCTAACTGTGGAAACAAGCCACAGTTTTTCCCCTCACTCTGCCTCACACATTCATTCCGAGCGCTGTCGGTTATGTCACATATAATCAACTCTGACTCCGCCGTGGCCTCCAAGTGTCACATGCTGCTATTTCGGAGTCGCCCCCCGTTAACGCTGTGCTCGGCGCGTGTCCGCAGGGAGTCCTGAGGATCCACTTCCTGGAGGCTCAGGATCTGGAAGGGAAGGATAAATTTCTGGGAGGGCTGATCAAGGGCAAGTCGGACCCGTACGGCATCGTGCAGATCGGCAACCAGCTGTTCCAGAGCAAAACGGTGAAGGAGTGCCTCCATCCCAAGTGGAATGAAGTTTACGAGGTGACGAGTTTGAAAGTAGTTATAATAAAAGTTCTTGCAATTCCTAATTTAACATATATAATCCGTTTGTTGATTGATTATTTAACGTTGTGTTCATCAGGCCCTGGTGTACGAGCACACGGGTCAGCATCTTGAGATCGAGCTGTTTGATGAAGATCCAGACAAAGACGACTTCCTGGGAAGGTGAGTGTCTCTCATCTCATGCTCGGCTCTGATCCTGTCGCACGTAAATCAGAAAAAACATGGTCTGGTGCTCCTCAGTGATTTGATGAGGACGAACAAGCGTTTCTTTGTTGTCTACCAGCTAACAGGGACGATAAGGCTCTGGTGTCCTGTTACTTTTCAAACTCACATCAATGTTGAAACCTTGAGACGAGGTGTCGCAGGTATCTCTGCCTGCATCGATTAAAATTAAGTAGTGATGTTGTTCCGAGGGCTGAAGGGCAAAACCGATTATTTGGCCCCAAGGCTGTAACACTACACCCGGAGCCGGCCACACGAGGCGGTCGATCAATACCTGGACTCACTCTGTTTGGATTAATAGGTGTCGTTTGTCTTTTTGATGTTTGCCATTCAAATTTAAGTAATAATGTGCCGTTATTCACAGCCTCATGATCGATATGACTGAGCTGCACAAAGAACAGAAGGTTGATGAGGTGAGACACTTTTTTCAAATTGTCCATTTTATTAGAACTGGTTGAGAGTTCACACGTTACAAAGAGTCTTTGAAATAAGAGGAAATATGCTTATTCCCCTTTGCTAGTCCAGAGTTGTATGAGAACATTGATTTCCCTTTTGTGCGTATGTAAATAAATAGAAAGCTACAGCCAGCAGTCAGTTACCTTAGCTTAGCATAAAGACTGAAAGGTTGAAACACAGCCTGGCTCTGTCCACAGATAACAAGCTCAGCCCACCTGCTGCTCTCAAGCTGCTTTAAGACATACACTGAAGTCTAGATATATTCCTGTCATTTTCCAAGGGGGCTGTATGTGAAAATGAAAATGTCAGATTCAGTTGTTCCGGAATTTTGTTGTTGTTGCTTTTCCCGCCACCCCACAAGTCAGTGTTGATGATTTAACATAAGCTGAAAGAATCATGATATAATGTGTTCATAAATGAAGTTTAGAGGTCCTGGTAGGTTCATTAAATCACCTTTGAACTCTCCCTTTAAGAAAATATCCTCCAGGTTGTTGAAACACTTCTCAAGCCATAAATGAATAGTTTGATTCCGTCAATGACTTAATGTTTTCTGACATTATTCCAGTGGTTCGACCTGGAAGAAGCTCCCACGGGGAAGCTCCACTTAAAACTAGAGTGGCTGTCACTGCTCTCCACTACTGAGAAGTTGGACCAGGTAAAATAATAACTTTTTATGATGTATCTTTCTTTAACAGAACAGTAGAAGACATGTTTCACGGTTTTACATTTGATATATGTCAGTCATGGTTATCTTACTGCCTGTCCTTCTCATCCAATCAGGTGTTGCGGAGTGTGCGGGCAGACAGAAGCCTGGCCAATGACGGGCTGTCATCAGCGCTGCTGGTGGTCTATCTGGACTCGGCAAAGAACCTGCCAGTAAGAGACTGCAATCTTTATTTTGACATTGGCAATGCTATTGTCCCGATTCTGTAGATAAATGCCCTTCTTTTAGCACTGAAATATATTTATTTTCCTCCCAGTCAAACACACACACACAAATACACACATACACACCACATTCAGCAACACCCTGAGCCATTTCAGTAAGATATTCCATTGTAGCACTCATGTTTAAATAAGGATTATTTGTCAATGTGCAGCGATGCCCCGCTCTCCTGTCACCATACTCTTTCGTGCTTTGTGACACTTCATCGCATTTTGCTTTTTATGTTCTTTGAAATTAGTTTTTTCACAGTTAAACCCACAACCAGGCTTGATTTTTTACATCGTTATCTTCCCATCCTTACTACAGCAAACCCAGTCAGAAAAGAACAAGTGCATTGTGGTTATCGCCTGTTGCACCACAAGGCTCTTCAGTTAAATGATGAGGTCATTACTTCTGAAAGATTTTGTCTCGTATAAAATAATATGAGAACCGTTAATCTTTAAAACCTCAATCTTTCAGGATTATTATGTTCTTCCAATAAGTTTTAAGAAGCGGTCATTGCATTGAAGGTCATAAAGTGACTGGAGTCCTTCGGGTTTAATATCAAATTTCAATATGACGCTTGTTGCCAATCTCAGTCCTCATAACTCTTTATTCTCTTTGCCTCTTCACCCAAGAGTGTCTTCACCGGCAGCTTAGGCTGTGGGAACTTGAGTGAGAGGAGGGCGTCTGGCCTCGTCTTTTGCGAGAGCAATACTTCGACTTATAGAACAATATTCGTGAGTCTGCCAGAGCGTTTGCATCGTGCCGGTGTTAGCATTAGCAGTGTGCAATGATGTGGATTGAACAGTAACGGGTGTTTTTTAAAACGTGTATCTTGGAGCATGTGTTAGCTGCACGACTGTAAACGTCTAATGGAAGTTTCTGGTCGTTTCCAATAACTATTAACAAGGAGCTGAAAATAGAACCGAAGACTCAGCCAAATGCCAGAGCTCATAATGATCTCTGTTATTAAAAAAAGTTGCACAGTGGCATAGACTGTTTATCAAGATGGACGACAAGCCAGCTGCGCAAAATTGAAGCCAGATAATCTTGATCGCCCTCCGGTGGATTGTTGCAGTACAGGTTATGAACTCCGCCTCCTCCATGTAAGTGGATGGAACACGTCAAATACTTTTTTACAGAAAGCTTCTCTCTGTCATTGTATGTAGTTATTCTCACATTGGACATACACTTTTTATTCAGACCTGTGTTTTCATTACAGCAGCAACTACACCATCCCTCACTCTCCTTTTTTATTTTGTACCCACATCGTACATGTTTCAACTCATGTTATTATCTGGGTCTGTCTCATGCCTCTTCTCAACCATGCCGAATCAGTCCCGTCCTACTAACTGTGGGTGTGATTTTCTCCTTGTGGCTTAAAGAGCAACCTGTCAGATTTCACCTATGACGGGTTGAAGCAAGTGTCAGTCTTTAAGGCCCTGAAGGTAATGTGGGAAAATTGGAACGGCATGTGCACATTGTACACCCGGTGTCTCTCCTGTGTCGGCCCTCGAGCTCCATCTGACGTCACGTGATTGTCACACAAGCAGAGACGATTGTCTTCTGTGCATGAAGGTGGATGGTTGCACCGTCTTGTTGTGTGTGTGTGTTGTTTGTGTTGTACACCTCTGTCTTGCTTCATGTGGATGTGCATGCAGGAGTTTAATGTTGCACTCAAGTGTTACTGTACACAAAGGGCAGTTTTCAGACTTTATTCCTTTTATGGTTGATTGAAACTGTCGATTCTTTAGCATTCACACATAGAGAACAACACATGTTGCGTTACGACACTGTAAGGTTCATCATGTCCAACTGATGTTAGAACTTAAGACCTGCATTTCAGCATAAGGATACCAGCATACTGGTAGAGTAGGAATGTAGCAGTACAACATTATCACAGTTGCTTTATAGAATAAGATCGATAAAAAGAATACCACCGAGAAAAACAATGTTAACTAGGACTGAATAAATGCTCTCATAAATTTTAAATGAGGAAACAGCAAAGAAAGATACAGAGATAAAATATTAAAATAATAGTAGCATTATAGAAGATTAAGCAACAGGAGGAAGTACTGTCAGAAATAAAAAAGCAGGTTATTATAGTGAAGACAATTCAGAAAAATACAAGTAAGTAAATATTGAATAAATAAATTAAATCTGTGAAACTGTTAACACTTGACAGATAAACAAGTATAATTCAAAATAAAAACTCCAGGGAGGCTGTGCCAGAGGCGAGAACCATAGTAATAAAAATATTCCTCACTGTGGATTTTTGAACCATGATTTCCTTGTTAAGTTTAGTGACAACATTACTGGCTAATATGCAGCTGTTCTTAACCAAGCACAGCCTCAGGTTACACAAACCCTTACTCAGAAATCAACTGCTGCATTGTTCCAGGTAGCGTGAGTCGTTTCTTGCCGTTAACATTTCCAGGAAGTGTCCAGCATCCCATTGTCACACACCCGGTGACACTCCCTCTGTGCAGCAGGGGTGGAACCCGCCGCGGCATCGCCTGTGAGTTTTATTTGGCGTTATAGGGCAAATGAAGTGCAAACACTTTCCCTCCCCTCAGTCTGTCTGTGCCGAGGACATGTCCGGAAATCTAAAATGCTGCTTAAATGTGACAAAGTCTCCTCATGGGTCTGACATCAGAACAGACACCCAGAGAACATTGGCAAATATTCTGGATGAACACGTCTCTTCTCATTGAGAGTGAATTCACAATGAGGTGCACACCAGGGTGAGCGTCAGTGCAAAACACAAGTCTTCACCCCAACAATGAAAAGTAAAATCTTAAGGAAGAATCAGTTATTTTTCTATATTTGAATTGATTACAATTATACACACTTGGGATTTGACTCCATACAAATCGATCTCTGTATAAGAAACTGCCGGGAAACACATTCACTCTAATTAGCCTCCATGTTGGTCCCATGATTAAACATGATGGATTGGCAGTGTTTGACCTTTGGCCTTTCCCCTGCAGGGCTACACAAACTGTCATGGAGTCATTTTTTCCCTCTAGAGAAAAATGAAATTGGCTTCTCTAAAACTGAACCTTCCCCCTGACTACAAAGATCTTTTCCTCTTGACGTCTCCATGATGCGTCAGCCACAGAACGCAGTATTACTCCTGCAGGACTGTAAAATAGCGAAAAAGAACAAAAAGACTTATAATACATAAAACATAGTAAATGAACAAATAAATGTATTTATTCAGTGGTTTCCAGTCATATCGACCGCTGGAAACCCATCACTCATTCGCTCATACATTTCTACAGTGCAACAATGCAGCACTTCTTTTATCACACATCTTTCACACACTGTCAGCACAGCCAGAGGCGATTTTATAGGCCAGTCTCTTGCCCGAGGACACATTGGAATGCAGTCTGAGATGCCAAGGATTGAACCATCAACCCTTTGAATAGTGGATGACGCTCTCTAACTGAAACACAGTACAATAATAAATAAATCTATCAGTAAGGGAATATAAGAACATTCATTTGTATTTAATAATAATAAATAATACATTTGATTTATGTAGCACTTTTCAAAACACAGTTACAAAGTGCTTCGTAGTGAGGAAGACGATACATCAAATAAAAGAGCAGGAATATAAAAGCAAACAAGAAGCATTTTCCAGTAGAAGTATGGTCTGAGGTACCTACCAGTATAAATTCAGCATTTTATAAGAACATTTTATTAATAGAGTGAACAAACAATTAAGATAAAAGTAAGAGAGGCTTCTTGAAAGGAAGTGTGTTTAAGGAGGGACCTGAAGATACAGACCTTGAAAATAATGGAACAAACTGTACATTAAGATCTTTTATGTTATTCAACGTGCTGCACTTCAAGTTGCGGCAGATCAAATAGTTGGATTCTATATAGCAACAGTTGGTTGAGACATAGATGACAAAAGCAAACACCATCCACCAGTGAAAGGATGGGTTACCGAGTAAGTACAGACTCATAGCCCCTGGCTTGTAGATATGTAGGGTATTATTATTCTGGAAGGAATACTGAATAATACTTAGCTGTCAGAACTCGGCACACTAAAATTAGACTGCAGAGGAGAAACACAACTTGGCATGTTAGCCTCTCTGCCTGCAGCCCTGCCTGTCATGAGGGTGGTTGACTGTTCACCATTGAGTGCTTGATAAAAGACTCACAGCAAGCTCCTGTTTGAGGTTGGGTGTAATCATGTTGTGTGTCGCTGATGGCTTTTACATCTCGTGTCACATTGAGGAGAGTCAGCTCCATGTCTCTGTTTCTCCGACAGTCTGGGAAGAAGAGCAGCGCCGAGCCCAGCCCGTACGTCCAGTTCACCGTCGGACACAAGTCCCTGGAGAGCAAGGTGAGTCATAGAGTCCATTAGTGGTATTACCCTGTTCAATTCCGTCCTGGCTTTGTGCTTCACAAGTGATTTATCAGTCTGTGATTTGAGGTTATGAGATTTTTTTAAGTTGTAGAAAGTTATCAACCAATTTATGAACACAGCAGCACAGCATTTCAAATACAGCTCTCTCTAATGACCGACGGCCCCATTGATCAATTTCTCCAGAATAGTGTTTTTTAATGAGTTGCTCCAAGTGTCTCTTAATTAGCCACTAACGAACCTCCCTCTCCATAAAGATCCGCTACAAGACCAAGGAGCCTCTGTGGGAAGATTGTCTCTCATTCCTGGTCCACAATCCCAGGAGGCAGGAGCTGGAGGTGGAGGTGATCCCACATAACGACTCATGACAACATGTATTTTTCATAAGCACACGCTTCCGAAGGGTGGGGAGGAGCTGACGGGCTGATCTTTCTTCTTCCTCCACACACAGGTTAAGGATGACAAGCACAAATGCACGCTGGGTACCTTGACGGTGCCTCTGAGCAGCCTCCTGGTGGAGGAGGACATGACGCTGACTCAGTGCTTTTCTCTCAGGAACTCGGGGCCCAGCTCCACCATCAAACTGAAAATGGCTCTGAGGGTATGGCTCCGTCTCCCTTCTGCCTGGTTCTGTGTGTGTTAGGTGTGGGTCAGGGTTAGAGAGAATAATTAATCAATTATGAAAATATCTCAGATCAGATATATAATTCTAAAACGACGGTGACTTAAAAATTACTTTCTTGTTCATAGTTTCTCACAGTGCATCTTCATTTCGGATGTTAGAAGAGAAAAACATTTATACACACTTTTACAGAATCATATTGAATGCATCATGCTATTCCTAAACTCAGCTTTAGTTCTCATTGAACATTTCCCCGTCTCGTCATCCTTCAGATCCTGTCCCTTGAGAAGCAGGTCTCCTCCGACCAGCCTTCCTCCGTCCAGGTGAGGAAATCCAGCGCCCCTCAGCCGCAGCCACAGCCACAGACGACCACAGCTCCCATCAAAAGACGCTCGGTCTCAGACTCCCCGCTGCCTCCGCCCACACCTCCCCCACCCCCTATCAACACCTCCACCCTCACCCTGCAGCACAGGGACGGCGAGCCGTACGCCGCCAGCCCCCGTCGCAGCGTCTCCAACCTGAGCAGCTGCATTTCCAGTTCCCAGAAACACCTGTCTCACAAGGAGTCCACGCCGAGCCTGGCCTCGGACATCTCTCTGCCCTTCGCCACGTTGGAGCTGCAGCAACGGCTTCGCCAGCTGCAGAAGTAAATGGCACAAATTATTTTTTTTATATCGGTTTCTCTCCTGTCCTCCAAATTTCTTCTTTTATTTCTCAATTTTTTAAAGACCCTATTTCAGAAATTGTGCAGTTTCCAATGAGAGAATCTCACCTTGATTCGTTTGAATATGCGTCTGTATTCATACTTGTATTCATACAATCTGTCTATCTCTGCATCCAGTGGCGTGCATGTGTGCTGTATAGATTCAGTTGCAGTGTCTTGACTTGATCCTGACTGTCTCTGGTGTGGTTGCAGCGGCTCGGCCGTGGGCCAGCACCCGCTGGGGGAGGTCCAGCTGACCGTTCGACACAGCTCCCAGAGGAACAAGCTGATTGTGGTGGTGCACGCCTGCCGGTGAGCTCCACAGCCGCCATCGTCCGCTGAATGTAAAATGTTGTTTTGCTGTGAAGTCGCTTGAGGACTCTTTCAATTTTGTCCTTGGTTTTTGGCCCGAGTCTCAAGTCATTGTGATGCGTGGGGTGGAGATTCTTCAATCTGCCGACAGTCTTGCTTCTGTGTGGAAACATGCAGCGCATTTAAGAACAAGTACACAACACTAACCTGAGCAACATGTGCCTGGCAACATGTGAGTGAAACCTTTTTGTCCTGTGTGTCCTCAGTAACTTGATAGCCTTCACCAAAGACGGCTCCGATCCCTTAATCCGTCTCTATCTGCTGCCGGACAAGAGCCGGACGGGGAGGAGGAAGACCAGCACGATGAAGAGGACCCTTCACCCTGTTTACGATCAAACGTGGGTTTAGAGAGAAAAACCACCTGAATAATCCTGTTATTGGCATATTTGTAATTTAAGAATTAGTGGTTTGATGAGTGTAGTTGTTGGGTTTATCTACTTTGGAAATCCTCTTAATCTTTATATTTTATTTATATGAATTTTTGGTTTTAGTGGTAAATTCGACAGAAGACTCTGTTTTAACAAACCTTTGGAGCTTATTTGGTATCTTAAGGATGTAAGACTTTAGTCATCAAGATAAACTAACACTACAAGCACTTAGAATTTGCAGTCATGGGATATTTTCTAGTACGACAACCGTTTTCTCAGTAATAAATATTTAATCGCAGCATTAGGGTCGGGTCCCTTTTGAGCAAAGATACATTCAGATCAGAAGCAGGCAGATTGGATTCCAGCTCTTATTTCAGAAAACACTTGGAGGGATATTCTGCAAGATTTGGCCTCAATTTAAAACCTGAACGCGTTCTATCCAGGACACTCAAAGGAGATTTCATTGCATCTGGCACAAACATTCACTCTGACTCAGGGACGAGCTGATTAGAATTAGTTTGTTTTTGTTTTGCAGATGAGTAATAAAGCTTTTACGATTTATGCTGTATGTTTATTAAGTATTTTAATTTGAGTAAGTATGGTGTCATATAAAATGTTTGTGTCTCTACAGGTTTGAGTTTAGTGTATCTATGGTGGAGCTGCACAGGAGAACTCTGGATGTCGCGGTGAAGAACGGAGGAAGCATCCTGTCCAAACACAAAGGGCTCTTAGGAAAGGTAACTTCTTCTTCTGGTTCCAAACTTCTCTGGCAACAGAGCCCGACCCAACTTCTCTAGTAACTTCATTTATCTCTTACCTGTCATCAAACATTGCAGGTGTTGGTAGATTTAAGTGGCGAGGATATAGCAAGAGGATGGACGCAATGGTAAACTTGCATTTCATCCTTTCTCTTGTGTATTATTGAGTGATTTCTTCAGCCAATAATCAGCCTGTTCTATCACTTAAATATTTGTTTTCCTTGTTTTCTCTTGCAGGTATAGTTTAAGTGAAGACGGATCGTCATCTCAAGGCCCAACAAGCATTCAAGACTCGCTCCTCTCATTGTGAAACCATCTGCTGTAATATAGTGACCTTGTTAATCCAAGGGCACATTATTTTCATGTTTATTTTTCATATCATTTACAGGAAGTATTTCAGCATGTTTGTTAATGAACATTTCCTGTCTTATTATTAATATTTCATTGGTGATGATTTGAAGATATTTTCACACGTTGTATCACGAACTGACACGTCTCTGTTGTCAGTGTTTTTATGTAAATATGAAGTTGCTAATTCAGTTCCCGGGACTCGAAGGGGTTTTCATAACGTTATGTTTCCTTGAAGGAAACGATGTGGAAATCCGTCAGAACTGTTTTTGGCTTTTTGTCCGTAGATTTATTTAAATGGGACAAACTTGTCGTGTGAGAAAACTCTTTCCAAAGGAACAGAATCAATCACAAAAGTAGCAGTTTTGACTTTTATATATATATTTTTTTTTGTCATGAAGTGTTATTTGATTGTTTATCTCTTCTCCATCTTTATGCTTGATGACAAACATGGAATGCAGATATGCAAAGAATATAGAAAAAAAAGATTGCTCTGTGTATTTTAAGAGGACGTTGTGCAATACTTAGGGCTATGAACAAGTGCTGTATAATATACATGAAGGATACTTGAATAATACTTTGATTGTTGTTCAAACCAAATGAGCAAACTGAGACAACGATTTTCATTTTCTGAGCAGGGCTGCCTGATGTAAATGTTTGTTGGAGCGATTAAATCTTTTCTTGTTATCTATCCTGTGCCTTAAAAAACCCACTATGTAATTTTTTGGCCTTCTTAATTTCATTATTCTGAATGACTGATGCCTCGTGGCTTTTAAAGAATAAACCGTTTCTCTTCTGAAAACCGTCTCAAGTTTGAGTCCCTCTGGTGAAATAGCATGTTTTATTGGTTTTTGGGAGTGAAAAGCACTAATCACAAATGAACAGTAAACAGATAAACCTAACAGATGTTAATTAGGGCTATAATAGGATAGGCCGGCAACACAGGAAGTCAGGAGCCAAGATCCTAAACAGGGTTGACCAGGACAATCCCAAATAGAAGAGGAAGAGGCAGAAAGTGTTGGTCGCCTCGCAGCCTGCGCCATGATGTGGCTGTTGTGTCTTCAACTGTGGGTTAAATCATTTGTATATTAAAGTGGGATTATGGGTATGGGTTAAGGATAAATTGATTATTGAATTAGTCGACACACATATCCAGTTATTCTCTTGTTTGATTATTTGGGCGTTTTGAACAACAGACAAAAGAACGTTTTGTTTTTTTTACATTTTTGGACTATAGGATATTAAGCATTTAAAAAACATAGTTAAGATCTAACCACAGAGTGTCAGTGATGTTTGTGTCAGGGCGAGCACGTCGGCCAGACCAAAAGCTTCGGCTTGCTCCTTCTTGAAGTGGTTCATAGTGGATTATATTTTCTTTAAATCTGGATTTGGATCCTCTTTTCATCATCAGGTTCTCGATAGACTGAACTTAAATGATTAATTTGCTGATATGTTGTGGAATCACTCCTTTTGGTGTCATTGGCTGCCACACAGCCACAAGTGCATGTTACAATTTTGTATGCGTTAACATTTGAAGAAGCTTTTTAATGCATGTTTGCTGCAGGGCTCATATGAATTAAAAAACAAATGAACATGTGATTTACTTGCATCAGATGTAGTGTTTAAAAGGCTCTTGGAGGAGGAAAAAACTACAAATTGGACCTTGCAGAATAATTTCCCCTGCGCACTGTACTCTGGTCGATAGCATAGGTTTGGCAGAGAATAAATAAAATCACGTGCTTTACTAAAAGGCCATCATGGACTCTCAGAATCACGCAGTTTGCAAGATAAACGCAACAACATAAAACAAAAAACACACGCTGGGATTTGTCGCCATCAAGCGGCAGAAGAGGCGAAGTGCAGCTACGAGTCTACGTCAATAAGCACGCATGACGTCGTGACGCGCACAGTTCGACGTATTCTGAATTTGCGCGGGGTTCAGTGTTGCTATGGTCTTGTGTCCGGAAATCATCGATAAAAGGTAAATAAAGGAATTATTCTTATATATTTGAATCCAGTTATGATCTGAGGACGCAAAATGGCTGCTAACGACACACGGAGCGACTCCAACACCCGCTTGTAGCACTTTATACTCCGCGGCTGCCATGTTTGTTGTGGTCCGTTAAACTAACTTGACAGATGAGTTGATCAAATAAAGGTTAACGAGACTTTCCTCCGTGGCAGATTCTCTGGAACGTTTCACCTCTGAAACTGGAATCATGTCAAAGAGAGACGCGTTTCTAGAAGCTGCGTGTGAGGAGCGCGTGGAGCAGTTCCTTCATTTCATCCAGTTACACGTGAGTACTTTTATATGAAGTAGCTCAAGCTGAATTCAGTAGGTAGGTGAGAAGATTACGTTTAAGACACATAAACGTAATACTACACAAACTACTACACAACTTAAATGCAGGTTTAAGATACAACTTCACTGATGGAAAGTGGCTTGTTAGAGCTGCGGGTGTCAGAGACATGAGATTATAGAACACAGATAAGAAATCAAATGAAATCAAAGTGTACATGATGATATACACCTCTCACTATGTAGTTCTGTTGGTATAGCAATGTACTTCAGTAAAGTGCAGTGTCACAGGATGAGTCTCCATTTAGTAAAAGTATTTATGTATATGTATTTTTCCACAATCTGTTTTTTTTTCCATAGAGCAAAACATAACTGTACCTGGAACACTGAACCCAGGGAACTAATTTTACACTTCTGTTAAACAATATTTACTGAATCCTTAAATATGTCATCATCTGAAATAGTCATGTTATTGTTAATCAAATTCCCTTTGCTCTCTCCTTTTAATTAGTTAAATTTACAATTTTTTGCCTGGAACTGCAGATGGAAATTATATATATACATATTTGTAAATAGGGTTAGTTAATGTAATGAATATATAATGATAATACAAAGTGTAAACTGTAGTACTTTGATGACTGAAATCAAATGTCTCAAACTCTGAGTATGATATTATTCTGACAGTTTCTGAATTAGAGCGACTCTTTAGTCTAAATAAAGAGGGATTTTGAAGCTGATATCCGATCTTTGTGTCTCAAGTTGTCTTTTGCCCTCCACCTTTGAGCAGAAGGACAAAGCGGAGCCCTTCGATGTGGAGGAGGTTGTGCAGGAGATGCCCAGAGACCAGAGGGAGGCTCTGTGGGGAAGACTGGATTCGCTCCTTCAACACTTCCTGCAGGAGTTACCTCCCGAGCGCTGGGAGGAGGGCAGGGAACAGGGCGGAGGAGAAGTGGGGTCAGCTGTCGACCCTGTGAGTTCACCTGTTAGATTGTTGTAGAGCAAGCTTTACCATCTTATCGCTTCAATTTCTTTTGTTGCCATATATCTATTTTGTCATATATAGAGCAGGACTGTGCAAAGAACCATTGATTTTAGATTCTTTTGTGAATTTTAAGCCATGGTATTCGGCATGTACCAACATGATGTGAACATCTTTCTGTTTTTCTCTTCCTTCAGAAACATGTCATGGCTGTAGTGGATGGCGTCGCTCTGGTGGCTTCAGCGTCTCTAAAGGTTTTACAAGACCGTGACACCTACCAGGCTCTTCTGAAAGTTGCTCACAAACTTCACAGTGGGTGTTTTTGCCATTTTCTCTCCTGCAGCTCTTCATTTAAAAACAACAGCTATATTATTTTACTTGTTTTGCAGGAAATTAGTTTCTGATTTCTTTCTGTGTTCCCCGCCCCTCCCCCAGCTGTTCTGGCGTCCCTGCCCGTCTCCGAGGCTCATTTGCAGCTCCACATCCACACCCTCTGCGAGGCGTGGTGGAAGAAGGGCCTGAAAGAGAGAGAACAGTTTGGCCGCACTGCTTTTCTCATCTCTCTGCAGAAAAGTCTCATTGTGAAGAAACCGGTCAGTGTGTGACTCTTCATCATTATGGCCTCACCGTCCTGCCACAAGTGTCTGTTCAGCACTTTGGTTCGATTATGGGCATTACATCTTTCTCGTATAACACTTTCTCATCTTGCCTCTGTTGTCAGGGTGCTGAGATCCAACGACTCTGGAGTCTCCAGGGTGTGCTTCTCAGTCTGGACTACACATCGGAAGACAACAAGCAAATCGTCGACTTGTTGCTTCAGTGTTTTCACCGTCCTGGTTACATAAGAAATGACGACGTGAGTAGAGTGAAATCTAGCCGTCGTGTGTTTGTGTGACTCATTTATTGCTGCAGCCTTTTCTATGAGCTGTCAACCTGATGATTTGTGTGTTAACGCAGGGGAAGCGGCTCCTGGTGTTTCTTTTCAGCTGGAACGTGGACTTCATCAGGGTTATTCATGGCACCATCAAAAACCAGCTGGAGTTTTATAACAAGTAAGAAGCCGACTTAACGCTGCTTGACAGATTCAAATTTTCCCTTTGTCTCACCCGACTATTAACTTGTTTTGTTCAGAACCGTAACGACTAACATCACAGAGATCTACTTCCGAGCATGGAAGAAGGCTACTGGCGACTTCTTGGAGCAGATTGAGATCTTGTGCATTCAGGATTTCATGCAGTGTGCCATCCTCCTTCACAGAGCTTCTCCTGTCCATGCCAAAGTCCGGCAGGTACACTTGTCTCACAGCTGTATTATCTTTCTGGATGTTGCCATGATGTGCACTGTGTGCGTCTAATCTCTGAACTCCCTGCTCTTGTTTGCAGATTGTGAGCTATTTCCACACAAGGAAGGGCTGCAACAAAGTGGACACGATGCTCCATAATCTCTACAAGCCTATTCTCTGGAAATCTTTAAATGTACGCACACAGACTTTCAAATGCATTCGTGCCATTTATTTGATTCTTGTCTCACATGTTACGGTTTGATTTGTTCAGGCTCCGAACTTTGAGGTACGTGCAAATGCCACCTTGCTTTTCACCGAGGCCTTCCCAGTGCACAACCCCGATCAGACCAATGAGCACATAGATGACACCATTCAAAGGCAGCTGGACACAATAATGGTGAGAACTGTTTCCACAATTTTACCACTTTCATGTCATGATTTTGAGAAAATAGAACCTCAACCTGCTGTCTGTCATCCTCAGGCCCTCCTCGAAGACCCTCACCCCGCCGTGCGCTCCAATGCCACCCTGGGAGTCTGTAAGATCCTGGCTAAGTGCTGGGAGCTTCTCCCCCCCACGATTATCACCGACTTCCTAAAGAAGCTGGTGAACGAGATGTCAGTTGACACCAGTTCCCCCGATGTCCGTTGTTCAGTCTTCAAGGTAGGAATTACAGTTTTTAAAGGAAAATTAAGTTGCATGTTTTCCTCAAGTTAAATGTGACGATGAAATCCTCTCCAAGATCTAAGATGAGGACTTTTTTAACAAACTAACCAAATGTTTTGTGAGGCCAAATGAAATGAGATTATTGTTTTGATTTATTATGGAACAGCTGGTGTTTATGGCAGTAAACTGGATATTAAATTGCTTGTGGTTTGTGCGATGCTTCCCCAAGTGTCTGACCATCGTCCTGGACAACGGTCTCAGCCATCCGCTGCTGGAAAAGCTCCTGCCCACTCTCAAGAACAGTCTTCACGACAGCTCGGAGAAAGTCCGCACAGCGTTCCTTGACATGCTGCTCAAGATCAAGGCAGTGCGGGCGGCTAAGGTACGGCATGTGTATGGTTTGTTTCTGCTTAACGGAGAAAGCCACTATTGTTCTTTCACTGTGAAATGAAACCTGCATTTCCGTTCTTCTCTGCTCATAACGCTCATAAGCTGTTTGTCTCTCACTCTCAAGTTCTGGGACGTGAGCAGCATGGACCACCTGCTGGCCCGTCTGGCCATCGATTCCCAGTCGGTCTCCAAGCGTATCGTGGATCTGCTCTTTAAGTCCTTCTTCCCCGTCGACAAGACGGACCAGGAGTGGTGCTGTCGGTGCGTCACCCTCATCCAGATGAACCCCATGGCTGCCAGGAAGTTCTACCAGCATGTTTACAGACACACTGCCCCAACTAACATAAGTAAGTCCTGTGTGTAGGTCAATGAGACACAGTTTGTTTATGGCACATACAGAATACAGTTTGTCCGATGTGATTTCTAGCCCTCGTCTATAATCCAAACACCTTTGCTCTTCTTCTTCTTCTCCAGTAAAGATGATGTTGGCCATTCGCCGGGTGCTGAACAGCTGCATCCAGACTGACTTTGATGTGACTGAGATTGACGACAGCATCAAGGAGAACAGCCCAGTAAGAGAAGCTGATTGTAACAGAGAAATAAAGAAATGCTTCAGCCCCATAAATTAAACTTGGTATTTAGAGCTGATACCAAGTTATGATAATTATAATAATGAAGTTGCCAAGGAGCGTGGTTTTACTGTAGTTTCATGTAGGGATTCAAATTACAATTTTAACAGGTCTTTTATCTCGAATGTTCTCAATTATTCCTCAAATTAGTTTTATTTAACCCACCCAACACTCCAAGACCCAAATATGTTCAATTAACACTTCTATCAAAAAGAAAAACCTGCAAATGCCTGTTTTTCTTTATTTAACAAATAATGCAAAAGAAATTGATAGGTGTTAGTCTCTGATCCTTAATGGCTCAGTATGTGAAGGTAAACCGAGTGTATACTTTGAGATGGTGGAGATCAAGTCTGGATTTTGATCCCAGCAGGCTGCACCTGTTGTTTTGGGGAAGGACATGGCTGTTGTGTCAGGTCTACTGGAGGTCGTGGTCATCCTGTGGAGAAGTGTCGAGAAGGCCCTGAAACTAAACAAAGAGGCCCAGAAGTACACAATTGCCAAGTTTGGAAATGTCATGTCCAAATATTTCCAGACCTTTGAGGTACAATCAGCTGTAGAGTTCGTATCATTCATATTTTCCAACCAGATAAGAAGACGTATTCGAGTGAGACTTTATTTTTCTTTCTCAGGATGAGCGTTGCACCATTCCTCTCATACAACTGGCCTCGTTTATGCCCCCAGCTGGAGTTCCAACATTCAGGTGAGCAGTAAAACACCTTCTTGTCTCTTTTTACACATTATGTGACGTTTAAAACCCATTTAACTTTTTTCTTTTACTGACTAACCTGTCGCCCTCACTTTGCATTGTCCCTCCCAGCTGTAGCGTTTTGTCCAGGCTGAAGAAGTTGGAACCAGGAGCTGTGCCAGCGCAGTACAGCCAGCTGTTAGACTGCATGTGCAGCTGGGGTCAGGCCGCTCACATCCTCGAGCTCGTCTCTGAATGGCTCACTGAAGCTCTGCCCAAGCAGAAGGTGAGTTAGCGCAACATGTGAAAGAGCTGGAAATAGACAAGAAGGGCAAAAGATGTGTTAAATGCTCGATTCATTATTAACAGCTATATTCCTATCACCTTCAGGAAAAAGCTAACGCCAGTCGAAAGGTACGTATCCAGGAGACGGTGGAGGCCAAACCCGGCCTGGCACTGGTTTACCTGGAGTACCTGTTCAGCCACACCTCCACACGACAGGAAGTCATGGCGCTGGGTCAGAAACCACTGAATCAGCTCCTTGCAGTTCTGGGTAACTGGAAGGTATGCTGGATAGGTTTAACTATTATGAAATCTCACCAGAACTGAAACATTTACCCTATTTACTCCATATAAAACCTGCCATAGTAGCCTCTATCCACCCATGCTGTTGTATGAATTGTTGCTCTATGATTAATGTGTTTCCTCAGATATTTGATTCAGTGTTTGTCTCCACAGTCGGTGCTGCACACTCACCTCAGCTCCCCTGCAGACGATCAACCAAGGTCCTGTTTGGAGACTGCACTGAAAGCCTTCCTGCTCCACGGCCGCCTCGGTGCACATCTGCAACATAATGTGAGTGTTTTAATTAACATACATTATGTTTTACCCTCATTGCACTTTTGAGTTTATTTAGCAGTTGCAGGTCCAGTGGAAAAACTGAACTCTTGCTAGTAATTTTCTTTCCTAGATGATGCAGGTTTTTGAGGTCGTTTTTTCCTTTTGGGATGTTTTGTTTTGAGCTGTTGATTCAGGTTCTCAGTGCTACAACAATCCTACTTTAATAAAAATGAGTTCCATAGTATATGGATTTATGAATAGGAGATGCTCGTTATCCCACAGGTAATGGCAGATACCCTGAACTGAATTGCTGATATCAGTATAGAAAATACTGGATCCCTGTCTTGATTTAAGGGAACTTAAAGCAAAAAGAGAGAATTGAACCTTTGCTTCTTCTTTAGGCCTCGGAGGGTCGTGACTACCTGCTCTCCCTGCAGCACACGGCAGCTTGGGTTGTAAAAAGGGTGTTACCCTTACTGACCACCAGTACCAACAATGATGAGGAGGATTCAGAGAAGTCGCAGCAACTCGCCGCAGAGATAACTGAGGTGAGCTACTGTTACTAATTTGAACAGGAATTCCTTCCTGAATTATTTCTGCAGTAAGATCATCTGTTCACATCTTTAAATCAATCGGAGTAAAAAATCCTTTCTGTGCAGGGAAATCCAGGCTTAAAATTGAATTAAATCACATCTCCTTATTCACGGATTGTTAGTTTCTATATTTGTTTTATCCCTTTACTGCCTGATTCTCAGCCCGGGCTGATGCTATAGAGGAAGAGTTGTCGTTATCCAGAACATTAAACCTTCTACTCCCAGGACTTTCAGTTCTACTCGATAAATTTAGGGCTGCTCGTAGATTGTTCTGCTCCAGTCCACACACACACACTGTACAAATCTCCTGCTCATACTGCAATAGTGAAAATGTGTGTGTTTCCTTATTTGTGCCATTATTCTCAGCCTGTCACCAGAGGCTGCAGCATTCGGATATTGAAACTAACCCTGTGAATGTGATTTTCAGAGTCATTCATATTCATGTAGTGGTTGGGAAACGTTGGAAGCTTCTACAGGCCACCGGTTTCTGAAATGTTCCTCTTAGACTCTGTGTCGTCTCTATTGATTTTTAACTGTCCCTTTTTTGAGTGTGAAGTGTTTTTCTTCATCGTGATGGTGATGTGTTTTTACCAGAACTTCCTGACAGTGTGCCGAGATGTTTTGCTCGTGGGTTTGGGCGACGAAGAGTTCAAGGGTCAAATCCTCCACCTCTGCTCGCTCGTCCTTCTCTCAGGTGAGTGTTTATTAACATATTTTCATGTTTCTTAACCCTGAATAAACACCTGTGTGTTCCTTTGTGTTTTCAGAGGCTGGCTTCCTCTGTATTCCTGCTGTGCTGCCAATTTTGAAGGAGGTGGCAGCCAGTTATGTGCCTGAAGACAACCAACAGGATCAGGAAAACCAGGAGGATCCAACCACTGTCATTCTGGGTGTGGTGGCCAACATCTTCCAGAAGGTCATAGAGCTCTTAGCTCGCCGCCTGAGGAAGGAACCGGAAGAGGGGAAACAGGTATGTGGATTTTTCAGTTTTTGTTTTTATTAGGTGTACTTTATATTGACATGGCTTATTTCTTACTTAATCACCTGCTGTTTTCATAGCCATTGTAAAAACAAAAGGAACGTTTGATTTGTTAAAGTACATATGCCGTCGCTGTGAAAATGGCTCTTGATTACAGAGCATCAGTCTTCACAAGAGGTTAATTCTGTTGAGCTCTGTATCCTAGTGATTAAGTGGTTTTCATGTTGAGAAGAAACTAAGTCTGTCAATGTGTAGACTGCGAAGTCCCACTCACTGAACTGAAACACAGCTGAACGGTGGATATTACCCATGATCCCCGGCTTCCTGAGCTGCTGCTGTATCAAATCCACCAAACTCTGTTTAGAATTCTTCATGTTTTAATACTTTCTGAGCTGAATATAGGACCTAAAGCTGGTTTAAAATGACATCTAAGTATTTTAACCTGATCTACAGTTCAGCGTTTCTCTTTAACTGGACAAAGTTCTGACATTTCAAGTGCTTCCCTGTGTCTCTCTGTCCTGTCTGTAGCTGTGTCAGTCAGCTAAGCCCGGTCTGACAGATTTCCTCCAGGTGGCTCAAACCTGGGACACAGCTCCTCTCATCGGGGTCTTTTCCACTGTGTTTGCTGTCATCATTGTGGAGATGAGACATTTGATCCAGAAGGTATGAGCTGGTGCGGCAATGAATCAACGCTGCTGCTTTTACCAAAATATCTCTGAAAAGGGGCTGAACTCTCTGTGTGTGTGTTCCTTAGCAGTTTAAATAAGGGAATGATTTGAGCGGACTGGATTATTTAGTGTGTGTTGTCAGCTGCTGTGCTCATATGTTTTGAAGATTACACATCCTGAAGAGGTGATCACCCCAGAGTCAGTGGAGGACATGCCTCCTCTGTCCAGCGTCTTGCTGTCTGTCGTCCTCAAGTCGTCGGCTGTTAGCAGGTAAACAACCTCAGCCCCTGTTCTCTAACACGGACAAAAAACCCAACGCACCCCCGAGGGCACATAGCCTCATCTCGTCTGATCCTTTCGACAGTTTAACCTTATTCTTCTGTTTAACACATCCACTGTTGCTCTCGAGCCTTATTTCTTGATGTGGGCTTGTTTCAGGGCGTTCCTGACGGAGGTCAGCTCATCTCTGGAGTCTGAGGCCATCAGTAGTTTGTATGAGCTGGCTGCTGTCCTGCACGTGTTGTCCGTCATCAAACACAGTGAGTATTCACCATGAGAGGGTGGATTTTGTATTATTTATGATGTGTTATCAAGTGTTCTTCTCTTTGCTCTTAAAGATGAATACAGTGTGTGAGCCTTTTTCTTGTTCTGCAGCGGGTCAGAGTAAAGCGGGCCTGAAGAGCGCAGCCACATCTGTCCAGCAGCAGCTTCACAAACACGCAATCACAACTTCAGACAGTGAAGACATCCAGGGGTGAGTGGAGGGACATCACTCTGTTACATGTTCACTTTACATAAGATGTTGGTAAACTGTTAATCATCTTGTTTGAGTTGTAATAACCAACTGAACTTTCTATATTTTTCCCCAACAGGATTATTTTTGAATCTTCTGTGAAGACCCTAAATGAAATTCTGGATTTATAAGTCTCCTCATCAAACAAAGGACCTATGTTGTATATGATACACTTGTATTTTATCAAGCAGAGGAGGGAAGTATAACACCAGCTTTTTCTATTAGAATAACAGACTTATTGTTGCTAGCAGACTAAAATCCCACAAAGCACAATTTCAAATTCACTGACCTGGATTTTAAGAAAATATGCTGTTGATTCAAATCTAAATCCTGGGGACAAAATGCAGGTCCTGTCACCATATTTGTCAACAGCTCCGTGTTTATTTATTTCCTGTTACACACATCACGCAAATCGCAAAGCTCCAAACCACAAACTTAGGTTTATTGAGAGGCATTCTCTTTTATAGCTTTCCCTCTGCACCGCTCTGTGCTCCACTTCCATTTTTTAATACAATTTCATATGAAATACATATATATTTTTCATGCATCTGTATCTGTGTGTGTATATAAATATATGTGTGTTTGTCTGTTTGCATCGTAGGCTGTAGTGTGTTTTCTGAATAAAGCCGACTGTATCAATCCACACAGACCTGATGTTTATTTGTTTCTCAGATGTTCTTCTTGCCTGTTTTGCAAAGTAGTAATAACCAAGAACAAATGAGCTGTAAATCACCCTCTCACGAATCTACACTTTTAAAGGGGAACGACGCCATTTCACAAATCCAAATGCTTTTTACTCTTCATCTGTGAATGTTCACTCCACAAACTGGTTCCTCCTTTTATTTCAAATGAAAACCTACCTTAAAATATTTTAGTGCTGCTGTAAATGTATTTAGTTACTTTCTATCTGTGTATCAATGTGTTTTCTCCTTCAGTTTTCCTAGCTTTGCAGCCCTTTGTGTTTTTATTATAAGTGTATGTTGTAGTTATTTGTATCAGCATAAAATTACATTATAGGGATATGACATAGATTGGAAGGGAGTGAAAGGTAAAAACTAATATTTTACCTTTACCCTCAAGTTCGGCCTTTATCGTTTATTACACTTGATGATGCTAAGGTTCACAACTTGGGTTATGTCCCATCATCTACTGTTAGTTGATAACTTACATGTGCAGAAGACCTTCATACATACAAGGGACATTCACCATTTTCTCCTATATTCTAAAAAAAATATCAGTATTATTTCATGTCGATATTTCCAGCACTTGCTTCTTACAATATCCACTATAATACGATTTTGCGCTGAATCAAAATCAATGGTGGATTTTCTTTGTCTATAGCTTTCCAGTAATGTTGTGATGTGCCTTCATGTCGTCATGAATCTAAATTTGGAGCAGCACTTTTATTCCTCCAGTCAAGTTAATAAGATGAATCAATCATTAACTTCCTCTTATTTATTTATTTATTTATTTATATTTCCTCTCGGGTTTCTTCATGTGTTGCCTCGCATGGCTTCCGGCCTGTAACCATTCAGCACTCCTGTCTCATCTTTCTCCTTCTCCTCATCCATCCCTCCCTCCCTCTTCCATCCATCCATCCATCCGTGCGTCCGCGCGCGCATCCTCCCTCCTCACCATGCGTGTTTGACGTCAGACACTTTAGGAGGGGCTCCTCCGTGGAGCTGCTTTCTGGTTGTGGTGCTGAACCAACGCCTGTGTTGTGTTACCACTGAGCGAATCTCCATCCTCCATCCTCCGGCTTCCTCTTCCTCCTCTTCCTCCTCGATCATGCCGCTTTGAGAGCGCGTTCCCCCCCCCCGCCAGCATCCAGCAGCCAGCAGCTCGCCTCCGGGTCGGCGGTCTGGAACATGTCGCTGTAGCGGAGGTGTGCGATGGAGGAGTAGTGTTTGTGTTTCCAGGAGCAGTATGGAGTCGCTGCGCTGTCCCGTCCTCATCGCCGTGCTGGCCGTCAGCCTGTGCTCCTCACTGGTCCTCGGGGACAGGAAATTCGGTGAGAATCTGTCCACTTCCTTTTTTCTATAATATTAAGTGTTTCACCGCTTCTGCACGTGTCTGGGCTCGAACTCTCTTTGCTTATAAGTTCAGAAAACGTCCCTGAATGAGTGAGACATTGCATCACCTTCGATTTGCATTTGGTACCAAAAAAACACAACAACAACTTTGTGTTTCCGCTGCGATCCAACTGGGAAAAGTTACACGATGTGTGAGGCCCCCGGTGCACAACGTGTTTACCTTGGAAGCTTCACCTGTATCGGGTCCATCCGCCTTTAAGCTCAGCTGCTGGTTGTTGGTTCAATGTTTGATTTCGTGACGCAAACCTGCCCCGAGCCACGCCCACACTTCTTCACCTCCATCAGTGTCAATCAAAACAAACACACGTAGAAGCTCCAAATGCTGCATCCAATAATGAGTCTTGCTGCTATAATAATGCAATTTTAAATCCAGTTCAATATTTAATACCATCCTTTGCCTCCTTTAGGAAAGTGGGCATCTTTCATTCGGCCCTGATTCATTCTCCGACTTGTATTTTCATTACCCTTCATTTGTTCTTCCAGCTCCTGCCTCAGACACTACACTGTTATTTGCAGGAGGGGGGGCAGAAAAATATGGCACATGTCCAAACCATGACATCCTCGAGCAGCCATCGAGATAATTATGTCCATTTGTAATCGAGCTTAAAGGAAATCCTGAATCTCTCCACTTAACTTATCGAATTCACACTTCTTCTTATCCCACTCACTGATCCCCTGATCAGCAGTCAGAACACACGACAGTAGAAACTTTATATCGAGCGGCTGGTGGATATGGGTCCCAGGCTGGCACTCCAGCTCTGTGATGATTCACACAGGCGCCGAGCTGCATCATAATCTTTATATTTAGAACTAGAGGGTGGCTGTCGTCTTTTTTCATCACACGTAATACACAGACACACACACACACACACACACAGCATCCAGCACAGAATTTCCTTATTGTATCCTATTCTCTGATCTGTTTTTCACTGCAGACACAAATTGTGTTAACGACGGCTGTGTTCCATCAATCCTCCCAGCGAGGAACGACAGTGAGTCTGCGTACACGATGCACCAGGACCCTGAAACTAGATCAGCAAGCCGTCATGTTTAATGTAGTTCTCTTGTGCTTCTTCCTGCCGTAACAAGTTAAAATGTCGGCTGTGAAAAACGTCTATAAATACAATCTTTGCCCCAGTGCACTGCTGGGTTGGAAAACATACGATATTAAACCCCAGAAGCCGTCGTATTCTTCCCGGGAGTTTTTTTTCTTCTCCCTGCAAGTTGGTAAAATCTATTTTCAAATACTTGTGAATGAGGCAGTGTTTATTCCCCAAGTGCACGTTTCCTGATTGGATTCCCAGCATGTCTCTCTCTCTGTGTGTGTGAGGAGGAGGAGGTCTCCATTGTCAGAGTGCGGCTGCGAGATGGAGATGATGATTGTTTTTAATGAGTCCCACTGCGGATTACGCTGTGTCACTGGGAAGCTTTGGATCAAGGTGGGCTGGAGGAGTGATGCAGCTCTGCACATATATGTAGACTTATATAAATTTATATGTCTGAGAGAGAGTATAAATACATCATGTGTGTATCTGTTTGTTATATTTGTGTGTGAATGTAATTGTATAAATGTGTATTTCTTTGTATGTACATGTATAAAGATGTATATGTGGGAGTTTATTATAAATAAACATACATACACACAAGCACATACGTATACAATATATCTGTGTATGTACTTATGTGTATTTTATATATATATATGCATTCACATTTGATATTTCTCCTTGACAAAATAGGGGAAATAACACGTTTGTGTTTCTCTTCGGTTCAAAGTCAGAGTTTATCAGCTTGAACGGACGTCATTTATATTCCCTCCAACACGGGGACTCGAAACAGCAGTAAAACACTGAGACATGCTGCATGGTCACCTTGATCCTGTCATGACGTCTGTGCAGCCTGTTCCTTGAGAGAGAGAGAGAGTGTGAGAGAGAGGGGGAGAGTGTGAGAGAGAGAGAGAGAGAGAGATCTGGTCTTTTAAGGAACAGCTTGGGCCACGGACAGGTTAATGTACTTTTCCCTGTGTTCCTGACTCACTCACCTGCAGCCCTGAGTCCAGTACCTTCAAACGAGGCATAATTCCGAGGCCATTGGGTGGTGGCTCCCTTACCAGTCACATGTTGTGTATGTCATGCAGTAACTCCTGGAGGACTGAACAGGGTTTCTTGGCTTAGAAAGGAGAAAGAAATATATGCAATTAAATTTATGATCGGTGTCTGATTCTCTAAATGAAATGCAGCAATCACAGATGAGCTTTAGTGTGTAGATTAGGAACAGTATAATAATACTAATCTTTATTTACATACTATTAAAGCAGTTGAAGGCAGTTAAAAGACAATAGTTGTAAAAGGGAAAAAGACAGTTTTAGGAAAACCAAGAATAAACAGAGACTCAGATAAACATAGGTCTTTAAATCTCGGTAACGGATAATCTTGAGAAATGTGTCTTGCACATTAACACCGACACTTTGCAATCAGTGTTGTCATCAGCCCTGATGTTAAAATTCAGTTCAGTGTCTCTGTTCTGTTTGCAGAGGTTTGGTTGTGTCCTGAATCCCAATAACAGCCGTGGAAAAAAATACCAAAGTCTGGGAGCTAGACTGGCAGCTATTTGCAAGATACGTGTACGTTTGCAAGCGTGTTAAACAGACACTGGGACGACTATAGAATAGAAAAGAAGAGAAATATCAATCATAAGGGTATGAATAGCTGCTAGCATTTGATGAAAGAACATACATCAGCTTGCATAAATCCAGCAGGAACCTTGAGATCAGCCTGAGCTCAGAGTTTATCGATCCTCAAATGTGACTGAATTAAAAATGAAACAATAAAACTCTTGCATGGACGAACATTGGAAATCAGAAGGTGTTAGTGATGCTTTGCTTTGGATTCACCGACTTTACAGAAACGTTTATGCTCAGATTAATGAGCGTTACAGTGAGAAGTGATGGATTGAACTCTATGACAGGTCAGCGTATCATCTTCCATCCGTCCGTGTAGACGTTTGTCCTCTCGGTCTGAGTCTTTTCATTACAGCTGGCTATCAGCGGCCATCGCCTAATCCACCCAGACAAGTTGGGTTTGATTCATCGACTGCTGAGCTCGATCTATTTAGCTTCTGTCACGCCACAGATATCAGGACTGAGTGGTGATATCAAACATCTCAAAGGTGCCATAAATCATCAGAGAGGATGGAAACGTGTGCGGCAGTATTTTAAAACAGACCAGTTTGGTTTATGTCCAGGTGAAAATAGACATGTGGCCCTGGAGGGGGGTTTGTTTTCATCATGTGTGTTGTGAGGTTTGTTCGTCATCCTCCAACGTTCTGCTCTTCCGATCGCGTCATCCAGCTTCTGCTGCCGTTACAGCCGTCGCCTAGCAACAAAGCTCATGACGAAAACGTTCTTCGGTTGATTCCAAATCTTGAATACATGTTATTTATATTTATAGCACGTGGACCGTTAGCTGTTTGATTGATTCCTTACATTTAAACGTTTATGCCTCACTTTACCTCTTTGAAAAACAACTACCGGTAGTCACTGAGGCCCAATGAATCATGGGATATGTTGTTCTGGTGGAGCCTCCTTTGCTCAGGGGTGAAAGGTCACATCTGTCTTGGTCACATTCGGAGGGGCGGTCTAGTCACGAATATTTCTCAGATGGTTTTCTGACCTTTTTAGGAAGTTCTTATCTAATGTTTGTTAAAGTTGCGTGTTCATGTTTCTGGTTTTATTAGTTCTTTGATGCTATAAAATGGATTTAAACTTCATGACTGACAGTTGAAACTGACTCCTGATTGGTTGAGTGTGTGTATTGGCGGGAATTCAACATGTCAGCTCCTCACCTCAATCACTCTGCATAGTTTCAGGTTATTTTAGTTTCATTTCTGTACAACAGTATGAAGTGGAAACGCTCGATCCAGCTTTATAGGCTGTCTGTGGTCCTAACACATAATTCAACCATTCAGAGACCTCATCAATATAATTAAAAACAAGGCAAGTAAGAATTCTTCATGTTATAGAAGCAGGATGTTTTTGAAACTTCATTTCTGAATCCTCCTGCAAAGCCAAAGCAAGTTTGTTGCATCATGACGCATTGAAAAAGCAACATAAGGCAACACAACAAAATAAACATGAAGAAAGTTAAATAAATAATGAAATGAAATAAATAACAGTAAAATAAAAAAAGTAAAATTGCAGAGTACAAACTCTCAGGCCTGCCAAAACTAATGGAACCCTGCCATGATGTCTCACGGCCTCAGTGAAGGTCACAGTGTGTTCCTCTTCTCTCTCAGGACGTCTGACACATCCGGACAGAACCGGTCACGGGTCGGTCTGAAGGCAGCTTGCATCAGGGCTTCGACCTAATTGACACTTTGTTATTTGCAAAGCCTGTGTAATAATCTCAGCAGCTGCACATTATGGTCTGTTACTGGGTGTGCTGTGTGCCCACTGAGTCTCTCTCTTACAAACAGAGGAGGGTTGGCTCAGACATGTTTCTTAGGGAGCTCGGTTTCACATGAATCTTCTAGTTTTCAAGTGTTGCTGTTTGCTTGAGGGAGTGAAACTAGATTTCTGAGTTTTGGGTTCATTTCAAAGTTGCAGCCTGCAAAAGCATATAAGCTCAGTTTGTTCAGGGGACACGGGCACAAAGCAAGGCAGCCTTGTGTATTCCCCGGCAGCTCGGGAGGCTGCCACCGCTACCAGACCGAGTGCCACGTTTCTTTGTGACTCGACAGATGCTCGGAGGAGTGGGTTGGCTTCGAGTGGCTGTTGAGACGAGGGAGTGGGAGCAAAGAGGGCCGGCTGCGAGGCTGCCGCGTCTTAACCACGACAAATGTCAGCTGCTCGTGAGCCGGAGGAAAATCAGAGCTGTGGGTTTTCAAGGTGGAACCCAGAAGATGCTCGGGGTCAAGGAGGAAGCAGGGAAGGTTACGTGACATGTTTCTGGGGAGCACCGCTCTTCTTTCAAGCTTTCAATATAGAATTAAATTACTGGATTTCTTTTACTCCTCGGGTACATAACAACATGTGCTCCATGTACTTTCTCACCTCCTCATACACCTGAGCCTGAGACCCCTGGAGACAGAGTGTGAAAACATCCTCTGGTACTAAAAGGAGCAGTGAAAGGTTCTGCTGTGTCTTTTTCACAGCTGTTTTCATTTGGCCCAGATGAAACAGGGTTGGTAGAGGGATCAGTCACAGGGTCACCTCCGGCAGGATTTATAATGAGGACAACAAGGCCGTGATGAGGATTGTGGAGGCTGAGAGTTCAGCACCAGGAGTTAATCTCTCCCACCTCAGCTGTGATTAAAGCAGTAATACGTCGGCTCCGTGGTCTGATGATGCCGATTGAGGCTCCGCGTAGTTTTCTCAGTGCAACAGGAAAAACAAGATGCACGACAGAGGGGAGACTCTGAGTCCTGATTTTGTGAAGTGGTATGACTGCTATTTGGTTTGCAGCACTGCACACAGAGCTCTAATGAAACAGGGAGTTGGCAGCATCGGTCCAAAGCTGCTTGTTTGATTTGGTGGTCACACTGATGCACCCTGCCCCACCCCCTTTATTTGTTTATGCTGTTGTATCATGACTCAGGGAGATAGCTCACAATGGCTTCAGGTTCAAATCATTATTTTGATATGAACAAAGGGTCAAATTACACCTGCCGATAGGATGTCAGCTTCTGAAAGTAAAAGTAAAAAAGTAAAATCAGGCACTGTAACTTCTGTGGCCCTGTGGGACCCTACATCTAATAAACCCCCCACCCCCAAAGAAACACAAGAGTATAAACAGCATAATTTGAATCTCTAAACATTTCTTTTAGTATTGGAATCACAGACAAGTTGCATACTGTGCATACAAATAATATCATTAATTGCAGTTTCCTGTACACAGTGGAAAACAGAATTGAAGTGGGCGGGTCTTATAAAGTAATCAGCTGTTATTAGGGGGCCCCCCCCTCTCAGCTCAGTGCCCCAGGCATGGCCCAGTTTCCCTATCTTAGAGCAAAGCCCCTGTGTGTGACTACTACTAATACTTTGAATATCAAATGAAGAATGCTTTCTTTAAACAGTCAACTGATAAACACAGAGTATAAACGTCCTACCTCTGGGAGAATATCTATTACAGGTGATGCTCATATCATACTGGGGAATTTGTAGAATAGGAATAAGTTGGAATTGATTAAGATTGAAATGGTGGGTGTGAATGTTTGAATAGAGATTTATTCAGCTAAAGGGAATGTGTTTTCTGAGTTAATGGTAAGACTCACCTATGATTCTCATCCAGAACAGACTCTGTAACTTGAAAAACATACACTTGTGTGTGTTATGGAAAGATTTGTAGGTTTCTCCTCATGCAGGCAAATAATAATTTCTACTGTATAATGGATACAGTCTCATGGACCTCTAATCTGCATTAACACAACCTAGAAGGGGCTCCACTCTGCAGGTGTTGCAAGAAAATGCATCAAGAATGTTTCTCCGCCTGCATTTGCCCGCTGGCTTTCCAGCTGCAAGAAAGTTGAGCCCAAACGCTGCAGTGCTGCGATAACCTGCACTTTAAATGAGGTTCAAATGACTCATAAGAGTTCAAGCTCCTACTTCATCTGGAGGACTGGAGGTGTCCCTCAGGCGCCGGGCTGTGTCGGTTCACTCGGCGCTCCCATTGCACGTTGGAGAGAGGAAGCTCAGCTGTTTGACTCGCTCTGGTTCTGCACCTCGACAGCCAATCACACCTCAGAAGAGGGGAGAAAAACCAATGTCTGAATCATTCAGCGCGGGTCAGTGAAAAGGTCAAGCTGGCCTATTTCTGGGTTCTCTGTTGCCAAAGTGACGCTGCCATCTTTAATTCATGGCCGTTGTCCGGGCCGTCGCCTGCGGCTGGCAGCTCGGTGACTGAGAGTGACCTGCCCGCCCAGGAATTCTCTGGAAAGTCGGTTAAAAAATGTTTTTTGGTCACACTCCTCTGGGTGTCAGGTGGTTTCACGTCAAGTCCCCTCTTCAATCACAGTGACCTGGAAGCCCCCCTCACGTCCTGCTTCTAGCTCCGGCTAATTATTCACCCAGTTGCTAAGTGACTTCAGGTTAGTTCTCTGAATAATTACTTTAGCCTCAAAGGAAAGGTTTAGCATTTTAGCAGATACAGAAATTGGGGTTAGATACGATATGATTATAGCATCGTGTCCTATTGGGTAACGTGATGAGCTGCCATATTATCTTGTGGGTTATGTTTATCTTTTGTTTGTATACATCTGTTTTGCCCCATTTCCCATCTTGACGTGCAGATGAATTAAGCTTAAGAAAATCAGTTGCTGACCATATATCTTCAAATTTATCAGACAAATATGAACGTGGTTTCCATTATTTGGAAAGAAAGAGAATATGTATTTCCCCAAAATGACAAAAGCCACAACATTTTCATTTTTCTGAAAATAATGATAAAAACAAAGCCTCAACAGTAATGTAGAGAAAATTAATCTTCCCCAACATGAATTATCCCAGGAAAAAAAAGATGGTTTCCTCGTGAAACGTGAAAAGTGCCACAGTCTTATTCAAACATCTGTTGTAACAGCTTCCTGTCATGTTCAGATGAAAAGTGTGTGTGTGTGTGTGTGTGTGTGAGAAATATTTGAGGCTAATGACAAAGCCTCCGCCGCCGAGTCGCCGACATGTGACATCCAGCGTCTGACACCAACAGACCTTCTGGAGCAGAGAATCGCTCGGAGCCATGTTTAATTTTAGCAGGACCTTAATGACACAAGCTGTTTGAGTCTGTGGACACGGTGTCGAGCCGAGGCTGCTTCGCTTGCAGGTGATGATTCCTCTCTGTGTGTCCCTGCTCCAGTCGCCCTCGCTGTTTCAATTCACTTTTACTGCAGCTGCTCTCAAAAATGGCTTTTTTGGCTTGCGTCACAGGTGTGTGTGTCTGTGTGTGTCTGTGTGTGTGTGTGTGTGAGTGAAAAATGTTTCAGGTGTCCTTGGTCGCAGCTCATAATTATAATAAAAGACACGTTGGTGGCTGCGGGGACTGAATGAAATATGTCCTAAACTGCAGTGGCCGTCCTCGCTGCCAGCCTCCCAGCATCCTCCTTGGCCCCTCAGACATCGCAGATGGTTTCCCGGCGCTGGCCAACCACCTGCGAGGGAAAAGCCAACCATCAAGTCTCTGACCAGACACTCAGCCTTGGGTTCTGCATCATCAGGACATATTTAATGTTGCAAGCAAGGTCAGCCAATCACGGCCGAGTGTGTGATACAGTCTCGGTCAGTTCCTCCGGACCCGGTCCTGCTCTCAGATGTGTGATAAACGGCCTGGTAATGTCCAGGCGGAGATTCACTGAGATTAACAAGGTCATAAACTTTCGTTTTTTATGTAATTGCTTTTCTCAAAATGACCTTAAATGAGCATTTCCCTTCAAAAACACCCCCCCTCTCTTATTTCACGCCCCGGAGAGGAGGCAGCCGTGCTGTTATGTGTGTGACATGCTGCAGAGCTGAGACTGTAGCTGAAGGTGATTTGTGTGTGTGTGTGTGAGTGTGTGTATTTGTGTGTGTGTGTGCTGGTCCCTGCTTACTTATACAGTGGGTGCACTTGCTGCCCTCGATAGCAGTTAGTTGTAATAGGGCGCGCGGGGGGCACCATGGGAAAGAGCCTCTCTGCTGCAGGGCCGTGGATCGGGGCCTCTGAGAGGTTTAGGTCACAGGTAATTGAACCAGGTTCATTCTTCTGCATGCTAACATTAGCATCTGGAGGAATCGTTATGCAGAAGCCTGCACGGTGCACTGCATATATTTAGCAGAGACACACTAATGAGACTGGATTCTCTTTAAGATCTGTGGAGCCGTGTTATTGCTATTGCTCGGTCTCCTGAGAGTATACAGCCTCTAACTAACTATCATTATATCAAGTTAAAAGCACCCACTGCATTCATTGACCCTCTGGAGTCTCCCCTGGAACTCTTTTTGTAAATTAGGTCTCATGCTGCCTATATTTGGGAGGAAAACTACTGCACCTAGTCAGCTCACACCTATAGGGCCACTGCTAACTATTTTTACACCTTAAAATAATCTGAAACTTTTTATTTCATGATAATCACAATTACTCAGAGTTACATGTGACATTTACTCTGCATCAATGTGTCAATTAATTAATTCATCCTTTGACAGAAAATTAATTTGCTGCAATTCAGACTTGATCTGATTTAGATTTCAGTCATTAAGTTGTATTTGAATCAAAGTCAAATGAGAATAGTTGCTGATATTTTGTCTGATATGATTGCAAAGTTAAAACAATGTCACCAGCATGACATCACCATGGGCTCTGGGAATTATATTATATAATGTTATGCATCAAATATTGATTTGTAAACCACAGAAAATGAATGCTAGATCAATTAATAAGGGAATTTATCATGCATTACAGGATTAGTATGATTAATCAGCTTGTTTATAATAAAACTGCACAGATTAGAATTGTAAAGCTCGAATGAAACAGTCTGAGGTCTGAGTGCGATGATAATAAAACACTGGAAAATAAAACACTTTTCCTCGGAGACAAAACGAACTGAGAGTCAGACTCGCATCGTGTCTGTTGATCCTCCACAGCTCGACCCACTGCGGCTGCACTCAGCTTGACTATCAGCCCGCTTCCCATTGAAGAGCTGCTGCCATTGATCCGCGGTGAGGTTGACATGGTAACGGAGCATCATCACTCAATAGCGAAGGTCATTTTGTTTGAGGAATTATCTCGTCAGCCGAGAATCACAGGAGACAATGTGCCTATTCTCTGTCAGGGCGCTTCATTAAGATATAGCTCTGACATTCCCCCCCCATCAGCTTTCTTCCTCCGTCACGACTCTGGCATCTTTTTTATTTTATTCGCCTGAGGTAATCAGCAGCATCCACTGTGATTGCGTTTTAATTAAAAGGCGCCATTTTAATCATCTGTGGCGTGGCGTCAGAGAAAAGGGGATGTGTCGTTATCAATCCTCTGTCCCTGTCTATCACACACTTGCACGTGCACGCCGTCACACGTGCACAAACCATGTCTGACTTACCACGGTTGGCTGGATGCCTTATTAAATGGAGGGTTGTAATTAATATTGAGAGCTGACAAGGCCTCCCGGAGAACTCAATGATTTAAGCAGGGAAGTGATGAAGAGGTGGAGTCGAATGGATTGACACTAATTGCAGCGTGATGAGATGCACGGTCAAGAGGGAGCGAGCTTCTCCTCCAACTTCTAAACACCAATCCAGAGGAGTTTGTTTCTTTAAATGAGAATGGATTCACGGAGAAGTACTAATGGTTCTGATTGATGAGTCAAAAAGGGTCATTCTAAGTATCTTTTCTATTATTTCTTATTTTGTCCTATAACCCAGATGCATAGAATCACTACATATAGATACTAAGCCTCCATTTAACTTGTTTTAGTTTGTATCTGGCTACAAGGAGGCTGCACAAATAGTGTTAAAGCAAAACGGACACACACGCCAAATGCGTTGGCTGCAACCTTCACACATTCAGCACAGACATGGAGCAGCATTAGCATTCATTTGCAACTGTGCTTGTGTCCAGCTGATAAGTGTCCAATATTATGTCCAATATGAGTCCAATATTCACTCTCTGTTTTGAGGAAGATATGATAGTAGTGATAATAATAATAATAATTATATTCAATATCACTTTAAACACAAAATAAAACTGCTACTGTCTCTTTAGCTGATAAATGCTCCATTGTGTTCACTATCTTGTTGCTTACTTTGTCTGACTGTAGTTTAGTGCTACGTTGGTCGTGTTCAGTTTGTTCATCAGACTTTATCATTGAAAACAACCATGTCGGCACTCATGAGAATAGTGAGAGTTTTGGGCTGTTAAACCAAACCCCAGTTTGTGTTTTTCTCCATGAATGACCCATGTTATATTGTCAGAATGAACAGTTTCCTATAGAGTGACCAGTGATATCTTTACAGAGAAGTTTCATTGTTCTAGTGGTCGTTTGGGGGTGGGATGTCTTTCACTCCATCTTCCATTGAAATGAGAGATGAATGAGAAAAGCCATTTGTGGTGTTGTCTTTGCAGCAGCGAGTTGTTGCAGTTCAGCTCGGGACACGTCCCTGCCATTAAGTTTTGTTCCAGCGAGCCGAGTGACCTTCCAGCTCTGTGATGGCCTAGCCCCCCCCCCTACATCATTACATAGCCATTCTGCTGACATATTGAACTCATTACGCTGAAATGTGTCCTCCGTTCCGTAAAACAAAAAAAAGTCTGTACAGTGTCTCCGTGTGATGAAGATGCAACGCGGGTTTAACCTTTAATAATTGCAGTGGAATAAAGATTCAAACGTCCAACTTGAAAAGAGGAAACGTGAGGAGAGTCGGAGCGAGAGCCGCCCGAGAAGCCTCCTGATGATCTGTCCTGTGTGGATCGATTAACAGACCTCTCCACCTGTCTCTCCTCATTATCAAAGCAGTCTGACGGAGGCATGGAGGCCGCGGGGGGGCAGAGAGGGTGCGTCCAATCCCGTCGCTCCTTCTTGATAACCGGAGAGAGAGAGAGAACAAAGATAAGAGAGGCGGAGAAGGAGCGCTGAGGCCGGCCGGGGCTGTTTACACATCTTCTCTGCTAGCGCCTCTACTCTCTCATATTAAACTGTCAGGAGTTTACTGAACAAACACAGATGCAATGTTCTAAGTGGCTCATTTCATGGCTGAAGCTCTGTGTTGTTGTGTGGGCCTGGTTTGACCCTGGATGTGTCATCACAGTCAGCCAACAAGACGAGAGGAGCTTTTACCCTGCAGACTTGTTTTTCCTCGACTCCGTCTTTTCCTGGAAAAAAAAAGAGCATGTACATGCGGAGGATCACCTGCACAGATCGGCGAGCAGAACAATCGGTTCCTCGACTCCCCTGCAACTCCCACGTGTGAAATATGAACACAGGGAGCAGCTACCCATAATGCTCCTGCCATCTGTTCATTTATTAGTCTGGAACACCCAGCCCTGGTCCAAAGCGTTAAAGTTCATTAATATTCATACAACATTCATTTATGGAAACGTTGCCCATGGAGTTGGGCTATTAGTGTCAGGGACAGGATAGGATAAGTCACACTAATTGATGATTGATGCCTCTGCCATTAGCAGCCAAAGTTAATGCAGTAGCTAAGCTGTACTTTCATAATGTGGTGACATATTTAGAAATTGCGACACCGAGCTAATTTTGTTTAGCAGTTCAGTACATTGTCTGTACCTTCAGTCATTTATGTCCACAGTCTCCATTCATATTCAATAATTGACTGTGCTTTGAGGTGTAACTGCTGCACAGCTCAGTTTCCTTCTTCTTCGCAACTTATCTGGATTCATGTGATTAGTGTGAGGCTGCATGCAGCTTCTTATCCATCATCCATTTAAAGAGTAGTTAAATATTTGGAGAAATATCCTCATTTGTTTTCTTGCCAAGAGTTTGATACGAGAATCAATGCAACTCTTGTATCTGTCCGCTGACAATGAAGCTGCGGCCAGTTGCTTTATAGATTAGCGAGCAGCTCGTCTGGTCCTGACTGAGAGAAACAAAGACACAACTCGTCGATTTTATTCTTTTTGCAGGTTGTTTCTGTGGATAAAATAAACACATTATAAAAGCTAGAGAAGTGGATGTTACCTTCAGGCAGAATCTGTGTTATTAAAGGTTCAGTGTGTACGATTTAGGTGAAAGGGATTGAATACAAAATAATCCTAGTGATGCTTTCAACAGTGTGTTTCTAAATGGTACAAATTGTTTTTATTACCCTAGAACAGGCCCTTATATTTAAATACTTTATATCAACATCAGGAGAGGGTCCTCTCTACGGAGGCTGCCATGTTGTTTTTACAGTAGCCCAGACTGGACAAACAACCTTTTGAGTTTTTATGAGGGGTACTCAGCTGCAACATGCAACTTCACCACTAGATCTCACTAAATTCTACACACTGAACCTTTAAAGGAGACGTATTATGTAAATAGTTGGGTTATTACTTGAAGAGGATTACATTCTCTAATGTTCAGAAACCACAACACTTGTGCTGTCCATTGCTGCAGCTCCTCATTTCAGCCTCTGGGTGCATATGTCGGCCTTTGTTCTTAAAATAAAAAACATAATATGTCTTCTTTACGTTTCAGAGAATCTCAGTTTTGAGACTCCTCATTCATCAGAGTGTTTTGTTTCTCAAGACCACAGCGATGCTACTCTGTAAGAAGCTGTTAACTTATTTATATCTCCTATTTCAGGTTGCCTGTTTGAAGACGAGCTGTGTGCGCCGTACGAGTTCTGCGTCAATGGTAAGTCAGACTCACAGGGTCGAGCTCGCCCACCACACCTCATTATATAGCACATCCTCTCCGCGCTATCAGCCAACGCAGCTCTAAAGCCGTCCTGGCTCTCATTCAGGTATTTATAGCCGGATGGTGACTGGGCTGCAGCAGCTCGGTACAAACTCACAATAGTTGTCTCATTTTATTCCTCCGACAGACATCCAGCCTCTTCGATCAATACGAGGAGGATGTTTTCCCTTTATACACCCAAACCGCGAATGGTCATGACCTAATCATAAAAAAAAACATCTTGTCACGGACGATGGATGTGTCTGTGTTAGTTGTTGCCATGACGACACATCGACCGATGAATGAAAGCGTCTGGGCTCTTCACATCGTGGCATTCAGCAGCGGGCTTTAATTCTGAAAGGGACTGATAGCATGTCGATATTCAGGATCATCTTCACGACAGAGCCGCAGTCGAAAGGTTAATATATTCTGCCATAGAGAAGTTGATACAGTATTGTTGTTACAGGTGTACAGGGATCTACATCCATACAGTGCATGTGTGTCTTTGTCCTCGGAGGGACGGTGATTGAATGCTCACGCTTCAGTGGCAGTGGTTTGTTTTGTTTTGTTTGCTTGCCACAGATTCATCTTAATATCAATTTCCCAGACGAGATGAATCAAACAAAGGGAGCGCTCACATCACTGACAGATGATATCAATGCAAAACATGATGTGACCTATATGAAAGAGCACAGACTAACACACAGGTGCCACGATGAATATTAACTTAAAGGAGGAGAGTCACCTTAGGTAACAGCTTTTCTGTCTGTCGCCTATCGTCCCTTGTTTTATGGATGATTTCAAATATATATCTGTTCTTATGTTTATCCATTTATTCTTAAATTCCTGTTTATTTAAGGTTTTTTGCTTCGGTTAAGTCAAATCCGTACGACTGCAGCTATTGATTATTTCCATTACAGATTTTTTGTTCTCTCAAGCTCTAGGAGATGTCAACTTGTTCAACCATCCATGCAACAATTATTGACAGAACATTGTGGCTCAATAAAAGATATAATGTACTAGGAGACAGATTTTGTTGCCTTCGGATAGATTCACTGCTTCCCCCCCTTAAAAAAAAGCATGTTTTTATATTTTAGCAAGAGACACAAGAGTGGTATCAGTTTGCTCATCTCTGCACAAAAGCAGAGATGAGATTATTTCCCAAAACGTCAAACTATTGCTTTGAAATTAGTTTTTTTACTGGGTGGGGGGGTAGGGTCTAATTACGAGGGGTAGTCGGTAGTTTTAGTTTGCAGTTCAGATTTAGCCGTCTCCGCCCTTTCACTTTAACCCAATTTGGCAGAAAACAGGGAAGGAAAATGCAGCACGGAAGATAAATATATAAAAAAAAGAAACCTGACTTTAATTACACAGCCTGCTTCAGTACCGAGGGGAGCCGTGCGTAGCCTAATAGAAAGCAAGTGCTGACAGCTCCACAGAAAAAATAACCCGCAGGCAGAAAGGAGGGTTGTGAACGGAGGGTTTGTATTATGTTTCATTATGAAACTATTGTGCGGTGGATGTGATGTGAATGGTCACTTATTTTGACATTTGACTTCAATTCTCCTAAGTCTTTTTTTATTGTAGCTTTCAATTTTTACTACCGGCGAAAGAAAAATGCCCATATTATCCCTCTTAAAATGTAATTACAGACATTCTGCTCACGGAAGGCGAATATATATATAGAAGCCGTAATGTCGTACCTAATATGCAAATAATTCAAAGAGTACTCAATCTCCAGGCTGTCACTCTGCGTCGGACTCCTGTCGAGCAGCAGCAGCCACACAGGGGGTGAGTGGGAATAACTAGGTCTGCCTCTTCGACTCTTCCCACGGTCCCTGAAGGTGTAACCTGGTTTATTCTGGGCTGGGCCAACCGGGCTCTTCTTCTTCACCCGTGCTGTTGCCATGCAAAGTGGCTGAGGGGGAAGGAAAGGGGCTTGTGTGAAGGAGCCGCTTGGCTTTAATTTCAAAGTGTTAGCAGATTTAGATGAATAAAGTCATCTAAATCAATTCCAGGTGTATAATATGCAACTTATAATCACTGCTGCTGCATCTCATTCACCGTGAGGCTCTCCCGCCGTGCAGCACACAATTTCAATAAATTCTCAACAACCTTTTGCTTTAAAACAAAAACACAAAAAAGTCGAGAGCTGCATGTTAATAAACCCTCCAGCTAATGATGCAGCTAGAGCAGACAGGGGAATAAAGAGCAGTGTTGGCAGTGTAGCAGTACAATAAACAGAATGTAGGTTAAATATGAATATTCATTGTAGCATAATGCTCATGTGGCTTTGATACAGTAGAAACACACACTAGTTCTCAGACAAGCAACACAATGAAGATATCTAAACGCTCTTTTGTATTTTCAACAACAATGATACACTCCTACAATAAAAAAGGTCGTCCAGAGACTCTGAGGGATACAAGTTGAGAGTGGAGACACGACAGTCACCTGGGTGGAACCAACAATGACTCAGTGTGAGACAATAAGAAAGTAAAAGCATCCGAGGGGATACAAACTTTTTACAGGCTAGCTGATCTGAGTCTATTTTGGGAAAGCGCTCCTCCAGTATGTTGCACTTTAACTCCAGATGTCATTGTGTCATTGATTAAACAGGCCAATTTACCGTCCTCCATATATCATTTGATCCTCTGCTGTCAGAGCACATTTTGGAACCGACCTCTTCAAATCTGTATTTCCATCTTCAAGGGAATACCCCATCCTCTTGAAAGGATACCTATTTGATTAACCTGGAACTGGAAATGCATTTTAATTTGATGCAGCTCTCCAGAGTCTGTGGCTTTACTGGTTCGGCAGTGCTTGGCTAAAGTACAGCAGATAAGTGTGACATGTTTCCCCCGAGGCCACTGGTCGGCTCCTATTAAACACTTAACCAGTGGTGTTTTATCGACCAGTGGTTATCTCGCCTCCACTCGAGCCAACAGCGCCTGAAAGGTCCGCACTATATTTTAGATTTAAATGGTTCAGGGCGACGCGTCTATTGATCACGTCTCACAATAAGTGCAACTGCAGCACCACTCTAAGTAGCCACTGTAAAATCTATAATGCTAAACATTTTGCATGGGGCAGAGCACAGAGGCTGCTGGTGCAACATTCAATTTGAAGTCAGGGCCGCTGCTGTGCATCTGGGGCCCTAGGCAGGTGATGAGGGTTCTAGTGTATGAGCTTTTGTGCACACTTATAAAAGTTATTCATTTGAAATAAGGTTGTTTAAAGATTTTTTCTTAATCATTATTATAAATCACTTTTAATCAATGTTCATTTGCAGGCCTTGTTGTTGTTGCAACGGGGATTACGTTAAATTCTCCTCTACTTTTTAAAAGGGACTTATCTAAAAATAGATATTTTGTCACTAGCAGTCCACATCTATGTAATTAATATCAGTTTCACTTTTTTAATCAAAGAAACATGATGCTCGTTGCTTGTTAGCCGTTCACATAAGACTGTAGCAAGCGCGACATTAGCAACTCTACGATGTTTGACTTTGGGGCCCCCTGGTGGCTGCGGGGCCCCTCAGCAACTGCTTAGATTTTTTCGTAAAAATAAATAATCTGTGTCCTTGCTAAAGCTCAGAGAGACCTATTTATCTTTATTAATTTCTGTATTTAAATGTAGATTAAAGGATTTAATTATCATTTCAAAGCAGAGATTGTCAGAAACTCCCCCCCCAAAAAACAGCCCTGAATAATTGGTAAACACTTCATTAAACACATCCTGATCAATTAGGTTACTGCTCCTTTCTTTATTAGCAGACTACATCTGGCCCATTCATTTTCAGATACGTCTTAATTTGCCTGCGGGGTCCGTTCTCCTCTCCTCTCCTGTCGTACAGTCTTTTTTAAGAGAAGCCTTCCAGACTGTCAGCTTTTAGTGTTTGCTCCTGTTATCCGACAGCATTAGCTTTCACAGTTTAAATAGCTTTAGCGGCTGCCGGGTGTCGCCCTGTCTGTCACAGCAGGAGAGGAGATAGCGTCTGGGTTTTAGAGCTCTCTCTTTTTTTCTGGGGTGGGGGGCTGACAATCTTCTTTATTTCTGTCTACATGCTTCTTATCCAGGCATGGCTGCTCTTCAGAGAGAATGCCACTGATTTGCTGGGTTTTAATAATCGACTAAGGGGTTTCTGTGGCCTCTGTGCCTCATGGATTATATTGATCGAGGTTCATTTGCATTGTAGTCGCCTTTTGTGCGGCACAGTGACAGCAACGCTGACTCTCAGATATTTGATTGCACTTCATTTCTGTTATTTTCTGATTTTGAACAACCCTCCACTCGCCCCGACACATGTTGCGCTCGTCCAAGCCTGAAATGAAAATGTTGTTTTCACCTGTCATAAATGGAGTTTCATGCAAACTGTCACCTACAATGAAGCATTACTCGTTTTTTATAATCTCAGTATTCTGAAAACACTATAAATCGACAGACCACTGGTTTGGGATCATTGATTCAACTGACTCTGAAAGGTTCAGCGACACATTGATAAATCCATCTTCTATTTCTCTGTTTTTAAATACATATTTCTATTTTTAAACCCCTCCAACCCCTGCGTGTCTGTGCGTCTGGTTGCTCTCGAGAACGTCCCTGACGACGGAGGAGGAAGTAACGTGTTTAATGGCGGGGAATTGCCATAGCAACCAATGAGGGATGCGGCCCATCAGACATTTAACGGTTACCCTCATCCCGTTATGTCACCAGCCTCCGTTTTTGTTTTCCTTACATAATGAGTTTTAGCGAAAAAATAAACAATTGCAGATGTCCTGCTAGAAAATGTCCCCTTGTTTTGTCATCGCATTAAACCAAGTCACCTGTTCCGATGCATCGTTAGAAACAGACGAGACGGTTGACGTCTGGTGATTCAGACGTGTGGGTCTGTGGGTGGGAAGGTTTCTCTCTGAGCTGCTTGACATCTCAAAATAACTCCACAGTGTTGCATTGTGTTGTCTATGCTAATTCACCTCCTCCCATGAGCTCTCTTCCTGTACAGAGCTGTCATTTAACAGGTTGCAGACGAAGGGGGCGCTTCGAATAAAAAATTCAATTTGGAGCTCCCCCATCTGACATCACGTTATTATCATTGTAATTATCAGTCGCCGAGTTCTATGGCACTGTAATTATATCAGTTTCTTTTTTTTCACTTGAAGATGAAAAATGATTCTCAGGGATGTTTGAATAGATGAAATTAAAAAAAGGGAGGATTTCTTTTTTCAACCCTTCTCTGTTCACTCACTATTCCAAGTCTCAGGTGTGGAAAATGTCACTGGAGTAGAAAACTGAGAATTGCAGCATGTAATGGACGTCTGTGTTTATCTCCTCTGTGTTGTTCAATCAGTGTGATAGTGTGACAAAGTGTTGATTCACATCATTAGATCCCATGTGATCAACGTGGAATTCTCACACACAGTGGTTTCAAAGACAGATTTATACACTAGAATATCCTTTGATCAAATGTGCAAGCTTCATCCCCAGAGGTCATCTCTGAGGTGCATGCTTTGCGTTTAGCCAATCAGATGCTTGGATTTCTCTCTCCAGCTGAGAGGAGGTGAAGACTCAGGTCATTTATATTCCAGCCATTACATCCACACACTTCTCTCTGACCCCCTGAGCCTCGACATCAGACCAAACATTGAATTATGGGGCTGATAGGGACAATGTGGCGTGGGTTGCCTAGCAACCTGCACTGAGTGAGGCGGGAGGCCGGCTGATAGGAAGATCACCAGGGTCCCTGATAAAGTCCTTCCTGCCATAAATGGCTGCTTATCATGGAGCTGTCAGAGGAAAAATGTCAGCTAGTAGCTTCTGTAGAACAGGAAGTGAGAGGAACACAGACACTGACGGTGCAACACACAAATTACTACGTCTGATCTGTGCAGGTGCATCTCATTTTTAATCACCACAACCACAAGAATGTGCCAGATGTTGAGTTTGTGTGTGTCTGACTCTGAGTCCCTGGTGAGTGTGTCTTCTCCTCTTCTCTCCTCCTGCAGACGGGGTGTTTGGACGCTGCCAGGAGTTGGCCGGTGCTCAGCTGTACACGTACGATATCTCTCCCTCTGCTCTGCAGCGCCTCAGGATCCTGCTGCAGAAACTGGCTCACAGAGGTACACACCGCCTGTTAGCCTGTCCGTCTTTGTCCATCTCTGTCCGTCTCTGTCCGTCTCTCTGTCCTTCTCTGTCCATTTCCATCTCAGTGTCTTTTTCTTTCTCCTCAACAGCTTGTATCAGTCGCTAACAGGGCTCCGACAGCTAAACGCTTGTCAATAGCTATTGTGTGAAGCAAGCCAAATAAGCCGAGCTGTCCCTTTGGCGAGCGTGGCACACCACCACTGAGTGCGAACAGGAATTACAGCAGGCCATTGTTTTGCCATCATGGCCTAACTCCACCAGCCAATCTAATTGGCCTGTTTGCTGTTAGGACATTTAGAGCTAATTTTGTGGATGAGTAGCTGTGAGGTGTGTAATCACATGAGCCAGTCTCTCCTCCTCAATCTATGGCAGCAGCTAATGTGCTTGTTATGATGGGTTATACCTTCAGGGAGATACCGCATCTAAAAGAAAACACCTATTTACATCGGAGGTAACAGTAAAAGTGATTAGGAATGAAAGTTGCAGCAGAGTTTAAGAAGTTGTGGTTCTAGTTTCACAACCCGGAGCCTTGTTGAGTTTCCTTTCTGCCAACACAGATTGTAAGAGTCTCATCTCACTGGTTACGTCACGACTGGTCCTGGCTGTGGTGGAACAGAGCCTCCTCGTGCTAGTGGAGAATCATTTACTGCTAACCAAATGGCTCTGGCACTTTTAGTAACATTATCCTCTGCTCATGAACAAACAGAACAACAGTTTATATAACATATGACCCAAATGATCAACTTTATTATTATTTGTTTATGTGTTTTTTATGGTACTAATACAAATATGTTCATTTACTTTTCTTCTCTTTTCCTTTGACCCCTTTTTATAAGTGAACAATACACAAGATAGAGTAAACTATATGAAAAAAAAACATAAACATTAACCTCTTATGATGATGATTTATTTGATGTTTTCTGTTGAGAAATGTAGAGTTTGGTATAAATTCTGTGGAATAATACAAATACAGGGTTCAGACTTGTAATTAATTAATTTCTAGTGTAACATAGCAACCATATGCACATAGGAACAGCTATAAATGCAGACAGTGGATATTTACTTAGGATTACATTTTCTCTCAAGGGAAAATCCACTCAGTCAACAATGTGTCGTTAACTCTAAGTTAATCCGTCGACAAAAGAGAAGTCTATATTTGTCTTTGTATTTAGCACCAGTTACTGTTTCAGGAAATATCAAATCAGTAAAAAAATGCTTTTACAAAGCAAATAATTTCTCTCCACATATTCAGCAGCGTGTAACTACAATCCCGAGCCACCAGGGGGCAGTATACACCTGCAACTCAGACCGTGACCACCAACATCAGCCCTCTAAAACGTAATTGGCTTTGCAGGCCACTCTGAGCCTAATATCTTTTAACAGCCGTGAACCAGTGTTGAAAATCATTAAGAGGACGCAGTCGGCCAGAGGAAACCATGAAAAAAAAACATGAAAAAAGAAGTGGGAGGAACAAACTGAGCAGTGATGAATATTAAGCCGGGCGAGACCACACATTCATTCTAATTACTGGGAAATAAACAAATGAGAGGCAGCGGGATGAGGAGAGATCCAGTGTGTAATTCTGTTCCCCGCTCCGTTTGAAGAGGTGTTAAATCCTTTTGGATGCTTCTCGTCCTCTGACCTTGTGTTTTTTGTGTGTGTGTGTGTGTGTGTTTCCCCCCCCCCTCCCCCCACACAACCGTTTACAGAGACGCCACAGACATGACATCATCACTTTGAATCATTTCTGTCTCTGTACAATCACATCCACAGACGGGAGCATTATCTTCCGGACGGTTCCCACAATGCACCGTTAATGGTCGCCGGGCACGTTGTTCTTATCGGCTCGGCGGCTATTGAGGTGTCATCTTTTGAAACGTGGGTGGTTGAAGGGGAAGGGGGGGCAGACGGGGTTGTCGAGACCATTGTATTGAAGATATGAAGGGGAAGGGGATGGGGGGGAATTGGGGGAGGAACATCAATGGGATTGATTTACAATCCTCTCTATCTTGCATCGGAGACGCAGGTAGAAATCACACAATCTTCGCTCGCTGCTCAACACCAATGTCGTTCAGATCGATGGACATTGACCAAAAGGCACAAAAGGGCCACGTCTCCATCGGCAGAGCACATTGTCTCGGTATGAAATGTTCACCACAAGGACTTGTCTGAATGCAAGGGGGCTGTCATCCGGCTGCAGATGACTTTAATATCACGCAGCAGCTCCAACCAGTCCTCACTGGGTGCAGCCGACATGCAGGTTCCTGCCATGTTGCTTTGGAGTCATTACGGCTCTGCTAAATATGTGTTGATGCACACAGGAGCTAACTGCGTCCGAATTATTCAACGTACAATATATTCACGTTGAATAATTCCCCTCCTCCGTACGGCGACTGTCCAATCATAGCCTAGCAACTGTAACCAGGCGCATCGACTCTGTCAATCTTTGGATTCTCTGCATGTTCGAGCACCGTGGCACGGGGCTGAAAGGAAAATGAAAGCAATACTCTCTCTACTGCGTTTCAAGAGTCTGGAGGGTGCTGTGTGTGTTTTATAGATAAAAACAGAGAACACATCTGTAAAACTGTGAAGGAGGAGCTTAACTGTCTCTAATGTAAACTGCAAATATTAGCATTCCTGACTATCTCTCTACCTTTGGAAATAGCTTTATTATCTTTGTTATTATTATATCAATGCAAGGTGCATGTTAATAAGTTAGCTAATTAATAAGGAAATTAACTCTGTGGGAATCAAGATGCTATAATATCAGGTAAAAAGTGGTTCTTCTCCAGATCTTCACTCTGGCAGCCTCAGACAGTCTTTTTCTATCGTAAAAGTAAAACTACTTTGTTATTTTTATTATTTCTGAAATGTTTAAGATCGCATAAAAGAGTACAAATGAGCTGTGCAACACTGGCAAGTCGAGGTCTGATGGGGCCCTAATATCCATGGTGGTGGGTCCTGGAATCTTTATGATCCCTCAACAGAGTATTTATAGAGAAAGGAGTCATAACCTTAACCATTCTGGTTGTGTAGGTACAGAGGAAAATGACACAAATATCACAAAAACAAAATAAATCTACATAGTAAGCAAACCATGAAGATTTCTATAATAATGGCTCTTTTGATTGACACTGAGACATCACTGAGCCTCAGCTCAAAAAACAACAACTTCAAAACCAAATGTATTTTCACCTCATTCAAACTAAAGTGACCTGACTTCTTGCATTATAGGTTTTTTGTCATCATCACTCTAAACGAGGAGGTAAGTTTTGCTTCCGCAGTCACAGTAAGTGTGTTCTGTGTTAACACAGGGCTTGACAGGTGGGTTTGCTTCATGTCATATTTATGCTGTGGAGCTCATGAGATCAGAAAGAATCATGTCAAACTTCAACAGGAGCGCTGCCGAATCCACAGAGTTAAACTACAGTAACCTGCAGTCCATCGACCCCCCCGACCTTGTGCGGCGATGCACCGGCTCTCGTAGAACAGACAAGTCAAGTATGATGATGCATCGTGACATTTGCATTAGCTCCATTGACAGGAATTGTCAGTCAGGGAGGAGAGTCAGTGACCATAAACTGAGGTGGTGTCACTCCGGTGCAACTGAAACCACGTTACTCACGCTCGGGTTTCGCTTTCCTGCACAAACTGACTTTCTCTGACAGACAAGCAACACAAACTCATGTTGTTCCTCCTCATACTCTGCTCTGTGTGTTCCTTGACAACCTTGCTAGATGTTCCTGGAGAGAACAGATACTCGCTCCTCTCTTCATACGCAGAGTGAAGTTATAAGGAAAAGAAGAGAGCTTTCGTTAAATCCTTCTCTGTGAGTCCAGATCTGTGAAGAAGGCAGTTCTTTAGAATCTTTGTAGAGGTTCATCAATTGGTTTGCAGTCGTGTCAGACACTGACGAGTTATGGCAGGTCCTTAGAAGACCTTCACCCCGCTCAACAAAGAATATAAGGACATCCTTTTATACCTCACTGACCCGCTGGGTGGGGTCGGCCATTACAAACTCAAACTGTGCAGATGCACTCTTCTTCAAACCCACATTACTTTATTTCAGCTTAAACCCAGGACGTGATTTGGAACCAGACTAGTAGTGGGGAGCCATGATGGCGAGAACCTGTAAACACAAGCTCGGCCAATTGTGTGTCACTCTCAGCTGTCAATCATGATGTTCCCCTTGTTTTTTAAATCATAAAATAACCTTATTAAAACCAGACTTGCTTTAAACGTGAGAAATGTGAGAAACCACCTTTTGACTTTTCATGTGGTCCATGTCCCATCAGCTAACATGGAGGAGGCAGGGTGAGGTAAAGCAGAATTTGAGTTTGTATTTCCTTTTCCTCAAAAGATTTTATCCAAAACTGCTTCCAGAATATTAAATGACATTTAAAAAAAAAGAAGCATTGCACTTTCGAATTAATTCATATCTCATATTTGGATTGACACTTTTCAAATTTTGACTAATTAGGCAGAACTCGCTGCTAAATTATTCACACCCTCTTCCATTAGTGCCTTTAAAATCAGTCGGTGGACAGAACTAAAGGAAAAAGGGGAAAATCTGCATATCGAAAAAAGGCCAGATGAAACAAGAAGACGTGAAGACAGGATCCCATCTAATAGGCTCGAAGTATTGAGCAGGGCCCTTCTCTCTCTCTCGCTCTCTGGAACTCGTATTAACAGACGCGAGGCCAACAGGAATATCTCGCTTGTGTGAAAGCTGTTGCGTTAATGGCGAGGCGTTAATTAACCGAGCAATGTGCCACAGACGCCACGCCATCAGTAACAAGCAGAAACCGGCACTTAGCGATGGAACCTGCTCTTTCTCCGGACCTGCCGATGAATTTGCATGACATCTAGCTCCCCGGTGCCAGGGTAATCAGCCGAGGGGTTGGATTGAGAGGAATCCAACCGTAAAGGCCCGAACCCACTTCTCCTCCTGACTTTTCCTTTTCACAAAACGCCTCATTTTGATTCTGTAATTTACGTCGCCGTGCCTCCTTCCCTCAAGTGGGACCCATCGCAGTTCTCTCAAAAACATGGTATGTATGGAAATGAGTGCATTCCCCAGGAGACCACCGGGGGGATAGAGGTGTCACACTCAATGAAGCGGTTGTGGCGCCCATCGCCATGTTGACTCTGAACCCGTTTAACCGGCTGCAGTTAAACACAGGTAGCATATGGATCCTTCAGGGCCGCGGCCATCCCACGGCTGATGACGGTCGTAAATGATCACCAACGCGTTTAATATATAGCAAACACAGAGCACACCGGGCAAGCCACGGGTAGTTAACTGTCATTGTGGTATACGGATGGATGGCCGAGCTGCGTTCCAGAACACTGACAACATACGCTGCTTTGTGCTCCATTCAGCGCTGCCAAAGAAATGACTGGAGGCATCTGTGGCTGCTCTGCATTGCTCAGATCCTCATCTGGTGCTTATGAATATCTGTGAGAGCATACCCGGTGTCTATGGGTGACAAACCAGGCTAATGAAGACATTCTGCCGTGGTGGTGCTCCCATTCTTTCATGTGTTCCCACCCAGGCTCGTAGTTTATTGCTTTTTTAAATATGTCCACGTCATTAAGAGCGGCATTGTTTCGGGATGAGTTTGGCTAAAAGGTGAAGAATGTGGCAACTCCGCACCGCAGCGTAATAATAACTTTCATTCCGCTGAACCAATGAAAAAAATGCCTCTGTGGAATGGAAGTGTCATCAGTGGACATCTTGGCTCCTTTAAAAAAAAACGAAAAGTATAATATCTGTGGTATTTCTCCGCTCTTTGCCGGTGGAATGCTGTGCCTCTTGGCTCATTGGGAATGGCGCCATGTTTTTTTTTCTTCTTTTGCTTGGGTAGCTCCATCTGGTCCTGGCACCGCCGCGCTCTGCCCCTGCCCAGGAGTTCTGCATCCCAACTATGTGTTGGCAATTAGCAGAGATGTTGGCAAGGCGTCCGGCTGCAGTGTGACATTCTCCCCGGCGTGTCGACTGGATGTGCCGTGTGTGTGTGTGTGTGTGTGTGTGTCTTTGTATACACTTGTCCATACATGTGTGCACAAGGAGTCATGGCTTCCCGGTTTGTGTGCTGCAATCGAAACCCTTCCTACTATTAAAATCCATCCTGGCTGATTTGGTTTGTACTGTTGGTTCAACCCATAATGCAACAGTAAAAACAATGATCCGAAAAGTTACCTAAAAAGTTTCAACCCCTTCCCCTGATAGTTTCATATATATTCATAATATATATATATATATATTTTGTAGTAATATCCATTTCTTGACATAGACGACCCAACATCTGAGCAGGAGTAGGATCTTTCTGAGATATGTGTTTTCATTTTAAGGTCAGATATCAACTATATTGTACTTTACCCTCCAGAATGTTCTTTGTCGATTTCATAGCTTCGAGTAAAAGTCAATTCATTCCTCCTCCGTTTCTATGAGTGATGTGTTCTAATCAATCAAACAGTGAAATAATCATCACGTATGATAAATCAATTGATAAGTGTAAGAAAAACATTCTCTGGCCGAAGCTTCATATCTCTGGACGTTGGATATATGAAAACGTCCGACTCGCACCAATCAAGCTCGACTCCATATATTTTCCCTTTTGCAATCTCTTTCCAAAATGAAGAAAATAAAAAAAGGTCAGCCTTTTTTAACCTCACCGCCTTCAGCAGAACTCCTTTATATAAATTTCAATTTTAGAGTCAAAATATATTGTATTATTATTTTCCAGGACCTTCAGCTGGTATTCATATTCCGTCTTTCTCATATATTATTCAAATGATCCTCACTTATCTCCAGGCTCTGTCTCCTCTGTTTCATGTCTTCATTGAAGTAGTTTCGGATCTGGACCTAGCTTAGAAATATATATATATATTTTTTTTCTAAAGCTGATTTTCGAGTTTCAATGGGACCTCGTTTTTTCTCCCAGGTCTGACGTGGCAGGACGACATCACTCAGCAGGTTATCTCCAGAGAGCTCTCCAAGCTGAGGAATGTCCCCCTCCGCCACCAGGCCACGCCTCTGAGCCCCCCCGAGCGCCCGAGCGCCTACAGCAGCTCCAGAGACAGAAAAGTGAGGCCTTCGCAGGTGGAGCTGAGCAACAACCTTCAGCAGTACCTGACGGGTCTGGGCTTCCTGCCTCAGGCCGAGGTCGACGGACAACGGGAGGGAGCCAGAGTTCAGGTAAGACGCCTCCTCGCTGTCGACGCGTAGCAGCTGCTGATATTTGAAGGGTGCATCAATTTTATATCAAGTTCAGTTTGCTCTTCTCAGTCTGTGAGAACAGTTGCATAACATCGTGTACGGCCCTGGTTGATGTTCCCTGTTGATATTGTTTGGTTGAACTTATCTTGGGCCCCAGGCTTTTTTTAAATGCAGCCTTTTACAAACTGGGTGTGTATCGAGCAGGAGCACTTTTAAAATCTATCTTCGACCTTTCAAGTTGTTGGAATAACGTCGAAAGAAACTGGCTTTATTTATATGTCACTGTCTCTCTGCTTGGTTGGAGATATACAGTAGAATTTATGGCCAAGGTTAAAGCTATAAATATTGTTCTACACTGCATAGGTAAACATAACAATAAAAAAACACATTTCCTCGGCTACATTATAGACGGGCCTCTTCCCATTCATGTTGATAAAGAGTCAGTATCCGTCTTTCCCCGGTGTCGCCCTCTAGTCCCTGCTTTGCTTTTGTTCCCCCCCCCCATGTCTCCCGCTGAGCAGGGACCCTTTTACACAAAGATCCTCCATCACCTCTTTACATTATTCAGTCCTCATATTAAAGTTGAAGAGTTCAGGACCTTCCTTATTGATGAGATGAGGCCCCTTTGTTGTGTAATGTGATGGAAAAAGGCAAAGATGGTTTGCATGAATGGCGGCGCACCCCGGCTCGCTGTGCTAATGCCATTATGGCCTCACAGTATGCCGGGCTCGGAGAGAGACTGACATTTTCTCTGTATACATGAGACAGAAAATGGCACAGAGGGAGATAGCTGGTATTAGTGCTGCAGCAACATGGATAATAACACTACTCAGCGGATCAGATATATATATATATTGTATTCTCAATTGATGTGGGGGCCCTTATAATTCAGACAAGAAGATTCCTCTCAGAGCAGGAGGGATGACTGCAGTACCAGGGCCTCGACACACCTGTGCTTCACTTAGAAACTCATATGGTCAACTTTGAAATCAGATGACTCATATATTTATTTTTGGGCTTCTCAGATAAGGGATTGCTGATACTTTTAGTGGATATGCATTTAAAGTTTGTTGTGTGTTGCGGAAATGCATGAAATTACACTTTGAGTGACACTATCTCATCTGCGATTTCCATAATGCAATTTCCAAGGGCAGTTGTCTTTGATCTAGAATCCCTATTCATATCCTGTCATGTCTAGTCAAGCCCAGGTTGCTTCTCCCTTTTTATACCAAAGCCTGTCACAACAATGCTGACCCAGTACAACCTGTTTAATGTTCTCATAGGAAGCGGGAAAAAACTAAAGGTTGAGTATTTATCATGGGAATTTTGTCATTTCAGCTTTACAGAAATTAGCGAAATAAGACAGAGACAGCCCTACTAGTAGCTTTGAACTACATGCTAGTATGTGTAGTGTAAGACGATGTAATTTAATCATGTTAACCTTGAAAATCTCATGAGAAGAAGTAAAGCTAAAAATCCTCACAAACGAGAACACGTTGGCATTTTTATTCGAATAAACAACTATAAACAGTTATTTTTGTTATTGAATAATCCACCAGTCACTGCCGCTGTACGTGGCACCATGATGCTGCTTAGTCTCACTAAAATGAGAGTTGGAAAGAGCTTTTAAATTGATGTTCACAAATAAATTCCAATGGCTTTAATTACATTTACAATGACGTCAAAATTTAAGCAATTCATTCCAGCATTGAATGTGCAGTGTATATATGCAATCACAGCTGGGTCCCAATAAGAGCCCACTCCGCCATCAATCTTTAAAATCTACTTCAACTTTCAGGACCTGTGATGGAGATGAAGGTCACAGAAGCACCTGTCTTCTGATTGGACTCTGCTCTGTGATTGGTCCGCCATTGTCCAATCAGATTCAGGTTTCAGAACAAAATTCATTCTCGTAACTTCAGCATCACAGAGCGTGAGGACTTTTAATGAGTTTAACACAGTGGCTGGAGAGATATGATCACAAAAGCGCTTATATTTTTACAGTGTCTTTATGTAACTATAAATAGCCTTCATCATTCATCTGTAGCATGGCTGTTAATATGGCTAAAAAACTGTTTCTGATATTTTAACATTGTTTTAAATGTGTATGTTTTGTTAAAGAATGAAGACAACAAGTCTGATGGTCATTCAGAGTCCAGCTGGCCCAAACCCCAGCAGGGCTGGAAGACAACCCATGTCTACAGCCTGCAGAAGGGAGACGACCATCCTCCTGTCACCAAAGTCTTTACACAGAGTGGAGAGGGCCGGCACCCCAAGCTCAGTGCACCCCTCTCCAACCAGGACCCAGCCAGGAGCAAGCTGCTCTCCAGCCAGCTAGAGCGGCTTCTTGCTGCGGCACCAGTCGCTCAGCAGGGCTCCCCGGGTGAAGAGGCTTCCTGGCCCAAAGGAAAACTCCATTACCTGAGCTACATCCGGCCGGCTCTGAGTGAAAATGCAAAGCCGCAGCCTCAGGAGGCTTTTGGCTCCAAAACCCAGAGGCCTAATCTTGACAGACTGCTGTTCAAGGCCGGTACAAACCGACTGGGTGCCAAAGAACCTCTTAGTGTCACGGATGGTAAGATCAGCCTTTTTTTTTAAAGCTTCTTATACACTTTGGCTTTTATATCAGCACAAAAAAAGTTTGTCTTCGATTATGGGAAATAATATTGAAATGCTGTTTTTTTTTATTGTGGATGGTCCTTCTTCACTTCTGTCCCCTCCAGAGCGGTTTATCCAGAATGTGGTGAATCAGCTGGGAAGGCACAGCATCAGCATGGAGGCTTTAATGGGCAAAGACCTGGACCAGCTGGCTGAAGTCATCACGGGGGCTCTGCGGGAGGCGGACAAGCAGCAGCCCGCCGCTGGGGCGCGGCCAGGAGAAGGAGCTGCTGCCTCCAGGGGGGGCATGGACGGTAACATGGAGCCGCCGGCAGATACACAACCGAATCAAGACCAGGTCCTACAATCAGACAAAGGGCAGGATGCAAACCAGAAAGACACACTGACAACGAAGCAGCAAGGTGGGTGTGTGAAAACCAACAATGACAACAACTACATTTTTATTCAGTCGTAGATATAAGACTGTGCAGCGCTGCCATTTATAAATGTCTAAATAGTTGCTTTGTTTATGTAATCTCCATGTAAAAAGCTGCCAAATGTATTTCTTGAGTCTTGATAACTGTGTTGTTTTTTTTCTTTGCTAAATACAAAACAATCTGCTCACATTGTGTTTGTTTCCAGGCCAACAAATAGACGGAGCAGACAAAGAGCCGTTGACAAGGTGAATTTAAAATTACTCTGCTCAACCAACAAATTGGTTTCTCAGGGAGGGAGACGCACAAACTCACACTTTATTCACTTTTGAAAGCTGCTTCATAAAAAGGGTGTTTTCAAAGTTGTGCAGACAGCGTTTGCTTTTTCAATTCTTTAAAAAAAAGCTTGAGAGAGAAAGGACTCACAACTGCTTAAAACAGGACAACAATTAAATAGTTATGTGTTAGAAAGAAAGCCTTTAATTGGAATGTAAAAAGATGTAATTAGACCATAACACAGCAGACTCTGTCTTAAAAATGTCGGTGAATGCAACACAAATTTTACTTTTTATAATAGATCTCAAGTCGCTGTTCAAGTTATTATTCCCTTCGAATTTAACACCTTCTCTAAAGCAAAGTCTTGTCTTTAAAGCAGCATGAGGCCTTCTTCTCCAAGCTGCTGGACTACCTCAACCTGGAGAACTTCGTTGATCCTGCGGAGGTCAGTGCCGGCCGACCAGCCCCCCTCCAGAAAATGGTTGGGTTGGAGAGCGTCCACAGCGGACAACCCAGGTCCAGGTCCCTGTGCCCACCGCTGGGAAGAGAAGGCCGCGGTCGCCCCTGTGAAAGATGGCTCCACGCTGCGGTTAACCGGTGGTGGGGGGGCCCCCGTCGCACACGTGGACTCGGAGATCGAGAGGTTGATGCAGGGGATTCAGGCGCCGGCGGGGATGAAGCAGCGGAGGAGCCGAAGAAGAAGGACATGAAAGTCAAAACTCAGCTGGTCCACGTGGGGGTGAAGGAGTTCTCCAGCAGAGGGAAGGACAGACACTTCGGCTACATCATCACCGGAACTGAGTGAGTATGACTCACACTATTACTATTATTATTATTATTATTATTATTATTATTATATAAATGAATGAATGAATGAAATAAATTAATTAATATTACAGTCACCCATTTTCATTTCCAATCAATCTTGAAATCTAAGAAATGTCACATGAGTTAGTTTTTCATTTCTGTTATCATGATTTCATCTAGCCTATGAAAAATAACCTCAGAAATTAAGGATTTAGACAATAAAAAGAAAAAATACATACAAATATTGACTATGATCTTAAAAGAAGTGGCAAAAGACAACTTTTCACCTTCCTACAAATCTCAAAGGTTTGCTAAAGGCAGAGAGTTTTGTCATTAAAGAGGCAGGTTTAGTTATTTACTGATCTAGTAGAAGTTAGCCAACTGAATGTTGGTTTGCTCTCGGAGCTCTCTCCACGGCCGTGGGACCGCTGTGACAAATCCGCTGCGTCCGTCGGCTGCTGGACCATAAAAGAATCTATAAAGTTTTTTACCAGCACTGTCAGTGTCTTCCCCGTGTGCGCCTGTCGTTTCGGGGGGTTACTCATGAGAGCGTGCTGCCGTGTGTTTTCTGAGATTGGTTTCCTTCACACGGCAGAACAACCCGCAAACCTCGGCCGGCCCAGCGGATCAGGCCTGGGCTGGATTTCTGCCACGATGACTCTCTCCGTTGGAGTGAATGCTCATCGGATGTTCTCTTTACCTATGTTTCTGTCTTCGTCTCCTTTGCCTCTCAAACAATAGGAATCTACTCTGGTTGTTAAACCGTACACCATCTCCACTGTGCTGCCTTTAGCTACTGGGGGAAACAAAAGTATAGCCTGACTAATATGGATTTTTGGCCAATGTCCATATTGAAAAAAATTCAGATTATATACATATAACAAATTTGCACCGCATTTGCACCTCATTAAGGTCAAATTATAAAGGAGGTTTAGTCTAACGGTTGTTACTAGTTGTCACTTATTATAATTTTGTAGTTTGAATCTTATTAATATTCATGTTTTGTGTTGTTTGATCTGTTTCCCTGTTGAGCTGTGCCGTCCTATAGATGCCAGTATAAGGCCGTTGCAGACAAGCTTAGGCCGTAAATGTAGCTGCGTACGACCTTGAACTATGCTGAGTACTTAACTCTATAACATTTACATAAAGTAAATAAAACTAGAGAAAAAATCATTGCAGTGGTTTTTTAGATTGTGAAATATAGCAACACGCTGAAGTAGCTCCCCAGGGCAACGCTAGACATGAGACCCTGTGAACTGCATTCATGTCAAGTGTGGCTCTGTTTTCCCACTGTTGTGAATTTCACTGCATTAGTCTGCAGCGTGTCAGCCACCTCCGCTGCCGCCGTCTGTCTACTTGAAAATCTACAGTATATTCAAATAGCATCACCAACAACCTTGTAAAAGCCACTCTCTCATGCTTAAGTGGTTATTATGTGGCTCATAGCTGCTGCGTGGTGCTACGGTTTATTGCTCCGCTCGCCGGGAGGCGTGCCGCTGGACCTGTTTCATTTGACATCCCTTAATACCAGGCATATGTCCGCTTTGTTCGCTTACTTAAAACCGCCTTTAAGAGGCTCAGTTCCTGTCGAAACCACCCACGTATGCACGTCTGAATGGGAAAAGAATACAGTGGTTTGAAATCCTTAGTGTGTGCTGCACCTGATTACAATAGCTGGGATGATAAATCCCTGCGTGTGTGGGTATTACTCTGCTGTATTACAGCTTTAATGATAATACTTTGTCAGGAAGGGTAGCCAAGTTCTCTCTCTCTCTCTTTCTCTCTCCCCCTCTCTCTCCCTCTCTCTCTCCTTCGCGCTCACCTCTCACTCAGCCCGGGCTCATCAAAGATAAGTTCCTATCGACTGTGTCTTCGCCCCTGGCTCTCTCTCAAATCCCTTTATGGCGTTATCAAGTCCGGTGTCAGTGGGTTGTCCTTCACCTGTGAAAGAGACGCAGGCTCATAAAGCTGCGACGGGCACACTCTCCGTCACCTCACTGCCACACGTATAGAAACGCCGATTAAGACGGAAACACACAATAAAGGCAGGTATGCGCCAGGGGGAAAGGAAACAGGTCACCTTCTGAGTGAAACGTCTTCACCTCCCTCTCCACGTCCCCCCTCAGCCCACCTAGCGGACGCCTATAGTTGGCCTATAGAGGCGTCAGCTGCAGACCTCATGATTGCACGGTTGTTATCCCCAGCTGCTTCGCACCCTGCAGTGAAGCTGCGCAAGCCTGCTTATCTGACAGCTCCTGACTTTGTGGTGGTGGTGGAGGTAGTGGCAGGGGGTGGGGGGGTTGGTTTAGGGAATAAGAGCGGGGGAGGCTGTGCTGCATGTTTGTGTGCGGAGGGCGAAGTCGAAAAAGGTATATGGGAGAAGAAGGGAAAGAGACAGGGAGAGAAATCCAAGGGGAAAAGTGCTAGCATCAACAACCAAGTCACTCCTGGAGCTCTCCAGTTGCTCGAATTACCGCAGAGGGACGCAGGACGTGTCTGGAATGGCTTTGGTGAATCTTTAACTTTCAAAAAACCCTCAAAAAGTAGAGGAATAAAAACAAACCACCCACTCCCCTTAAAGGTGGAGTGAATCATCCCAGGACACTGTTTTTAGAGGAGAGCGATTCCATCTCAGCTTTGATATTATAATGATTATATTTTGTAACTCAAGGGGATGCTGAGTATCTGGGAAAAACATATATATATCTGATAATGCAACTGTTTTTCTTTTTAAACTGCCATTCCTCTGCAAGAGATTCAAACAATGCCTCATTATCATCCAGGCCTTGTTGGGTGCATGTCACCTTGCAGTCACTTGGCAGTCTCGGGTGCTTCCAGGTTAAGCTGTCAGCAGTAAAGTAGATTTCTGTGTGTGTTTGTGTGTTTGTGTGTATGCCCTTCTCGTTTCCTCCCTCCAGCCCGTTGGCCCGTAGATTGCCTTTGTTTGGTCTATTTCCTTGGCGATTTACTCTCCGAGTGAGAGAGCAGCCGAGGACTGAGCTGAGATGAGGCATGGCTTTATCAGACCACCATTACACTTTACCTCCATTCCATTTGCACCTTATTATTCTCATCTCACCGTGGAGGGGCGTGCGTGCCGTTGTGTTTGTGTACCCCTGTCTCATCATGTTGTACTTTGAGCGTGCGTGTGTTCGTGCAGTGTGTGCGTGTGTGCGACAGACAGAAAGTGAATGTAGGCGAAGGAGAAGAAAGATGAGAGAGGGAACGGGAGGGAAAGGCGCGTACATATGATGCAGCCATTACACCTCATGCAGGTTCCATTTGCACCTTATTGTTTGTCTCATTGCTGGAAAAAAGCAGGTGATTTACCGAGCCTGAAGGAGCAGCTGATCCCTTTTCCCTTGGCACGGCGCTTTGTGTGTTTGTTTGTGATTGTGCGTGTGTGTTTGCGTGTGTGTGTGCATGTGTGCAGCACATCCATTCAGACAACCGTAGCTTCTGCTTGTGTGCAATGACCCATTTGTGGGTATGAAATGTGGCACTATTTCCCTAAAAAAAATAGCATTTTAACGCCTGACTGGCTTTGTGTATCTCGTATGGATATGGACGTCCAAATGTGACACCCTGCTGTCTGTGTGTTTCTCAGCTCCCTCACCACTGACCAGGGCTTGGACCTCATGGAGCGGCTGACCAAGGGGCTGGACCTCCAGGCCACAGACCTCACCCAACTCTCGTACGTACAAACACCCACGCTGTCACAAAAACACTGATTCACATTGCAGCTCATTAGCCATACATTGCATAAAGGATCATTTGCCAACAGTTGCACGAACCAAAGCAGTTTTGTTTTGTGCCTTTGAGCTCCGGGGGAAACGGAGTGAAGGTTGTTCAGACACAGCGAGGGCTGCTTGTGTGGAAACGCGGCGCCGCGCTGCCGGAGAGACTGGAGGCGTTTGTTGTTTTTCTGACCTTTTGGAGTGTTTGACTTCTTGCAGTGAGAGAAATCAGGCCTAATTACCTCCAGACACATCCTGATGTCTCCATTGTGTTCAAAACACCGCCTCGCCACCGTTGTCACTGTGCGCCTCGTCAAGAAGAGAGCAGTCAAGTCATCAAACGACTCTCGGTTAGACACAAAGAGAGGGAGAGAGAGCAGGGGAGGCAGCAGCAGATAGAGAGCCGGATACAGAGACACTATTCCAGCAGGAGGCGGTTAATATATTAATGAGCAGGCGAACTGTCCTTGAACCCAGCCTGGTTTTTGTGCCTGCACCGTGGTTCCGCTGCACGTTCGGTGTCAGACCATGTAGGAGGCAGGAGGAGATATGTGTTCTCCCAAGATCTGACAAGTCTTTCAAGACGCTCCTGCAGGAGAAGTGAAGTCTGGGTGGTTCAGAAACACCCGCAGCATGTGTACACCAAAGCCGCTGAACTGCAGTCTGGGACCGAGGCGCGACTGCACATAGACTACTCTGCCGTGTGTAATTGCTACAGAGGGAAAACAATGTCTGACAGGGTTCTCTATCTGCTGCTCGACACTGAGAATACGCTCAGTGACCTCAAAAATAAACGCAAACCGAGGAGACGCTCTCATCTCCAGGAACATCAGGATTCGTCCTCGTGCCGGCACTGATTGAGTAAATGTTGTTGCTGCACCTGTCATTTCATATCACTCACACTGAGCCGATGCACATAATGGTTAATGTGGTTATATGGATGCTGATGAAGAGCCGGCGACATTATGAGCTGTACCATCATGTAGTTGGAGCATTCCGATCCATGTAGTGTAACAGTACAATTCAGTCTCAACTGTCAATCATATGTGTTTCACCTTTCATCGCCTCAAACTTAATGGAGAAAGTATCACTTGAACTTATGTCAATTTGATGAGCACTGTACCTAAAATGACAGAAACCATGTTTGAGGAAAAAACATGTATTTTTAACTTTTTTGTTTGGCCCATGTCACATCCACTAACATGGAGGAGACAGGGTTAATGGCCTATACTACAGAAAGCCACCAGGGGGCAATCAAGACCCTTTAGTTTCACTTGTAGGTGCATGAAGGTCAGACCCAGAGATTTGGACTTCAGAAATATTTTTGAAGCAAATTAATCATATTTGTCAAATCTGAGTCTACCTGCAATAAAGTTCAAGTAAATGTTGTTCTAGTGTGTGTGTCTGTGTGTGTGTGTGTGTGTCTGTGTGTGTCTGTACTTGCATTAAAGCATTAGAGCTCTTACGCTAGTTTAAAAGCCACAGACAGATGCAGCAAATAAAGCCTCCACGCTGTATTACACCTCATAGTGATAACAGTACTCTGCACAGAAGACAAACATGGAGTCTGTCCTCTTTGTGTGGCTTGTTTATCCCCGCTCTGGTTTTTTTTTGGTCATTGGAATTTTTTTTTCAAAGTAATGAAAGTGCATTCATGTAGAAATAGCCGAGACGAGGACGTGACGCAGGTCCATTGTGACTCTCGCTGTGCGGCCGCAGCAGGTGAGTGTTTAAAAGCCTCTGTCGGAATATGAGGAGGCTGGAGTACACAGCAGCCGGGTCAGAGCACGGTGCCCTGCTCCGGGGCCCACTCCCTCTCTCTCTCCATCGCTCTCTCTCCCTCTCTGTTACTCACTCGCTCTGATGTGCCCTGATAGGAAGATGAGAGAGGAGATACTGAAATATGACAAGCACCAGGCGGAGGATTTCACACTGAGGGAAAATGAGAAGAGGAGGCTGGAGGCTTCGATGTTGTCGAGATTTTTCGGATTCTGAAAAACAATTTTGTGTGAGCTTGCATGCTACAGTCACAAGCAGAAAATATTCCACCTTTTAGAAGAGATCCGATTTTGTATTTTTCTGGATGATAATGAGGAGGAGGATGATGATGATGAGGATGATGATAGGGTGGGAATTATATGAGCCCTTTTCCAGATGACGTAAGTGTTATACTCGTCAGAAACACTAGGGGGAGTGGGACACACACTCACAAGTCCATCCTAACACACAGTCTGTTCAGGCACACAAACACACACACACACATGCCCTCTGCCAATATCCCCTCAGCCAGTCTCCACATACACACCAGCAGAACTAATATGAAGTCCGAGCCTACTCATCCGATAACACAGGAGCCAGTGTGACGTCCTCCAGATAACTTATCTGTCGTCTAACTTCACCTCCCAACTGAGGCACTGCGCTCCTATATTTAAATAGCGTGTGTGTGGCTTTGAGAAGTAGTCAATTCAATTTGAGATGCATCGAGATCCCTGGGCAGAACACCTTCGGCCAGCGAGAATTGAAGCCGGGGTGAAGATTGTGGAAATATTGACATTTACGTGAGCAAACAGAGCCCAGGTGAAGGCATTAGAGGAGGACAAGTTTCTCTCAGAGCCACACATGTTTGTGTATTTGTGTGTGTGATCAGAAATGCACTGGTGCGTGATTGTGTTCTGTCGGTCTGGAGGTATACCGGCTCATAGGTTGCTCCCGGCTGAGAATCACTGCCTCTGTGCAGCGGACTGAACGATGGTGAGTGAGTCCGAGCTGCAGCATCGTGGCAGTCTGATGAATGTCCCCCCCCCCACACACACACACACTGGGGCTGGAAGTCCACTAAAAGACAATGTACACTTTCAAAGGCTGTACCAGTTCAGGCATGAGGAGGGTTGATGGTTTAACTGGAGGGAAGATGAAGCAAGTGGACATCTCAGCTGCACGTCATGCATTGTTGTACTACATGAAAAAATCTATAGGTTGCTGTATAAATCTGATACGTTTGTATGAACATTTTATTCAGTTTTATACCACCGTCGGTTTCCATTAAAAAAAAATCCATCTGCAGATTCTTGAAGTTTTTAATCCATCACAGCAAGATTTGCACCACTCTCATGTCTGAGCCAACAGCTGGTTAGCTTATCATAGTTCAGCATAAAGACTGGAAACTGTAAAAAACAGCTAGCGGGGCTCTTTCCAAAGCTACCCACATCTTCCCACCTCCAAACCTCCCTTAAAAACATATAATATGATAAATTATTATATTTAATCTGGACAGAACTGGGAGAAGGTGACGACAGGTCAGACACGTTGAGGATTGCTGGTTTCATTCTTTCTCTTCTAGTCTTCTAGCACTGTGCTTATATTTAATTTATAAGCAGGAGAGTTGCATTGATCATCATCTAACACTCAAGCAAGCTTTTGACCTGTAAAAATGTCAAACCATTCCTTTGAAATGAATTTCCATGCAACATTAATGTAACTTGGGTATAAAATTATGTAGGTTTGACATTAAAGTGTGAAGTTAACGCCTAGGCTTTAAGAGTCATAGTTTACCAAGCTGACTGTGATGTTATATATTAACAATTTCTCCCAATAGATGCCTTTCACCTAAATCTCACACACTGAACCTTTAAGTGTCAGTTTGGGCCCAAACTCTTAAACCAGATGAAAGGTGCCAGAGATCTTTCATTTCTCTTCTGAATATCAGACATTTGGGACTGAATAAAAGATGAAGACTCTCACCAAACGTTGCCATGTTTGGATTTCTCTAGAACTTGTGGTTGCGGTGCATCTCATTCCAGTGTTGATCAGTTGTTCACTCGTGCGATGTGTTTGTCGACAGTATCTGAGACGTCTCTGATTTCTGTTTTAAATATGACAAAACCTGATGAAAAATGTTCTCACTGCTGCATTCCAGTGTTCAGAATTACCCTGATTGTCTCATTGGGGAACTGCAATTACAGCTCAAAATAAGGTGCCATATTTGTTCCTGATTGGCCCACACGGAGTCTTCATCCTTCATGGGGGATGATGTGCTTATTGTTGTTTTGTTTTACTGTGTTTTGAAAGATGTCCCACAGCAGGACTATGAAGTCACTGCTCGCTGTAACATGAAATTCTCTCTTTTTGAGCTTCTTGTTAAATTTGTTTTCACTCGAGACTTTCAAGAGGTTACAGTAGACATGAGTACAATTTTCTATACACATTGCCTCAGTGTACACTGTTTTCTCTCGTTGCCTTTCTGCTGGGAGATCTTAACACAGTCTGCTGGGGTTGTTAGATTTTATTACATAGCCAACCTCAGACCTTAAACATTTATCCTGCTCCGGGGAGAGAAGCCTGCAGCTGACTCCTGACCACACAGCGGAGGATGTGGGCACTGGGAGCACGGGCAGGTTACTGTAGGTGAAAAGAAATGAAGTTGCTCAGCTGATGACAGGACTCTGGTCTTTGGCCAATCTCTGCATTTATAGTACAGTTAACCTTAAGGCACCTTTGAGCAGTTTTTGACATTTTGGATGAGAGACTCTCACAACTGTCCAGTAAATATAAAGGATTCATCGCCCTGTCTGTTACTACAGACTGAACATAAAAACAGTGAACAGGGCGAAGCAGTTAGTCTGTAACTGACTGTCTTTCATGCATGTGGCTCCTGGGAAGTAAAGTCAAAAAAAATATTTTAAATTACAACCTCATACTCCAACCCTGCCTTCTAAAAATTATGTACTTACAATTTGCATCAGCAAATTTGTTTTTAAGGAAAACATTTTTGCACTTTGAATGTTTTCTATTAACATAATGATTTAATGTCATTTGGCAAGTTGAGAATATGTTGATAGTTACTGCATCCCACAGCATGAAATCGTTTTCTACCAAAATCTCTGAGGTCAACACTTACTTGACAAAAGTATCGTTAAACCCTTTTTATGGTTATTCTTTAACAGCGCTGGTCTGTTTTTTATTGAATCCACTGCCATTAATATATGTAGAGCTTCATTTATCCAAACACACTGACTCTGAAACTGAAGCAGCAATTACGTTGTAACCAAAACTAAAGTGGGATATTGGCACGTAATCTTTAGGAGACAAGGTTTAATGTCTGTGGAAAGTACAACATTTTCTTATTTGTATTTATCATTGTCACCAATATCTTGCTCCTACTGACTGGATACATAGCAGGACAAAATCTTTAATTCTTAAATTTCTTTCTCCTCTTCTGTTTTTCCTGCAGCGTCCTGGGACCCGCGATGACTTTCAGAGTCGGAGCCAACTCCAGGAACATCACCACCGCCGATGTGGTTGAAGTCGCCGGTAAGAGCTCCGTCTATTTCCTCCTCTTCTTTCTCCTAATCGCACATGATGATCCTGTTGACAACCTTCATCGCCACTCATCTCATTTCTACTGGCCGGGCCGCTCCGTCACTGTCTGTGCTCCGGCAAATGAGAACACAGATTACTCTCTCCAGATACAGTAGATAGGCTGGTGCTCATCTTGTTCAGACAAGCCGCCGTCCCCCGAAGAAGATTATCAACAATGTGCAATGACAGACGACCATCAATTACCGAGATGATGAGCCGAGTGTGCACACTTGTCCCGGCCACACGCACACACACTCACAGGCGGCACACAGGACAGTTTATTTCGCCTCTATTACGTCCAACAGGCTGACAGATTGGAACAGGTTCTCTCCAGAAAAGTGTGTGTGTAGGTAGTGTGTATTCTCCTCAGTGTGTGTGTGTGTGTGTGTGTGTGGTGCCTGCATCTATCCACTTGTTTGATGTAGACTGATGGAGAGCTGTCACCCACAGAAAGGAAGTTGTCAGTATACGCTGCCTCCACTCTCTGGTATATTGTCTGCGCCGGGTGCCGGTGTGTGTTGGATGTGTGTCCTCGCCGTCCTTGCTTTGGTCGGAAATTACTTTGAGAGGCGCAGCGATTCCTCCCGACAGTCAATATCATCCAATATCACCCCCACTGGAATCAACATGGCGGTGTCGAGCTATTGGCTGAGATGTGTCATCTTTTTTTGCCGCCAACTCGTTTCCTATTAGGGTTGCGCCGGAGGATGGTGGCTGATGATACAGATTTACCGCAAGAACACGCTGGGCAGGGGGTTGAGCTCCGGTCCGGTGGTTTTGTGAGTGTGTGTCTGTGTGTGTGGGTCAGTGTGTATTCGTGGGATTACACACACACAGGTGTGGGGTGCTCATCCCCTCGCCGTCATCCCACTTCTCCAAAATGACCAGATGAGCAAATATTGCCGGCACGTTACACACAAGGTGTAATCATTGCACTTTGCCGTGTCTCTGTTCTCCTCTTTCTTCTCCATCCCTGTTTTTCGAATGCCTCCTCTTCTTCCTCCCCCTCTCTTGTGCGGCTGACTTTGATGAGGTGGCGTGTGGCGAGAGCTAATGACGGGCGCGAGCAGGGCGGAAATGTCAGACCAAATGTTAAGTCAACACGATCATCGGCTTGACCCGCGTTGATGAATTATGAATTCAGTCCACCTGAATAATGATTTGGTGAGAGCAGACGGAAGGAGCCTTCGTGGAACCATAAGGATCGGCCGACTGGTTTTGTTTGTCCCGACTCGGTAGCAACAGTAAGATGAAAATGTGAAAACGGAGATAGTGGAGTGGCTCAATCCTCTGTCTTTAGATCTGTGTGTGTGTGTGTGTGCCTCCGCTGACCTTTGATGAAATCCTGCCACAGTGTGAAGAGAAGACGATTTTCCCCCCTCTCCTCCTGATATTAAAAAAACAATGGGAAGTGAAAGCAGAAACTGTCCTTTTTTTGCAGTTTCAAATCCTTTTATTCCAGCTGGAAAAAAAAATGCACGCCCGGCATTGAATTCAATACGATGTGGCAACAGTGTGGTGATTTTTTTAAAGTGGGAACCAGGTTGTGGCGCAACAGCGTAGTTTAAGTGGACTCTGAGAAATCAAACTGACACCCACATGCAGGGGCCACCTGGGTAATCCTGGCTGACCTTTGCCTTATGTGTGACTGTGCATAAATGACGTGGCCTCCTAATGAACTCATCAAAACCCCTGCTGCATTCTGGGCTCAACCTGCTGCTGAGCGCCGGCACAGCGGGCTCAGTGGCAGTCGTGAGAGGAGACAACCCCAAAAGTGTGGAATGCTTTGGAACATTCAGCAAACACGTCCTCGGTTATTATAACTGCCTGATAAATAATACAACTGATTGAATGAGTCGTTTGTCGAATGCACTATGAGCCGTGTTAATTCTGCTCCATGCACTTGTGTCGCTCATTCCTGAGCTCAGGGCTGCAGCTGATAAATAATTTAATTATTATGTAAATCCTAAAAAATAGTGAATGTGTCAATAAAAGAGCAAAAGATGACTTTTCCAATGGCTCTTTTTTCTGTCAAAACCTTAAAATATTCATTTCAAATAAATATAAAACATCTAATGTTCAGATTTTTGGGGTTTATAAAGTGAATTAAATGCTCATCATAATACAGTTATTCACTGACTAAATGACTGTGTACTACCTATGTTATATATTTACAGTTAAATGTTGCTCTCAGTCTATAAATTGCAAGTTCTGAGACAGAAAAACATGAAACTCAAAATATTGGCTAAAAATGCATCCTTTCAGTTAATGGACTGATTGGAATATGGTACATTTATTGTTTATTGCTGTGCTATAGCTTTTATATTAAACTAATTTATAACCAGCAATATGTGAAGCCTGCTTCTACCTTGACTGTACTCTGCAGCGTCTGAACGGGGTTGATACAGCTCTGCAGCGTTCCGCCGTCCATCTATCTGCCCATCAGTTCTATTTGATGTGCTCAATGCCCCATTGAGGAGAATAGACAAAGGGACTCGGTTGAAAGGCACGGACAGTATAGAGGAGATTTGATAACTCCTTGAAAAGCATCTTTTGGGCAGCAGGTTCTTAGCGGCTGTGTGGTGAAAGGCCTGCTGGGAGGTCTGACTGTATTAGTGGAGGTAGAGGCTCTTGTGTTCTGCTCAACTGGAAAACCGCAGGACAAAGACCCACACTGCCTAATCCCTGCTCTGCGGCAAAACAAAAGGGAAAGCTGCTGCTTTATCAAAACTACAAGGCATTCTGTGTGTCCGTGTTTGTGTGCTTGCATGTTTGTGTGCGTGGGGGTTGTGTTTTTTCCATTTCTTCTTCTTCTTTTCTTTTTTTTTGCAGCTGTGGCGTTCATACTGTGCCAAAAATGATTTATTCAATATTTGATGAAGTGGCAGCCAAGCTGTTAAAACCAATGTTGAGATGTGTCGTTTAGGATGTAAATCACCTACAGTTGGGAGGAATTGAATCTGCCAGAAATGCTTCTGCTCACTGTACAACCACACTTTTACAGCTAATGATGGATTTGATCCGCCCCCCTGCTCCCACTGACATGTTTGTGCACTTCACAGCGAGGAGGTGGGTTTATGTGTAGGAAGAGTGTTTTTCTATAATTACGTCCTGTCGTTATATTCTCACTTGATGATATGGATGTGTTTGTCATGGCTCATCTTCAAGAGTTGCTGCACATTTCTTCTTTTCAGCCTTTTTATTATAAATGAAACGTGTTCTCAGCTCTGTGTCAAATGTAATCCACTGGTCAGCCGGTGGATGTCTGGTGACTGGGCCGCTGTCTAACCCACTGTGGTCAAGGAAGTCCAGGTCAAACACCACCAGGGTGTGTGGGTGGATATGTGAGTGTTAGGAGGTGCTGGTAGGTTGTGGGTGGGAGCTGGGCAGGGACAGTCCCATTGTCTGGGCTGTCACGGCTGGGCGACCCAGAGCCCCTCGGAGGCCCCAAAGGCCCCAGAGGCCAGGCCACAGCAATGAGTCAGCGGGCCCCCAGGCCGTGAGAACCCCGGCCCTGGTCAATGAGCGCTGGGAGCCTAGGGACCCTGGGAGCAACTGGCTGGGCCATCTGGAGCAGAGTGCAGAGACCCTGACACACGGCTGTCACCCGAGGGAGACACTCAGGGAGACGTGGACCTCGACATTGTCTGGCCCCCCCGTGTTTCTACCTCTGCGTCTGTCTCTCTCTACCTCGCTTTACCTCTCTCTCTCACACACAAACACACACACACACACAGACACTTTCACCAACACATGAGAGATGGAGATCCAGGAAACATAAGGACAAAAACTATAAGGAATATTTTGGTGTGCATTTCCATCCACCTGTTTTTATGAGCTTTTTCAATCTGTTCTTGAAAACCAGCATTTTGGGATGAAATTCCATCAAAAAACTGTATTTGTATTTTAAAAAAAAGTTGTTGTATTGATAAAACCAGTGGCTGCATCGGCCACTAATCACACGGTTGAGAGTTCGATCCCCCCCCCACTCTCCTCCTGTCCACATGTTCTTGGTCAAGACCATGAATTCCAAATTACTCATGATGGTCAAGCCTTTGCACTGCAGCTCAGTGCCACTGGACTGTGAATGAAAGGTTCAGTGTAGCGGGCACATGATGCTTTAACATCCACTGAAGCTTCTGCAACAAAGATGGAAACTGTTACTCTCCTCAAATGAATACATGACAAAAATGGATATGCTTCCTCGACTTCTGTAATGGTTCAAAGACGTCAACTGGGGGGTTAGTGTAAATGCACCTGTTCCAATAGTCCCACAGTAGCGGATGCAAACACAGATTAAATCTTATTTTCTTTTAGAAATGTGAAACTTATGTCATGTTTGAATGGAAACGTGAGAAGTTTGCCTGAAAGCCTAGACCAGAGACTTGGTGGGCAGATGTGAAATGTACTTCACCCACACCCTGTCTGCTGTTTTGTGGAGAAAAAAAAGAAAACATAAAAGCGAGGAGCTTAAACATAACAGGATTTCTTCTCTACTCTCACTCCATTTGTCCGTCTGCCTCATTCTGTCCGTCGTTCTATTCTCTCCTCTGTGGGAAGGCCTGCTACTCTCTCTGATCTGACACACACACGCACACACGCACACACACACACACCCTCTTTCGCACACGCCCTTGCAGACAAACTCTAAAGTGAAAAGCACCGTAGCTGCGGCTGCATAATGGGGCTTGCTACCATTTGAGTGGTGAGTGGTAGTCTTTTCCAGCTGAGCAGATTAGCATAGATCTCCCACGCAGACAGAGTTGACCTTCACTCTGGCAAACACTTGTCAAAATGCCAACGATAATTACCTGTTCTCTTTGCAAACAGCACAATGGTTTATCCACCTGCGTCTCAGGCGTGGAGGACGAATGTGTAGCGTTTACAGCTGCCAGGACGTACAGTGTTTGTAAAGGTAATGTAAGACGCACGCTTCTGTATGTGACACGGGTGTGTGTCTGGTAATATTCACCAATGCAGAAGTTACACGCCACCAGACGCTAAAGGAATAAATGGGAATAACACAGACAACATCCATAAGGGGGAAATTACATTTTACTGGGTTTTTTCCACAATAAAGGAATATATATGTTTGCAGTATAGGTCTGTGTTGGATGCCTGATTGCCTGTGTGGTCATGCCTTAACATCTTGAGCACAGAGGTCAGAAAACAACCCAGTCTCCCCCCCCCCACTCACCCCTTCCCATCCTCCCACTCCCCCTCTCCATCCTCCCTCGCCCCTTCCCTCTTTCCCTGGGCACTCTCCTCTCTCTCCTCTCTCTCCTCATCGCTGACTGCCCTCTCTGGTTGAGTGCTCGAATGTGCTCAGTTCGGTGATCAAAGTCTTCCTCAGTCTCTTCTCCTCCATTGCCCCTGGCTCTGTGTGTTTGTATTAGTATGTGAGAATGTGTGTGTGTGTGGGTGTGCGGGTGTGGGGTGTGTGCATGTGCCGTCAGTCTCTTCTTACTTTCTCTCAGTATCAGTAGTACCCTGTCGGCTCTTTTGCATCATCTATCATCCAGAGGGCTTTCTCACCCATGGGTTTATATACATTATATGACTGTTATATAATTTCATGTGCATTAATGTTAAAGCAGAATTTGTCCGTGTAGTTCGTTGAGGTGAAACCCTTTTCACCAATTTCATATCCAAGCTCAACGGGTGATTATTTTCCTTGTGGATTCATCTGCCTATTTCGATATTTGTTAATTGTTTGGATTGTGTTGACTCTACACAACATTGTGAAACGCTTAGCTCTGAGCCATTATAAAGCAAAATAGTGTCCAATTGACTGTTTGTGTGCGACAGTGCAGCCAGACGGATCCTGTCTGTTTCTTTAACTCACACACGGACTTGTGTCAACACCCTGGGAGAGTTTGTGTGTGTGTGTGCGTTTCTTTCCGGGTTCACATCTGGGTCAGTGTGTCTGTTTGTAAGTGGGAGGTAAAGTGTGAAAACGCAGATGTGTGCGATTATTTCTATCGCAGGTTTTACGATTAATGTTTAAAGCATGACACATTTCTTCTTTAGGGATAAAAGATGGACAGGACACAAAGTTCATCTGCATGGGTAGATGGTGTAAAATACACACACACACGCACACACACACACACACACACACACACACAAACACACACACACACACTATAACACTATAAATACAGTATATATGTAACAACATAAACACATATTGATGCTTATTGCATACAACACATCTTACGCCTCTGTCAACCTTAACCTTCAGAAATAGTGAAACTCAGAAATGTCAGGTGAACAGGTTCTCATGCATGTATTTCTATGTGTGTCTGTGTGTGTGTGTGTGTGTGTGTGTGTGTGTGTGTGTGTGTGTGTGTTTACTTGCTGCAGGCTGCTATATAAGCAGAGTTGTATGAGTCAAAGTAAAATGAGAAAACTTTCTCCCTCTATGTGTCAGATGTCTGTTTAATTCCAAGGTCACAGTGCTTTGTCGTTTTTCTTTTTGTTTTAACTTGTTTTGCCTCCAAGACGCGAAAAATATCTTAAATAGTCAAAGACAGATATTAAATGTGCTCTGCCGGGTCCTTTGGCTTCAGGAAATCAGTCTCGAACATTTCATTTTTATCCTTGTCCCTGGCCTAGAGAGTGAGCTTTCATCAGCTACTTACTCTTTGTGTTCGTCTCACAGAAAGAAAAAAAAAGGTGTCATGTGGAAACGTTTTCTATTGTGTCGAGGAGCAAAGAATGTTCCAGCCGATGAATTGAGTCTGTGTCTTGTGCTCGTCTTTATCCTCTTTATCCTTGTCAGTCCTGCTCTTTCCTTGTTCTTGCTCTTTCTCCGTGCTCCCCCCGCTCTTCATCGCTCCTCTTCTCCTCTCGCTGTAGTATTATCCCTGCCCCTCGGTGTAGGGTCAGGGCTGCACGGCTCCGGTGAACATATTTACTGTGTCACCATCGCTGTTGCAAAGCAGCTGAAGACAGTAACAGGTGCCTGTCAACAGCCGGCCAGATCTCCAGTGCATTAAAGGATCTTTGCTGTAGACGAGGATTACTGTCGCCTGGCATTGTTTGTTTGCTAATTCCATCTCCGAGGTATTTGTGGAAAATAGGCATGAATAATTGAAAGCGATTTCTAGTGGACGAAACGAAGCTATCAGCGAACGGAGGGAGATTAATGAGTCGGGGGTGAAACGCAACGCAAATTGGAACAACGGAGCAACCTTCCTACGACACCCGGAGAGACCCCGAGTTTGTAAACAAACATTGAATATGCATTGTTTCAATGTGAGGGCAGGAAAAAAAAAGAGCATTGAAATGTAAAACATGGAATTAGAAATAAATGCAGTAATATATTTGAATGTGGATTGTGTCGAAGCATGATGCTGAGGTATTAATGGTTTTCCTCGATTGTGACTACTTTGAAATTGAATCAACATATCGTCTGTGCTGAATTGTGTTTAGATTAAAGAAGAAATCTAACTTTCTGACAAGGTTATGAATATATTTGCACTGAAGTCTAAACCCATAAGTAACACTTTGCATCTCTGAGCGGTTGCACTTGTGGTTGAAGGTAAATAAAGATGAAAAACTTTCAAGAACCCCCATTGAGTCCCCCAGTTTAGCAGCCCCTTGGTTTATCAGGACTTCTGTGTTTTGTATTCTGTCGGTTTCATCTGTAAGCTGTGGGAGCTGAAGAAGCAGTCTGGTGAACACTCGCCGGATGCTGCAGGTCTGAGCACCATGTTGAGCAGGAGATCCCTCCTCCTCTTCAAACCCTGCCACCACCAGCCCTCCCTCGTATGGCCTGATCCCGACCCCTCCACCTCACCTCTCCACCCCCTTCCCCTTCATCGTCCATACCCCGCACCCACAGTAGAACGCCACTCCAAGTGAGGGAGCGCGTGCTGATGGCCCCTCACGTCGCCAGCAGCAGGTGCTTGTACATTGTGTTTGTAGCATGTAAACAACTGAATGAGCGTCTCTCCGTCTCTGACAATGAGCCAGAGTCCACTCAAAGAAAAGCATTTTAACTATTTCAAACATTTCCCCCCAAATTATTTACAGTTTTTGACTTGTAGAGAAGTTTATTATAGGTTTTATCTTTTCTTCTGCCATTTAGTTTAAATCTCAGTCAAATCAACTGAGCAGATTGATTCTGAAGTTGAGGATATTGATTTCTTCTAAGCGTTTTGGTTGAAGTTATCTACTCGGACCGGAGCCACTGAAAGATTTGTGCAGATGTTTTCCTCACATTTTTCTCAAAGTAGAAGGACATTGATGCTGCTCTGCTGCCGATGCTGTTTACTGCCACATAAAGACGTCTTAAGGCAATTTAGTCACTCATACTCAGCCTTCAAATCAACATAGTTGTAACGTTTTATTCCTTCTTCCCCCCAGAAAATATGCAGATTCCTCCAACCAGTGCAGAGTTTCCTTGATGAATCATTCAGTCCATAAAAAAACAAACTGGGTTCTGTGAACACTACTGCAGTTTACGAAGAGCTGTACTTTGGGTTTAGTGCTCAAACAAATGACTCAACCAATGAATCGATAATAGCTAAGAGATAAATCAACAAGTCGTTTCATCTCCGCTCTGCATTTCCTCTCAGATTTTTCTTTGTATGCATCTCAACCTTGCTTCTTCTTCTTCTCTGAATCAGGTGTAAAACATTCATAACTGAATCAGGAGAACTCTCTGTACAGAGGTTAAAACATATGCTGAAGAGGTATATGTTATATATCAGTCGGGCGAGGTTATTGATGTGCTAATGGAACTGCACCTGTATTAAAGATGCAGCACATGAGAGACACTCAAAAGCCTGGAACAAAACAAACAAGGACGAACATACATTTCCTTCACGGTGTTCTTGTTTGTATATCTCTGTCTGAGCTCACAAGCCTGTGATTGCATGCGCGTGTGTGTGTGCGTGTGTGTGTGTGTGTGTTTTTTCTCTTAATGGTACATCTGCACTAAATTGGCCCCCTGAATACAGTCCCTGCTCTGCCAGTGGTTTTGTGAGCTACAAGTGTGGAGAAACAAAGAGAGCCAGGGAGCTTCAAAGCGGGCGGGTGACATTTCGGGCTTTTCCATCTTCAAAGCTCTATTTGCTTTTGTACTTCCTCTTTGAGTATAATTATATATATATTTCCTCTTTTTTTTTAACCAGAGGATAACAGCTGTCTGAAAACATAAAAACATTTTCGAGAGACATTTCATAACATTTTCAATAAAGCAACGCACAATGAGACATCTGTTTTTTATGTAATTATTCTAAACATATTTGTTCCAGCGTTATTTGCTGCTATGCAACAGGAGTTGTGTAGCGCACTATGTGTGATAGTGTCGTACCTTATTGGCAGCTATTGGCCGTGGATTGATCGTTGACCCCCCCGGCGAGTGTCTCCAGATGGGGGAGACGTGAAATCCAACCCTGTCCCCTCATTTTCATTCACCTCTCTTCCGCTTCTTCTCTCTTTCTTCCATCCCCCTCATCCAAGGGCCTGTCTATAATTCATGTCCAGGTGCAGCACCAGCTTTCTTTGGCACCAGGCTTGAAAGATGGAAAAAAAAAGAGACAGATGTTCAATTTTCCCTTTTTGTACTTGTCTCTATATCTGCCTGTGTGCTTTCAGACCTCTTTGCCCCACTTTACCTGTAATGCAGATTTTTCTTTAATGACCAGAATGTGCTGTAATTACGGGTTTGTGACTGGACGCAGCGGTTTGCACATGGTCAGGTTGATTGTTGTCGTCTCTGAGTTTATGCGGCAACTTGATATCAAGCAGCACGACTGCAAAAAAAACACGTTTAGCCAGAATCTACTGAAAGATTTGTTAATAATGTGCAATTTGGTTGTTTTTTTCGTCTTGGCTGTCGAATATAAAAAGCGGCCATCATCATGTGTGCCAAGATATTCCCACGGCACAGCTGTATTTACTTGCAGCTTCTGTGCATCTTGTCATATAGAAGGCGCGAACACCCCCCACCCACACATACACGCACACACACACACGGGGGGGGGGCTGAACTCTGCAGGTGGGTATCTATATTGCAAAGTGACATGTAGAGTCGAATGCACAGCGGAGGCCTGGAGAGATCCGGCCCTGAACTCGACGTAATGACTTATTCAAGGATAAACGTATTTATTTATGTCCGTGTCTCATTTGCAATCAGAGGAGACACACGCTGCACATTTGTATCCTTGTTCCGTTTCATTTCGACCTCGAGCATTTAACATTCAAACGCTGAACACTATATATGTAGATGGTTACAATGAAAATATCCAGATCAGCAACTCAAGAATATAGAGATTTATCATTTAGATTGAATGATAATCGTGGAGCCTCTTCTTTCCTGAAGAAACATTCTTTGTCCGAGTGTTAACAGTGAGTGAACCGACCTGCAGAGACTTTATTTAACACTTTAATTTTGCTGTTCGACCAACTCACCCACAAAATGAAGGAGAATCAGCTCGTTCTGAATATGCAGCCCCTGGTTGTCATATCTGCCAGTTTAACACTCACGGTCGCTGAGTAAAATGTTAACTGCACAAACCTTGTTGAGACATTAATTATGTGATTTAAATTACGGCTGTAATGATTTGAAAATTGCACTCATTCCATCCGCAACTTTCATATGAAAATGATAACTCATCAGCCCTAATTACAGCGACGCTAGACTGTGTTATCAAGTGTTCTTTATGCACGCTTCAGAGGAGAAACTGTCCCAACGATAAATCTCGGTGTCTGTTTGTCCTGCAATGTTCTCAACAACCTTCAGACCTCCAAGTTGAGGCAGGAGAGAGTGGAGGTCTGCACAGATGAGCGGAAGAAGGTGAAGAGATGAGTGAACATGCCTGAAGGAAAATCCAGGGTGTCATTTAGTCATTAGCAGAGGTTGCCACCTGACTGATCTGTGTTTTCACACCTCTGCAGAAATCCTTAGGAGAAGAACTAAAGCAATAATAAGGCGTAGACACGTTTGAAGACAAATGTAATGACAACTTTCATACTGGATTCGAGATGTTGTGTTGTGGTTTTGATCATGTACTTGTGGATAGTAATTTCAAATGGCAAGAAATAGGATTTGTGTGCACATTTATGTTTGCATGCTCGAACATGCGTGTGTGTGTTCTGAGTGAACCAGTTAATAGGGAAAATGTTGATTTTTCGGTTAGGGCGGGATTAGGAGTAATTTGAGGGTTTGGCTTTGGAAAGAAGCAGCTATGGATAGTGTGTAGGCCTGTGTGTGTGTGTGTGTGTGTGTGTGTGTTTGAAACAAATACCAGAGGGATGCATTTCAAAATAGGTCGTCGCTAATCCCCCTTAAAAAATGAACATTCCCCCGCCGTGCACTCATCTGAAAGAGAGAGAAACTACAGAGGGAAGACAGAAAGAAAAGACAATGAATTATGGATAAGTTTTAAGAGGGACATTGCTCCCTTGCCTCCTCACACTTTTTGCTTTTCCTTCCCTCCCTCCTCCCCTACCTCCCCCCCATCTCCCCATCTCTCTCTTTTTCTCCCTGTCTTCCGCCTCCTCTTAAATCGATACGGGCTGCCTGTCATGGGTCAGTGGCCTGTATGCATCAGGCTGCGCTGCTACAGAGGAGCGTCTCCCTGGGCTCTCTGCGGAGGCGATAACTCGTTCCTATCTCAAACCTCTCTTTAAGGGACACCCTCTTTCAATTTGACTCCAATATCCACCTCAGATTGACTTGGGCTGACACAAAGGGAAGGAATATATATGTATGATCTCAATTTTCTCTGGGAAGAAAGTGGGCACGCTCCAAATACCTGCAGCCATATCCTTGCAGAGACATTGCGGATTATTTTATGTTAATAATAAATATATCTATAAAGTCTGCTGTACAGGAACATGTTTTAATTATGCTTTTGCTAAACCCCACTTTTCTTAGTTAGTGCCTTGTCTGCTTTTTGTTCTCATAATTAAAGGTAGACAAAGACCGACTTTTAATTTCTAGCCATTCACAGTTTTTTAGTTTGTCTGACTTTTTAATGTTTCCAGCTCATTCAACACTAATTTTAAAACAATTATCTAGTAAAAGTGTTGTGAAATTGTCCTTCATGGCTACAGTACATTGAATAAAGCTCAAACAGGGAAGAAAATGGTAGCCAGACCTAACATTATTAGGATAAAAGCAAATACATATAATTATAATAGCTCAGACAGACCAGATGTCATTTTTAACATTACGAGAAAACATTTGCTGGCTGAATTATTTCGCTAATACGAAGCTATCGCAGGTGACTGAGGTTTCTTGATGGTGGGATACAGAAACATGACTTCCTGTCTCTTTCACATGACAAAAGTATGCTCCCACGTATTGTCCATCTCAGGACTGCAAACTAACTTGAAGACAAAGTTAACTCGCAGCAGGTTGAAAATTACCTCACCTCTTTACCTCCATTTACACTTTTTAGTTCGAAAGTCATAACACAATCTCGGAAAAGGGTAAAGTAGGCGGGGCTACATAAGGTGAATTACTGCACAAAATGGGGATAGAAATCCTCAGTACTGTGAGGCTACTACTGTTCATAGTGAACTAGTACATTCCTTTTGGGACAAAACTACAAAAAGAAAGTGGATATATTCCAAACTTGACATAAATCAGTTTGAAATCAAAATCCATGGTGGCCTTCTTGAGATTATGAACTTTTCTTATTTCAAGGCCGACCGTTGTCTTTGTGCATCACAGTGGTGTGTGTGTGTGTGTGTCTAGCCACAGGCCTGCTCACACTCCAAGTCCAATTACCTGTGTTAAAGCCACATCTGAGACAGGGGGATTACAGCATATTATTCCAGCACAAACAACAGTCTGTCTGCCCACCGAGCAGCAGCATGCAGGGGGCCGGGGGAAGGTGTGAGAGGTGTTGCATTAGCACCTGGATGTGCGAACAGCAGACTAGTGACCTTTTACCAGCGACTGATACACTACCTGGAAGACTTGTTCGCCTCCTGCCGAATCCTCCTCCGCCTCTCACGTCATCCCTCTTATTTCTTAGTCTTTCTTCGTCTGATCTTCTGCTTTTTCTTTTTCCTCTCGTATATTTCACTTTCATTTCATCCTCTGTGACTATTAAAAACGCTCTCTGCAGAGCCGTCGCCTGTCTCCGTTTCTCTCTCTCTCTCTCGTTTTTTTTTGACAGTTAATATTTTCACCAGAGGATGTTAGTCAAGATGTCGCCTCTTCCTCTTGACTTGTTGTCACCACTTCAGACTGTCTTTGAAATTAGTGTTTGTGATGCAAAGTGCGTGATTAAACCTCCTCCAGGCACCTCCCGTTCCCCAGGAAGACCTTGAAGAGTACGTGCCCCGTTTTCCCAACACTTTTAATAAGAGTGATCTGACAACCATAATTCTCCAGCCATAATTTCATATCCTTCTTTTCTAGTTTTTGTTTTAACTATTACATTTATGTCCCTCTCTGTCATGTAACAGCACCGTGCTCGTACAAATCGCTCTGCCTGAGACACACGACTTCCTCCCAGTCACCTGCCAGGGGCTCTAATTAGACTGATAAGCAGTGCGACTGGAATCAGCTCTTCCTGATAATCAGCCCCACGGAGCCCAGACAGACGGCTAAATGAGGGGGAGATGAGCCATGCAGCCCAACAGGTGTCCTTAAAAAGACAGGGAGGTGTGAAGCCTCTGTTGCTCGTCTCCAGAGACTTGAGAGTTCAGCAGAGAGGAGAGTTTTTGGTACAAATGGAGAGATTCTGCAGCTATTTAGAAAATTAATCGTTCAAAAATACCAGTGTGCCGGCGTTTTTCTGTGGAGTGTAGATGTAATCATCGTGCTGTGAGAGCCGCCGCACTTTTAAAAGGAATTGTTTGAGAGACTCTGCAGAGAGGTGATTGATTCTGAGTGAAGGGGGAACTTAGACAAAATCAAACACACAAGCCAAACTGTGTATTTTTTGGATTTTTTGGATTGTATTCCAACCTGAATACACTTCCTGCTCTTCTCTTTGCAATCCTATCTCCTCGGCTTTAGACGTATAATAATGATGATTATCACATTTTGTCCTGAAGCAAAATAGTAATCAAAAAAGAAGCTGGGTGACACATCAAGACGGGTTGAATTCAGAGTGATATCAGAACTAATAAAATCTCTGAAAAGGGAAATGTCATATTTCTCATTTTGACACCTGCATGAGCCTGTTGTGTTGCACATTCATTTTACACCCACCACTCCCAGCTGTGCACAGGAAGGCAACGCGCCGAGATTAGCGCCGCGATGCGCCGAGCAGCCAGGACGCAGCCGGGCGGGCAGATATCAGAAGAAGCTCCGGGTTACTTTATCCACTCTGGGAGGGAAGATGTCCTCCGCACTAACATCTGTAGATGCGGGTTTGGAAGGGGATTGACTTAAAGGCCACTGGCAGCAAATGTGTTCACTTTGACATTAACCTCCTGCAGCTGAAAGCATCTTGAATACCTCAGAAAAAAATAGCCTTGGAAATGTAATCTTGAGGCTCAGACAGTGCATTAGATGGAGCGGGGGAGGCTAAGAGGGACAATGCAGACGCTTCGCAATCAATGCATCTTTCAAGGGATTTTTTTTATCTATATACAAGCTCTGTCGGGACCACATTAGCAGCTCGGCATATTGCGGGACTGATTTAGGATCCATTTTGGATTGTGTTACAAAATGGTTGCATCTCTCTCCTCTCTCTCTCTCTCTCTCTCATCTCTCTCTCTCTCTCTCTCTCTCTCTCTCTCTCTCTCTCTCTCTCTCTCTCTCTCTGATTTATGCTGTCACGTCTCTTCATCGAGAGTGCACCCTTTCATCTTGAAATAAAGAAGAAGGAGAGAAATCAGGCGTAATCAGTCACAACAGAAAGTAAATCAGAAAGATGCCGCATGTTTCTGTTTGTAATAATAAAGCACGTTCGTTGGGGCTTTGTTATGTGAATTTGTTTTAACTCTCTGACACAAAATGAGCAATGCATTTTCAATAGTTTTAAGAAGTTATGAATAATTTTCATATTCATCATCGTTGCTGACAATCAAGCCTTCACAAGTTTATTCTTTTAGTTTGTGCAGACTTGTGTTTTTCATTAATCTATGAGTTGATAGCAGTTTAATTTGCCGATGATTTTCCTTAAAATGAATTCCTACTGCCTATAATCATATATCACTGCAGTTTGGATTGGGTTATTTGATGCTCTAAACATGGGGGGGAGGAGACATCATGATTGACAGCTGATACTGACTCATGATTGGTCGAGCATGTGTATTGACAGGACCTCGCTAACGTGGCTCCACCCCTTTCGTACGCATAGTATTTGAGCTTCAGTCAAGACAACAAACATACTGTATCTCTACATGTTTATATTGTTTCATGATGGATCCCGTTTACAAAAGACATCCACTTGATGACTCTCAACCTGACCCTGCCACCCCCCGTTACTCCCCCCTGTCTCTCGCCCTCTCCCTCATACTCCTGACTTGAGTGATGGCGTTGGTGATTCCTAATGACAGTCGGAACAAATCTACGTTAATGAGGTCACATTGAGTTCCTCTTCTTTCCTCTTCTACCCTTTCTCTGAAATCACCCTTCACAGTCTCCCGTACAAATCAACCTGTTTCAGAGACTGGTTTTACTGGATCCGAGCTCCAGTAAACCAGCATGAAACGGATTCCATCTTTTTCCATCAGGAAATCCTCCCTGCAAAATGGACACCATGTCCCCGTGTCCATATCTTTTTTTCCTAGCGTACACAAGACCTATTATCCTTGAGTCACTGGAGCTCATATCCTGTAATGCCGCTTGATGTGTCTCCAAACTCCAACCTCAGCTTTGGCATATTCATCGTTTTATTTCAGTTTCCCAGTGTGTATTTGCGGACGTCTTAGCTGCCTCATCCATGATTATGCATTTATCTACAACAGAAGAGGTATGTGCGTACGAACCCGTGAAGCACTCCATCCACGTAATGATGTGTGTTTCTCTTGGCTTGAGCAGGAAGTCTGCGCCAACACATCATTGCGATTCATTCCAGTCATTTGCTTTGCAGAGAGCGAAATTGTGGATGAAAAAGCGGCGCCTGCGCATGCAGTCGTGTGTGCGTGTCCGTGAATATGTACAGTGTGTGTACTTTGCGAGGTGTGCAGTGTGGTGCCCTCCTGTGTGTGTCAGTGTGCGTACTCGGTATGTGTGTGCTCAGTGATGTGGTTAGTGCTGTGGAGACCTGCAGGAGACGGTCCGTGGAGAGAGCCTGCAGGATAATTGCTGCCACAGTGACAGGTAGGGCTGCCTCTGTCAGAGTTCCCTCAGTGGGGAGGCAGAGGAAGAGTGTGTCTGTTCGCATGTGTGTGTTTGTGTGTGTGTGTGTGTGTGTGTGTGTGTGTGTGTCAGCTTCACCATCTCTTCCACCAATGAGCGATTCCCCAGTAGGCTCCCTTCTGACAGTGGCAGCCTTCCAGATGTTTTCATCTTGTATCGCACAAATACCCAGGGAACAAAATGCAGCATCTTTTACAGAAAGCAACATTCTTTTAATCATTTTGATTCAAATTTAGCCAAGAACGTACGTCTGAGTAGTGTATTTTATCTAGAGTATCACACACTAAGTACATTTCAGTTGCTGGATACGATGAAGGACTCTGGATGTGTTAAGAATCTTCAATTGCTGCAGTTTCCCTGAAGGCTGCAGTAAATGGTTTTAGCGCATGTCTCTCTGACAGTAAGGCTGCCGGCTTGTGTTATTGGAAAAAGGTCAACCGGAGAATCAGCGGCGTGGCTCCGCAGCCTGCTGGACCTTCTGAAGACCGTGGTGGTTTCAGATGTGCTTTGTTCAACCCATTACTCCCTGTAATCCACAGGCTCATCCTTTCTTTCAGAGAACGATTGTCAGATGCGGTTTCAGTCGCATATGTCACACATCTGCAGATCTCTGAAATCGAGCGGAAGCGATGCCAACGTGTCCCGGTGAGAATGCCGAGTGACATCGGTGGAGTTCCTCCCACATCTGGAGGTGTCTGGTCCCCGATCTCCTGCAGTCCGTGAAGAATCGGTGTCAGCACCTATCAAACGCAAAATGCCTATTCTACACAGAGTGTCAGAGCAGCCACAATCTATTAATCAACCAGTCGGCAAAGAAACAGATATAATGTGTGTGTCTGTGTTTGCACTCTCCCTTCTGCTCATGTGCAGCAAAGGCAAAGACTCGTCTAGGTATATATTAATCAGCCATCTTAGCAAAAGGGCCTCTAATAAGGCTAGGATGCAATTATAAATGTGTCATGTGTGTGTCCTGTTTGAAAGGGGAAGTGGCCCGAGACGTGTTTGATACCGAACGCCGTGGCAGGCTCGGCGGCGGACACAGGGCGCATGCTGATTGAACCACCGCAGCCATTACAGCAGCTGGAACCCAGGGGCTTCATCTCCCAATCCCTTTATTCCACAGTGTTGCCTTTTTAACCATCAGCTCTAATGTGTCAACAAGAAAACAGAAAACACGGCGTGACATCTTAACGTTTTGTGTGTTCGTTATTTTTGCAAGCCGGGTGCTGCATTCAGTTAGTGGAGGTTTGTGTTGTGTTGATTTAGGCTGAATAACAGCAGTGGGTTTGTTGGGGGGGCACTGTTGGCTTATCCACAGGCGGCGATCGATCAGGGTGAATAAACACCGAGGCAGCCAGGAGCCCCCCCGCTGTGAACAGCAGGGTTCGACCATGTGACAGACATGCTGGTGTGTGATTGGCACCGCTGATTGGACATTTGAGTGTTATGCTGTCATGGGTATCGTCTAGTTCGGTTTAGAAGGGAGGAGAAGAAGGTTGGTTTCTGTTCAGTTGAATTATTTCACCCTAGATGTACTTTTCAAGAGATTAAAGTGAACTAAAGTATTATATTAAAATGTGAGCTGCATTGAATTATGTCTGATCATATTAGATTTCTACATAAGCATATTTATCCAAGTTGATATGATCAGTCAATTCCCAGAAAACTGATGAACCTCAATTTTTTGAGGTTCATCAAGCATCAAGGTGTTTTCTGTTTGGTAATTTGCAAATTTGATAAAGGCTGCAACCAAAAAAGTTGTTTTCATCATTGATTAATCTTGCAGTTTGTCTCTTGATTAATAATTTTGTTCAAAGTCTCGTAACATTGTGCTTCGAAAAAAGACAGAGTTGACATATTTAAATATCAAAATGTATTTATTTATATTTTTCATGTTTGACTGTCACAGGGAGCTAAAGGGAATGCATGAATACAAACATCTTTTTGTCATAATAATAATAAGGAAGTAAATAAGCTACTGTTGAAGTAGTTGCCTATTGATTAATTGACGGATAGTTTTAGCTTGAGATTGAATAATGTGTGGTGAAGCTGTGAGCTTGGACCTCAGGACATTTCGAAGGCTCATTCATTTGCTGTTTTACACTCAGCAATAAATCAGTCCAATTGAGAAATAGATTAAATTGATTGATAATCCAAAAACTAATCCCAAAAGGAAAAGCTGGGTAGTTGCAGATGTTTGATACTTTTATTTTATTCTCCTCCGGTTCTTCTCAACCTTGTCCCCTGGCTTCATTTCTAGGTTTTTTTTCTCAGAGGTGCAGGTCCTGTGATTTGGTGTGTTGATTTATAGAACTCAAGGAGCGGAATAACAATTGATACGAGCAGAATAACAATTGATACGCGTGAACGAGAAGAGACAGAGGAGAGGAGTTTTTCCCCAGAGATTGCCTTAGAGGGGGGGTTTGAGTGTGAATGTGTGTGTGTGTGTGTGTGTGTGTGTGTGCATGGTCAAATATTAAGTTGTTTACAGGATGCTTATTTTCACCATAACAATCGGTGCTCACGTGGAAAGTCATTTTTGTAGAATATCTTCAATGATGCATCTCCTACAGAAGCTGCACTGGAGGAACAGGAAACAGAAAACTAATCCTTATAGGAGCAGCAGCAGTGTCTGTGGACTGATTTACATTTTGATAAGCACCAGTGTGCACAAGTCAGAGGTAAAAGGCCTCATATACGTGATGTATACAATGACTATGCTGCTGCTGCTGCTTGGAAGTCGGCTCTGTGGCTCCTCATACACGACACAATGAAGGAATATTATTATTTTTCTTTCCCGCCTTGGATTTTGACTGAAAAGTGCCGGTTGCCATGGATCTTATCCGTCAGAGGAGAAGGAGGGAGGTCAGGTGCATCTTCCTGCTTTCTTTTCCTCCCCCTCCCCCCTTGCCGCCGTCCCCCCTCCGCTCTGATAGGCTGAGACAGCCATCATATGTGCAAGGGGGGAAAAGTGATGGGCGGAATGGCAGCTTTAATATCGGAGCGATTGCCAGCTGATAAGGCTAACGGCTGTGGAGAGGCGTGAGCGTCAGCCCTCCTCCGCAATAAACACTTTCATTTTGTTTGTTTGGAGTGACGGATGGAGGGATGGAAGTGGTGAATAGACGACTTGAGGAGCCCGGGAAGGAGGGGGGTGGAGATAGATGGAATGGATGTGGATGTTATTCAATATTAACAGATCAATCAGAGGCTGGTGAAATATGTATTTTGTCATCTGTAAACCCCCGTTAGGCCAAAGAGGGAACATTACAATCATGTGACGGCGGCGGCGGCTGCTGCTGTGCCGCGTTTGAAACACAAAATACTTACAGCCTACAGTAGGTGATTCGTCTCCCCACGCTGAATTTATATTGCTCCTAACAATAACAACCCTGTCTTGTATCAGAAAAAATGAATATATATATTCATGACTTTAAGCTCTGATGACTTTATGATAATCATTTCTGAACCGCTATTAGAATCCGTGATGAGGACGCGACGCCATCGCTTCAGTTTTTGCAGCATATGGTGGAGGAAAGCAACGTTTTTAATCAAATTATATTTTGTCACCTGATAATTTGTGTTGAGCGCATCTGCTGCTGAGCAATTTAATTTTTTTTTCCGTGTTTTCACTCGTTAGCGTCTGTGAAAGAGAACAATGTTTAGAGTCGTTCAGCCGCCTGACGATAGAAACTGTTTGGCCTTGGTGATTTTTGAAGTTCTTCCTCATTTCTTCCTCTTCACCTTGTTGAGTGTCTCCAATGCTAAACAGAAACAAATGGATGGTGTTATAAAATAGACGCACATGCTCTTTGTGCTCATGTAAAGTCTTTAAAATGAAAACGCTCCTTTTGCAGTAGATGGTGGTCTCGCTGAAATAATTTAGCCACGGAGGCAGAAATTTACACTAATAATAAATGAACTATATATAGAGCTGCGTTGGATGGGAAACAGACCTACTTTAAAATTCTAATTTAAAGTTTTAATCCTTGAGATTTCCGTCCTGGTCGATTTGGAGTTTCTGGCGGTAATATCAAGTTTAATGATACAGCAAAAAACTCAGAGTAGCGACTTTCTTAGAAAAGCAGATGAGCAACTTGCAAGGTAACGATGACCTAATTACCCGAACAGATTTTAATTGCCAATGCTATACAGATGCAGATTTTGTATTATTACTTAAACTGCTTATTTTGAAGACTGTAACTGTTCCAGAAATCTCTAAACTTCTCACACAGAGTCATTGTGGGTATATAGCGATATTTTATAAAGATGTTTCAGGTTCTAATTGCTGTTATATTGAATTAGTGATGTTGTTGTCCACCAAAAGACGTTTCTTCACAAAACACTTGTGATCCACATTCAATACATTTGTACTGAACACCTATATCATCAGGAAATTCTCTGCAACAAAACTGTTGCACAAATATGGAATTTCAATAGAAAGCACATGAACATGAAGCACATTCGTAAACATGAAAGAAGCCTTTTTGCTGTTCTGTATTTTTCCTCCTCCCCCTCCTTCTGAACTTCTGATGATTTGGCTCAATGTGACTTCGGAAACCGCAAAGATCAAATGAGCAGCCGGGATCAGATCTGGATATTAGAGATCAGACCTGGTGGACTCAGACAATGCCCATTAAAACGGCCGGAGGAGCCTCTCTGAAATGAGACCTGACATCTCCTTTCCACAGTCTGTCAGGAGTATTTGGTGGCTAATTTGAGGCTTGCAAAAACCTGTGTGCGTGCCAGAGAAAGGGAAGGAGAGTGAGCTCCAGTGGGAGGTTAATATAAGGGGCGACCGAAGAGAGATGCTGCAGGCTGTTATCCGTACAGTCGCTGACAGAACAAGCAAATCCATTAGCTGGAGTCTCTCTGCTAAAAACCCAGATCCATCCAGTTGCCGGCTAATGAGCTCGGCAAGTACATTGTATTTACATTTAAAGTGGCTGTTGGGGGGGCGGGCGTCCGTTCCCTCACAGTGATTGAAGAAGACCTCGGCTTTGATTCACAAGTAAACACTGACCTTCAGGCTACTTTGGTTTCACTCTAAGTCGGTTAATGTCAGCATGTCAGTCAAACCCGGAGCTGCAGCCGCTGTGATGTGTGTGTGTGTGTGTGTGTGTCGATTCCAGGCTAATCTCTGGTAGCTTGACTCATGATGTGTGTTGCGACCCCAGAGGGCGCCTCATTAGGACCAAAAAACGTTGCGTGACCTTTTAGCAGCTTTGCATCCTGCCCCCCCACCCGACCGCCACCTACGCCCTCACCCAGCTGGGCCCAATTACCTCACTCATTACCCCTCCCCTGAATAGCACCAGAACTGAGCAGGTACCGGAGCTATCTATGGAGCCGCCATATACGTCTGCGACTGACTTACGCCCGATTTCTCTCCTCTCACTAATGACTGTGGATTTTCTATTTTTCCCTCCTCCTCCTCTTCTCTCTACTTCTGATTTAAAGACTACGAGTGTATATTTGACCTTTTCTGCTCTCTCGCCACCGCCCCTCATCCTCCAGTCAGCCGCTCTCCATCAGCAACCCGCGGGGCCGACACCTAAAATATAACACGTCTCGCCGCCTTGTTGATGAGCTGATGGGATGATCAGCGTCTGCGGGATCTGTAATAGCCAGAAAGAGAGCGAAGGGGCGACAGAGGAAGAGCAGGGGAGACGGATGATTATCCTAAAAGTAGCGCGCTTAATTAGACGGAATGCTGCATACATTGCAGACTGAGTGGGAATCAGTGGGATAGATTAAAATACTAATTAAACAGGCCCTCGCTGAATTTTTGGAGTGTGAGGTTGGGTTCGGCTCTTCAGGGTCATTTGCATAGCCTTCATCTGGGGAAATAGGATTTAAAGGACCTGCGTTCTTTCTCTCCTTAACTCTCACTCTCTTTTTTTTTCTTATCCCTCTTCCCCTCTATTACCAATCAAATTCACATGCTAACCAACTCAATTAAAATCATGCTCATTTTTTTTAACCCCCTTTCTCTCTATAATTTGGCGTAATCTATTAAGGCCCCCTTTTGATTTTTTTGTTTTTCAATATAACCGTTTCCATCAAAGTGAGCACGGGGCGTCGAGGACAGGAGGGGAGAGGAGTCGGCAGAACGTGTGATCTTGAGCGATGGATATTTAACATTGCCTCACTTTGGCGCGATTAGCATGAGAATATATTTTGTGAACAAAGCTCGGAAAATAGCATGCCATACTTGATTAGATCAATAGATGTGAGGATCAAACTCGGGTGGTGTATTAATTACGGCGAGAACAAAGGGAGGAGCCGGAGTTATTGTGCGCCGTGCATGTACGAGCACTTCATCTGCTTTCTTATAATCTTCAATAGCTCCGGCTCGATGTATGTGTGTGGGGGGGGCGGGGGGGGGGATAACAATGGCTTTTTTTATTGTTGTATTTTCAGCCGAAGTAGATGTGTGGCTCTTGAATGACAACGTCTAACACTTAAATGTTAAATTCTGGGTTTCCAAAGGATGGAGGCTTTTGTGCCACCAACTGTTGGATGGATGAAATTAGAGAGAAACATGTATCCACCTCTCAGGATTCAAAATGAATACCCTTGGCAATTCCCTGACATCTCATCCTCAGGTCAACATTTCAATTTGTCATATAGTTTTTTGATTAAATACCAGCAAAACAACATTATAAGAAAGGTCTATCTGTAAATATAACTTTTCTACTTTTGATGACCATTTAAAACTCTTCACGGTTCAGTTTTGCCTTCCACTCATTCACCCTCACTCATAATCTGCCAGCACAGCACGTCAGGGGCAATTTGTGGTTCAGCATCTTGCCCAAGGGCACTAATGCACGTGGACAGGGATCGAACCGCCGACCTTCTGGTTAGTGGACGACCCGCTCTGACTCCTGAGCCACCGCTGCCATTATTTTCCTCAGTAAACATTCCACTCGCCTTGACCTCCGTCCTACCAGACACATTCCGTGTTAAGGGGATAAACAAGTCGCTCCTTCCCGCTGTGGCTTGTATTGCAAGGTGAAAGAAACAATGTGAACAGTCACTGTTTATTCTGAGACCCTGAACACAAACCTGCTGATGTGTCCAAGCATAAATCCAGGTGTGATCTTTGTCATTATGGCCTTGACACCACACTGAAGTTACAATTACAGCCATTTTGTGTTAATGTAGAGACTAACAGAGCCACTAACATGAAGTCTATAAACTCAGACTGCTGACAGCTGGTGGACTATACTGTTGATCTTTCTGCTTCTTCTGTTGATGAAGATTTTCCCTGTGTGTGTGTTTGTTTCCGTGTGTGTGTGTGTGTCATTGTCTATGACCGGTTTGACATCTGACTCACGCCGCCAGATCCATCGCATCATTCTCACTTTCCCCGGCCGCTCGTTCCTGCCTCGGGAACTGAAAGAATCTGCCACTGTGTCATCCAGCACTCATTCTCATCACCTCCTCTGCTTTTGTCTCCCCGTGCAGTCCGACAGAAGCAGCAGCTGGAGAAGGAGACAGGCCTGAAGATAGTGGAGGCTGGAGTCAGTGATGTAAGTTACACTCACTAAAAATACCTGCTATTCACAGTGGGAGTGGGCGTGCTCGTGGTTGTGTGCGTCCTCTGTGTTCGAGGCTCCAGAGACGGGAATAACTCTGTGATTTCAACTTGTCCTGGCATCCGTGTCCTACCTGCAGCCTCAGTTGTGCAGCCAAACACTAATCTATGGCAGCAATGAATTCCAAACACGTCCCTTTTTTTCCACGTTGGCTTTGATTACCGTTCCACCGCATTTGTTTCCGTCAGGTTCTTCAAGAGCCTTTGTCTCCATGGCAAATAAAACACAACAAGAGCAAAGCCGGGTGCGTTTCGTGGAACTTAGAGTAAGTTCTGATCGTCGCAGCGGTGCAACAATCAGCGGATTATCTTGAGTGCTGTCACTTTGCGGGGAGCCCGGAGGCTCCTGTGACATATTCATTGGAATGAAATTAAGAGGGGATCATGGAGGACACTCAGGATGAGCCAGATGAAAGCAGAGCAAATGTGTATTCATTCAACACTGATAAATATTCATATGTATCAGAGGTGAGGATCTAATCAAGCACCCATTGAGGCGTCATAGCCCTCCATGCTTTCCTAGTAAATGAGTTTCTCTATGGAAATGAGACAGACAGCCTTTAGACCCCTCAGCTGCCCTGATCAAGATGCATGCTGGGACCTAAATGGATGCGGCCTGTGCATTGCAGGACAGTTGCTATTGGCAACAAACGTCACACTCTGCAAAGACAAGATCGTTTCCCCGTGCTAGTCCCTTCTCTGCCGTCTCCTTTCTGGTGTCACTGCCTTTCTTCGCCCATCTGCCTCCCACTTATATATTTTTTAGCACCACATATTCTCTCGTCTTATTCCACACTCTATCATGTCTTTATCATGTTCTGCTGAATTATCTCTGATTCCCCGTTTTTCTTTTTCCCTTCACTGTGACTTTTGTCCTGTTCTTTGTCCGTCTCTCCTTGCCTCCTTTTCATTCTTTTTTATTCTCACTCCGACTGATTCCTGCGCTTAGCCGGCACTGGTACAGGGCTGTGTTTGTCATATTGGGCCTATTTGTAGATAATTAGCTGCAATAATAGCCTCTCCGCGGGAGCCAGGGTGAGGGAGGGATGGATGGAAAGAGGGAGGGAGGAAAGGAAGAATCTGTCTTCCACCTCATGGGGAGAAAATCTGCGCCAGACTGTGTTTGTAGAAATGCACGCTAAGGAAGCGCGGCATTTACTGCACACTACAAATACAGAGTTGGCAAAGTAAAAACCCTGAAAACTCCCTCAGAGGGTGTTTTATGAGCTGCGGCTCTTGTGTGGATGTGTTGATCAAACCAGTTTGTATCCAAGAAGTGGAGAGTTGAGGCTAAGTTGTGGAAAATAGTAGCTTTTGACGGGAGAGGCTGTGAAGTGGGCTCTTCAAATGCATTAGTTTAAAAGGTGTTAAACCAAATGCCTGCTTTCAGTGGATTTGCGGTAAATTGACCACAGTTAGGAGTGAATGCATGAAAGGGGGTTTGCAGGATGGGTCTGCTTCATATCAGAGGCATAACTAGGAAAATGCTGGGTAAAATTGCTATGTGGATCCATAAGAGGTAGAAGGGAGGAATGAATGAAAACTCTGCTTCGTACCAGCAGTGTTCTTTCTCTGAGCTCGTCGCCGTGGTGGTTGGTATCATTAAGTCTTATCACTGACAACTACCCCCCCCCCTCCCCCGTCCTTTTTATTTAAGAGGTGACAAATGACAAAACAGCTCAGGAAGATGTCCAGATAGAGCGAACGTCAATAGCAGTAGATGCGGACGAGGATAAGCAAATGTCAAAGTGGGGGGAAGGAGACATCAATCAATAGGCCGAGCAATATCTACTCCATTATAGATCGAGGGGCGAGTCGGCTTCCTAAAGAGGAGAAAAACAAGAGGAAAATACTACTTTGTTTTTCTCATAATAATGCATGTTCGTGTGTGTGTGGGGGGGGGTATAAGTAATGTCTTCTCTGATTATCATTCTTATTAACAGCTGTTTGCCGAGTGGGGGCTGCGCTGCAAATGGAGGTGCCCCCCCAACCACACACACACACACATACACACACATACACACACAGCGGCTTGCGACTCCTGTGAATGTGTGAAAAACTGAGAGGAGGAAAAAAGAAGTGAAGTGGAGAGAAATTCTCCTCTGACACCTTTTGCAGCTTTAGCGCTAACTGGTTACTCTGATTCACACTGAACTGAAGCCATATATATATATATATATATATATATTTATATACATACATATATATTCATGCGATTATCAGTCATAGTACTGTCAGTGTGGGAAAGTAACCCAAGCAAATCCCACCACACATCGGGTCCTCGTTCTAAAGGCACAAAGCTCTGCAACTGTGCCTCTCTTGTCACAGCTTCACCACCACCACCATCACCACCACCACCACCACCACCGCCTTTTCTCTCTCGTGCAGGAAGGGGTTAGTGAGTCTCCCCCCCACCACCACCACCACCAAGCTGTAGACATCAGCCAGGCACCAGGCAGAAGGGCTGCTTTTGCTGGCAGCCATATACACACAGCATGGCTGGTACCAGTGGGGAGTGCAGAGCAGGAGAAGCAAGGCAATAAAAGGGAGGCTCAGAATAATGTGCTATTGCCACGATTAGTCAGTAAAGACACTCAGAGTGCCCTGCTGTCCAAATAGTGACTTATAATGAATTGATTAAATCTCAATTCAAGCCGGTGAGGGGAGGTTCGAGCTCTAAAATTATTTTCTGAGTTGAAACATCGCTGTGCCAATATTTCCCCCGATTAAGGTCTTAATGGCTGATGGCTTGTTCTGCCACTAACGTGTCCCTTCAGCAGGAACGTGCAGAAGCTTTCTTCTTCAGTGAAAATTAAATAAAAGTATAAATCAGTTCTGGGATGAGTTGAAGTGGCAAAAACTAAACCCAGACAGAAGCTGGGAAACCATTGCCTCAGGTATCACAGACTCATATCCCTCAATATAACATACGGCTAACATTCCCAGTTCTCTTCAAGCAAATAATTTAGCTGGAAGGATGCAGCTCCACTTCAGGCCTCTGGGTTCCCTGTGTGATTAAGTTGGAAGTTAAATCGAGATCCGGTGACATTTTGACAGAAGTCTCATGTTCGAGATAACTCTGGCAAACTGCTTATGGGAAGAGGCACTCATTAAGCAAAGAATTCCCCGAGCCGCGTGTCAACTGATTATTCAACCACTACATGTAAGTCATGTATGGCAGGCCGGGAGTCTCTGCACAGTGCATGTGTGAGTTGTTTTTATGGAAATGTCTGTGTGGTTGTGTGGTACTATTGGGCTTATTTGTGTATTTTCCTTTCTTCTTTACTGACGTGAGCAGAAATCACTGGTTTTCCATTTGACTCCTGCTACGTGAAAGAAGCAACAACTTAAGATCATAATCCAGGCATGGCTCAATCGAGAGGAATTGTGGGAGATTGCCACCGTCATGTGATCATCGAAAGCTTGCATTACATTTCTAATCAAAGGACTTGGTGCGGAGGCACAGATGCAAAACTCATCTAAGAGAAAGGTCAAATGTAATGATGACCTCTCATAGTGGATTTGAAGGCTTTCTTTCCAATATCCTGTACCGTCATTAATGCAAGGGCACATCTATTTCTCTGGAAACATAGTATGTCAGGTTTGGAGTATTATTGTATGAAATAGATTTCAATTCCATTTGCTGGTGGCATGTAGGAAATGTTCTGTGAGTCCAGATCTCAACATTTAACAACCATTTGGTCAAAAATAGCATCTTTAAAGCCTGAGTTTTGTCTCATAAACTGTCTAAAACTCAAATATGTCATTTTGCAATAATACAAAACAGAGACAACTAGAAAATCTATCATCTGACCCAAGACCTAAACCTCAGGATTAATAATTACTAATAGAGCTAAACATTCGGGGCAGCTCTTATTCTCCTATTCTCATTTCAATGTTAGGCTCAAATGCAATGGGACCTCGAGCTACAGCTGCCCATTATAACACACTCAGTGGGATCCAGTCCTTTCTGGTTCAGTCACTGGGGGTGATGGCGGAACCCTTCTTTCACATGAATATTTATTTCCATATTTTTGATATGATACGCGCCGTTACCAGGCAGCATCAGTGCATTTGGCTCTCCTTTAATCAAACAGAGTCTGAAGACTGTCGCACACGCCACATAACAACAAATTCCATGTGCAACCATCAGCGAATGCAATTGCTTCCAGCAAATGGAACAAATAATTTCAGAGGGGACTTCAAAGTAAAGCTATACTGACCATTTTCCCCGCCAGAGAGAGGAGACACATACTCGAGCAGAAATAAATAACTGTGATAAGAGCTGTACAAATTGATCTTGTACCGGCATGTGTATATGCTCTCCTCGTGTTGGTTCTTTTAAGATCGGGAATCACAAGATGAGGAAAATACATTTTTATGTTAATTTCAGGATCTTTTCTTCTTCTTCTTCTTCTCGCTGTAGCTTCTACTCCTCAGAGGAAACGACTAGGTTGATGTTTCGCCCGGCCCGGCCCTGTGCTGTGTTGTGTAGTGTTGTGTTGTGCAGTGCCTACATGCGCCCGTGCAGCAGCCAGTCAATTCCACATTGGCCCTCAATTGCCGTCTCCACATGGACAACATTTCCAATCTGCTTCAGACACTGTAATAAATCCAAACAATAAAAGAATCGCCGCCTATAAAAAATTTCTCCAGTGCGGAGGTACGGCCGGTCTGGCTGCTTTAAAAGTGGCTAAAATGCCATTACTGTGGCAGATCTGGATGTGAAATGTCATATCGGAGCAGCCCCACTGTGCCTGCAGCCGTGAGTAACACTGCCTCTTTGGAGACTCCAGCTGCCTCCCGCAGATGAAAGACCATCCAGCAGCTCCGTTCCTCAGCAACCTTTTACCATCACCTGACCTTTGGACTGCAGAAACGCCTTTGATACCGCGCCATGCAGTTTGGTATTTGCTTCTCTCTCTGTATCGTGACGCTCGCGCGCTCTCTCCCGGGTGAGGGTGGACTTGTCTGTTTTTAATGAGTGTCAGAATGTAAAGTGTTTACTCTCCTACCTTTTCGCTTTTTTATGTTCCCGAAGAGGAGGTGCGGTTACGGTGCGTGGTTGACACCGGTAGTTTTTTATTCAGTTCTTCAACCTTTTGTATGAGGCATTAAACAAGAAGTATTCTTCAATGTGATTCCTCTCATCCTGGAAAACAAAAAACCTCGAGGCCAAAGTGGCCTTGGAGCTGTTATGGAGGTTTACTCCACTTACACAGTAACACAAGTAATCAAAGCAGGATATTCTTTTTCTCTTTAGTGGCTTCTCCCAATTTCCCCACAATAACTCGAGTAGATTCTTCGCTCCAATCCTGGCTTCCATCTTACCCTAACTCTGGAGGTTTGTCTATCAAATTAAAAGACGATAGTAGAAGATAAGTGCAGCAGGGTGGTTCCCTCACAACAAGAAGGTCCATGGTTTGAAACCACGTGCCAGCCGAGGGTTAGGTGAACAGGTGGGTTAGGTATGAATCTAAGCATGAATGGTTTGTTTTGTCTTTATAAAACTTCTGGATAGACTGGCGTGCTGTTCAAAGCGAAACCCCGCCTCTCCTCCGTGTCAGACGACTTCAGCCCCACTCTGCAACTTTCAAGGATGTTGAAACTGGAGAAGTTTTGAATCCACTGTCCTCTGCAGCAGATTTATTCCTTTGTGTCTCTCGAACGTCAGTAGAAATTTGTCAGTTCAACTTTGGTCTGCATGTGGACCAGAAAACAAACAGATGTTTACTGTTGATGGTTATATTTTCGAGGAGGAAAAGTATTGTTTCTGTTAGCAGAGTAGTTTCTGGGTTCCAGTTATCCACAGTGTGAATAAACTAAGTAGCTCCGGTGACATTGTTGTGGGTGCAGGTCGACCAGCTCGCTGTATTTTAAAAGGAAATAGGAACCGACTGGAAACCCTGCTGCTTCCTCTCCATCTTCACCACAGTAAATTCCCTATAGCGATCAATGAATTCAGCTCCCCCTGCTGCCACACAGCTCGGGATTTCTGTGCTGCTGTTAAATGCTTTTAGTGCCTTGACTGTCACGGGAGCTGTGTGCTTCCTCAAATGAAGAGCGCATCTATAAAATAAGGGAAAATGTCAGTTTTTAAAAACTATTTTCAGTATTTTGCTAACATTAGTTGCATGAAAATGTCTCCAGGTTTATTTTAATGCATTCAAGCTGATTTATCCCTATGAAAGGCTCATGAATGCGGTCCACAACTACATCTCAAACTGTCTGAGCCTAAACTTCAGGCTAAGTTATCTCAAGCAAAACCTTTCTTTTCCGATAACTTACCATCAAGTTTAGTTTCAAAGCCAAAGGGCTGCTGCCAAGTCAAAATCAATGAGTTCAAGTTTATCAGTCCTAGTTCTATACAGTATATTATAAGGAAAAATATAGGATCGAAATATTTTTTCATTCTGACGTAATGCTTCTTATGATTTATTGTTTTCCGTGCTAGACGCCATGTTTTTACTTTTCACACTACTAGAAAAAGGGTTTCAGGATTGATATCAACAAATTCTTCGCTCGCATGTTTCCAGCAAAGCGGGAAAGAAATGCTAACGTTAGCCTTCGCAATGACATAATCTATAGGCCTAGCAAATATCAGTTAGTGGCTCATATCAGTTGCATCATGTGTTTCATGGATTTTGACTTTTAACTAAGTGTGGAAGTCATATTGTGCCACTGCCACAGTTGATCTGTAATCTGTAATCTTTGCATAATGTAACTCAGATCAACATAGATCAACGCACATTGTCCACCATGTGCACATTCGGCGAGTTCCTTGCACACGATGCCACACTGGTTTGAACTGCAGCTCTGCCTGTTTGTGATAATTTTGTCTGACGGCCGTCTGGCAGCTGCAGGAGCCGGGTTGAGGTTCTGGATGCCCGGGGGAGGCCGAGGCTAGGAGCGAGGGGGGGGGACCTGCGGTGTCCACAGCTGGATAGCATGGCAGAGGTTTTAAATGTCAGCGTTGAAGGGGGATGCGGCTGCCATTTGGCCTGACAAGCTGCATGCCAAGAGACTGGCAGCGGGATGCAGGGGCAGCATGCTCCCGGTCCCGGCCTCGGAGCTCTCACCTTCTGCCATTTATCATGCGGCTTCTTGCCTAGCGCATCTGGCACCTTAGCATTAGCAGGAGAAGCTGCGGGCTAACCAGTGGCCTATGGTGAGGTTTTTTTAACATCGCAATACAAATTTGGCCACTTTTATTTGCTTTGACACTTTTGGTTTTTCGTGTTGCTTATGGTTCAGTTGTCAGAAAAGCAGCAAAAGAATATCAAAGACGTGGAGGAGTTCTTAAAAGTTCAGTTGAAACGAGTGTTGGGCAGATTTTGCTGCCGAGATATAATTTTGTATAAATTAAATCTAAAGATAGTGAAAAATCAAAGCATCAAACAATTTTCTGTTTAAGATGTTGAATAAAAAATGCAGTTTTCGGGAATATAATCAAATGCTTCTGTTGATGAATAAAATCGTCATAGCTGTCTTTTTACCGCCACATTCCTAGTTTGTGTCTGATTGAAGCAGTAGATTAATTATTGCTCAGTGGGCACCGACTACAGAAACCACTTTACTCTCAGTGAATTAAATGCAATCAGCTGCCATATCATCATTTATTGACTTTAATTGACTGTAATTGTGAATCCTGCTGTAACTGCTAGTTACTTTCTGCATGGCAAGGTCAACTAAATGGCCTGATGAGCTGTTATGGTCTTTTATACGATGACCTTGACTCGAGAGGGGGCATGAGTATCTTCCGCCCGTGGTGATAAAGCGTAGGAATGAAATTAGACCGCTCTGAGGCAAAGTGGCTTTTTATCTGCCGCTCGGGTTCGAGGATTTAAAACGCTTTTCTCTAATGACTTATGCCAATATTTACACCTGACATTTAAATGACAAACATTCTATATATTACGCCTGTGAAAGCAACATATGACAAGATTTCAGCCCATTGTTCAAAATGGGTGTAGTAGTATTGAAGTAGAATGTTTAATACATATAAATACAATATGCATGCATGGGTGGTAATACATGCATTCATTTGAATACTATGTCAAACATTTGGTTTGAAAATGTAGACCTTTCTTTACTGAAGAAGTTCTGTTAATATTAAACTTTTAATACCCATGTTTATAGATAAAGGATTGAATCACCACTATTGAGGAAACTTGCAGAACTTTAGACCATGATTATTCCTCTACTCTGATCTGCACCTGCTATTTAATTTTGTCTAATAACCTTTACTCTGACAGCATCAATAACTAAAACTAATTAGGCCCTTTAGCCACGAGCTGGAGATATTTATTTAATGTGTTTGCAGTAATATAAGTAGTTTTTCAACCTAATATATGATGCAATCCCTGCAAACGCAGAATTTAAAAAAGCGGTGGCGATGACCAGTCACTGGTTTTGTTCTGTGAACTGGAGAATTGTCCCGTTGCGATGTTTCTTTACATAACAGTCATGTCCGTGTGCACGTGGCTGCTCGTCCTGTTTGGTGTTTGCAGCGAATGCACGGATTGCATCTCATATCCGGCGCGGTGCAGCTGGAAACCTGCATTGAGAATCGGATTATCTGCTCATAACCAGGAGCTGCTGCAAGTGCATCAGGCTGGAATCCTACGCACAGGCAGACATGACAAATAGAGCCCAATTACATCCATGCAGCTTGGGAGCATTTTCAATAACAGTGCTGTATATCACCTGGATTTGTCTTCCACGGTTTTCTTCCACTCCAAACACATTTTTGTGTTTTATCCAGAACGTGAACGATGTTTGTTTCAGAGGCGAATAATTCATCAAATGTTCCATTATTCAGTGTCTGATCAACAAGGAGCGCTAATAGAAGGAATTACACTTCATTATCGGACACAACAAAAGGCAAAAGGATCTCGGCGAGTCAAGTCTATAAACACACGCAATCAAATGTCAGTCACTGTTCATTACATTTATCACTTTGAAGAAGGAGGAAAAGAAAAGACATCATCACAGCGTCTCAAAGAGCCATACAGTGTAATTATGTTTGTGGGAGAAAATAGGCTAGATTGATTATATGCATTTACAATAATGAGCTGTCAAAGTATTATTACGTTACAGAGCCGTCACAATCTTTGACATAAATCAGAATTAATTCTGCCTTCGGAATTTCTGATCAGCCACGTACTGTGTGTGCTGTTGTCGGGGGGGTGGTGTGAAGCGACAGGAGATGTGAGTGGCAAACCGGCAGCTGATACCCGGCTACAGCTGTGGACGGCCGCTCTCATTAGGGATTCCCAGAGGTTTTTTTCTTCTGATGAGCGGTGCTGCTCGTTTTGGCTCGGGGGCAGACTCCTCTTACAAAACTGCTGGAGCCGGGAGACAGACAGACAGTGAGACGGGCATGGCGGCTGTGGTGCTGGGCGGGCGGGAAGTGTCACAGCTCTCTTCATGCAGAGGATTGTTGTGCAGCGCGAGGCCCCCCGACTCCCACCCCTCGGCTGATTGGTGTGGCTTCATTAGCAGGGGCTGCGGCTCCTCCGATTAGCAGTAATTAAAGAGAGAAATCAGAGCGCTCGCCTCCAGTCCACACGCAGCCAGGACCTGTCAGGCCCGATCGCCACGGAACAGATCGAGGGTGGTTGGCCGCCTGCCACTCCACACCATCCCCTCCGTCCCCATAGTGTGAGCATGGAGGAGAGGTATGGGGGTGTCCATGCCAAGTTAACCCCCAGGGTCACCACGGCACACACGCCTCTCCCCACGGGCGCACGCTGGACCAGCGTTGTCATGGCGATAGCAGTGGGGAAAATGTCTAATGAAGACACTGATGAGAATTTACGAGGCAGTGGCTGTGTGCGTTTGCAGGGATGCGACCCCTTAGCCTATCACCCGCTGCCTCCTGTGGTTCTACATCTATATCTTCACTTACACAAGCTGGAGCTGATCATCAGGGCGTATGCTCCGGCAGGCCTCCATGTGACGCGGGTCCACCGGCGCCGAGGTACAGTGGGAGACACATGGTGCCCCGTTGTCCAATCAGGTGAATCCAAATCGATCAGAGATCAGATTGTTTTCATTTTGACTAAACTGGAGGAATCAGTCCCTAAGTCTTGAGAGTTATTCTAATGGGGGCAATTTAAATCCAAATTGAAGTCCTGTGTGGTTCAAGTTAAATTGAATTATGGTTTTTTTCACACGTGTTCTTCATGTTGGGAAAGTTGTTTCTGGTTTAGTTTTTTGTTTCAAGTGCCATTACAACTGGTTGCTGTTCCAGAAGAAACCCAATTTTGATTCATTTGAAGTTCGCTGCTGACTTTAGTGAGAACACAAGTGGAACGGCCATCTGGGGCGTGAGTATATTCATATGTCAGGATGTAGTCACAGATGAATCTGAGCAGAAACATTGGGTAGATGTGTATCTTCTCATATTGCATAGGGGACCATGTATTTGAAATGAGTTTCATCCAATGCAGGGATCAATCATAAATCATTGATCTGAACTTACAGGGTCATATTTCTGAAACCCTAGCCACGACTCGGTCCGGAGACATGTCCAACTACACACTGACCCTTATATATGATCCGCTCCACCGGCAAATATGAATCAGAATCAGGAATGTCAACAACCACACATCACAAAGCATGCAATAAATGTTGAAGTAGGCGAGAAAGAGGAAAATCAATTCAGACGTACTGGTCTTTTCATAAAGGCACGGAGTGTAATGCATACTGAATGGGATTTAAAAATTGCATGTGGTCGTTTTTCCAGTGTTTTTTCTCACTTCAGAAAGGATCATTTTATTTAGGAATCAGCAGTGTGGAAGCAAAAGATAAATTGAAAAGCTTCTAAAAGCCTCCAGACTGAGTCACTTTAAGCACTCTGCTACTTTCACTTCACTCTCTATAATAATTGCTAATTGCAAAAAACGTGCTAATACAGGAGCTGGTGCAGGAAGAAGCTTCCATCCACTATGTGAAAGACCAAAGTTCAGCCCCCTACAGTAAAGATCATCACCTGATCACTGATCTCCCTTTGTAGTCTTAGCAATACTAGCAACTCTGGTTGGTTTATCTATATTTTATCCTTGTCTATAACCACATAAATACTATAAATACATATACAATTTCATAAACATAGTACTTTATTGCACTTGTCTTAGCTACGATCCATGTTGTCTTGAGAAGATTTTATAAATATTGTCCATCTGTGGTTTATTACCTCATCTTTCTGCCCCAAGGGAAACTTAAAGGGATAGTTCACCAAAAAATGAAAATTCACTCATTATCTACTCCCCACTGTGCGAGTGTTTGAGTCCAAAATAAATACTTCTGGATTCTCAGTGGTAAACAGTGTTTCAGCCAAATCTATTAAAAATCGAATTAATGATGACCACTTCTTCTTTACAACAAGTTTTTAGCCTAAATGTCCTCTGAAGCCGCCTTTGCGCATGTTTGGTGAACTATCCCTTTAACTGTCCTAAAATCCAGTTCACCTCTGCCTCATTCTGGGGTTGTGGTGGATTTCTAACTGTCCAAATTCAGCGGAACCACACTGTGGCTGCAGCTGTAGAGGAGCACAGCGACTCAGAGGCCTCTCAGGTGAGGACCCAGGTGTGGGGGGGGGGAGACACATCCTATTGAACCCGTGAAGTCACTCTGTGCTCTCTCCTCTGAACGCCACTCTTTGTTCCTGTACCGTCAGTTTCAGTATCAGACTCTCCCAGCCCACTAGGTCTCCTGTGACCGGGGTTTCAATTATGAATGCTACCTTTGACTACCTCCGTTATTCCGCGGCAGCCCACATATCCCTGCCTGCCACCACTCATGTGTGACTTGATGTATTGTCTCACTGTTTTTCCCCTCTTTCAAAATTAATTGCAGTTTTATCTCTCCCCAAGATAAAAAAAAAGCCAGCTGAGAACATAATAGTCTAAAAGTAGTGTGGATTCTATTCTGACAAAACAATTAAAACCTCTGTGTTTTCCTCACTGTTTTGGGGCCAGATTTTTAGTGGCAGCTCTTTTATCTCAGAACACAATAGAGTGAAGTATTACCTTCAATTACCTTTTGTGATTGGCTTGTGTTCGTGACCTCACTCCGGACCCAGCCATTTTTATTCTAAAACTAAAAACTAAAAAGGCTGCATCTTGAAAGTTAATTTCTGTCATTGCGGATTTATGTAAATTTGTGTTGATTTTTTGTTTAATTTTCAGGCGTGTGAGCAATTTTTAAAACTTGGTTAAATTAATTTTGCCTGACATTTTTGCAATCATGAACCTTACCCCCGTCAGGCGTATTGTTAATGTCAACACAGCTGCAGGTAGAGAGGATCATTACCGTCATGTCAAACCATTTGGGATTTAAAGGCCCTTACACTCTGGGTGTGATGATGAACAAACAACGTGAAGATGGAAATATTTGAGAACGTTTAACACATTAAAGGTCCAGTGTGTAAGATTAAGGTGATTGAACTACTGGCAGAAATTGAATATGAAATAATGCTAGTGATGTTTTTACTATGGTGAGATCACCTCAATTGTAGGAATTGTTGTTTTCTGTATCCTATTTACATCTATTTACTACGGAGACCGCCATATGTTTTTCTACAGTAGCCCAGACTGGACAAACTTAACACCTTTTGAGTTTTTATCACAACTGCTTGGCTGCCACAGGTTCACCTTCATGCTTTGTAGGTGAGGTGAATGTTACTCAGCTGCAACATGCAACTTCATGTCACATTCAAACTTTACCAGCACCACCTCTGTTGCTGTAGTTTCCTCATTGGAAGCAGGACCTGGATTCTCTCTGAGTTTAGTGAAACATTAACATCCTTTTATTGAATTTGTCTTCACACTCCGACAGCCACAACCACAACATCACACAAAAGGCCTTTTGTCTTGTTGTTTCTAAAGCTGAAAGTATGTCATCTAAACTTCTACAGAGGACTGATTTTGTCTTCTTATTGTGCTCATGTGAACTAGGAAGCTGTACCCTGCAATAAAAGAACAATGCTGTGTATGATTTGATCGTCTACACGGATCATCAGTGGGCGGGAATACGTTTGAGTTGTAGTCTCGGAAGCCAGACATGAGAAGCTGCTTTTGTCCAAATCTGTCTGATATCAAGGAGCCATTGTTTTTAAAAATAATTATATAGAATATTGAAATCAGTGACGGTTTCTATTATCAGCTTATGTGCTTCTGCAGGCGTTGCCACGGTGAGGATAGTGCGGTGTAGGGAACAATCGTGCGTCCATCCATTATCTATACCACTTATTCTTTAAGGGTCTCGGAGGTGGGTGGGTGGGTGTGTGGGTTAGGGTTAGCTGGAGTCAGTCCCAGCTGACATTGGGCTGGAGGTGGGGAACATCCTGGACCAGGTGCTTATCACAGGGCGAACATGGAGACATAACAACCATTCACACTCACATTCAAAACTATGACCACAGTCTCAGATTAACCTAATCCCAGTCTGCAGCTCTTTGGCTGAAGAAAACCAGGGATTTGAACTGGGATCGCTTTGCCGTGAGGTGACGGCGCTACCCACTTAACCTCCTTGCCATAATTATCATAAGGCTAAGTAAAAGCACAGCACACACTGTCCATACAAAGCAGTTTTAAATGAGCACTAAACGTGTGTTACTTTGTTGTCCTCCTGGCAGATTACAGCACTTTCCATCACTCTGCAGATATGGTGTGATTTCCTACTCCGGGGCTATGACGCCATGGCGGCTGCTTCTTTTTGAAGTGCTCATTGTTGCACGCGTGTGTGGGTTTTTCCCTCTCCGCTTTAAATATAGTCGAGATGACAGGCGTAGCATTTACCTTGATGTTCACTGCGTTTGAACGGCTTGGCACGGGCGATGCCTCGGCTGGGATTCACATGTGAGAGGAGGCCTTATTTGAACAGGAAAAGATCCCAGAATGACATGGCTGACACTCGCAGGCTCTGACTGGCTGGGTGAGACAGAGCAATTCAAATGTTTCAAGTCAATCCCAGAAAAGGGACCTTTTTTTTTGTGCATCTTTTGAACGTCATCCATTGGGAAACATGGTGTCTCTCTCTTTCTCTCTTCCATCACCTCCCCCCCCCACACAATGCATTTAAGACTTTCACCTCCCTGTCAAGTTTCTGCACCTTAAGTGATGTTAAAAAAAAGGGGAGTTTAGACAGTGTCACTTTTATATGTTATCCTAGTTCTGGTGCTATTTTGTGACTGGCGGGTGAAATCAAACCAGCGACGTACTAACGAACAACTCGACAAGATGACACCATCGCTTTCAAACTTTGGATTCAATCATCACAGCTTTAGGCTGCGCGAGAGCTCGGCTTCACTGCAACTGTTAAAAGATGAGAATGGAAATAGAACACTTGGAAAGAAAAACGCAGTTGAGGCTTCTCCTACCACACACATCTTGTAATATCACTGGAGCAATAATAATAACAGCTGGTGGATCTGATTAAAAAGAAAAATATAGAAATATAAAAAGATGAACGCCCTAATGTGTTTTGTTTTGCATACGTTTCTCCCTGCGTTACAGTTTGAAGCTAATCCTCCAACACCTTCCCAAAGTGGAGCCGCGACAACACAGTCCTCGCTCAGATATTATTATGAATAATTTATCGCACCCCCCGTTTCAAGGAGACGAGCTGGAATCCCAACTCTTTTTTTTGGGTGTAATGCTGTAAAGCTTGAGCTCAGAAACTGCAGGTACATGTTGCAGCTGTTGGGTTTTCTTGTAAACGGCATTAGCCTCTCGCTGATATCATTATGGTGTGATTTGGTATGTGGACCAGTGGCTCAGTCGGCCTCAGATAAGCCTCCCAGTCCTCTCCTCGCTATTTGCTCAAACATATTACACGCTCTGGCTTCTATGTGCCCAGGTGAAGGTGTCCAGCTGCAGGTATAACCCAGTCAGATGTGGTGCTGATGTCTATTTTTGCAAAGAGCCACCCACTGGCCCCTGTGCACGTATATTCAGATTTGCACTCGCAGCGGCCGACGTGTAAATAAATGTAAAAATTGTGCAGCCCTGCAGGTGCATGCAAATATCTAATCTCGCTAGCGTCATTGCATCCCCCCTTTTCTTCCTTGACTCTCATGCATGTGCGTCTCTGGATGTCTTTGCTCTGCCATCTCAGGTGCTGCACTTTATCCTCACATTTGTTTAACATTCCTCATCCCCCCCCCCACACACACACACACACACATTCTCCCAGCGACACGGTGAAGTACCGCACACCTCCGCCTCTCGCTGTTTAAACACGCGCGCAGCTTCTCCATCTTTTTTTTTATTATTAGAAATGTGTCATGGAGGCAAACAACGGAGCAGCAGAGAGGACAGATAAGCCAGGCAGGCCTTGCACCGACTGTTCGAACATGTGTTAGCCCGGGGAAGTACTTACTGATAGGAACACGCAGGTGGTTTGTGACAGCATCTCTGAAACATCGCCGGTGACCACAAGAGTGACTTCAGTGTGCTCTTGAGTTTGACTGCTTGTGTAAGTCCCTTTTTTTTTCATTTCGGGGTGAGTGAGAAGGAATCGATGCACGTCAAACCTCCCTGGTGTGATATCCATTAGCACCGGCCTCGCTGGGGGATGTGAAATCCTACTGTGTTGTGCGTAGTAGTGACCGGAACGTGTGAAAATGTGTCCATTTACCCAGAGTTCAAGTGCAGGAAAACATCAGATGCCGAAGTCAGACTTTTTCCTTCAGAGAGCAGGTAGAGATGGTTTCTCGGATGTTTTCTCTTTCACCTTCTTTTCCTCCCTCCCTTGTTTGGGATGAGGCCTGACAGGTGGTTGACCCACGGATTGTCCTGTAAATGAGGCAAGGCAGGGAGAGGAGGAAGCGAGGAGGAGGAGGAGAGAGAGACCTACTTCAGGGACTCACTCTGCTTTTGTGTGCGAATGAACAGCTCCTCTCTTCCAGTTCATCAGACAGCAGGACAGATATGATCCTATATGGTGGATGTAGGGGGCTGATTTTCTGGGGATTAACTTCAGAACCACTCGCAGGCAGTGACGATAGAAGTCTCCCAGCATGCATCACTCCTCCATCCGTCCTGCATTGGTGCGACAACGCTCGCTGCAGCCGCTTCTTTCTTTTTTTTCGTATTTTCAAACTGAATCCTGCAAGATAAATAATAATTAAATAAAGAATTTGCCTCTGGAACGACGGTTGGCCGGAACATTCTCCGACCCTCTGGCGGGCGAATGTGGAGTCTGAATAATTCCCTGATAAATGAGTGTGCAGAAAGCATGACCTGAAGAGTGTCACTCCTCCTCGCGTGGTCAGATGATGAATGAGGGAGGATCAAAGTGTACTGCTCTGTCTTGGGAGGAAGCAAAGAATTTAGAAGAGCATAAAAATATCAGAAATCCACTGTGTCCGTTCTGCAGCTGCATCGTGTGTTAGGTGCTGTATTTGAGGGGTGTTGATGAGAAAACTGTTGAGTCAGTTTGAGTGTGTGCTGCTTCAGATCGGGTCCCTGAGGGGTGGGTGGGGTGGGTGGTGGTGGTGGTGGCGTCCGACGCGGGCCGCGGACCCGGGCTGGACAGCGAGCTGCTTTTTGTTCTCCCCTTCACATTGCCAACTCCAGCTGTCACACAGAGGGACAATGGAGGAGAGGAGGGGGTGCTCTCTGAATGGGAAAAAATAAACTGGAGAGCCTAACCCCCCCTCCCCCCCACCACCACCACCACCACCTCCCCAGGACTCGTCATCTGCATTTGACAGGACCCCCGTTCTCCTCTCTTCACCGCCCCTTTTCTTTTTCTTTCTCCTTTTCTCACCCTGTGCTCTCCATAATCCCCCTTTCTCTCTCTCTCTCTCTCTCTCTCCTCTCTCTCTCTCTCTCTCTCTCTCTCTCTCTCTCTCTCTCTCTCTCTCTCTCTCTCTCTCTCTCTCTCTCTCTGCTAACTGCAGCTGTTGCTCTACATTGGATCTTTTTTTTCCCTTCTTCTTCCAGCCTGATTGCTAATTAGGATAACATTTTAGTGAGTTTTATCTTTAAAACTTGTCAAACTTGCAATTTCCCCCCTTCTCCTCCTTCTCTTTTCCTTTACTCCTCCTGCACATCGTTTGAAAAAAGGGAACCAGAGAAAAGGCTTGAGCCAATTACACAAAATTTTCCCGAGCGTTTTTAGACTGCGCCCAATCTCCTGTGCAGCATTCATATACTTTACAACTACTGTACTGTGTGGTAGCCTCTTATTATAGTGCTCACTTCAGCTTTGAATGCAGGAGCCCTACTTTGAAGAATAGACCGGCCCATCTCCCTTCTTCTGCTCACATAGCTGAATCCCTGGGAGAGGGAGCGGAGGAAAAAGGAGAGCCTGAGAAAACAGCAATTCACACACCCCAACACAGAGACCCCTAGTAGCTCAACAAATGAGTGACTAGCCCTGTGCCCATTCATATCGCCCCTCAGCCCGCAAGCCTATTAGCCAGGCATCGCTCCTTGAACATTCACTGTCGACAACATGTGGAGGCATCGCTATAGCAACCGGTGGATATGACATGTGCAATGGACGGGGACTCCTGAGCTGCTGAATATAAGGAGGGGCTCAGCCTTAACTAAACGATCTGCAAAAAAAAAGCTCCAGCCCCGCCACCTCCCCATCTCTTTTCATTGGCACAGAGGCGCTGAAAGGACTCACTAGTGGGGCTTCTGCACATTCTTCCGAGGCTCGGAGAATCAGGCGGGCATATCCCACATTCTTCTCCCCTTTTTTCTTATTCTCTCAGACTCTCTCGCTCCTCTTTGATTCCTTCTTCATCTTGGTGTTGAAGCCGCGCTCTTTTGTTGGCGCGCCGGGGACGCACAGGAGCCGCACATACATGCAGGGGGAAGTATCCGTGTGCGTGCGTGTGTGCGCGTGTGTGTGAGTGGAGGAGCGGACTGAGTGGGCGGCCGGGGGACGCACAGACGCTTCTTGGAGCTGCATGCGTCCGGGTGGGTCGTCAGTGGTTAACCATGCTCTCTGGAATACAAGAGGCAGCCGCAGCAGCAGCAGCAGCAGCTTCATCCCACGTTTACGCACCGTGCGCTCTGCCCCGCGACATGGATTTGGGTAATTATCTCCTTTGGCTCCCGAGCTCGTTTCTGTTTCTATGCAAGTTTTTGTTTCTGTGCAAGTTTAAAAAATCCGGTAAAAATGCGTTAGAAGGATCCTCCTAGAAAACTCGAGATCGTAGCGTCACGTTGAAAGCCCCGAAAATGTCGGAAGCTGTTTGGATCTCCACGAGTTTATGGGATAAAATATGATTTGATCATTTGGGAGAAATACGCACGCAAACATTTAGTTAATCTGAATATATAAGATGGTCGATTTCTTTCAGTCCTGGATGGTGAGGCCAGTGGTTTTCTGTGCGCACATCTGGCTGCAGGGGACAAAGTTTGAGTGCAGGTTCATTCATGGTGAGGACCGGCTGCAGCTCCAGCTCATAAATCCTGAGAAGTGAGAGCTCGTAAATCCGCTCGTAATTTACACTATTTTAATCCTTCATTTAGTCAGAAACACAGCTTAATCTCTAATTTAAAATATTTTATGCATTTTACTTCTATTCGGCTCAATCCATTTATTCCCTAAGATCTTGACTGTAATGGAAACGAACCTTCATGTTTCAGTTTTTATAGTTTTAATTTAAATGTTTTATTCCCTCCTTTTCTTGAATTAATATTAGATTTCAAGCATTTTTTCAGAGCTTGGAAATCTGGTCTAAATTATGAGATTAATAAATTCTACCTTTTATTGTGGTTTTTATTTCAACAATTTATCAACCACACAATAAAACCAGGATTTTTGCCTGTTTGTAGGATAAAAAATTATGCTTTTGAAATCTTGCACGAGGGGCAAAATTAGATAAATAGAATTGCATGGCTCATTTTCTCACTTCTCAGATCAGCAGTTGCAGCTGGAACCTTTTTCTTTAAATCTTGGTTGGTGGAGGTTTGGCAGTTGTGTGTTTAGGAGGATTTTCCTCTTGTATTTTTTTTTCAACTTAAAGGTATTGTGCTGTGATTGAATGGATGAACAGCCGCCCCAGCAACACCTCTCCGCCTGACCTTTCCTCTTCATCATTTAAATAATCCAGAGCAGCCGAAATCCATCTGCCCCTTGTCTCCCCCTCAGATTGGCTAATTCACCACACAGGGCCAGAATGAATAGACGGGAGAAGGAGGAGAAGGGGAGAGTGTGTTCGAGGCAGAGATTAATAACTTCAATGAGTCCTGCACACATGAAAAACATAAATTTGTGTAACGTGACGTTGTGCATTCACTGGACTTCAAAGAGTGATTTGATAAAAAAGGGAGAAAATCTGATTTGATAAAAAAGGGAGAAAATCTGATTCAAAAAACTGATTCTCAAATTGTAGAAAAAAAATTCTCCCATATTTCTCCATCAGATTAAAATCACAGTCAAGTAGAAATATTTGCCTAAACCCTCTTTTGATTATTTATTTATTTTTGACATTCATTAATTCAAAAGCTGTTTTCCGTGTAAAATTGTTTAATTCAAACTCAAAGTGTTTTTGAATGAAACATTCAGGGTTTTTTAAAGACAAACTCCAATTATAGTTAAACGATATTAATACAAAAATAATAAATGAATGGACCGAAGCCAGCAGGGCCATGAATGTGATTCTCAGCCTCTCATCTCCTCCCTTTTTTCTGCCTCACTCTGTTTTTCCTCTGCTTCCTATCCAACACGATTACGGCCTTCAAACCCTCCTTTATGCTCACAGTGCGTTTGATGTCTGTTTGCTCCCTCGCTGGAAACGTTCTTATTAATTTCAAGGTGATTAGCTGAATATTTGTTCGGGAATTGTAGTAGTAGGCCACGTCTTTCATCGAGTTTGACGATGAAGATGTGTTTTATTTTTCTAAAGAAAGAGAAGATAGTACGAACAGGCAGTAGCTTCAGTTTGTCAGTGCTGGAAATAGGTTAGAGCAGGTTTGAACCAATGGGTCTATAGGGGGCACTTTGGTTTCAGTCTTGAGCCCCGACACCGATGTGACATACTGAGTCTGCAGGGCTGAAGTGTTTTTCAGGCTCTATATTTTTAGTTTTTCGTCAGAGAAGCTGAGAGAGAAGATCCACATTCTCAACAAGTATTCTCGTAGATGAAACTCGTGTTGATTTATCGATTTGCTCAATTAAAAACGTCCTTTCTGGTGATGTTCCTTTGATCCCTGAGCAGCATAGATTAAAATCGCTGGATCGAGTCCATCCCTCCCCTCGGTGCTCGTGCACTCTTCAAACCTCTCAGTTGTTGTCCAACCTCTTAACGCCTGATTGAAACCGCATCCTCCAGCCTCCGCAATTGCAATCAACAGCAACCGTCATCAGGCCCAGCGCGGTAATCAAAAAGACCCGGGCACCCCGCACCACGGCTAAAACATTGGCAATTACCAACCGCAAGGTCAAACCGCGCCGGTACTGGTCTGAGGTGAAGTGTCTTGTTTTGAAAGCGCTATAACAAGATGTAGGCATTCTTTCAGCTCTGCCCATTAAACACCTCAGGCTAAATGTCAGGGTGCCACCATTTTTTATTTTTGTATTTCTTTTTTTCAAGTCGTGGATTTGATTCACTTCAAGCATCAACCTTTCAATGTTGCGAGCAGACAATTAGGAGCAGGCTGATGTATTTGCACACTCTTATTGATATTGCCCTTTTTGTAAATGAGCTGTGGGGATGTATGCACAGGATGGAGTTAGATCAAAACCTGCAAAGAATTGTGAATTATAAGGAGCATAAAGAATTAATAATTTCAAGTAAAATGTGTCAATTGAATATAAATGTTGTTAGTGTGTAGACAAAACTAACATGGCAGGATGACTCTGTCTTATGCAAGCAGTTAGCAGAATATACATTTTAGCTGTGATTAATTTCCCCCTCCCAATTATTGCTCTTAATTATTGCTTTCAAAATGTTCTCTGGGGGTCCTGAGGGAATTTGTCATTACAGTAAAATGTCCATAAGTGGACCAGTTACCAACAGCAGTTCTTTAACCTGCTGCACTGATACAAAATCTCTCAGATGATATAACAGAACATTAAAATCAGCCCTGCACCTCCCCGTCCAAATTAACATGCAGCGTGGGTGTGAATATTTTAAAAGGCTCTAATCAACCGGTGGGTGATGCACGAAGGTCCAGTCCAGGGCCAATGGTGTCTCTGAAGTCCTGGTGGCCATTAGCCGTGCGACTTGGGCCGGGGCCTAATCCGGCCTCGACTCAGGACCAGAGGAGCTCATTAAGCCCAAGCTTTTAGTATCCCAACCTCCTGTAGCTGCACAGTGCCAGCTCGCCCCATGCCAGCACTAAATGGGGTTGTACATATCTATAGTGGGGAGCAGCGTGGCGACAGCACTGGACAAGGGCTGGTAACTGGGGTTGACTGAGTCGTCTGAATGCACATTATAAGGCCAGTGTCAGAGCTGGCTAATGAGTGGGGCCGGTCAGACAGTGGTGGTGGGGGTGCTGGTGGTAGGTTTGGGGGAAAGCAGCTTTCATTTCTTTCTCACTACAAAGTCAAGTCAAGCCTTCAGGTGATGCACTGCAGACCTGATACTGCGGCCGCTGTAAATCAAAAATGACTCCATCCATCAGGAAAGAGACAGAGGAGCATCTCTCACTGCCCTGACAGCGTGTTCTCTCTCTCTCTCCCTGTGTGTGTGTGTGTGTGTGTCCTCCAGAGGGGCAGCCTGACCCAGATCCCCATGGTGAAGGAGACCAGGGTGGAGTCGGGCCAGTTCCTGCTGCTCTCCGTCCTCTGCATGCTCTTCATCCTGGTGGCGCTGGCCGTGTCCGCCACCTTCTTCTGCGTGCGCCAGCGCTCCCACCTCCACATGAAGGAGAAGCTGGCCAGCCTGGGGACTGACACCAGCACCGATGCCACCGCAACCTATCAGGTGAGTCCAGCCCTCCTTGCTATGAGCCAATCAGAGGCCAAGACACTTAGGCAGCTCTCTGCTATTGGCAGAGCTCACATGTGTGTTTGGATCCCATTGGTTTGGGAGAGTACTTTTGTTAATGTGCACATGTTTGAGTGATTCTTCTATATTTTAAATCAGAAATCACTTTTTGTTTTTATTTAAATCGTTTATTTCTTCTTTACTTCTTCACGAGATATTCACTGCATCTAATTATTCATTGCTCAACCGTGCCTGTGAAGAGAGCTTGTGTGCGTATGTGTGTGTGTGCGTGTGCGTGTGCTTGTGTGTGTCTGTCTGAGAAAGAGAGAGAGAGGGAGAGTGAAAGGGGGGGGAGCAGGACGCCGCTGTGACCTATTCCCACTCTTCCTCCAGGGCCACGGGCAGCCTGGGCTGTATTGATTTTCAGCGTTGGGGCTCAGCTGTGCCCAGCGTGGCACATTTATCTGCATGTCGCGTTAACATTTTCAATATTTAATCAGGTTTTCACAGAGCTGCTCCCCCATCAAAAGCCTCATAACAGTGGCCATATAAAGAGAAGTAAAAAAATAAGCAAAAATGCAAAAAGAAATGCTTTTTTCACCTCTAGGATATAATTCAATGTCCATGAGCATTTTAATTATTTATATTCTGTTTAAAAATGCGTCTTCTCGTTGTGCTGTGGTGCATTTTTAGCTTCTGTGTGGCACCTGTTCTTTCTCTTGAGGGAAGGGATGACTGCTCTGTCAGATGCTCACGTGGGTGTGTGCTCTGACAGATACAGTTGTTTTAGGAGCGGTTGGAGGTGGGATTTTGTTAGCGAGCAGAAACTGTTTCCTCTTGGCCTGTTTTCATTCTTATTAGGGGTGGGGGGGAGGTGGAGACAGGAGAAACTGTAACCCCACGACCTCTGCTCCTGTCTGGGCTCCACGTGCCTCTTCCTCTGGTGCTAACCGCGTCTCCCGCCCGCTGCTGGGACCGCTTCTCGGCTCCAGTCCAGCACGCAGCTTCTCGAGAGATGTCGAGAAGTGGGATGAATTATGAGGTGGACCAGGATATCGCCCCCGAGGCCAAGGCCCTGGGCGCCACTTCATGGCTCTAATCATTAAAGTCCATCGGCGGTAAAGCTGAACCAAGACCAGGGCTTAGAGAGGCCTGTGCTCCGGAGGGAAATATCACTGTGATGGATCATGAGATAGCGTCTGCTTTCACAGGGCGTTTTCTCTGGCCTGCTCTGCCCTCGCTGTTATTAATTGAGTATGGGGAGATGAATATGGTGGAGATGAGTGGCTTTGCCTCACAAATCCAAACCCGGCGGGGTAATACAGATTGTGAATTTAACAGTAAAAATACCAAGAGCGACCACACCCTGTGGAGGGGATGAAGTAAAGTGTGAATAATGGCTTTTTTCTTTAGCTTAGATTTTTTGTGTATAGTCTAGAGTAGATAATGCCTCGTCCTCATATTTGTGATGCCTTCCCTCTGCACTGAGACGTGTTGGGAAAAAGCTGAGTCATTGGGAATAGTGTAATCTTCACAGCACTGGCTCTTTTAGCATATTTCAGACACCTGGATATATCAATCAAAGGAAAAATTATACTTTACAATTGAGCTAGTGCATTTTTTGTATCTACTCTGCCTCTGCATGGTTATATAGATCCATATTGGAAATCCTATTTGATTGATGGGTAGATTCTCTTGTTGTATATCTTTGGTTCAAATGCATCCCAAGTTATTTCCCCTCAAGTTTGAGTGGGTAGCGATTTCATGCAGGATCCTTTTTAAAAGATTCATTCTCAAACACTGATGACAGTCGGTGTGCAGCAGCAGCCAGGTGGGACTCACGGAATTTATTCTATAAATCGTGCAGGGCTCCTCATCCATGTATTTTTTGACATAATTAGTATAAGCTCCATAATCCACAAGGATAAGCCATTAATCTACAGACAAGTGAGGAAAGATCAAGTCCGCCTAGATACAGGATTTTCGAGGGTGCGTTTACAGAACTCAGCCCCTAAGAGCAGGGATAAGCACGTAACGTACATAAAACTATTGTTAGGTGCATAAAAAGAAGATGAATACACAAGACCTGCAAGGAAAAAGGAATCAACCATTTTGATGATCCAGTGCTTCACCATCTTCTCCTCTGATCCGTGCAGGAGCTGTGTCGCCAGCGGATGGCGATCCGGACGTCAGAGCGCGTGGAGCGGCCGGAGACCCTGCGCCACTCGCGGCTCAACAGCGTGTCGTCCCAGTTCAGCGATGGCCCCGCGGCTAGCCCGTCCACCCGCAGCAGCACCTCCTCCTGGTGCGAGGAGCCGGTGCCCTCCAACATGGACATCTCCACTGGTCACATGATACTGGTAAGTTGGTTCAGGGTTGGTTTTTGTGGTTCTGAGCATCTGATTGGTTTTAATGAGACAAGCAAAGCATCTAATCGTGGTGCGTTCAGTGTAGTTTGGGATTTGTCTAAGACCTACACTAGATCTGGCTTGTGTATAAAGTAATTTAACCATAAACCAGGCTTACTTGTACCCCAAGAGGTTCTTCTGCACTTCTGGGTTATGTGGACTAAAGAGTTGTTAAATAATTTGGGAAAAATAGATTAGGGTTTAGATTTTAATGTATATAATCACCTTCACTGTCCTTAAATCACATATTTCAGTTTAGTTATTTAAAAAATAAATACATGTAAGTTCGCTAATAATAAATAATGAGACAAAGGTCTAAATAGTTTGCTGAAATAGACAAACAGTGGCGATAGATAACTGAAAGCAGTTGAATCACAATATGAATATATCACTGGTTGATGTATGAGCTTTTCGAAGTGTTTTTTTAATATAATTATCGTTTTTAAGCAGCATCCAGTCTAAAATGTATTCAAATTACCACATTTAGCTGGTATGTGATCTACCGAATCCGATTTTTCAGCTCACATTATAGTTTACTCTTCAAAACCCCCTTTTTGAATATGCCTGACTCCATGCCGAAAACCAACAGCTTGATTTCTCTCTGTTTATCTGTTTGGATGTGTCTCTCTCTCATCCCTCTCTCACCTCATTCCCTTCAGAACCTTGTTATCTTTGTCGGTGGGTTCCCCATCACTCTTCCTGTGGTTTTTCCTCCCTCATGCTTTATCTTGGCTCTGTTGTCTTCATTTTTTTCTTCCTCCCAACTTTTTCCTCCCTCTACTGTGTCATTGTCTCTCTTTATCATTCCGTCCTGCCTCCCCCCCCCCACCCCCCTCTGTCATTTTCATCCTTTACCCCCCCCCCTCCCCTCCGTCTCTCTCTCTCTCATACTGCTGCAGCAAAAGAAATAAGGCAGACATTGTTTTTTGCATGATGAGAGCTGCTCAAAAGTGAAATGTCATTACCAATCTTATTGTCATTTGGATGTTTTAGAAATTTCTCGAGGTGTTTTCGAGTGGGGGGGGGGTTGGGTTGCCAACACGTCTGCACACCCACAATGGATTGTTTTAATTTTGCACAACTTTGCAGCTTCATTCATTCGAGACAAGCTTGATAAAAGAGATGGATAGATGCCTCGCAGTGTTTCCATTAATGGAGAGAGCATTCATCACACCGCAAGTCGAGCTTTTATATTGGGAGGCCTGTAATGAATGAGGGGTGAATCTGAGTAATGCCTTGTATTGGTGGTAATAGATGGGTTTTGTTGCACTCGTCAAGGCTTGTTTGTGAAGACCCTTTTGAAATACATTGACAATAGAAGAGCATTTAGCCTCGCGATAACAAAAGAGCCACTGTGCATCATTTCTAGGAGCTTCTATTATTAGCCCCAATTTCTGCACCGCAGCACCGGTGCAGGCATTATAATGTAGAAAGGTAAAACACGCAGGGACCTCTGCTTCTCATTCATGCTGTGATTGACATGCCGGGGTCCTATAGGGGGTTCTTCCTTAAAATTCCACCGACATCTCCCATGAAACCATGTGTGAGATTGCCTTGTTATCACTGATCTCAGACCTATACTTTCCCCATCTCTGCTCTGCTCTGCTCTGCTCTGCTCTGCTCTGCTCTGCTCTGCTCTCATCTCCCCTCTTGCACTCTGGAGCACACACCGTGTGGAGAGGGATGATGAATACCCGGCTTTCCAAAGCACACACGCTGTGGGTCCTTTTTATTTTCGTGGTCTCATCACACAACCACACTCACACACAGACACGCACGTACAACCACGATGCTGCTGCGAGTGTGCGGTGCCATGAGGGTAAATGAACCAGGATGTTGCGCCCCACTGTGCAGACAACCTTAAGACTCACAAACTCTTGCGTCATGACTTGCCTCTGTCTGCTGAGTCATCTGCTGAGTTTTTCACAGTTTTGACACACCTCTGCTTTCTTGCATTCTCTGCCTTCTTCGATTTTAGCCTTTATCAGCAGCAGCGTAATACTGAAACCAGGAATACATTTCCCACTGAATGATTTCAAACATTTACCTCATGTAACATGGAAGCATGTGTTTGCACTTGGATGTATTTAAGTGTGTGCTGCTGCAGCGCTGGGTCCTTTCAGCACCATGGACAGCACTTCACAGTAACCACACTTTTCCTCACCGACCCGACGAGAGGTTTCCTGGTCGTGTTCCCCTGCTGAGCAGAAACAGGGTCAAACTGCTGATTCCATCACTGCTCCGGTCGTGTTTCCTTGCTTTAATCACCTTTTCCCTTTAAAAAAGAAAAGATAAATCAATAATTACGTAGCTCCAGGCTCTTTTTCATTAAGTTGAGTAGTAATTGGTCTTGTTCTTTTTGAAATGATGAATTATTTGCTCAAAAAAAGAAAATAGACTCAGGCAAAGGAAAAATAGCCACTGACTCATGCAATACGTTCTGCCCTCTGTGACTCTTACCGGCAATTTTAAGTTCAGTTGAGCAAGTAAACCCAATTTTCTGTTCCATTTAATACAAAACAATGTGTGCTTTTCATTTAGCTATTATTAATCACACAAAAACATGCATATTAATAGGTTGGTTTTTTTTTCAACACTCACGGCTGTTTATCAAATCATAAAAGCTCCCTGTACAAACTGTTAGCACTATTGTTCATTTTAATTTGACAGCGGAGCCTGACGGTAATAAGTTACCTGTTGTGTCTGGCTCCCCTGGTTCTCCCTTCCTCCTGATTCCACCCATCACCCTCTTGCAGCCAAGGAGACTGCTTAGGAAGGATTAGACATTGTTTCCCTGACACCCAGGCCTCCCATCCCAACCCTCTGATTGGCAGACATAATCCCCCCATTCACTAAACCTTCGTTACCCTGTCTCTGGAAGACGCCATGGTCCGCTGCCTTCCCCCTAGAATCGGGAGGGCTTGATAAGGGCCTGCTGGCTGCATCGCATTAAGCTGCAAGAATCTGGAATGCAATCGATTGAGAGCGTTGTTTGAATTGGACGGGATTGCAATTCAGAGTGGATGTATCAAGCACATGGAGATGTAATATTGGTCGGGGAGGTGGAAGGCTGTCAGGCTGCCGAGCAGAGAGCACTTGTACAGGGTGACAGGATCATAGCGGTGACAGGCTCTGTCAAGTGGCCATAATGGCGAGCTGTCATTTCCCTGGGACGACAGCATTGTGGATTTGCGTAGTCGCCTGCCATTAGAATTGACATTAACTAGATTTCTTTTTCATAATTGTGTTATTTTTTTCTTTGCATGCCTCAAATAAAAGTACAAAAGCTGCTGTTGTTCAAAGTGTACCAGCAGAAATCTTCCGTCGTATTTAAGAATAACTCCTTCATGTCGTTAACGGGTTGAGATGGAACACCTCGTGCTGTTATTATGCCGCCGCATTAATCACTGGAGTTGTGTTGTTTTTTTTCTGAGCCCTGTGAGGCTTTTAAGACCTGAGTGGCACCTTTGGTACCACATCCAACAATAAACTTTGATTTCCATTGTCTGTGGGATTTGTAATGTTCTTATAAGCCACCTAATATCCCCGCATGCATTGAGGAGATGTCTGAATTCATGAGCCATCAAAGGGTAATTGCCTATTATATGTCGGACAGGCTTATTTGTGATTGTCATCTTGGTGGTAATTGTATACATTCTGCGAGGGAGTTGGATTTGCGTTTTTGACAGACAGGAGTGAGTGTGTCGGATGTAACAATGGAGCGTCACCTCTGCTCAGTCTGCGCACGCCGCCTTTAATATGAAATAAAAACCAGCTGCACATCTGGGTATCACTTTCATTGTATTAGCCAGCTGATCCCTGACATCAGTTTATGAGTCTGTAATCTTCTGCCTCACACAATAGCGGACTAAACCATTTAACCCTGTCGGGAGGGGGAGCCATGATACAGGAGAGAAAGGGAAACGTGGCGCAACACACAAATAAATAAAGAAGAGGAATCCTCTTGCCAGATATACAGCCTCTAAGCTCCCTAAGACTTGCCCTGGTTTGGGAGACTACATACACACACAATCACTCACACAAACACACACACACACACCAGGCCTCTACCCCTCCCCCCTTCTCTTCTTCCATCTTTGTCTCTCTAGCGAATTCAATTTTGTCTTCTCCAAGCGAGGGCTTAAATGCAGACAATCTTATCAGTGGCTGTGCAAGCAGTGAGGGACGTGATTGAAACACCCCTGAAGTATTTCCAATGCAGACAAACCTTTCAGGAGTCTTAATTGTGCGTGATTTATTTTTTTCTTTCTCTCCCCCCCCCTCCTCGGTCAAACACATGTGCACAAACACACAAAGACGCAAAACATCAGCGCACCTTCCTCACCTCGAGCTCCAGCAGCCCCTTCCTCCTCCTCCTCCTCCTCCTCCTCCTCCTCCTCCTCCTCCTCCTCCTCCTCCTCCTCCTCCTCCTCTTCCTCTTCCTCTTCCAGCCGGGTGTTACGCTGTACAGCCGCCTAAGACAATAACGCACCATGACACCTGATCGCGGCTCTAAAGGACGGGTGCTGTTGTCAGGGATTTAGTGGTTCGCTCCAGTTTATTTATTGGTTGGCTCATATTGGGAAAACACAATGACAAAAGAAATAACAACCTACTTGCAGCCGGCTCTGATAAACCACGAGCGAATTATTTTAGGTTTTCTCGTTCCATTAATCAAAAGTTTGATGTAAATTGAGTTTCCCCATCAATTGCTTTTGACTTGTCCTTTTGAAATGGCGGCTAAGTTGCTCCCTGTCGTCCTCTAGTCGTACATGGAGGACCACTTGAAGAACAAGAACCGTCTGGAGCGCGAGTGGGAGGCCCTGTGCTCCTACCAGGCGGAGCCCAGCACCTGCAGCACGGGACTGGGGGAGCAGAACTCCAAGAGGAACCGCTCCGACGCCGTGGTCGTATGTGAGTGCACGCATCCACACGTCAGTCTAGTTTGATGCTGGTATGTTTCTGAACAGATGCTTCAAAGAGCTACACAAAAACCAGTGGGTAAACAAGCCAGAACGCTCATGTTTCCATAATGAGATAATGAATCGGGAAGTAGAACATGTTTCCCAACAAATCACAAGTTGTAACTTCCTGAGAACCAGTAGAGTTTCTTGTCATTGTGATGAGGACTTGTTTCTCATCCCCCCTCTCAATACAAATCAACTTGTTTTGAGACTTGAAATGAAATCGCTGACAGATGGCGAGTTGTTCAGTTACCGTCAGTCAAACCTGATCAAAGCACGCCCATAGCTTTTCATTCTCTATCTCTCATATCATATCAAAAATGAAATGGCACTTGAGTAGAGAGCGCACCTCTACTGAGGAATTTCAACAGTCCACTCAAATTCATTCAGGCTGCACCAAATTGCTCACACTTAAAGATATCAGCTCTCAAAACGGGCCGGAATTGTTCCCTGGGAAATTTGCGTAAATATGATATTTGCAGTTTTAAATAAAGAGAAAAATGAAATTCCTAGATTCGCCCCACTGATCCAGATCGGCATTAAAATAGGGTTAATTTTTGTTCAAATCTGTTCAGTAGTAATAGTTATATAAAGACCTACCTTTATTTAAAACTTAGATTGCTGATTATCTAGGGAAATACTTGAGATTTAAAGGTTTCATTTCCTTCAACTTGGGACCAAAGGCGACAGGAAATAGATTCTGTGAAGCTTGCAAATGTTTCACTTCGAGAAAAAAAGAGGCTGATTTGATTCTCTCAAATTTCAAGATGAAATATTTATCATTACTTCACATTCCTTATGGAAGGTGAAGCGATTTCGGGACTTCAGAAGCAGCGGGTGCGCGTGTGCATGATGAAAGTCCGGTGAAATTGCCGTCCGCTGCAGCCAGATACCGTTTCATATTCCGACGCTGCTCAAAATACTGTTGTTGTTGTGCAGGGAGGAGAAAACAGAAAACAGTGGAAAATCTGTGTGGATGAATTATGCATCTCCATTACAGATGATCATTCCAGGATCACCTTGAAAGCGGAGAACAACCACGGCAACTCGGATTACATCAACGCCAGTCCAATCGTGAGTATTGTTTATTCATTACGGAGCTACGTCGTGGTTAATGCCTGTCGTCCCTGAAGCCTCTTTCTGCCCAGACACTTTGTGGTCGGATCTCACTTTGAGATAAAAGACGTTTCAGAGGATTTTACATCAATCCAACAGTGTTTATCTCAACTTTGTTCTCGTGACTCCGTGGATTCACTTCCCCTCGACGAGTCACGCTACTGCTTTTCGCTGCTTTTCAAAATGGCTGCTCCCCGAGAGCCCTTTTAATCTGCACTGAAAAAGAATTATACATTATTTTTGACTAAACAAATCCTGAACAAACCTAGAAAGACCTCTGTGTAGGAGAGGGCTGCACTTTTTAGTTTTTGTTGTACCATTTCCTCCCCCCAAAAAATATTGCCAGTCATGATTTCCCTGCGGCTGCTGGAAGGGGATTCTATCAAAAGGGGGGGAACAGGAAACTATGCATTTCAAATACAGTGCCAAAAATCTCCAAGAAGATAGATGGGAACACACACAGCTGCACTCAAAGCCCATTACTCTTCACAGGCAAACAATGGCGACTCTTAGATGCTCAATTTATTCCTCCATCTCCTCTAATGGCATATTCATAGAGCTTTTTTGAGCTTTTTATAAACAGTGCTGTGGCGACATTTGGCATCTCATAGAATAATATGATAATGAAGTTAATCAATCAGGGGAAGGAAGAAGTGAGGGGGGAAAAAATCTGATAAGTGCGTTAGAGAACTGGTACAAAGTAAAGTTATCCGAGTTTGGTGCAGCTTAAAAGAAAAAGGGGAAGGTGGAGGACGGGTGAAGTGATGGCGGATGCAGTGGTGTGCGGATGAAAGGGCAGTAATTACACCACAAAGAGAGACCCCTGGGTGAGCCCAGCGAGCCTGTGATCATTATGTCTGTCAATGTGGCTTCTTCTTCCTCATTAGTTCCAGGGGCAGTGGGCTACGAGTAAATAATCTGTCGCCTCTTTCCCGGGGATCCAGGGTCAGAGAGGCAAAGGGGACGGGGGGGGGATCTGAGCTCAGGGTGCAAACACACACAGACACGGAAAGGCCTCGGATAATGGTTGTTGCTTGACCACAAGTGATGCAAGCGCTCCCACATGTAAGGCGTCATTAGCGCGAGGGCTGGTTTGCAGGAATGTGCCCTGACACAACATGTGGTCAAAGCCTGGTTTCTCTCTTTCTACCCCCTTCTCTTTTCCTTTTTACAAATTCAAACCCCGGGGCGGCTTTTTCTCCTTCTCCCACCTGTTCTCCGTGCTTTTGTTTCCAAACTATCTGGGATGAGCTGAAGCCGGCGTTTAGCTCCCTAGCTCTCTCTCTCTCTCTCTCTCTTTCTCTCTCTCTCTCTCTCTATCTTATATAAACACAGGATCAAGGCGCTGCAGCGTGTTCAAAGCCGCGGCGCTTCTGCAGGAACAGATATTTCGCGGGGAGCTATTTTAGTACAAGCTGTTTTACCTCAAACCAAAGAGCACTGCTTTGTCTTTTCTTGTTGCACTCTCCCCTTCTTCCCGCAGTGGCGAAGGGGGAGGACGGCAGGAACGCAGGACTACTCTTTCATGCTCTCGCTTTAGTATTCACGCAGGGAAGTGAGCGCCCAGCTACAGTATGTCTGTGTCCTTGAGATTGGCAGAAACGGAGTGGCGGCGCTAGCGTTCGGCACCAGCCTTTCATTTCTGTGTGGGTTTTTTTTTAAACTCACATATAGAATTTCTGCCCCCGGAAAGATGAAGAGAGCATTGAACAACACGCTGAAGGCTAATTGAAGTCCAACACTGGCTAATGAACAGTGTTTCAGTGCATTCATGTGTCTTTTGTGAGAGGTTTTCAACCGAGTAGGCAGTCAGACTTTCACCACTTTTGTGTAGGTGTACTGAAAGAGCATTTACAGTCACTCAGGCTTCACCTCTGCCCCCCACCACCACCACCTTCTAATAATCATACCTGCAGACACCCAGAATGAACACAAACACCCTGTCTTACATCTAGACGCCTAATTCAAGTCATATTTATAAAGAAGCATGAAAAACAAGTTCATAAAGAAAGGAAAAGCCGTTAATTATCAGCCTGTGATTTCTTGAGCTCTCTCCTTCGCTTAATGACTCAGTGTTGGAGTCATTAAAAGAGGGGGAGATGTTTTGAGCACAACATCAACAATAAGAGGTCGTGACACTCAACTGCAGGTAAATATGCAAAGAAATTAATCATTTGCACTTGAATTTTGGCTAATATCTTTTATAGGTCTGCCATAAATAATAGTAAATTAAATCCTTCACCAACACAGACACATGAGCCTTTGTGTGTATCGGGTTTCAGTGCAAATATACCTCTACAATGCTTTGTTCTCACACACACACACACACACACACACACACAATTACACAATTTCTCTCAACATCTTTCCACCGATGCCTCTCGCACTCGAGGGTGTGCATAAAACATTCACTCAATAAAACGTCATCATTGATTTTGGAGGGGGAAGGGGGGCGACCTCAACACCCACTCAATCAAGTCTCAATCACATCCCTCAATTCAAAGCCGCCCCCCCCCCGTCCCGTGTCATTATGTCCCACCTCAACGCGCAGCTCCCTCATGTCAACCCGCCTCCAGGCTTTCAGGTCCCGACACAATATCATGTTTCTTGCAGGAACATGTCAATGCCCTAAGAAAAATTGAGATCTGGAAGCCATTTCTTGAGGTCTATATTTGTCTGGAGTCGTGGTGGAGCAGTCGGTGCACGACAGCTGAACGAATGATGAGATGAAGCATCGGAGAGTAGAGTCATGAAGTGGTGATTTTTGAAAATTCACAGGGTCGGACGCTGAATGTGTCACTGCTGCTTTCACCAGAGTCCAAGGTCCTTTATCTTTGCCTTTTTTTATGCAAAACATAACGTTTAAAGAGACGAGTCTTTAACATTTTACTACAAAAACAAGATATAAAACCTTGTCCTTCAAATGTGTGTTCGGCACTGAGTGTTTGCTCAGCGTGACATTCACAGCAGCCGGAGTTTGTAGTTTATTGCATTTTTTTAAAAAAAGCTGCGTCTTGAGGACAGAAGGGAACGAGAGGAAAGTTGGAAAGAGAGCGGTCGAATCAATCAAAGGAGGGATGATGGAGAATAAGAAGCAGCGGAGGAAAGAAGGAGGAAATGTTTCCCTTTAAAAGATGCTGATGTTCTGTTTGTGCCTCCGTCCATATGGAGGCTTTGATGCAAGTCTTTTACCCAGACAGAGTGTTTCCATCAGCCAGTCTCACACTCTGTTCCCTCTCTCTCCCAGATGGACCACGACCCTCGCAACCCTACTTACATCTCCTCGCAGGGCCCACTCGCCTCCACCGTGGCAGACTTCTGGCAGGTAAAACTCATCTCCACTCACTCTCCCTCTTTCTTATTTTCTTTTTACCATTTTATATCTGAAAGAACCTCGACAGAGCAGCTGTGTTTTGTGGATGGGTTTTTTGATGTCTTCTTCTTGGCCCAAGATTGTCTAGATTTCTGTTTCTTCAGTGTTTTAGCGCCGGTGGGATCAGTCACGCAGATCAGCATGTGATTTTTCACCTTTTTCCAAGTTGTGACTGTAAACTTGTGAACGCTTAAAGCCTGATTGCTGCAGTTTGCATCACACGGTACTAATCAGAGTCATAACAGAGTCAAATCTAAACTCACAGGACAGGATGCAAATTTGTTATTCCATCGTGATTGACAGGAAATCCTTGTATCTGATGTCTGTTTGTAACATTGATCAAACCAAAGAGAAAAAGACAGAATTATCCCATTGTCACAACATTATACTTTCTCTTTACATCCTTCAAATAGATTATTATTATTTTAGAAAAAGTGGATCTTCAGAAAACCTCCCTGTGACAAAAGTAATGGTGACAAATGAGACGCTTGGAATAACCATGCTGCCATTACATATGTCTTTTAAACAGTGACACCAGCAGAATACACAAAACCAACCTGCAGCCTCTAGTGTTTTATGAAAGTCTCGTTACACACACATCTACAGGAAGTCTAATATCATTTATCATGTTCCTGATGTTTGCTTAGATTAGCCTTTTTCCTCTTATCCCGAAATGTCAGAGGAGCTCGCCATCAATCACCGGCTGTTGTAAAACATGTTGACTCGTGTGGAGGTATTTTCTTAAATGACCTATGGTCGCCAAATGGCGTTCTGATAGGTTAATAGGAAGGCACTGTAGTCATCAGAGGGCCCATCACCTCGACCAGGTGTTGGCACAGACGCCAGAGCCGGTTCAGTTTGGTTCTGCACATTACAAATCTATACACTGTCGTTTAAATGGCTTTTCTAACAATCCTGCTTTCAAGCTCTGTCCTCACGTGGATCACATCTAATGAAATAGAGAAAAACTCTGCACATTATGTGAAAAATGTACATTAATTGACCACATCAGCTCAAATAGAAATGAAAGCTGCCCTGCCCTCTGTTCAATTTGTGCCTTAATTGAAACAGTTGATAATTGTCTCTCAGTAATTTTTGCTTATTTGTTTGTTTTTCTGCCAAATTCCTCGTGCGCCAGGTGAATTAATGCACATCCATTAGCTTATGTGCCGTTTAACCGTGAACTCAACTCTTCCCAATTAAGCAGAAAAATAACGGAAAATTAGACACAGATCGTCCACAGAACATCAGCTCTGTCTCTGGGAAACAAGTAGGCGCCGCTCATTATTGGACGTGGTTAACCTTGGACTGTGGCACACTCTCTCTCCTTCCATTAAAAGTAAACAAACAAGGGGAAACACCGACACTCTCATGCAAATGGACGGTGCAGTAGGCAAATCATCTTCTTTTTTTTTGCTCTGTCCTCTCTAATCCATACTGGCCCCAGGCAGCGCTGTTGAAGGCGGCTCTTAATCCTTCACTCCTCATTCCTCCATCCGTTCATCCTTCACTCCTCGATCCCACTCTCCCCCACCCTTCCACCCTTCCTCCATCTCCTTGCCATTACCTCAGTTCGGCGGTGCCTCGCTCTCCTGCTCTCCTCAGAATTCGATGCAAGAATAAAAAACAATCAGCATAAGTTCACACAGCGGCTTGTTTTCGGAACGTTACAGAAAAAAACTAAAAAAAGAAACACAGATGATGGGTTCTGGCTGAAAATGGAAAACAGGAATGCACCTTTTTTCCTCCCAACGCCTGCAAAATATTAGCCATACTTTACAAGACTAAATGCATAACATTACGTCCCATTATCACCTAACCTAATCTCATCACATCCTGGCACAGTTGGCGTGTAATGTGTCCACTGGGCCGGATCACAGAAGCTCGTGGTTAGTGTAGAGTCAGAGCCATTGTGTTTTTATAGCAATCATAAAACCTGTGTTTCCCTCCTCATTTTCCTAATGGCTGCCGTGGGCCTGTATTTTTTCCCAAGGACACATTAGATTGTGATAAGATGAGACGGGGGCGGGGGTGCAGTCGGTGTTGTGATCTCGCTCACATGACGGAGAGGGGGCGACACATGACGCACCCGCGCGCGCTGCTCGACCCTGCATTTATCATTTGTCACACGCGGAGAGGTGACATTTATTCATACTTCCTGCACCGAGATTAAGAAATCAATTTCACCCTGATACCCGGCTGCCGTGTAATGCTAATTTTCAATATGCCACAGGTCCGCCACACGTTAGTGCCATTGTGACTCCAGATGCTTGTGTCGTCTCAGAAAGTGCGTCTGACATCTGTCCTCCGATGTGTAGATGGTGTGGGAGAGCGGCTGTGTCGTCATCGTTATGCTGACGCCACTGTCGGAGAATGGAGTGAAGCAGTGTCACCACTACTGGCCCGACGAGGGATCTGACGTCTACCACATATACGAGGTACGTGACTGAGAGGTTTTCACAGCTTGTCAGTAAATAGACATGTTGAGAAAACGCATCTCTTTCCTCAAAACTGTCCATTGCTGCAGCTCCTCTTTTCAGAATCTGTCTGAAACGGTTGTTTTTTTAGCTCCTGTCTCTTTAAGAATCCCCCCTGCTCCGATTGGTCAGCTGGCCTGCTCTGTTCTGATTGGTCGACCACTTTCAGCACTTGCCTCCATTCTCGTTTTAACTGGATTCGTCTGTCAGAACCAGTTGCACGGCGTGAGATGAGCTCCCTCCATCGCAGACTTTAGTATTTTTAACTCCGCAGAACTTTTACATTCGATAAAAAAAAACAATAACACACTTGAGGAAAGAAACAATGAATAAGCACAAGATGTGTCCTTCAAAGAAATCCGTCTTCCCTCTGTCATTCTGAACAAAAATGCAAAACACTTTTATTTAGGGAGTAGGTGCAGGTAACATCTGGGTGCATGCAACCAAAACTACATGCACGACTGGAAACCACTCAGGGTTTGTCAGAAAATAGGTGGTTTGTGTAATTTGTATGAACTAATGTATCAACATGTATCTTCAGGTCAACTTGGTGTCCGAGCACATCTGGTGTGAGGACTTCCTGGTGCGGAGCTTCTACCTTAAGAACCTGCAGACCAATGAGACTCGCACCGTCACCCAGTTCCACTTCCTGTCCTGGATGGACCGCGGGATCCCCGCCTCGGCCAGGACGCTGCTGGACTTCCGCAGGTAGAGTAGAGATCCTGCTCCGAGATTTCACCACTTCTACAACCGAGCTTTGTTCTTAATCACCTTCCTTTATATATTCTGTATTCTGTTAGTGCCTCTTCTGGTCCCTTCTCCCTTTTTACCCCTTTGCCTTCTGGTGTCCTAGAGAATGGTTCTAATAAGGCCTGTGTTTCTGCACTCTCCCTTTCATCCTGGGCCTATTTCCCCCTCACCTCCCTCCAGCACATGTGATGCAGCAAATTAACAGCCCCTGCACTTGCCTGGCTTGGCTTGGGAAGAGAAGGAAAAAAAAATCACCTAATTCAAACACCCAATTAAATCAGAGCTGTCTCTCTAAAACAGGGGAGAGGGGGAAAGATAGTGACTGAATAACCTCACTCTGTTCTCCATATAATGTGTTCTGGCAGAAGAGAAGCAATCGCTCCTCAGGGAGAACCCAGGAGGGAGAGGAGAAGACCTCCAAATGAGAATAGATGCATCTGATTTGTGGATGGAAGTCTATCCCTGTGTTTGTAATGCAGATGAGGGGTAAAGATGGAGGATGTGCAGTGTTATCATGTCATCCTTCCCTGACAGAGTTGGTACTGGGTTTTTTTTCAGATTAAACTGGGTGAGGTTTGTAGGCAGTTCTATTTATATATGTTATTGGTGAGTAGGTTAAAGCTGTGATGTGATTACATATATACGTTATAATTTTTTTTTGCTGCTCCCCCGCCCCCTCATCAATGCTGCAGCAGGATATTGGGAATCTAAACCGTTTGGTACGGTTGTCACGGTTTTGGCCACCTCTGTATATTGCGGTTGCCAGTGTCATTTTTGTGATGTTGCAGCTAGTAATATGAGCCCAGTTGCATAGTCACAAAAGTGATCATTGGAAACTGTGTCTCCTCAGCCAGGCCCGTGCACAAACTGTCTTTCTCTCACTCTCCTGTCTCCTGCTCCTCCTCCTCCTCCTCCTCATCCTCCTCCTCCTCCTCACACTGCTCCTTCCTCTGGCTTGCATGGGAACTCCAACCATCTCTGTGTGCTCTTTAACCAAGGACGCATTCAGATTTTACCAACATATTTGCAATAAAAAAAAACATTCAATACAATGCAATGAATTCAAAAACATTTCTACTGCAATAGGAATAGTTTAATTGCATTTTGATATTCAGCAGTTTTCAATACGTGCATTTGAATGATGAAGCCAGGGGGTATTTTTTTTTAACTGAAGATCAAGATCAAGCTCACAAGGACATCAAACATAGCTCACCTGCGCTTTGAAATACAAGTTCAGTTCTCAGCCGAAGCTCTGAAGGAACGAATGTGTAGGAAACTTCACAAAAAAACAACATATTCAGGAGGAAAATTACGAAGGAATCGGTACAAGAAGCTTGAAATATATATAAGAAGTGATAAATGAGTAATGCATGATATCAAATATGTATGTTGATATTACATCCTTCGGTATTTTTTAGTAAAATGAAAAAATAATTGCAAGCTGCAGCACATTATTATCGCTGTGGGTAGTAGCATTGATATCATAGTGGTAGTAATAACTGACAAAAACAACTGACAAACGCAGTATGATTTATGTTGCTTTCCTTTAATTATTCACAAACTACAAATAATAAATCAGATGCATGATTAATGTAAAAGTCTGGATTAAACTACAGACGCTGTACGACGGGGTGAACCCTCATTGTTCACGTTGTGGATGAAATGTGAAACAACGATGGGGAAGCGGAAGCTCTCGGTGTAGTCAGTTTCCATGGCAACGGCCGGGTTGTGTGAAAAAAGCATTGTCGGCCTTCGCCGTGCTCGTGTGGTGTGCGACACCTCGCAACCGGTCGGGGGTTAATGCGTCGGCAGGTCGGCGATCACAGCATCGAGCCGCCGCCGCCGCATCCCCTCGGCCACACGTCGCCATGACGCCGCCTGAAGTGATGCTCGACGTGGATGTCTCTCTTTCATTCTCCCTCCCTCTCCTGCCCCTCAAATTAAAAGTGATTGAGCGACAGGAGGGAGGAGGAAGGGGGGGGACATCTCTCTGGATTCTCTTGGTTCTGTCCGTTGACTATTGCCCCCCCCTCCACCCCACCATTAGTCACATTTAACCACCTTTACCTGTCGCCGTTATAACTCAGCAGAAAGATTCGATCCTGCGTCCTGTGAATGTCTCTAACAGTCCGTGCCTTTGAGACGGCGTGATGATGTCACACTAACTCTAATTTCTCTCTTTCTTTCTCTTATTCCAGAAAGGTTAACAAGTGCTACCGGGGTCGGTCTTGCCCAATAATCGTTCACTGCAGGCAAGTATGACTGTTTGATCGCTGTGACCGTGGCTGGGAGGCTAAACTGGGATGCAGAGTGTTTGCCTGTGTGTTGGAGGGGATGAGGGAGGGGGGGTGCTGTTTATTTAAACACGCTCAGTCCATTTACTCTACACGGGTTCGCTGTTTATTCCACTGCCTGCGTGTGTCTGTGGCACGGCGACACGCAGCCAAACACTCGTCCATCCCCCGTTTGGTGGAGTTAGTTAACCGACCTTGATTGGTTTGTAGTAAACACCAGGTATCTGTCTTCACCACTTTTAATAGTCACATCCTGTTAAGTCATGCGTGGGGGGGCCAGGCAGCCGGCTCTCCCACTGAGGGAGCTGAGCAGAATGAGTGTCTAGCACTGGATTAATGAAGCACTGGTGCTCAGGCCACTCTCCTGTTTTATTGGCCTTGCCTTTATTAGAGCGATGTGCACGCCTTGTTTGCAATTAACATGCAGAGCCGTTGAATGGCCGGCGGGCACAAAGGGAGGCTTTTCATAAGACTATCTCTGGAGTAATGGAAAAGCAAGGCTCTCCAAAAGCTGTTCTCGAGCCGCCCCTGGCCTCTCAACCTCTCCACTGCTCCCGAGGTGCATGCATTTAAAAGCCTTTGTCCCCAGTGTGCCTCAGAAAACCATTCCCCCTCTCCCCAGTAGCCCCGGCCAGTCTCAAGACCACACATGCTCCCGTGTGCACAGGCTTAACATAATCACATTTATTGGAACATCAAATATTCACATCTCTTCAGGTACTTTCAAAAGAATATCGGGGATTATTATCGATTACTGCTGCTTAGGTATTTCATTTTATCTGCGCCATCAGGTTTTAAGCAGAGTTTAACGGGTGTTTAAATAGACTCCACAGCCTCTCAGCCGATTCGGATGTAAATTAGCAATTTGTTTCCTTGTGAAAAAAACACTGTGAGATTAAAGCGTCCGCAGGTTCCCTCTGCAACCTTAATCATCTCTCTCCCTCTCTCCCTCTCTCTCTCTCTCTCTATGCAGTGATGGAGCCGGCAGGAGTGGGACTTACATTCTGATTGACATGGTCCTCAATAAGATGGCGAAAGGTAACGATCAATGGCTTCCCTTTCACTCTCTCTGCTCCCGTGGAAGTGTTGCCCTGGCAACGCTAAAGCCTCTCATGTTCCTCAGAGGGTCTCGGGGGGGCATTAGAGGCCGACTCTTCTGAGGCCTGGAAATACGGCGGCGGGAGACCGAGGCAGAGAGAGAGAGAGAGAGAGAGAGAGGAACAAACAGAAAACAGAGAAATAGAAAATGACAAAGAAACCTGTGACCACATTAGTAATTATCTGTCGGAGTCACCGTCACGCCATATTGACCTGCATCATGATTGCTGCGTGAATTTAGATGGCACATGCATGGAAATGACATTTTTAAAGAGAAGATGCATCCCAATGGTTTATTTTATTAATATTTAATGGTAACAATGCATTTATTTTATTTCATTTTTGATTTATTCGGAACAATCAGTATAGTTTGTAGCCTATAGTCACTCGGAAAGATCGTCTCCATTAGATTTTTAATGCAAATCCAACTGTGTGACATCACCAGGATCAGAGGTGCTTTCTGGTTTGATTTGAGTTGGTCCCTTCCAAATGATTTATGATCCCAAAAGTCTAAGAAGACAAGAAGCACTTCACAGTTACATGCAAATTATTAAATGCAAAGCTAAATAGAAAATAACTGGGCAGGAAAAGACCTGAAAGGGATCTCTACCAATACTACACTTTAAAGCCCTGCCCCCCTGCCCTTTGCCCTTTGACCCCCTCTTTGCCTGCGATCTGACCCGTCAGAGCAGGTTGGGAGGACACAGCCGCCTGTGATACAGCCCTTCCCTTCACTGACTGTACAACAGTAATAAGACGGACCCCCACTGATGGAGGTTCATGTAGTTCAGTGACGAACGCGCCTTGTCCCCGACGATGAAAGACACCACCCAGCCTCTTCTTAACCTTTTGTTTCCCTCGGCCGCAGAAACGAAAAATGTATAAAATGAACATAATCTCACTCTCAAAAGCTTTTTTACTTTGGTCGAGGAGCCTCTCTTCAGCTTAACTTTGGAATCCAGCCCTTCTGAGACATGAAAGTCTTGAGCTCTGGAGTAGTTTGAGTACCGAGTCCAGCTGCATCAAATCCCCCTTCTTCTCTCTCTCTCACCCACACACAGACACGCACACTCACACACACACACACACACACACACACACACCTCACACACACATCCCTGCTCTTGCTCCATCTCTTTTGCTTCCTTTCTCTGCTTCACTTTGAAAAGCATCTTGAGAGTTCAGGGTCTCGCTCTCTCTCTCTCTCCCTCTCTCTCTCTCTCTCACTCTCTCTCCTTCTCTTTCCATTTTATTCTCTTTCCTTTTGTTGATTTTTTTTCAGCTCAGCTCTCGTGTTCTTCTCAGAAATCCATAAATCTGAAAGTAGGATACGATTTCCAGATTCGCATGAGCCAAAGCCGACTTAACTCGACAGCAGCTGATCACTGCTGAGAGCGAGCAACTGTTGCACGGGTTAATCATCAGTGTGGCGGCTGCGAGGGCTATAAATCATTTTAATTAGGATTTGTTGATCCTCACACACAAAACACACTCAGATATTTATGTATCAAAAAGCTCTTAGCAGACTTTACAGTTGCACACACAATCCAAACCGATTCTTCCACGAGATTCTCACAGAGAACGCAGCGCTCCACGTTTTTCTTTTTTTTATTCAAATGCATTATTGCACATTTCCCAGAACCCCCCAAAAATATCCTCTTGCATATTTTATCCAGAAACAGTCCGTGGCTCTCGTCCAAGTCTTTCCAGGGATGAATGTAATAATTTTCAATCGCTGCGCTGTTCCAAAGGGAGCCCGGCATAAAGAGAGATTGACAGATGTGAGCTGGATTACTCCGCTGCTTTGAACTCAGTCCAATTTCCGGTCTGTTGCAGGTGCTAAAGAGATTGATATTGCCGCTACCCTGGAGCACTTGAGAGACCAGAGAGCTGGCATGGTCCAGACAAAGGTAAGGTCCCCGGCTTTGAGTTGGAGAGGTGGGGGGGGAGCATGGAAGGAAAGGAGGGAGGGAGGGAGGGAGGGAGGAGGGAGGAGGGGCTGCAGTCATTCAAACAGACGATTGTGTGCTTCATGTGCCCGGGATCAGGGGAAATGGTGTGGTAATGGATAACTGCTTCAGGATTAGAACAACATCGTCCACATTTAATTGCAGAGACTTTAAAACTGATGGAAATCATCTGTTGGAGAAATACATCCAACTGAAGATTTTCCTTATTTCTGTCACATAAACACATGAGATAAACATAAAAAAGAAAGATAAGGACATGATGCTCAAACCTCTAGCTTGCTTTTAAATTGAAATTTAAAAAAAAATCTATTTTACTTTGTCTTTTATTTCGTTTTCATCCTGATAAATGTTCCCTGTGTTTCACACTCCTGTAAAACCCCACGCTGCCACCACTTAAACGCTTTAGTCTCAGCAGCTCATATCACAGCGAGCCCTCCACCACACACCATTCTGGAAAACAGCTTCACGTGTGTTCTCTCACCCACTAATGCACATAACAGGTGGGAAGTCTAGTTTTCCTCCTCTCTTGTTGTTGGAGGGAACAATTATAATAGTAATAGTAATAATAATAAAGGCACACCTCATGCAGCGGTGGGTGATAATATTTATGGAGGCTGCTTGCTAACAGACGCCAGTGTTTCCTCGATGGCTCATTAAATCTGCGTTTACATCTGCTCCCTCTGTTCGACTCAGGAGAGCTTCTCCCTCTCTCCCTCCCTCCTTCTCTTTACCGACCTGTCAAAGTGAGATTATATTGGAATATTGTTGATTCCACTCAGTGGCTTCATGCTGCGTCTACACTGAAATGAGACTGTAATGAGGTATGAAATGTTAGGCTTTTAAAGGATTAGACGTCCAGTCATTTGCCACTTTATTTTTGGAGCTTGCAAAAAAAACAAAAAAAAACAAGAGAAGGTTTATTTTCCTTCTTTTTCTGCTTTTGACATAAACATGCAGTTATTAAAGCAGGTCCTACCAGTTTATTCTTCCTCACTCGTCCTCCTTCTCTGATCAGCCAGGCAGAGATTGATCTCCCCCCAGTGGCGTGAATATGAACAGCAATACACACACCAAACTTCATTTAAAATGTTTCTCTGTAATACACAGAACTTCAAACCCAACGGGGGATTAGATATATAACTGCATTGTGGGTATAGATGGATGCACCTACATGTTTTCCTGCCGCATTGCAACATCAGAACACACAGACAAAAATAGAAAAACACTTCACTGCACAGAGAAAGCCACCAGTGACTCCTCCGTATTGATTTAGCTTCTCCTCAGGCCAGACCATGGCAGCCTGTGTGTTGACACATCTAAAGACTGTTCCCTCCAAACTCCTACGTACCATTTCTCTGTGCGAGGACCCCGTGGCCCGCAGCCTGGGGAGAGGAGAGGGATATAAAAACACCAGGTCCATGGGGCGAACATCAATCAGCCCCTTTTTGCTCTCCGCAGGGAAAACTATGAGGCGGATTGGCAAATACATGCACACACACAACTTCAACACACACACACACACACTGAGCTGAGAGACAGCTTGACTCAAAAGCTCCATTTTAAGACACACCTGGCTGGATCAATGGCAGCGCAGGGTACGCGTGCACAGAGAGATGAAAGCTCAGAGAGAGAGAGCTTCACCTTCACCTCCAGTCTGTGGTCACACACATCCCAGGCAGGGTCAGGAGAGATGATGATGGAGGAGGAGGAGGAGGAGGAGGAGACGGCAGCTGCCAATCATTCTGTGGTGGTCGTTCCTGAGCCATTACACACACACTAACACTTTCTCCTTCCCTCCCTCCTTTCTCTCCCTGCATCTTCCTCCTCCTCCTCAACAGGAGCAGTTTGAGTTTGGGCTGACAGCCGTGGCAGAGGAGGTGAATGCCATCCTGAAGGCGCTTCCACAGTGAAGGCATCGTCGCCTACCCCCCCCTCCACACACACACACACACACACACACACACACACACACACACACACACACACACACACACACACAGACACTCACCTTCTCCTCGCTCGCTGAGCACCGGTTTCCTCTGCCCACTCAAGACTGACATCTCTCCCTGCCCTTCCTTCTCCTCCTCGCTCTGTTTCTCTCTCTTCTCTGTCGTTGCTGCCTCCTCTTTACCTCTATATATACTGTATACCTATGAATGTTGTGCCAGATATTTCACCTGGAATCCGTATTTGCTAAATCCGCCTCAGAGTACGGCTGTCGATCTGAGATCTGTGTCGTTTGAGTGATCTAGGGGGGCGCCGAGGTCCTATCTGATTTGATGGATGAATTTAGATCAGCCTCGGTCCTCTATAACTGTGATGTTGTTCCTGAACAGTGCCACTGACGAGATGTTCAAATGATTTTAAATTTTTTTGGCTTGAATAACTGATTCTGATGCAGAGAAAAAAGACATTTAAAACTCGTACTTTATGAAATGTTTAAAAAGGTGTATATTCAGTGTCCCTGAGGCCACGTGAATGTCTTCATTTCACCTCAATCTCTAAGTCTTGTATTTCTGAATATTCTATGTGTGACAAAGAAAAAACGCAAGTTGTCATATTTGAGAGCCTGGTAAAGAAATAATAAGCCAACTCATTTGCAGCCCTCGAGTGAAGAAGTTTGAGAATAATAAAGCAAATTAAGTTATCGCCTGTATAAATCATATACATAACTGTACAGAATGTTTCCCCCTTAATGAATTGATGGCGTTTTTTGGAAATAAACTCCTCACGTTTCCTGCTCCTCTGTGATCTGAATCAACGACTCAGTATCACACGTATAGATGTTAACGTGTTTGTGTATTGTTGTATTTTTGGGTGCAGACTGTACTGAACCACAGACTCTCTGACTCGTAGAAAAGCCTCACGGATCACCATCATCGCAACATATCAGCTGATTTTATTTGTTTTTCTCGTTGATTTGATGTTTCTTGCATCATGAATTGTTCGTCACATCTCATGTTAATAGTAAATGTGAAATTTAGATAACTGAGGTAGTTATCTCTTGTATTTAGAAATGTTGTCATCCTATATTGATAGAAAAAAGAATCTGATAATTCAAAGAGAACTTATATTGGAGTGAATTTGTTTGTCCCCTCCATCACTGGTATATTGTGATATTTTGTGCAACAGGACAGATTATTCCCTCAATGTATAGATGACGAATGACTCAATGAATCCCTATATAATGCTATCTGAAATAGATATATATATATATAAACTGAGCCTCAATGAGAACTATATATTTTGTGTGAAAAGTATCATTCAGATTGATAATAAATCCAAACAGATTATAATACCGCTGTGCTGTCTGGTGTCGAATGTTATTTGTGTGCTCGCTCACACACACAATCAGGCTGGTGGGGTGGCAGCTGCTCCTCACAATGGAAGGCGTGTGATTGAGCGGGAGCCTTAGTCAAGTCACAAAGAAAAGCAGTAGCATGCTCCCTGAGGGTTTCTATCTGGGAGACACTCGCAGGTTCGTACAGATGAAATGTTTGGTTCAGCGGCTCCGTCGGTGGAGAGAGGGGCTGAGATTCCAAATGAAATCAGTCGTGTGTTTCAGCCACTGAGGTCCTCTCGCAATATCACAGACAGAGAGAGAGAGAGAGAGAGAGAGAGAGAGAGAGAGAGGGGAGGAGGCTCCAGAGGCTGCACAGACCAATTTGATCAGTGCCTGCTGAAGGATGTGATGGGCAGCTTACTTGTTTCCAATGACTCCTCAGAAAAATCTGTGTTTTTTATTTATTTTTTAATGCATTTTTCACTTGAAGTTACGTCAGCTTCATGAAGTTAAGCTTTTTGGGATATTTTAAATTATTCATACCCAAGTATTTGAATATTACCCGGAATTTAATGTTGGATATTGATAATGCTTCCCAGGAAATCATTGGTATACATCATGGAGCTAATTTATTTCCTGATCATGTAAAATAAGTAATTTTATATATAGTTTACATATGCTTTAAAAATTAGTTAAAGGTCATCTAAACATGTTGGTTTCCATCTTGACAAAACTACCTTTTTACTGATTTTTATCTCCCTGAAGAAGTCATTAATAAAATGGTTCAAACAATAATCAGTAACACTTTGCTTTAATTTACCCTTTTTATCTTTAATAAGCCTTATACAGAATTTCCTTATATGCTTTACAACACACTCTAATGTAGTTGTTTGCAGATAGAAAGACATTTCCAAGTCATTTGTCATATTTCACATTATTACAACTGCTTAACTTCCTTTTCCTTTATTATCTATTTATGCCTCAGCCTCTGTTTCTGACATATGGCTTACAATTGTTGATAAATGATCATTTATTAAAAGACGTAGTTATAAATAAGTGCTAAAGTGTATAAGTGCACATTATTAATCAGCAGGTGAGAAGAATGATGAACAGGTTTTTGAACACCTGGACGCCCAAGGTTTTATCCTATTAATTTAAAAAAAAAGTTCTATTAATAGCTGATCTATAATAGATAAATGAATCAATTATAAATCATTATTAATCTTAACTATGGACGTGACCATATTAGAAAATGGGACCAAAATAAATATTGTAATTAAACTGAAAACATCTGTACGTCAGCCTACAGTGTATTTGCTGCAAAGATAGATATTTTTGGTTATCAGTGAAAAATGTAATGCTGTAACAGAAGAAGAAATAAACATTTGATGGATTTTAGAGAAAGAATAAAAATGATTCTATTACCAGAGAACAGAGAGGTGCACACACATGAATACACATGGTATGTATAGAGAATATATTATTTCCTAAACATTTTTTGTGAATGCTAAGTGTCTGTGTGCATGTGTGTGTGTGTGTATGTGTGTGTGTGTGTGTGTGTGTGTGTGTGTGTGTGTGTGTGTGTGTGTGTGTGTGTGTGTGTGTGTGTGTGTGTGTGTGTGTGTGTGTGTGTGTGTGTGTGTGTGTGTGTGTGTGTGTGTGTGTGTGCGCGCCCCATTGACATGCCCCTCCCTCCCCTGACAGTTCTAATAGGCGGGAATGAGGCTTCATGCACTTCCTGAGTTCTCATTTGCATATGATTCACTGATGAGCTGCCACCACTAACCAGCACCACCAAACCAAAGCCCTATTAATATTCCCCCATTCAGGTTGTAAAGCACACAAACCTAATCAGCTTAGAAATGACTGTATGGAAACTATAATTACGCATGTTTAATTGCTTATCATCTGATGGGTACAAGTTTATTAGAAAATGTATTCATGGTAATTGCTTCCTGAGGTATCTGGTGCGCCACAATGCCATGTGATATCCTGTCAGCTCCCATTTGGGAGGATTAATGCATTCTGAGAAAGTCACAAAATTAGACACTGTGTATTGCCTCCTTTGGATGCTTGGTTTAACTCAAAGTGATTTTTAATTTAGGGATTTCTAAATTACTGCTTAAGCTCAGATAAGTCTCTCGAGCGAGATCCGTCAAAAATCAGCATATCTGGGTGTTGTTAGCGAGCGCAGGCGTATCACAGGGAGATGAATGACTGCAAAGGAGCCAGACGCCACGTTGTAATCATGATGCCACCAGGAAACACACGACAAACAAAAACCCCGCCTGGCGTCGCCTGGACCAAATCTCTACGACCAAAAGACAAGCATGAAATGAAAAAACACCTGATGAGAGAGAGTTGTGACGTGAAGCCGCCTCAAAGCCCGTGAATCATGAAACAAGCGGATTAAAGCGCACACAGTGCAGGTCCCTCACTGGGGCCCTTCATGCCGCCAAGAACGTTGAGTGGGCCTTTTCAGCCCCGGACCTCAGTGAGTCTTACAGCTCCTGCCCACTCTCTGATGATCTCCCTGTGGCTCATTGTAATCACTGCTGGCTCGCACTCCCTCCGAACGCACTCGCACATTCATGCAGGTCCTGTAAAGGAGACGCATCTCAAGTCAAGCCAGTAGCTCGTATGCAGATATCTGGTAGCACCGGCTGCGGCCACCAGGGGGAACGTGGATTAATAAAGATCTGTCGTGTTCAGTAAACAGAGATTAGATTTAGCCAAAAAGAAAAATGAAAGAATAGTTCAGAGGTTGTATGACAAACTATGGATCACAACTTTTGCGTCAATAATTAACAATAAAGAGACAAAAGACTAACTGCACAGGCCACGCCTCAGTTTCTAAAAAAAACTTTCAATGAAATACTTTTTTGGGACATTTGTTAATTCTTGCAGAGAGTTATAAAATAATATTTATACCTTGCATGTGAATATCGAATATGAAGCTGGAGCCAGCTGCTAGTTAGCTTAGCATTAAGCTATAGCTATAGCGGAGGAGTTCTAAAAGTGAAGCTAGTGGTAAAAGTACAAAGGCAAACTTTCCATCTATCTAAGAGGTAGAACAAAGAAGTTGTTGAGCTGATAAACATTTTCCCTCTAAGAGCCTCATGGGTGAAATATCCCTTTCATATATTGTGGATAACTCAACAAGTATAATCCCATTTTCATTATAAAATCATGTCATGCTGGATTGTGTGAGTGCACTTGACTGTAGCTTTAATCAGATCTACTTGTTTACTTCAAAAAATAATTGCCCTGTCCATTAAAACCAAATAAAGTAGCTGCTTATCCGTTCCGCTCACGTCCAGTTTCTGGATCCGGGTTCGAGAGGTGCTTTAGTGCTTTAGTACTTTGGCACTCGAAGAAAACCCAAGAAAGGCACCTGCTGATCGCTGAACTCTTCAATGCTAGCGCACAACATGCTGACAAACATGTCCTTTCCCCGTGGAGAGGGTTGGGAGATCCCAGAGTGTTTGCTTGTTGGAAAAACTGTCTGGGACGGTTTCCAGGATTTCCCCAAAGAGAAAAGCCTTGTTTTTCTTCCCTGGTGTTGTTGGGAGTGAATGGGGAGCAGATTGCAGAGGCTGCGTCTCTCATGTCTGTCCAAGGCCTCCGTACCTTTGATCTCCTCCAGAAACAAACAGGCTTTTTAACTTGGCACTCGCGGCTGGTGTCTCTCTTCCTCTTCTTCTGTCTGTGTTCATCAAAATGCTGATCCTGAGAAAATGTATTTCGCCTGAAGAGTTCCGCGTCCTTGTGCCTCTGCTGTGATTTGAGGTTTGAAACGCGGGGCTCCCACCACGTTGTCGCAAGAACTTAGTTTGATGCACGTTTTATTGAATCTCAACATGGAAGCCAGATCTAATGTGAAGTGTTACTCCACAAATGACACAAGATAAAAAACTGATGTGATTTGGCAGCGTCTTAACTCAACCACAACATCGGAGCTCCCATTGGAATAAATAACAACAAGAGCTTGTTTCTTCTTGTCTTTCCACAAACTGCTGAGCCCAGAATCCAAAACTGTTTAATCAGTTTCTTCAGATTTTCAAATCTGACTATAGCAAAGTCACATATGCATTTAGAAAGATTGTCAGTTTAATATATAATAAATTGAATATGTTCTAAAATGCTGAGGGATTTCTCATTTGGTGCATTGCTCTTTTTGCAGATCGCTCCAGAACAAAAGTTTTACTGGCTGAAGACTTTCTTAAATTGCAACTGTACAATCCATGGACTGTAAATAATTGGATTTTACTTCCCAAAAGTGAAGCCGAATCATCTTGATCGCCCTCTGGTGGCTGACTGCAGTATAGGTCGTCAGCCTCCTCCATGTAAGTCGATAAAACATGGATGTCAAATAAATGTTTTCTGTCATTATAGTCTGTTTTTTTTTCACACTGGCATCCGTTTATTTTTAATGGGGAGAAAACATCATGATTGACAGCTGAGACTGGGAGATAGTTGTCTGTTATTAAGAACTCACACAGCTAGAGAAGGATTTACAGATTCCTGGTGTGGAGCTTTTCGGCTCACGTGTAAAGTCAGCTGTCGTAGTTTCCGGTCCAGTCGAGCTTGTTGAAGAGGATCTGGGACGCGACCAGCAGAAGGTTTAAAGTCGCAGCGAGGGCCGACATCTGGCTGAGCAGAAAAAAGGAGAATCCTTCAATCAGGGAGCAGATCTCCTCTCGTTACCCCCTCGCTTCCTTCTCTCTGGTTATTAATGGGCGCGCAGCAGCCGCGGTGACATTTTACAGCGTTTCATCCCTGTCCCATCATGCTTCTGGGGATACCCTGGCATTTGGACGGCATTGGTTTCCATCATAGTCTGCGGCCGTGCTGACCAGCGCGACTTCAATCCTGCTCACTGTCACTCATCATAAGTGAGTTTATCAACACGCATCTAATCGCCCACACTCCGTCGGGACCTCCGCCATTTGCATACCGAGATTGCTTTCTTTTGCTCGGCTGCGAACGCGCCTCTTTTGCATAATTATTAATGATAAAGAGTCGGTGAACAAATGTGTCAGGAGGTATTAGCATCACGTATACAACGAGGTTCTAAAGGATCTGTTTAGTGACGCGCCGAGAGGAAAAGGCGAGGGCAGAGGGGAGGAGGAGCGAGTCTGGAGAGCACGACTGTCAAGGGATGCACTTTAGCGAGAAGGGAAGGGGTTAATTAAAGGGCCGAGGATGGAAATACAGAGGAGTGTGATATTGTTTTTGTGTGTAGAAGTCATTGTTTAACCAGGAGACCCCCGTCGGGATTAGAAGTGTCCATCTGAAACCAAACACGAAACGCTGCTGACGAAAACATGTGAAATTATAAAAACACAAATCACAAAAAGCCCTCGAAGGGGGTTTTAGCTTGGAAATATATCTACGTTAAAGAAACTCTGACTCCAGAAAGAAGCACAGATGTTTCCACACAGCAGAGTCACGCCCATATTGTCTGTCACCCACTGTAATTAACACTTTTTACACTGTCTCACCCTCTGTGGCTAATGTTCAGCGTCCATACAAGAAGTGATTCGTATGACTAGTTTAACTGTTTGCCGCTTTATACGAGGCAGCTGCCGTCTTCTTTTTACAGGACGGGGGATAAATAAGCCACACACACTATGGTTCAACTGGGGGTTGAGATGCCCTCCCAGTGTTCCCCCCTCGCAAAACACCGGCCTGTGTACGGTATAATAGCGTGATATTAAAATGGCCCACAGCGATTGTTAAGTCACAGTGGCGCATTTTCCCCAGGATGGATGACCTTTTGTGAATCCTAATGAGGCTTCTTTCATTGGTTTCAAAAAGCAAAACATACTGTAGCACGCGTGATAATGGCCGCTGCATGAAGAGTCTCGTCAGTTAAACGCTTTTCGAGAGCAGAAGAAAATGAAATAACAGTTACCGGTGTATATCGGTGGGCAGCTTCTTATTTCTCATTTTCCGACTGCAAGTACAATTGTCAAATTTATCTCAAGTGTTCTGAAGTTGTGTTTTGTGAACTGACGTGGATCACTGCTTCGATATATGTTATAAATACCTCTTTACAAATGTCGTCTTCATCTCCGTGAGACTATTTCTTTAGTATAAATACTTTAAACATTGATACATTTATCCATATATTTCGAAATGTATATTTTTCTAATGAATGTTGTGAATATAGTTATTTGTTGATGTGCTCAGCTGCACTCTGTCCGTCCTGGGATCCGTCGCTTGAAGCTCTGTCTGAGGTTTTCTACATTTTGATCAAATTGTAATGTGTTCATATCGGCTTTACAAATAAAACCCAACTGATTTGATGGATTGATTGAATATCGTCCGGCTGCTTTCAGGAGGCGGGAGCCTGTCCGACATTCATAAGTCACACCATTAAGAATAGTGTCGGAGGGGTCAGGAGGGGTCGTCCACACTCTCCCTTCTGCTGCTCCTTCAACAAACAACTGATAATGACCTTTGACCTCCCTGTTTTAGCATGAGAATTGACATCAGTATTCCTCCCCTTATTTAGCGACCTCAGGACCATTTCAAAAACCAGCCTCCCCAATTCCAAACCTCTTTTTTATTATATTTTTTTAATGAACCATCCAGAGGTGTTGGTCGTGGGGGTGTGGTAATGCATTTGGGAGGAGGAGGGTGGGGACGGGGGTGTGTGTGTGTGGGGTGGGGACGGGCGCGCTCTGGGCTCATCTGCATCACAGATTAGGGTGCTTAGAGAAAAATCAACCATCCATGATTCATTACATGTTTCCTGCTGAGCCTCCGAGATGGCAACCGTCCTAGCAACAGGATCCTAGCAACAGCAACAACTCTCCGCCGCCACGGCAGCCAATCGGAAACTTTGGAGCCTGATGGAAATTTAGCCAATGAACAGGGAGGACGGGTGCAGAGCGGGATGATGTGTTTCCTCCTGCTGCTGGTCAGACTGGGGCTCTGAACTCTGGTGATTTATCAGTTCTCATGTGTGTAGTGTGTAAATATTCATATTCATCTCTGTCCTTTTTTTATGAATGGGAGCATTTTCTCATGGAATAGTTTCATCTTTTTCTATTTTTCTGTTATAAGTTTATGTTATTTTGGTCATTTAAAAATATTTAAATCTACATAAAGGCCTAACTTTCATCATATCCCGGTTATGAAAGACAGTAAATGTGTGTAGATAAAAAATAATTAATAAAGAATTACTATTAGGTCTATAAAACAAACTTCTGGACCCATGTATACAAATCTGACAATAAAAACCTATGGTATATACTCTGAAGACACACTCACACACACACAGACACAACTGTATTGATTCATAATTCATGTAGAAACAACACAACCTCTCTCCCTGATATAAACCAAAGTGGCAAATAATGGGATAAAGTGGACAAATATTGATATTGATTGGTCCACAGTCTGTCTATGGGTTAATTTGTCTCTGTGCTGTTTCGAGCTGCATGGTTGTTATTAACTTATCACTGACATAACACAGCCACAACCACAGCAGAGGATACACTTACACTCCAGTGGATTTTCTGCAGGTGAAACTTAAAGAAGTATTGATTTGTTTCCACGTGAAGATCTGAGCTGACTGTTCTTCTTATTTTGACCAGATCTGGAGCACTTCTATAATATAGTGGGGAATATGAGCATAAACTTAAACCTTATTCAGAATTATAGATGATCCATTTCTTCGCTTTGAAAACTCAAAGCATATTACTCACTTTTTCTCAACTCAGACACTTCCTGGTTGTAAACTTCTGGGCAGCCACAGCCTACGTACAACATAAAGATGACAGTGCTGGTTTACAGTGTTCTCCTCTCACATGTAACTGACGCAGGAGTGTGGGATAATCAGTCGTCATTCATCTCAGGGCACTTTGACCGTCATCTGATGTCAGATGGGCCCGATCTTCGCCTAAGTGCATTTTGCCAAATAGCCGTACAATCTAGACAACAACCACTTAACCCAGAAACACTGAATATTTCTCTTATGAACAGGAAACTGCTTTAATCTTCAAAGGACTGTAAAGTTACTCCCCTGGTTTGCTTCATTAGGATAAACTGAAGATATTTGAGGTCAATACCACATTCACCTTTTTTCAGAATCTATAGATCAACAAATGAGTAATAATCCGCGACTAACTTAAAAAGCCATTTTCTTTAAGAACATATCAGTATGTTTTCATTTCCGTGGGAATGCGTGGGTCTCCGTCTTATCACCAACAATGTGTAACTCAGGAAACACTGAAATAAATCCACATATCGTTGGTTTCGGTTTCTTCCGTCGCTCCTTGGCTGCTGGATTTCATTTGAAGCTGCTGCACTGCGCTTGCTGAGAGTCCTGAGTGAGATATTTCTGGAAATCCATCAAACAAAAGAGCTGTAAGACGCAGAGCTGAAGAAGGAGAAGAGGAGGTGGAGACGACTCGGAAGGGGGTCACACATGAGGAGAAGACCGAACAATGTCATCACCACACAGATGCTATCGCGCAGCCTCTGGGGAAACAGGAGGGAGGAAACATCCAAGATGGACTGGAGGAGATTTGCAGAGAAAGAAGAAAGAAGAAAATAAGAAAAGCTGATAGAGATCGTGTGTCGGACTCTATATCTCAACTACTGGGGGGAGTGCCATTCAAATGTTCATACAGATATTCATGATCCGCAGAGGAGGAATCCTGATTATTTTTAAAGATTGACTGATTTGAAGTTCATCACTGTAGACAAATAAAACCAAAATACCCTGAATACTGATGAACAGCTGCCAGAGTGTGAACAGGAGTGACTGTGTGTCGAGGGCTCACTGATAAACACACCCGACCAATCACAGTGAGTCAGTCGGAGATGTTGTTCCTGACAAAGTACTAAAAAAACAACTTTTCAGAAACATGAACATTAAAAGTGTGATAAATACAATCTAAAACCATCATTATGTAAAATGTATTTGGCGTGTACTTTGAATTTTGCGCGAGAGGATTATCGGCTTGATTACTTGTCTGATTCAGGGCATTGATCTGAAAAGAATATTTTAATGGAGCCTCCCAGATTTCAATTCGAAATTATCGAGTACGTTTATGATCCGAAATATAAACATTTTAATTCCTCTAGTGTGTAACGAGCATAACATGGAGGAGGCAGGGTTTCTGACCTATACAGCCAGCCACCAGGGGGCGATCAAGATGATGTCGTCCATCAGTATATCCAGTTATTTGGCCGTCCTAACACGTAGTTTAACTCGTCAGTTGCAGACAATTAAACGGTGGATTATGAGTTTTCCTTCAGAAAGTAGAGCTGTAAAAGCACTGGTCTATTTCCCCCAGTGATCATGTGGTCACTGGGTAAGAGCCTCAGTCCCGGCCGCTCTCTTAGTCCAGTTTCAAAACAGATATCCAGAATTCTGCAGTTTTTTGATACTATGCTTGTACGAGTTCATCCAAACTTCTCCTCTGTGTCTCCTCGGGGCTTTCCAGCCGTTTACAGTTCACGCTACACATGCCGCTCCGCACTGAGCTCCTCTATCCCGGGATTACTCAGCCGGTCCAGACAGCTTCACATCCCCGTCACCAAACCCCCACCTGAGTCAGACACCAGCTTCACACGCTGTAGTTTCGCTCTAACACTTCCCACTGGCTGTTTGGCACGCCGCACTTCTCCCAACTGTCCTTTCTCCCAACCAAACTGGATTTGTAGTTATTGTGCCCGTGATCCAACTCTTACTCAATCACAAAACTTCATGCTGTCGTTTAGACTCGTAAATCCTTCCTCCACTCCCAAGACAAAGCGGCATTAGAGCCTCTAATGCAATAATAAGCAGCGCAGGCAGACACACAAACGAGGCACGAAGAATCAATCACTGCACAATTTGGAGATGTATTATGTTTCACTTGGACGAGAGTCAAAGAAAGAGAAAGAGGAACCCGCCCACGTGTCTCCAGCTTTATGTTAAACACTGTTTCACCTTCTTGAGAAAGCATCATGTTGTGGTTTTGTGTGGATGATTGTTCTGTAAGTGCAGAGGTGTGGGTCTCTGCTCTCCTTAAAGGACACGTGCCACAATGCTGCCTCCTCCCTGATTGTCTGAGACAAACAAAACAAATCTCACTCCAATTTAGCTCCATCTCAATCCCTGTCTGACAGCTGTTCCACAGTGAAGCCTCGCCCAAACCATTCTGCAAAACTGATTTTCTTAAATCTTATTTAAGGCCCTGTTTTTAAAGTCCTTGAGCACAACAGAAGCCGTCTGATGAGCGGAGGAGAAACAAATTGCCTCGGCGGTGACGACTGTTCAAAGCTTGTTTGACATACGAGGGATTTATGAGCAATTTCTGCAACAAACCAATTAGCTGCTGCTGCTGGTATGGGGGGGGGGCGTAAAGCATCTGTGTTTCAGGTCTTGTTCTGTTTCATGTTGATTTAATCCAATCAGGGTTTGCTATGAACGCAATTACGTTTATTAATTTCAACAGCACTATACATTGGTCGTGGTCGTGACCTCCTGTAGGAGCGGCAGCTGTAGGTTTTTTGTTATAGCAACAATAAAAAGGCGTCTGTGCTGATTCAGCTGAACAATAAACACTTACATGCTTTCTGAACAATGTTATCAAAAGAGTGATCAGGCAACTTGTGACACAGCAGATTACAATGTTTCATGTAACATAACATGCAGTGATAATTGTATGAATTTGTATCTATCTATCTATCTATCTTTCTCTTTCTTTCTTTCTTTTTTTCTTTTTTTCTTTCTTTATTTCTTTCTTTTTTCTTTCTTTCTTTCCATCAATTTATCTATCTATGTTTTCATCATTTATCTTTCTTTTCATCTGTCTAATTATCTTACATAATCATTGTTATCCCTCTTTCTTTCCTTCTATCTATCTATCTATCTATCTATCTATCTATCTATCTATCTATCTATCTATCTATCTATCTATCTATCTATCTATCTATCTATCTATCTATCTATCTATCTATCTATCTATCTATCTATCTATCTATCTATCTATCTATCTATCTATCTATCTATCTATCTATCTATCTATCTATCTATCTATCTATCTATCTATCTATCTATCTATCTATCTATCTGTCTATCTATCTATCTATCTGTCTGTCTGTCTGTCTGTCTGTCTGTCTATCTATCTATCTATCTCTCTCTCTCTCTCTGTCTATCCCACCTGTCCCACACTGTGTGTTTCTCTCCTCTCACTTGTAGATAATGACTCTGAACATCATGGATGCTCTTCAGGAGGAGGTGCTGGTTTCTTCTTCTTCTTGGTGACAGATGGCGGCTGACGTCTGTCGCTCTGCACTCGGCTCCTCGGGAGGCAGACGTCCTCGGAGTGGAAGTCAATCGCAGGATTTCAACGTTTTCTTTTTTTTAAAACCAGTGAGAAACTGTTGTGTAATGACTTTGGAAGGAGGAGGCATAAAAAAAAATAAAAAGAAAAGAGGAAGGCAATGGAGGGAGATGGGCCACTGCCTTGACACTGTTTAATTAAACCCTTGGAGACTACCGGCTGCATGGGAACAAGGGGCCAAATGAGCTGCTGGGTCACGAGCACGCGTTCTGCCACATGAATAATACAAAACACTGCAGGCTGATTCAGAATAATCTAAGAGCACGGCTCCATCCAGAGCTCGGCCCTTGTGACGGGCAAATCCAGGGTATTTTGTTGCCGCCTCTGTTCAATTACCGCGGCTGCAGGAGAGCAGCTGGCGGGGGGCACAGACAGTGGGGCGGAGGCGCTGCAGCTCAGGTGACTTGGCAACGTCACAAAGAAGAAACTCTGTTGATTAAGACTTGGCGGTGACGCTGGGTTGTTTTTGCATTTGTTCAAAGTGTTGGCTTGTGTTTAAATGATGCGATGCTTTTTCTGTTTGTAAGTTGTGTGGATGTAAAAGGTCACGACACAATGAGACACTCGGAACCACACGTTTTTTTTTCTTTACGCGTTTATTTGTAAGAGTCCATAAAAAAAATGAACATTTCTTTGACATTTCCACATTTCCACTCATGAGAACAAACCGTCAAGAAAGAGTCAGACGAGGGAAACTGTCGCATTCAGCTATGGAACCTTTTGTGAAACACTTGAGTTAGAAGCTGCTTCTCTCACCTTGTGGGAGTCGTGGTGTATTGTGGTTAATATTACTGCCAAGAGTTTTCATATATGACGCAGGAGAGTGCAGAATATGTTCGTCTCTTTCTATAAAAAAATGTTTTGACTCTTAAGTGCTTTCATTGAGTTCTCTCCCCTCTGTATTCTCTCTATCGGAGAAAAGGATTCACTGACCTTCACTTATTCTCACTTGCTTTACAGTGTTAGTGCAGTGATGATTCTCACGCTAATCACAAACAAGGCCGCTACTGTGATTCTCCTTCCACCAGAACACGTTCAAATGCAAACAAACTCTGACCCAATCAGCTACTGAAACTTGGAGAGGTCCAAGCGTAGCAGATTAATTAGGGTTCTGACCAGTCACTGTACATCCACATGGCCCCCCCACCCCCCCACAATAAATACAGCAGAATGCAAAAGCTTAACTACAAAAAAATAAAGCACCTTGGACGAAACAAAACATGGACGTGAGGTCTCTGCAGGCTGGCTCTCAGCTGATGAACCTGTACAGTGGTTATAATCTGCACTGCAGCTGATGGACAAGAGAAGATACGGCCCAGTGGGGATGTCTGGCCTCGGACAGGTAGCACAGATGAAATAATGCCATGTGTGTGTGTGTGTGTGTGTCTGTGTGTGTGTGTGTGCGTTTAAAAAAAGGAGCCGAGTCCACCGAATCGCGGGAAGAGTCGAGGAGCTCTTTTCTTTTTGGACTCTTCCTTTAGCCACAGTTTCTTCCTCTTGGAGTCCATGTGTCCTACAAAATAAAAAAAGAGTCATCATTAAACATTTCAGTCATTTACTACCATTATGTAACAAGTCACAATTTGTGAGGGGTTAATAAAATGTAACTAAAGATTTATATATACAGATATTTATCCACGTATATGAGTATCACTTAATCATTTTTAAACTCTTAAAAATAGTATAGAGAATAGTTGTCTCTATACCTAGCCTAGATCTTGAACACTTTTATTCACATGAAATATTTATATATCAACTCATTGTCATTAATTCATTAAAACCCTGTGATGTGTGTGCAGCCAGAGGGTCAGAGGTCAATTCGACAGATAAACACAGTTATCTGTAAAGCATCAGTAAATCCTTCATTAACTATTAATGCATTTATGAGTCACAGCTTGTGAGAACAGTCACACACATTTAAAAGGCTTCTAGCTGTAGGAAACTCTCTCTCTCTCTCTCTCTCTCTCTCTCTCTCTCTCTCTCTCTCTCTCTCTCTCTCTCTCTCTCTCTCTCTCTCTGTCTCTCTCTCTCTCTCTGCAGACACAGATCCGAGCAGTTTGTGTCATTATCTCAGAATCCGAGTTGGGGCCTTTTGCGTCGCAGCAGGAGCCGAGCGGAGTTAACGGTTCCCTCCTTTAACAGATGAAGCTGCTGTTATGAAACATTCAGGGTCTGCGTGTTGCATGTAATGGCTCGGCTTTTGTGCCTGACTTCCTAACCCTGTGAGGTGAAAACAGAGGGCGACCTTTGACCCCCGGTCGTCACGAGGATGTAGAACAGAGGCGCCCTAATGAACACCTCTGTCCTCCGTGTTTACACCTGCCAGTCAGGCACGCCGCTCGTCCTCGCCCTCTTTGTGTGGCCGTCAGACACAAAAGCAGACAATTAGCTGTGCTTGTTAAGTCTAGGGTCTTTAAAGGGGAGCTCAGTGTGCCGGTGATTAGTCAGCCCGGCGCGGTGGGACAGTGGGCGGACCTCTCGTTAGGCACTGCAGGCCGTGGTCCTCCTCTTCCTCTGCGGGGGTCTGGGTGGAGCTCCTCAGGTAGCGCGGGTGCAAGCCGAGGCCAGGATGTGCGTTCTGTCTGCGGCGAGGACCCTCTTCCTCCGAGGGGTCTTCGGCTGCCGTGTCTGTGGGTGTGAGCACAGCAGAGCAGAGTGGGAATGAATCACTGCTAAAACCTCTTGTCTCTCTGTCTGGATGCGTCGCCTGAGGGGTTCAAACCAACATTAAACCTTATTTTCTGTTTTTATCCTCCCCCATGCAGCTCCTATGAATTCCATCCCTCTGACGTGAGATGTGCGGCGCAGGAAAAGAGCTGAAAGGAAAACACATTACCTCGCGGTGCCCTTGGCAGTGTGAATACAATCAGACATGAGGGGGGGGAAAGCAGATACACACATCTGGTGCGTCAAGTTGAGCACAAGTGTAAAAAAGGTATATTGATGTGACCAACAGGAAACAACAAAGATGGTATAAAAGCAAGAAGTTCAAAGAGTCCCCGAGGCGCCGCGGCAGAAACCTTCCTCTCCTGACACCAAACATATATTTCCTTCATATTTCATCTGCCCGACTTTATTGTGATTAGTCATGTAAATAAAATGAGATTTGGTTTTTCTTTTCTCTGGGCAATTTACATTTATATTGAATTAGTGGCAGGCAGGGGCGTAGAGGGTGGAGTAGGGGGGTTTGGGGGGGCTTATTATGCTGCGAGATTACAGGCAGATCTCATGGCCATTGTGTTGTGTAATTAAGGCAGAGAGGAGGAGAAGAAAAGAGGCCAGATGCTCACTGTGCCCGAACCTGGTTCCATTTAGAGGAGGGTCTGCAGCAGCGGTTGTTTTCAAAATCCCCAGGAACGGAGAGCGTGATGGCCTCAGACTCACCGGGGGGGTCATTGGGGCCGTGGCAGCTTTGTGTGACGTGTACCTGTGGCTGTGTGTTCCATCGAAACACAAACACACAGTCGTTTCAATAACTGACGTACAACTGAAGCTCCACAGCTCACTCTCCTCTTACGATTCCATCTGGACAAGCTCAGGGGTTTTTTCGAGGAAAGACAAAGAAGACGTCCCCAGATTCCAATTCTCTTTGAACGGGCATCTTATTACTGTAGGTCGTCCATTTTGACCTGAGTCAAATTTCTTTGTCTCTGGAGCCTCTTAAGGTATAAAATGTTTTTTTTGCGGCTTGTTTTCTCGCTGAAAACACTCAATTTAAATGTGATTTGTGTGTATTTTCGGCCCAGACTTGGTTTTCGTAGATTTCAAATTACCTTTTTAAATCAAACGCCGCTTTAAAAACACAGAGATGACCCTGCAGAGAGAGAGAGAGAAAGAGAGAGAGAGAGAGAGAGAGAGAGAGAGAGAGAGAGAGAGAGAGAGAGAGAGAGAGAGAGAGGCCAGTGGATCAGCAGAAACAGGACAATTGGTGGTTTTGCTCTCTGACTGCAGCTGCTCGTTCATGTGTCTGGTGAACTCAGGTGAAGTCAGAGCGGCTGGATTGAGCCAAAAAGGAAACTTCAAGTTTGCTCACTTAGTTTCATTTCCTCCAGAGGACCAATCATTTGCACGTCTATTACGGGGCCCGGTTACCTGGGCGATAAGAATCCCATCAGGTCGCAATAATCCATCGTCAGTTAATTAATTCTGACAAAAACAATATCAAAGAGCAGCGATGATAATGAGATCTTCTACTGATCATAACGGCGGCCCTTTTTATTTTCTGGATCAAGGACTTAATTTGAAAAAGCAAAGGGAACACTGTCGAGCTCCTGGACGCTTTCATTTGCAGCTATTGTCTCCAGAGTGCCTGTCACTCGTCTCCGGGCTAAACAATGCTGAGTGCGTCTGTGCAGGCTGTTTGTATCCCCGCTGTCTAGACTGCAACACCGGAGCGTGTTGACCTCTGTGAACACACACAGGCAGAACACGTGTGACGGACAGAGTCAGCCTCGGCAGGACGGGCTCCCAGTGGATGTTTCAAATGAATCAGTGTTCATTACATTACATGTCATTTAGCAGACGCTTTTGTCCAAAGCGACTTACATTTTTAGTATACTCAGCATTTATGAGGGGCCATTTAGGGGTTCAGTATCTTGCCAAGGACACTTCGGCATGCAGATGGGGGAGAGTGGGGTTTGAACCGGCAACCTTCGTGTTGGAGAACACCCGCTCTACCACCTAGGCCACACCGCCCATTGTTCAGGACGAGGCTTCGTGAAAACTATCGATCAGATTACTTTCTGCAGTCGACCGCAAGTCGCCTGTTGTCGTGCCGATGAGACTTTAAAGCCCGAGCACAGAGAGACACACTCTCACCCGGCGGCTTATCTCTGCCATCGTTCATAAAGTGAGAGGCCGAGCTGAGGCTTCACGACGAGGTGGAGGAGGGATGGAGCAGGGGACGAGACCGGATGTAGCTCCCTGCAGACAGGAAGTCATATTCCACAACGTGGGGGCGGAGGCTCTGTGACAGGAAATCACAGTATTATGTGTCATGTTGGAGTTGATGGATGCTGTTTTTGTTGAGAGGAAAGTCCTCTGTGGAAACAAGGAGCCGGTCTTATCAAATTGTAAATAACAAAAAGTGTGCTGACATATAAACATGGATTAAATTCTCACATGTTGCTTCATTTATTCTTCAGCTGCTGGTTTTGTCTTTTGTTTTTCCTGCGGAACAAGGTATTTTGTATACGAACAGTGTCATCTAGTGGCCACACGGGGGTACAACATCTAAATCTAAATTATCTGAAAAAGAAAATCTGAAAATGAATTTTGATCTGATTGTTTAATTTTTATTCAACTTCTTATTTTACCTAATTTCTTAAATGTTGTGTTTCTTTAATAAGTGGTTCCCAACATGGTTCATTAAAAATCACAATTATGAAGTTTTTGACGTTTTTTTGAGATTTTCTGCTTCTATTTAACAAAATGATATTTAAAAAAATATATATTTATATATATATACATTTCTTAAAATATAAAGGTATAATTTGAATTATCTTTATTTCTGATAAATAGCGGAATACCGATTATAAATAGGAGGAAAAAAGACGATCCTGAACTCACCTGAGATTTCCCTGGTTTTTACGTTTTCATTAGTATCAAAGTGATGCAGTGATATTCATCTGCACATCTACGGACACATTATAAAGAGAGACTGCAAATAACCTATTCGGCAAACGTTTACTGCCAGTTTGTTTAAATATGAAGTCACAGATCGAGAAACCCCTTTCTGGCACAGATACATATGTTAGTCCTGCAGAGGGCGCTATTGCACCATAAATATAACCCCCGTCTCTCGTTCAGCTGCTTGTTTTCCATCACTGTCTTATGTTGAAGATTGACTCATGATTTTTACAAGTACCAGGAAGTTAAATATAAATAAAAACATGGACATTATATAGAATGTATCACTATATATAAATGTGCTGCTTAGTTTAGTAGTGCCTGGCGCAAGGCTGCGTTGTCACCTAGCAACAGGACAGCGCAGGCGTACCCACCGCTCAAACCAGAGCTGGTGAAAAGAACTCGAAAGGACGAAACAAACACACAAAACATGGCTTCCGCTACTGATGGAGCCAATCAACATGTTCATATTTCTGGTATTTCACGCAGATATTCTCGTGCTGAGACTTCACACTTCAGCCCGAGTCCACAGGCTGCTTCAGGCTGCTCTTTCTCTCTTCCTCCCCAGTTCCTCCCTCTCCTGTCTCACAAAAGATATGCACTTGGTCTTGTGTAAATAAACCAGCCCCGAGCACATTCCTCCACGAAGACACACACACACACACAGACACACACTCCTCTTCTGTCAGTGCACAGTGACCTCTGAGCCAACTGCAATTATTCGCACTACAACAGTTGAGCTTAGAGTCAGAGGCGATTGTCTTCTGTTCGAGTGCTGACCGAATATCAATAGCAAATATGAAAGATAATTTAGAGTCACTGGTTTGCCTCAGCGTCTCTGCAGACCTCAGGTGAAAATGTCCTGATGGGAGGGGCAGAGAGATAAAATGAAGAAAGAGGAGGAAGAGGGGATGAATCCTGGAGGAGGGTGTTGTCCCTGGCTCACCTGGTCTGTAAAGGTGAATCATACCTATCACACGGAGGAGAGAAAACACACCTCGGAGTTTCAGGTGAAAAAAGATTTCTTCATATCTTTTTCGTCGTTGTTTTCCCCAGCACTTTACAACTGTGCTGTGTTATCAGTGATATTAGTAGGTAATTAAAATGATGCACACGGTGAGTTGTATGATTGGTGAGTGTACACAACAAGCAGCCACTGTGGTTTCCTTTATTGTGTGAAGCAGGTTGAAAATGTGATCAGGCACATGTGCAAACACACACACACAAACACACAAACTTCATATTTCCAGTTAGAGTGAGACGATGCAAAGTCACTCAGGCGGAAGGAAAACACCACACAGACACCAGGTGACTGCAGAAGCATTTTCACAACATCAAACTCAACTTTATTGACGAAAATCGGAATAAATCTTTATTTATTTTTTTCCTCTTTTCTTTCAACAAAGGGCAGAGAGTTGTTCCCTGTGTCTCCGGTGACAGTATTAAAGTGAAAGTGCACGTTCTGCTGACAGAGTTACAGTGAAACTACCAAGCAGCCTCCTGGAATCAGCAATCATGCAAGAAAAACTCTCAAATATGCAAACAGATTAATTTATTAATAATGTGTCATTCATGTTATACACACACATGGTCATGGTAAAAAGTTAACAGGTTAGCAAGGTGAGGTTCAAGTTAAAGAAGTTGGGGCCGTAAAGCTTTTATCGTTCACTTGTGAAACTGGTCAAGTGAGAAGAGCAGACATGATGTGGAGGTCCATGTGTCCACCTCAACAGAGGGAAAACAAGATTATATCTATATCGAGCACATACGCAGCTTTGTGCATGTGGCGGAAGTAAAAGTACAATTCTATTATTGTAGGAAACAAAAAACACAAATCGCAGCAAAGATGGTCCACCCACCCGTGATGATGGAACAAATACAAACACTGAACATGTCTCGTGCCTCCGCCTGCAGCTAAAGCTGGAATGAGAAAACTGTTCTTGCAGGAATGAGACGCAGGAAGACCGAGCGAGGAGAGAGAGCGACCCATCGGTAGCAAACATCGTCACTCGGCCAGTTTTGTTTTTTTTCCAGGTGTGAAATCGGAGTGTCGATCAAATCTCGTGGCGTGATATTTAACGGTTATCCAGTCTTAGGAGCTGCTCCTTACCATTAACTGTAAGAGATTTTAACTGGCCGTCTTCCTCCACCTCCACCCGCTCTTGGCCGTTCTCCACAATCCTGTTTCAAAACAATAAAAACAAACATTTAGAGAGTGAAGATTCAGGCTGATGCAGATGCTGCCGAGTTAGAAATGTGTGTTACCGTTTTGTTGTGATTCTTCTGCCGTTGATGAACTTTGTGGAGGTCGACACTGATTTGAAATTACCCATCCCTCCTCCTCCTCCGCCACCGCCGCCACCAAAGGACGAAGAAGAGAAAGAGGTGACGCCTCCTCCACCCATTCCTCCAAACGAGCCAAAACCTGTGTACGGGCAAAAAAAAAGACTGTATTAAAATATGAAAGCATCGTAAATTCTCAATGACACAGGCATCTTACTAAAGGTCAGAGATATTTGTCGGGATGGACTCACCTGGATCAAACGCTTGGAAGCCGTGCCCGAAAGCTGGGAAGCCGGCGAAAGCAAAGATCGGGCCGCCCATCCTGTTGTGACTCGCGCCTCCCTGGCGACCGCAATTGCCTCGGTAGAAATCGAAAGGGTCTTCGGCTGTAAAACACAATCGTAGATTATGAGTGGGTGATTTGTGCATGAGAAACATTTTTAAACCTCGAACACAGCACTGATGTATTATCAATTTAAAGATGTAAAGTACGGTGAACTTATTAGCTCTGTGTGTAAATTTTGTATTAACACACAGAGCAGAGGCAGAGCAACATATTTCATGTTCTTTATTTGGACTGTTTCTGTCGACCTGATGAATTTAAGTCCAATATTCTCTCTCTGTAGCTTCTATTGTCTATTTTTAGTCTCCACCGGCTCCTAAGGGAAACATCGGTCTCTTTTAGCTGCTGAATGTTCCTCTCTGTTTACCAGCAAGTCGCTAAGTCCATCCCTCGGCTGTGGGGTGCTGAGCAGGCAGTGGACCATGTGTAGGTTTTAAAGCTTTTTGCTGGAAATAGCTGCTGCGACCAAAGCAAGGCTTGTGAGAGTGAACAGATGTAGTGAAGAGGCAGCAGAGGAAACCTAAACAATGAGCTGACAGACACTTAAACACTCAACACTTCAAGACCTAAGAAGAGTTGGGGGAAGGACTCACTCTCAACATGTGACCACTTTGTCATTTAACAGTATTTTAATCCATTGTTGAAATAATATGGATTATAGCAGCTTTAAGGCTGATTCTAGTTTTCAAAAGATTTAAAGCACCACTGTGTCTTTTACTGAGCAACAGCACCCCCTGTAGCCACAGCTGGTGATTGATTCTGTTGGGCTCCTTGTCCAAACGATTAAGGGGTTTTCATGTGGTGAAAAAACAAAGCCCATAAATGTGAAGACTGTGTGGACCCACTCACTGAACTGAAACACAACTAAAAGGATGGATATTACCCATAATTCCTGGCTTTTTTTAACCAAAAGACCTGTTGTAACAAATCCACTAAAATCTGTTTAGAATTTTTCATATTCTAAAAGTTTCCTCACTGATTATTTGAGATAAAGGCAGGTTTTGAATAAACTTCTTAGTCTTTTTAAATGATCTACAGAAAGAACAGGAACTCAGGGCTGATACTTTAAGGTTAAAGACATTGAATCGAGTTCCAGTACCTGAATATTCACTTATATGTTATATGTTATTTGTTACGATGTTATGTTATATGTTGTAAAGTCGTCTACTGCGTAGAAGTTGCCTGCCATGTCTTAAGAATTTCACTGCTCCGATGACGCTGTCATTGGTGCATGTGACAATAAACTTTGATTTGATTTGATTTGATTTGATACAAAAACCTTGTAATGGACATCAAAGGCACCGGTTTGTAATTTCTTCACAATCTTAACCTTAAACTGTCTAAGTGCCCGTCACTAATTCTCCTCCTAAAGCCCGGTGGACATGCTGGTAATTGCATGCTGCCAATCTGGGTCAGCCCAGCAGGCTACGACTGGATCACTGGCACCGTTCGCTGAAAGAAGACTCTCCCCTCAACCTTGAATGTACAGAGCTTTCTCAGACAGAAAGCTCAAAATAAAAGTATCCCCTGACCACTGCTGTAACTGCATTACTGTCCATTTACCTAGACAACGAAGCTCAGAGGAAGCTGCCTGTGTGAGACGGCAGACATCAGAGTAAGAAAGAGGAATGAAATCACTGAAAACATCTAAATTCTGCTTCCATTCCATCTCTGTTCAGTAAGAGTTGGTGGAGAAGAAGAGCTGAGCTGTTCACGGAGGAAGAGCACAGCCCTCTATTGCTTGTGTACTCTGACATAACTTTTTAAGACCTGTCAAGCATAAAGACTGAGATTAATTCAGAGAAGAATGTGCCACGCCTGCACGGCACCACAGAGGGTGTATCAGCTCAGGGCAAATTCAAATAACAGTAGGTTTTCAGGATGTATTCGAAAGCTGAGGGAAACGTCAATGACTTCATAACTACAACTAAATTGAATGGTCTCTTTCTCGCCTTGTGTCGTCTCCCATCGTTCTAACAAGTTAAGTTGAAATTTGCTTTTGTTCCATCCTGTAGACAAAAAAAAACAGGTTCATAGAGAAGCTGCCCAGGGAGACATTGTGGAAATGTTTTATCAATTTCCACAGTATGTGTGCGACCCGATAGCTGAATGGTCTGGGCGTTTACCAAATGGGTATTCATGCCACAAGCAAATAGAACTCCCAGCTGATCGGATCCCCCCCTCCTCTGCCCCCTACATTTCCTGTCTCTCTCACTATCTTGTGAAAAGGCACAAAGGCAAAAATAAACCTTCAAATGTATAAAAGTTGATCTGCTGATATGTACTTCTTCAAAAGTTAATTTGAGATAAAGTCAGTGGGCTGTACTTGGCAGACGACTGGGGGCTCCTCATCGTGTGAATCTGTATTTGTCTCAAACCCCCCCCAGTCTGCTGGATGCGCTCGGTGGCTGAGTGACAGATCCACAAGACCAGCTGCTGCTCGCTGTGACGAGCTGCAGGACACTCGGGACCGGAGACTGGACAGAACTGAATCCTTCCATTTCAACGAACGTCCCGAAAAAACTATATGGTTCTTTAAGGGATAAAAAATACTTTAACCTACACTTGAGATAAACTTGCTGAAGATGGATGTTCTGCCAGAGTCATAACTGAACATAATCAAGGTTTTCGCTCAGTCAAAATAGATCTTGAACTTTACTCTCCTGTGAGACAGTGCAGACAGCTTTATGGTTTGGCTTTTTTTAAACAGTCTCTGTTTACCGAGATGAGTAAACAGCAACAGCTGCCACTTTCACTTTATCTTATCCATGGATATAAGAACAGTAGTGCATGTCATTGTCTACACTTTATAAAAACATATAACAGCTGGGATGATGACGTCTGCGTTCTTTACAAGTTCTTATTTGTAAGCAGCTCTAATAACTCATAATATTAGTTTTTCCAGGATTTATGTTGCACGGATATTGTGTGGGAGCTAAAATCATATCATGTTTTACACACACAGAGCACACGGCACACACACTTGGCATTATTACATCTGCTTTTGTTTTAATACGGAAGCTATTTTTGAAAGCATTCCAGTTGAGTGATGTAGACGTTCATATCCATCCACTGGCTGTGTCTGAGCTCCATATTTAGAGCTACGCGGGGTGAAATACACATGCCTTCCAATCAGCCCCCTGTTGAACCCAGACGACCAACGGCAGGCGCTAAAACTCCTGTTGCTCTCAAATCCTTAATTCAAAGATCCACATTTCTGACAAAATCAGCTGTTGCACGACAAGACGATAACATTACACCTAATGAGACGCCACTGGTCAAGAGCAGAACCAACGTTTTCTCTTTACGATTTCCCCCCGTGCATTTGTTTGTTAGATTTTTCACAGGATTACTCAAATCTTGAGAACATTTTTAAAATTAAATTAAATTTGGTGCAGCTTGACTGAAATAACAGGACCTGTTGTGCTCTACTGAGTGTCAGTCTAGACATGTACTTAATCTTCGTCTTGTCATTTATCTATTATAACCAGACTGGCTGTAAGGGTGATGTCGAATAAGAGCCTTTTTAAAAAGCGGGAGTAAATTAAGAGTTTAAATCCTGGTAATGAGATGATACATAATGAAGTTGACATTAGTTGACATCCAGCAGAGATACTCCAGCGTGTGACATTTAATGGCAGATAACCCCCTGCGGGGAGCATTACTTAGACTATTGGATTTGGACATGCACTTTGCAGCACTGTGAGAGATTAGCACCAGGATTTACAGAAGGTTTTCTAGGTACCGATGCTTCATCTTTCAAATTTCCGCAGAGCAGGAGCTGCTAGCTTCGTGTTAGAAGGCAAAATAACTATACCAGATTATATACATACATAAAACTGAGGCGAACAGGATGTACTACTCTCTCTGTCTCTCTTGAGCCTTCCCAGGCCATCCGTGTATATATTTGACCAGATAAAATTATCACGTTAATAATAGCCATTGCATACTCCACACTCTTAGGACACTATTCAGACCCTCGCTCCTCCTGCTCTGAGAAAAACAAGAAATCTCACCAGTGCCTGAGCAGAAATGAGACGGACTTACCAAACAAATCTGCAAAAGGATCTCTGCCACCGAAGAATTCCCTGAAAACATCCTCAGGATTACGGAATGTGAAGCTGCCACCGTCATAGTGATTGTAATGGCCTTCTGGAAAACAAAAAACAACAACATCATGAACAAGGGTTAAAAGGCAGGGTTACACACACTGCTATCATTACAGGTTATCAAAATATCAATACAAAACCAGGCGGTGCAACATATGAATGAATAAATGATCATATGTGGCCATGTCGTCCTTATTAGAATTACCAGATGAAATCAAACATCTGCCACCAACATAAATATTTATCATTTACTGTAAAGGTCATCTCCTTACCTCCTCCTCCTCCTCCTCCTGCTGAGAGGCCTTCTTTGCCGTATCTGTCATAAATACTCCTCTTACTTTCTGTGGAGGGAAGAGAAGGACTGATGAGATAGAAAGACACACAAATACACACAATAAAATTCCTCTTCTGATGTCTTATCTACCTTATTTATTTGTCTTCCCCCAGCAAATAAAGTGTTGACGTCAAAATAAGAGCCCCACGCAACATTGCAATTTCCCTCAGACTTATTTCAACACATCAGAAAGAGCTCAGCATTTCTACATTACAGAAGAGGCATAATAATATAGTTTATTTAATTTACCAGCTCAGCTCTGTGCCGTGACCATTTCAAATTGGCCAGAGCTGCTGTTGAGCAGTTAACTATCAGCAGCAACTAAAGACACATCTACACACTAAACTGATAATCGTCTCAGGCATCAGGTGACAAACAGAGGGTGACATTGAGTCGTTTAAAAGCTGAAACTGACTGCATCTTGTGACTGAGTGTGTGGTGCTTAGCGATGATGAAAAAAAAGTGACAAGCTCCTGCTCTGTTCTCAAACATTTACAACTACATTAACACGGTTATTAATATCCACTCAAGACAAAAATAATCGTTTTTCTTGTTTTCAACTTTTACAAGATTGTTTAGTACCAACATAAATGTGTCTTTTTCCACTGAATACTGAAACCTGGCATGCTCTGGTGAATGGCTTTAAATGCCTGAGGGATGAGTCCTGAAGGTGACTCAGTAAAAGACTGTTGCTAACCCGGCTGTAACCTAAAACCCATAGCTTAACAATTGGACGAAGGCCAGTTGGTTCCATGAAGTCTAGTCTAGTGGTTAATTTAATGAGTTTTAAAAAAGGAACCGAAACATGAAGGACCAATCACGTTTTCAGAAGACACATACAAACACACATACAATGTTTGGATCGGTTTACAAAATTGCAAATTGGAAAGTTACTGTTGACTTCAGGCCAGGACTTAATTTGCCAAATCAAAACAGTGTTAATATTTTCCTCATTACATCCATCAAATACATCTTCTTTCTTGTTCATCAGCTTGAATTTATCCTGTGAGCTTTTTAAACTACACAATGCTTCTGTTCAGCCACAAAAAGACAAAACCATCAGCACCTGACACACTCACAGACTGAACTACAATGTGACAAACAGAAAGTAAAACTAAACTCACCTCACCACATTCCAGCATAAACATTCCTGACTGAGCAGTCTAGATACATACAGTACCTGCAGTTTGTGACAGGCTGTGTGGTACTTAACAGAGACTAGTAAATGTAACTTGCTTCTTTTTCAAACCTACATTTAAAAACCAGACATTATGCTCATCTCCTCCAGATACAGAAATGTACCTTTTTGTTTATAAATCTAATTCAAGATAAATTTACAACTTATCAGCAGGACTGTTTTACTGAACTTCAAATATTGTTTTGTTACCAATCATAAATTGTCCTTCATATAGAACACTAGTGATGGGCAATAAATTAAAACAATATTAATAGCAATAAAAAGCTCAATATCCATAAATTCTATGTAAATGCTTTGGGCTAAAAGAAGGGCTTACTATGAACAGTACGTCTTGAACGAGTTTAACAAACTGTTCTAGGATCAACTTCCATATCTGAGGTGTCAAACACAATATGGGTCTTTTGAAAAAGATTATTTCAAATAGAGCTCGAACTGTCACTTCAGTACAAGAAGTAAAAAAAAAGATCTTACCATCTGAGAGCACTTCATACGCCTCTGACAGCTCTTTGAATTTTCTCTCTGCTTCCTCCTTGTAGTCTGGGTTCTTGTCTGGATGCCACTTCAATGCCAATTTTCTGTAACTGGAGCAGAAATACAGTACTGCATAAATACAAGCAGATATAAAACATAGAGCCAAATTAATTGTGTTTCCTATATAGATATAATAATGACAAACAAGTCTTATTTCAAATGATGAATGCAAAGTGTAGGGATGTCAGAAATTCATATCCACATGCAAGTTTATTAAAGTGGTTAACATGACTACACAGACACACAGTGTTCTTTCTTCCCACCCAAGCTGAAATAACAAAGACAGTCTGAACTCTATTGACGTACAATGTGGGCCTTGCTCAGCAGCTTACGCTGCATCAGCTGTTTCTGAGCCCAGCAGCAGCCCCAGCAGCAGAAACACAGATGCTGTGGACGCGACCCACGACTGAAAGTCAAAAAAGGCTTCACATCCAGAGATTGAGGGTTGAGGATCTATGGTGAATAGTCTTTGTTGTCCATATCTGTGTTGTAATCTGTTACTGTATCCAAAGCCATGGTCACTGGTCAACCTGACAGACTGAGCTGAACAATGCTGCATTGTATAACATTTAAGTTTCTGTGGTCTTTGCCTGTAATCTGAATAATCATCGCTGATCTCAGTATTAACGCTTGCTCACCCGACTGTAACCTACAACCTATAGCATTTAATCAATAAACAAAACTAAGAGTTTACAGCCATGCTAGCAGCACTGTGAGCCTGTACTTAGGAACAGTGGTGCCTAGAGCTAAATGCTAACATTGGGATGCGAACATGGCCATAAATGATACAAGATTATTGAGGCAAATAGCGATAATGATATTTGAGAGTTGTAAATAAAAATATTGCCTAAATATTTTTATTTAAATTGACACATTGATTTATTTGTCAAAGCAAAATGTGTCAGTGGGAAATCTGTGTGGAAATGGAATTAACTGGAACTGGCCTGTTTCGTGGTTTGACTGTGAGTGGCGGGTGAGAGTAGAGGGAAGGTATTTGACAGCAGCAAGGTTACAGGAACAGGAGTGGAAACTTTCTTCATTGCACATTCTCTGCTCTTGCTCTCTCTCTCCCTGTGTGTCAGTTTATACAGCCGGAGGTGGTTATAATTAACCTATTACACCACTCTAAGTGGCTGTGTTCAACAACACTGGGGGGGGGGAATTGGGGCAGAAAACACTCAGGGGGCACTTACGCTTTTTTGATTTCGTCTTGGGTTGCATTTCTCTGGACTCCTAGCATGTCGTAGTATTCCGCCATGGCTCTGTCTTTGTGCGTTTGTTGGTGCTGTCTCGTGTGAAGATTCACAAAGTCGCCTCTGTGGAGAGAAAGTTGAGTTCTGTTAAGACATGTTAGCCTGAGGAGATAACGCCCAACAAACTTCAGCTGAGCGTAGCCATGTGTGACGGGCACGATATCTTCCCTCCACAGCAGAGGGCTAAATTTGTTAAGGGGAGGAGGGGGGCCATGGCATTAAACAGGGTGGCAATACCCAACAATGTAATCAACTGCACTGAAATAGAGATAGATGCAGGGGGGAGGACAGCTAAGCTAATACAAGCCCAGTCAAATTACATAATAAGTAGGTGATCATCCCTTAGCCTAAGGCTGAAAGAGAGAAAACGTGAATCCTGTTTCTCTTTTCAACTTCAGATATCACTATAAAAGATCACAAAGTATTTTTTTACATGATGCAATGCTCAAGTTATGAAGCCCAGACTCTTGAAACAAGACAGAACAAGTCTAATGAAAAGGAAACATCAGAAGTTATTCAAGTTGTCGTGCTTTCGAACCAGTTAAAGTTAAAATATCTCCCGAACACTGCTCCTAGCCGACTTGATAAATAGTAAAAACAGCTGCCAACATATTGAATATAAATCTAGTGACAGGTACAAATAAATATGAAACACATAAAAGCGTTTTCGGATTTGGACGAGTCTTAAACCCCAAAATATCTTCTTTGTAGCCACCGTGATTTTTTTATAAAAACCTAATCAAACCTTATCAACTCATAAACAGATCCCATTGTTTATAACCAAGAAATTTGATGTTTTCAAAAACTTTTATAACTAAATCTGCCTGTGTTTGAATTGTAAATAGCATTTTGAGGTGTGTGAGAAAGGAAAACAGGACAAGCCATAAAAACGGTAACTGAGGAGGTTTGGGGCTTAGAGAACAATCAATAGAAGCCATTAATCGAATTTTCACCAGGTCCTGCCAGTTTGTTTGTACAACTCAACACATATTTTTCTATCGTTGACAGGCAAAATAAAACATAAGACTGCAACTGGCCGCGTAAAACAATGACGAAATGCCAAGGACCTGAGAGGGACCTGAGCAGTTACACAAAATTGATAAACAAACCAGTGAAGACTACTTACACTGGGAGTCCACTGTGTCCTGTTTGTTTGCTATTTTTAACCTGTGGCCTTTGCAGTTAGATTGTGTTTGTGTGTTGTGAGCATGTGGGGGGCTGGGGGTGTTGCAAGAGACTCCTGGTTGGGACAGGGCACTGAACTCGTGACAGTCTTCCCTTCAACACTTCATTGTCCACTCCCTCATTTTGTGTTCAATTTCGCTGATTCTAAAAACTATAACAGAGTCTCTCTCTCTCTCTCTTTCTGTTCAGTACTTCCTCTTATAAACCACAACCTAAATATAGAGAGATGTTACCCACAAAGTTCTCATTGTCCTCTGGGACTTTCTGAAAACCAAGTCCAATATCTTGACTCATCATATTAAATGAACCTTCTTTTATCCCCCTCACATCAGCCTTTATTAACCGCAGCAGTCGGGATTAGATGGACACCAGAGCCTGTTGGAGATGTTGTTACTCTTGGTTCTGTGCAGTGTGTGTATATGTAACCATGCATGTACTGTAGGTGCAGATTTATGCCTTGTGGCAGCGTTACACAGCTAACCCCCGATCTGATGTATTTCTGCTCCGCTTGGCGTGAACCAGGCCACAGAGTGAGAAGCAGATGTGGGTCAGTCAATCACATGATGCCTCGCTGAACCAGACGTGACGGCTATACTTGTTGTCAGCTCACAAAACTAAGCAATTGTGATGGTTTCCATTTCCCTAAAATTAGCACGGTTAAAAGTCGATTGAAAGACAAAGCTAATTACAGCACAGCCAGAGAGAAACGCTTTTTATCATTATTTTGATCAATGGATTTGTGCTGTGCAGCAATCCCTGACCAGTCTTTAGCTAAATGACTTCATTCATTTTTTTAAATTAAGCTTCAGTGCATCTAATTTTAAGACAGTTACTCATCTTTTACTGTCATAACTTGCAGAAATAGGATATTTAGGCGCTTTCATGAGTAAAGTTTTTTTTTGTCTTGAAACTGAGCACCAGCTAAGAGCAGTATGTGAGCAGTGTGTCGAACTGTGGTGTTGAGGCAACAGCTGATTCACAGAGCAATTCTCTGAATGTACTAGTCGACCTTTAATCTGACCGTGGTGTAAGACACAAGCTCCCAACTAATGAATCTCGACCGCGTGTATAAGCAGCCAAGATGAAACCTCTCCTCGGGTCACATGGTTTTATTCTCCGGTCAGTGATGAGGTGAAGACCTCACTGATGAGCTCCTGCTCCAGTGTTTCACTGGAGTCAGCTGAGGGGCAATGGATTTTAAGTAAAGGATCTCACCCCAGCACCTCACCCTCTGACAGGTGAACTGAGCATGAATCTCTGTGTGGATACCTCAGGGCTTTTTTTGGAGATGCAACATCTTCCAGCTGGCTTTGGAACAAATGATTCCCAGGAGCCCGATATGACTCCAAAAATCAAAGGATAGATAAAGGAGGGATCACTCAAAGATTTCCAAAGGAGTTTGCCATGGGAAAAGATTATTAGTGATTGGAAAGATAGTGAGTTCAGGGGGTCTACACGTGGCTTGTAAACAGAAGTCAACAAACAGTAAAGGTAATCCCGGAGCTCAGGATTTCTTTCAAGAGTTAAATCTACAAAGGATTTTAGAGAAAAAACGTTGAGCAATGGGAGATTACAACAACATCTGGTCTTTGGCTGTGCTGTACGGATGTGGCAAATGAGATTTCCCTCGAAGGTGTGATATTGTTTAACAGTGGATAAAAGAGATAAATTAGTGAAAGATGTTTAGTTATTTCATGTAGTAACTACTATATGGACTAAACATTTTAAGGTTTTTGGTGCAACAGTTATTAATTTGTTACATTTTTGTCATAATTTATGAAATAATTGATAATAATTCAGTTGAATTCCATTACAATGCATCAGGACTCGGTACACACATGTATCATGACCCGACGGGAAGAAAGTAGACCATTTTGGATTTAGGGTCCATTTGGCCCTTTAACGCAGTCCAACGATTCGATTCACAACGATGAATCTCCATGTATCACATCCACAATTTTCTGTTATACTGCATAGGGCTGCTTTTTCATCAATTAATAAAATCAGTCAGACAAACATGAACTCTGTCATTATTTGGAAAGTGCTAGGTGAGCATTTTGTTGCTGATAGATACTGGTACTCTGGACCTAATAATAAACCTGGATGTCAGATAAGACTCGGTTTCAGGAGGAGCTCATTTTTATAGGACACAGATCAGGACCAGGGGCCAGAAAGTGGCTGGAATTTCCCTAACAATGATAAAGAAACTACATACTAACTGTGCACAATATCATGTTCATTTCATTGGCTCATAAACATGCATCTCCATGTAAAAGCTGTTACAATTCCCAAATTTTGCACACAACTCCCAAGTTAATTACCTGCGAGCAGCTCTCCGTTTATCTGTTGATTTAAATCTCTGATCTCAATAATTCTCTTGTTGAAATCAAAGCACTCCTGCAAACACCAATGTGCAACTGTCCCAAGATTACAAATTAGCTTTGTTTTAGACCCAATTTCCTTCGAAAGATTAAATTGCTTGTAAATGCAGTCTCGTCTGATTACAAACTCAACACTGAGTGCACAGTTGTGTGTCAGTGTTCTGCAAACCCCACCACAATTCTGACATTAACAAGACACGAGCACAGCTGACAGAGCATAGACTCTGATGACAGCTACATGCAACACAATAATAAGCCAGCCTCTTAGGTCAAAGGATCATGGCAACAAGTGTTTGTTCTTTACACACAGCAGAGAGTGAACATGTCAGGCAGCTCATCCTCTTTCTACTAAAGAAGATCCCGTTTACTGTAAACAGAAGTAAGCTTTTTCTACTTAGACAAGGAAGCCATTCACAATTAAAAGGGTGTGAGATATAATCCAGGAAAGATAACATGTTTAAACTATAAAATGAGTATTGGACATGATAATGAGCTCTTTCAGAAGTCTGCACAAGATCCGGCTATATTAAAGAGATGTGTTGACTTACAAGAACAGAATATATAAAGCTGATTATAGCAAAGAAACACTCATGTCTATAATGACTGAATACAATAGTTTAAAAAGCACAGAATTCATCAGAAATATATAGAAACTAAAGCTCTATATGTGAAGGAGGGTTTTTTACTGGCCCAATCTAAATAATAAAACACAGAGCCAAAATCGATTCTGTCATTGCTCAGATAAGATCAAATAAACTAGGAAGCTTTTACTTTCCTTATTACCAAGGCTATCAAGCTGTAAAGCTCTAGTTTATAATGTGGAATCTACAATAGTTTCTCAACAAAAGACTACCTCACAAAATTAGCTAACACTTCCAATACCAATGTAAGGGCTGGTCTCATTACACTCCCTTTATTAGCCTGGCGGGTTACCACATGTCAATTCAGAATAATTTATTTATAAAAGTTGCCAAACTAGTTACTCGCAAAAGTCAATAGACAAAATTAATGTGCGTTTGAACGTTCTTACTTTTGTATGATACACAGGAAATGCTGACTTGTTGGTATTTCATGCAGTAAATACAATTTAGATAAATTACTTGATTGAAGAGACTAATGATCAGCTTTTAAAATGATCGACCATGGCCACACATAAGTAGCATTTGCCTTTCTCTTTGAATAGTGCACATCATAACCATAGACTGTGTTAGCTCCAGTGGCACAAGATGGCAGCTTTCATACCCGGGATATTTTGGCTTTATTTCTATACAACAGGAAGTGGAGGCACACCTTCCACCTTTATAGATCATAACGTTAAAAGGTCGCTGCTATTTGTTGCTACTCTGCCGCCAGTAAAACGAAGACACCTGTAAATATTGCATTTCGTGGTGGGCTGAACTTCCGGTCATCTGTATCCAATGGCAACGGCGCGAGGAAACGATGGCTTCCTCTTTAACAACAGCACAATCAGCTTTAACTTAGGGAAACACAGCAAGACCGGCAGAAACTTCCAGAAACATTGAAGAGATTCACCAACGACACATGACATATATTTTAATAAAACATAACAACTACATTTTCTCACGCTAGTACATTTTTAGCCACCAGAGGCTTGGTTAATACTCATTTTCTCTCCTTGGAGTATTTTAAGCTAGCACGGATGCTAGCTGTAGCTGCTGGAGCCACAATGAAAAGCTCCGCTCGCTGTTTATAGCGTTCTTAAGCTAGCTTAACGCTCCCGGCTAATTCACGCCAACACAGCTGACTACGAGCGTCGCCGATGAAACAGTAAAGATGATGATTTGTTTCTGGTTCGTTTACGACCCGGTAGCGAGCGGAGGAGAGACTGGGACACCACAGCATCCACACATGTGCCGGAGGAAGGCGATGCAACCGGGGGAAGCGAGTCGAGCTAAATGGATACAAGCGATCAGATTAAGAGCAGATTCAGACGGGGGCTCGGCTCGGCTCACCTGTGTGGGGGGAGGTGTCCGCTCCGGGCGTCTGTCCTCTGGCTCCTGTCGGTCCTGTCCCTCCTCTCTGTCCTGTCCTGTCCCTCCTGTCTCCTGGGTCCTCTGGTCTCTGTCCTCTGGGTCTCAGTGCGGAAACTGAACCTGATCTGCGGGCACTGCTGCTGCTGCTGCCGCTGCTGCCTTCAGGGACTGTAGGACGCCGGAGAACTGCCACATCAGCTGGGGACCCCCCATATGCACGCGTGCTTGGTTTGGATTAAAGGGTTTGATCAAAGTTAGTTTGTTCCAGACCCGGTGGAAGATGGTAGTGCCATAAAAAGACCAAAGCGCACTATGAACATCTGATCCTCGTGACCTGCTGCCTGTGTGAGTTACTGCCCACAGACTGTGTGAACATGGTTGACATGTCCCCGCCTCCTTTCACTGTTTAGAAATGAAGCCACCACATGTTGAGAAGAAGGGATTCATAAAGGAGAAAAGTTTAATAACTTAAAGGTTTTAGTTTTCCCCCTATTCATCTAATATTCTTATCAGATTGTATACTGTTATGAACGTATACCTTTACATATACATATATATACACTTACATCTGTATACAATTAAAAATATATAATGTATGTATGTATGTATATCATATCAATTGTAAACTATCGTGTATTTATACCTATATGTTTTTATACGTACATATATGCATGCATGTATACGAATGTGATATTATTTATACACATTTATATGTTATACTCTTTCTTTTTGTACATACCTGCCATACTTATAATAGTCTAATATGTTTTAAATGCTTTGTTCAAAATCTCCTTAAACAAATACACAAGTAAAGTATTTAAAGTACTTGTGTCAGTATACATTTTCTCTACAAACAATATATATACGCAGTGAAAGGTGTGTATTTTGTAAATATTCAGTATTTTTATAAATCTATGTTATTCTCTTGTCTCCCTCATTCAGCCGCTGTAACAAGTCAATTTCCCTGATTTGGGATCATTAAAGTTTTATCTTATCTTATCCACTAACATGGAGTGGGCGGGGTTTATGACCTATAAACCATCAGGGAGCGATCCAGACACTTTGGCTTCATTTTTGAGGAGCGGTCGTGCCGTCTGTCTTTATTTACAGTCTGTTCAACTGTTTTGAAAGATGCTGTATAAAGAGGTCCTTGAAGGCCCCATGTCTCTGAGTGTGGACAGCAGACATGTTGACACAACATGTTGACACATCATGGAGACACTGAGAGACAGAGAGAGAAACTGAGAGACACAGAGAGACAGGGAGAGACTCAGGTAGAAACTAAGAGACACTGAGTGACACACTGAGAGAAACTGAGAGAAACTGAGATACACAGAGAGAAACTAGGAGACAGAGAGAGACACAGAGAGACACACTGAAAGAAACTGAGAGACACAGAGAGACACAGTGAGAGAAACTGAGATACACAGAGAGAAACTAGGAGACAGAGAGAGACACAGAGAGACACACTGAAAGAAACTGAGAGACACAGAGAGACACACTGAGAGAAACTGAGAGACACAGAGAGACACACTGAGAGAAACTGAGAGACACATAGAGACACTAAGAGACAGAGAGAGACTCATTTAGAAACTGAGAGACACAGAAGACACATGTCTGTCTCTGCTGTGGATATATAAGAACTCAACACACACACTGACTCAATCTGTCCTGCAACGTTTTACGACAGCCGTGCTGCGTTCAGGTGCCAGGGACCAGACTGAAGGTCTGCTGCGCCACCTGTCGGGCAGTGTGGGACCAGGCATCCTATGAGCATGGAAACCCAGCGAAAAAGAGGAATAAAATGAAAAGTGTTTCTATAAACATGAAATACAGGCTTATTTTAAAAGATGAGGTCTATGGATGTCTGCTTGTTTAAACTCTCATGAACTGCGAATGGGTCGGGAAAGTGTAAATGATTAAATGTAATGCAGCAGTTTTAGCTCAATTTTTTTTCTAATTCAATAAATATAAATTGAATTAGAAGATTAGTACATTTTCAGGATCCAGCTTGTTACCGGAGTGGGGTACGAACACGCAACTTTCGTATTGATAAACAATCAATCTCTACCGACTCGGCCACACCGCCTGCTGATTCCCAATAGCAACTAAGGACTATATAAGAATGGACAGTGATGGACAAATCATTGCGTGTCTGTGTGTGTGTGTGCGTAATTCTATTTTGCTCTTGAAGCAGAACAATACATAATTAAATAAAGCCAAACTGATCAAACAATTAACCAACAATACATTTTAACTTTCATGTTTTTCCAGTTTTGACTGAAAAAACAAACTAATGGTGTGATCTCATCATAACCCGAAGCATGGGAACGAATCAGATCAGGTTATTAGAGCTTTTGAACCGAATTGATCCTGAAACGACAGGCTTGCATTGATTTGAAATGAAACATGAAGGACGTTCTCGCAGTTAAAAGCGGCTGCAGCTCCTGCCAGCGAGGGAGCGACCCAATGAAAATGACAGATCGCTATTAATTATAATGAACATTATGAGCGGTCAGTATCTAATTAAACTCTATGGGCGGGAGGAATCGCAGCAGTTGATACCGCGCACAGGTCATTATATATATTACGCTGTCTCTAAACGCATTCTCATATACTTTCCTGCATTTCATTGATCCTCCAGCTGCAGAGGAGAAGGGATTCATACAGGAGACCAAAATAACTCTTGGCAGTTGAGGCCAAACATTGTAAAATGCTCACATGGAGGATTTTTTTTAAATCCAAGCAATAAGGTCAGCCTATCCCTGTTCATGTTGAGACCGGCAGGAAGTAGCAGCACCAGCTCACATGAATCTGCGTTGTTTGCAAATGCTTATTCAAGGAGCTCATGCAGTCACACTCCTGTCTCTTATTACCTACTGCAGCCAAAGTGACACTTATAATAATGTGTAATGTGAGTGAAATAATAATGCATCCTTGAGATGTGTCCGGGGGGGCACTAATAAGAGGAAGGTGCTTGTTTTAACACGAATTGTTCTGCAGTTCTAACCAAATCAGGCCCTTTAACTGTTCTCCATGCAGTATTATTAGGCAACCACTAGGTGGCAATCAGCAACAATAAATAGGAGAAGTGAGAGGGGGAAGTTTTGAGGAAAGAACCTGCAGGTGTGTGAGCTGCAGTTGTGTCTCAGTGTTTGTTGTTCAGGTCTGATTAACGTCTCAGATACACCTCCCACTCATCATGCCTTAATGCACCGTTTTCCTTGTTGACAGCACTCCTGGAGTGATATTGTGCAAAGTAGGCTCCGATCCACGATCACCCTGGAGTGATTTTTGATGTTTCCTCGCTTTGCAGCAAGATAAACAAGGCTAAAAGCTTCAATTAGCCCCTAAAAGGCCTGCGAGGAAGCTAAAGTATATTGCGCGGCGGGGATGATTCATAACAACCTGCATTAACTTTGTCAGTTATAATCCATCACGAGGTAATAGTCTTAAATAAATCTCATAGTAATTGAGATGAATCCCTCATTTCAATGACAAGTCTGGTTTTTAAGACCCAATTACCACTCTGCGCTCCCCGGCCCGGCAGCGGCTGCTCCGGTTCGGGCTCTGAGTGGAGGAGAGGGGGCAGCAGCAGTGAGGAGGGGGGGGGGATGGATACCTCGCCGGGCTGCATCAGAGGGCAGGTAGATTTATGACAAACGCACACAATCTTAATTTGTGCTCAGCCCTGATAATGCACGGCCAGAATACTTCTGCTCAGTGTTTCTTAACTGGATGTTTCTTTAATTATATGTCAGAGGCCATAAAACTCAGGAGGAGATTTTCCCACAAAGCACTGTTTTATGTCTCGCTCATTACTGTAAATTACAAGCAACAGGGAGAGAGACTTGTGGGAAGAAACTGCAAAAAGGAAAAAAAAGTGGGTTTATTCATTTCCATACACTCTTGTTTGTGTGTTTTTCTTCACCCGGTTAGTACACTGATCAGTTGTGAGTCTTGTTGACGTGACGCTGCAGGTTTGCTCCCTAAGAGCAAAACTCTCAGGCACCGACCGGGGAGGAGATTGTTCACCTTTAACGAGCATGTGTGAAAACACGAAGCCTCCAGTCGCACACAAAAGGAAAAGGAAAAAAAACAACCTGTACAAATACTGAATAAATGAATAATACAAGAGTTGTTGTAAACATGTACATATTCACAAATCCGTCATCATATAACACTCATCCCTCCCTGCCCCCCCCCTCCCCAGTTAGTCCAGCAGTACGAGTCATTTCCACTGATGGCGTGTGAATGGTGATCGGACACGATAGTTACTACTGGTCATAATAATCATATGAGAAATCACAAAAAACTGAGGCTTTGATGACCTCTGTGTGAAAATAAATGATGGCTGTACACAAAGCTCCTCCGCAGCCCTTGGCTCATCACAAGGTGGCTTCAGAGTCCTCCAGTCTGCCCTTCTGTTCTTATATTGCCTTTTTATTTTTATTTTTTATTTAATATGATGCCACTTAATCTTTGGTGAAAAATAACTGTCCGTTTCATGTTAGATTACACAAGAGAGCAGCTGCTACCGTTGGTTTCTTGATTTTATTTCGGCGCATTATATTTCCTGCAAAACTCGACTGAAGTTGTTCTGACGAGCGATTAAACATTTAAATTTCTTAAAAGCAATGAGGATTTAGGCTTCCTACTGCGGTTTATCCCTTTCCTTTCAGTCTGTGGGTGATCATCCCCCCCCCACCCTTTCACTTGGCACACACACACAAACACACACACACAAACACACAGTAAATCAGGCAGGTCAGTGCATAATATCTTTCCCTGTTCTTGTTTCCTTCTCTCTGTCCCAAGCCTTTTTCTTCCCATTACTACGACACAGAGTCCATGGATGCCGTCGCCCCCTCAGCTCAGCTCGAACCCGGCCGACGACTCAATGGCGTACAGCAGCTTGTTCTTCATCAGGTGCTCGTCGCAGAACTCCGGCAGCTTGAGCAGGTTCATGCAGGTGCTGGCCGTGGGCAGGCGTTCCAGGTCTGTGCCGCCGTGGTGGATGCAGAAGGCCGGGTACAGCTCCTGTGTGTGTAGATACTTTGTTAGCACATGATAAATTGGCAGCGGTTGCAGATTAAAATCTCAAGAGACTTTGCTCATCATGAGGTGTTTAAAGACAGAGGGGAAATCGAGTCGGCGCTGATCACCGTGTCCGAAGCAATCCCAATTAGGCAATAAATGTCAAATTCCACAAGAGGATAAATGTTAAAAGAGAGACATTAAGCGCTAAGCTAATACAGTGAAAGGATAAATTTAGGAAATCAGATTAGTGCATGAAAGCCACCGAGCGGGAGCCCGGCCCTCGGCTCGACCCTTGGATGAGAGGCTGGAGGAATGGTCATTTCATGTTGTCTATTTGGCTTTTTTAAATCAAGCCTCCGTGTGATGAGGCCACCTCCTCTGCAGACGGTGACACGGAGCGTTTCCATCACAAGCCGGGCCACCGAATTAGCCTCCATCCTGATTTCATCCCGCTATTTAAAGTTAGCGAATACAGCCCAGCGGCCACACTCACCCGATTAAATGGCTCTTTGGGGGCTTAGCCGTAATGACCCCATTTTTCTGACAATTACCGTATTAAACTATCGTTGCTTATTGAGAAAGTGTCATTACCGCGGCTATCATTCTGGGAAAAAAAGAGAGTTTCAATCATCTTTTTTAAATGGCTTCTCCTGACAGAGCTATTTCTCCTCTAATGAATCCTGGACCGTTTCACGACAGCTAATTAAGGCTTAGCTGGCTCAGGCTGAGGGCCGGGTCAGGGGCCGCTCCCCCTACGAATTACTGCCCCTTTCCGGCCCTGGGGGAGAGATGGGTGGGAGGAGGGAGCATCCACACGCCGGCCAAAGTCAAATTGATTAAATGTGGAGGGAAGGCAACTATTAAACCCTCAAGAGGAGGGACGGCGATGGGATTTGAGGAAGAGTTCTGTTCCCTCGCTCTGCTGTCGCACGCATTTAGATTTTCTTAACTAATGACAGTCATAAAACCAATCATATGATAATTACAGCTTCTGGTTAAGATGAAGTAAGATGCATAAAAACACTTTAATGGTCCAGAGCAACACTTTCTGCTTTTTTCTCCCCCTATCTCAAACTACTTAAGTGTCCCACAAATCAAGTCAGTAAGAAAGTCAAATGGTTTCCAATAAGGGAGGAAATCATTTCAGAAGGAGGAGGGAAGCAGTAATGAGGAGGCTGAAACAATGTTTAGAAGCATTACATGTTTTCAGTTAACAGGGAATCGCTGCTGTGTCACACAGAGGGCAAAAGTGCAAAGGTTCAACCTGCTACCGAGTTCTGAGTGGTAATATTTGTATAGTCAAGATCTCTGACCAAGCCCCCACCACACACACACACACACACACACACACACACACACACACACACACACACACACACACACACACACACACACACACACACACACACACACACACACACACACACACACACACACACACACACACACACACACACACACACACACACACACACACACACACACACACACACACACACACACACACACACACACACACACACACACACACACACACACACACACACACACACACACACACACACACACACACACACACACACACACACACACACACACACACACACACACACACACACACACACACACACACACACACACACACACACACACACACACACACACACACACACACACACACACGGAGGTCATGAACTACAAAACAACAGTGGACGTGGAGATAAGGCTTCACCGCACTGGCTCGCTCTTATCGCCGCCTAATTGGAAAATGATCATTTTGAGGGCTGTTATCAGACGAGGTATTTTCATTACAAGCCCATTACGAGAGAACACTCCCTTCTGTAGGGTTTGGTAAACTTGGCGATAATACAGGTAATACACAGTCTGCAGATTTGAGTGAGATGGAGTGGAGGTTCGAGTCGGGTAAAGCCTCACCTTGAAGCCCAGCAGAGGAGGTCTGGAGCAGCTGGTGACGAACCTCAGCAGTTTGCGCTTTTCGTCGTCTGTGAAGCCGTCGACCACCTCCCAGAAGATGGTGATGACAGGGTGAGTGGGCGAGTAACCGCCTGAAAGAGATGATGATCGACAAGAAGATATCATATAAGCCACTTTCATAAGTACTGCATCTTGAAAGCAGCTTGAGTTTCTAAGCACCTAACACATACGGAGCGTAAAAAAAAATGGTATTCGCTCGTACCTGAGTAGTTTGTGAACTTTTTCAGGTCATCTAGACAAATTGGCACGTGAGCCCCAGATACCAGCACCTGTAAAAAAGCATGACAACATAAATACGTTTTTGTGGACCCATTATTGTGCTCTGTGTTAATCAGCAGTTTTGTTTTGTTAATGCGTGGGTTACCTGGATCTCCTGCTGATCAAACATACGCAGCCACTCCAGGTTGACCACATTGGCCAGGCCCTGTCTGAAGGCCAGGCAGTGAGGCCGGATCTGCTTGTTCAGTCTGTAGTCAGCCACCAAATGGATGTAAGCGATCCGGTTGGCTGTGGTCACAGGAATGTCTTTGCCTCCCAGCTTCAGTTCAACCACCTGCATCCAAAACAGAATTAGGGTTAGTTAAAATATTTCATGTTTATCGGCGAAGTATCGTTCCTTCTGTTCCTGAGTGATATTACTGTCAGGCAGCCATATGCATACTTCATTATGCAGATCACTGAGCCCGCCTCTCCTGCCAGATGACCAACAAACAATGGAAGTGCTTTAATTGTGCCAGGTGGATTTCATTCAATCACAGAAAGGTAATTAAATATTTTCCAACAGCACTCTGATTAAAGGTGAGGCTCGATGTGTGTGTGTGTGTGTGTGTGTGTGTGTGTGTGTTCGTGCACGTGTGAGTTTAAGTGCATGGCAGTGTTTCTAAATATAGCCCGTCCAATGAACATCTGGTCCAATACAATTTGGCCCCAGGTTCTCTTTTCATTAGCTTTAGAGCAGTTAGCACTTGATAGGATGTGCTTATCTCTCTTCATAAAGCCGAGTGTATGATGACATCATAACAGCCACGTTGGGACAAAATTTAATGTTCATATTTTTTCCGACGCAGTTCGCCTGCGTTCGGTGAATGTGATCTTGTGTCGTAAATATTTAACGACTTCATTTTTAAAAACAGGGATTCAGTGACTTTAGGTAACATCTTCACTTTTTTGTTTTTTAAACATTTTGACCAACAACAAAAAGTGTAAATCTGCGGGAATCCCATGCGAGTCCTCTGCAGTGGGCGCAGGTTCGGTTCCAACCCGGCACTTTGCTGCATGCCTCTCCCTCTCACTCTCCGCTTTCATGCTTAAACTCCATCAAATCACAAAAAGGTTTAATGCCCAAAAAAATGAATATAAAAGAGTAAATCTATAAAAAAAAATAGATAATTAAACTTAAATTATGCAGGGCTAAAGAAAAAACTCAGGCACACAAATAAGGCAAGTTTCCCAACTTTTCCCTGAATTCATCCTAACACCAACTAAACATGAACATTTGATCAACAGTAGTTACACGCGGAAAATAACTGACCCTAACACTCAACAGGATGTTTGTTTAACGACAACACAAACTACAGTCAAAAAGGACAATAGACATGAATCAGAATCTCTCTGACGCAGTCTCAACAAAACTGATTGATAAGTAAACAAAGGCGTTCAATTGCAACAAGATTGTATTATAATCGACAGTATCCACTTTTACTTTGTCCATCCCCTAATCGTTGCTTAACCACGTGAGGCTGCACTGACCAGTGTTCATTTTCTGCTTTTTTTCTCCCCCACGTTGGATTCTGATTATGTGCTAATGTAAGAGAATTACTGTCGTTATCTTGCTTGCTTTGGCTATCTCATGAGGGCAATTGCAGGGCAGACTGCTCCCGGGTGTGTGCCTAATCTTTCACAAATTGTTTTCCCTATCGTGTTTGCGATGCCCTATTTGCCACCAGGAAGGCTACATAGTGACTCGGCCATTTCAGGTGTTGTTTGAGAAGAGCTAATAAGAGGCGTTAAGGCCCTGAGCAAACAGGGGGTCGGGGCAGAGTGCAGGTCTGGGCCCAGGTGATTCAGTGTGATGACGGCCGCTCGTCTCCGCAGCCTTGAGCTTTGGAGGGGACGTGCTTAAGAGCAGCTAGTTGCTTCTGTCAGGCGTGTTCTGAGATCATTTCTGGGGCAAAGGCAGGTGGAATGGTCAACAGAGCCGCTGTGTTCCCTGCACTGCAGCAGCGCTTAGGGCAACAGTGGCAACGTGCTTTATCTCTTCCAGAGCTGAAAAGTGGTACATCACGGAGGAAATTAATTATTAACGCCACACGAGAGGAATCAAACATGAGGAGGGAAAGATGGCTAAACGAGACTTACTGACCAGGATAGAGAGAGATGGAAAACAAAATGAACATGTGGATGAATGAACATACTCCATCCCACCCTGAACCTTGTTCACCTGAGCCTCTCCCAGATCGTTGTTGACCACGGTGAAGTTGAGGCCCAGCTCCTCCGTGTCCCCCTCGTAGCTCTTGAGGAAGAGAAGGTTGCGGTACATCTCTGGGTCCAGCGAGGCCAAGTGGTGGATGTCCACATCGGCACTGGTTCCAAGAAGTTTGGAAAGGAAGAAACTGGCAAAGGGCAACTCCACCAGCATGTTCTCGTACAGCGCCTGTGGATGAAATATGGACGTCAACGGGAGGACAACAGCAAGACCAGGGACATACTGACAAATTCACCTGCAGACATCAGTCAGCTGGTAGAAATGAGGAAGTGCTCGGAGCAGGAACTGTTTATTACTTGGGTGTCACTGAATAAAACATGATGATTAGATAAGATTAACCACTGGACCTGCATTAAGTAGCAGGTACATATACAACAAATATCTGATTACAAGGGACATTAGGCAACATTAGATTTGCCTTTTGCTCTTATATCAAAGAAAGTGATCAAGATATCAAGTGATAAGACAGTAAATCTGGTCACATCATGGTGACACAGAGCAAAACACGGAACACAATCTATCTCAAGCACACCGGCTTCTGTTTCACCCACCTCAAACTTTATAAATGCCAATTCTCACCTTGACCTAAAGTGCCATTAAGAACCACAGCCGGGCAGGTGACTCATAAAACCCAAAGCTAATGTACTGGAATAGTCCGAAAAAGAGCCTGTAGGAGGCATTAAAATATACAGGTCTTTATAAATGATCGCACTAAAAACCCTGACCGCATCAGCTAAATGGATTATAAATCTAGGGGATTTCCATAATGCATGCATCTAAAACACACACGCACACATAAATCACGGCTATTTTCTAAACACAGGTTAATTGCGAAACTTCAAACATTGTCTATTTTTTATGCAAAATAATCCACTTAGTATTTCTCTGGTGGCCGGAGCTCGTTTCAGACCATATGGGCTGCGTGGCCCCTTGATACCTATCAATAACACTTGTGCCGGGAAGAGGCAGCAATAAGTATATGGAAAAAATCTGTAGCCTTATTTTTTCAGTGCCACTTACTTTATTTATGAGTGTTTATTGCCAGAAATTGTGCCAAAATGACTTGGGCTGGAAAGAATTAATTATTATGGCCCGGGCCTTTTAATATAAGTGAGTGCAGTGGCAACGCAATTAATACAGATCGCGGCGCCATCAGGTGGAATAAATGCCAGCAACATTGCAGGTGCATTCTGTTAGCTGCCAAATAAATTCCTTAATTTACAGCATTAAGAATCAATAAAATTATAATGCCTTTCAAACACATCTCTATCAATCAGAGGGGCCAACCTCACACACCTCTAAACCGTCAGTTGCTGAAGATTAGTGAGGAGAGACTGCAGGAGTGTGCTGTTGAAGAAGGGAGGAGGATGAAACTTTCTTCACCCCTGATAGTTTACAGAGTGGTGAGGCCACTGCTGATGAGGTTGGAGGTTTTGCACCAATGAGAGATGAATGAAGCACAACAGGGACCTCCCATGGGTCATATTACATAATGACAAATGGGATTTTGACAAATCGACATCTGTAAACACTCCCATCGCAATTAAATTAACTTTTTTGATCTCCAGGCTGAAAGGTTTGAGGCACAAAAGCAAAAGGAACCTGTTTTCATGTTTCCCCATTTGTGGCTTAAATCTTTCAGCTTGCCAGCGGGGTGGACAAGTGAGGAAGAAGGATGATGACTGGCCTCTATTCTGATGCTCAATCCCATTTCAGTGAGTACCCTAGACAAGCCACTCCTGCCTGTAATACATCACCTCCACAACAATGGCACGCCTTGGACATTAATTAACAGTATTAATCTCCTGTGTCCTTTGAGCCGCAACGTGCACTGTGCACATTGCGGCAGCAGTGATGCAATCCCAATCTATATAAACGAGTGCCTTTTACCCAGGCAGTAACGGCACTAAACAAATATCAATACGCCCCTCAAATGGCCACTCAAACGTCCATTTTTATGGAGAAAGAGGAACTTAAGATAGGGTTAATTGAAAGTCAAATTCAAATTAATTTCCCCCCACCTAATTGCCTGAACCATTAGCTATGGAGAGCACAATATTGAGGGGGTGGGGGGGCGGTGCGCTGGGGGCTGCTGATTGATCATTTCTCACTTGCATAGAGCACAGAGAAGAAGTGGACTGAACCATCTCGGGCTTAGCAAGAGAGAAGAGACCTGGATGTTCTTGACTGTAAAACAGATCAAAATGCTATTACCACATGCTTTGAACGCTTATTTATGTCCTGTCTGTGTGGGCCCACTGATTTAGTGCCGGGCCAAATGCAATCACTACACAAACAAGAGGTAGGAATCATCGGCTAATGGAAGCCCTAATTGAGAGGCGACCGCTTGTCATGAGGTAATTCTTCTCCAGGTTGAGATGATAGCCAGCCAGCCCCCCTTACGAGGAGGGCATCTTGATAAACAATCACTACCACATGCATTAAGGATGATTTAGAAACATTAGGCTCTAATAAATAGTGCCATCGGAAGAAAGACGTGACGGGGAAAACAACGCTGTCAACAGATTACGCATAAAGCCAATTAAGAAAACTAGGGCTTGCATGAGTGTGAGGTTCAAGTTCTCACCCCAACCCTGAAATGTTTTTATGAAACAAATGACGGCAATTTCTCTTAAACGCTGTCAGTGTCCAGAGCAAACACAGAACAACCTCTGAATTTACATCAACAGCGAGGGAAGCGTCGACACCGACTATGACTGTTATTAATTGACATCTTGGTCATTAATTTAAGGCCACCTGTGATTTCATAATACAATTCTCTTGATGTGAAGAGCTTTATTATCTTCCATTATCCCTCCTTGTTTTAAGGGCTATGTCATGATACTTTGCATTTTTAATGTGAGGGCATGGAAATATCTCACATCACTATTATATTTACTAGATTTTACTTTAATTACTCACCTTTCCGAGAATCCTGCCCAAGAAGTAGTAGTGTCGCGTGAAGGAGGCTCCCACCAGCATCTCAGCAGTGGGGCTGGGGTACAGCAGGCTGTCGTTGGTGGTCTTGAAGAAACCTTGGTTTGGATTGAAGCCCGACTTGAGGAGTTCGTTGAGGAACTCCCGAAAGATGCCGCCACCGTCGATGCCCGCCTCATCCAGACCGTGAGCATTCAGGAGATGGACTCTGACCCTTTTCTTCAGGTCCGGTTCTAACAGACCACAGAGCAGAGGAGGTTTAAAGAAAGAGGATTTCTGAGATGTTGGACAATAATATTCATAGTTACAGTAATTGTGGCCATATTTTCAGTTAATAAATGTAACCAATAGCCTCCACAAGAGGATTTTTATATGATGAATACTTTCTGCTAACAATCACACAGTTGAAGTCTCATGACTGATGGGCAGTGATTACACAAAATGACAAAGACTAATTAATATCCTTAATCACAATTTACAGCTCACTATAGAATAAAGCCGTTACGTGTATAGTGAAATGACTGAGTGGACAAGGGAGGGATTTTAGACACAGGCCGAAGTTTTCGGGCTTTTTCTTTCAATTTTCAAAGCAGTCATTGCTAAAGCAGCAGACGTATACTGAAAAAAACCGACGTATTAAAAAAAAACTGGGCTCCATTAACTTCAAAATTATAGATTATCAAGAACCAATATGCAAACTTGTCAAGAATGACCTTATAGTCCTTTAAACAAAGACAAAGCTAAAAAATCCTATGTTCCTTAAATCTACCCTAGCGCATTGTTGTCTGCCCTCACAAACATATTTAGCAAGAAGGCAATTTTTTGACCTTAGAATATTCAAATCAAATTCTATAAGAGGTCATCTTTCAGAATAATTAATGTACAGTGATAAATCAAGGTGGCTATAACTTATAGACACATAAATGATATAGATCATGTCTTCAGCCCAGGTCTCATACTACTCTTTTTAATCAGAGTGGCCCCACTGAAGTGCCCTTTCAAATTCAAACACAAAAGAGGTGACTTAAAATAATTGATTCTGCTTTTTATGTGATCCATTATAATAATCAGAACCACAATTACGCTTTACCGAAATTCAGCACAAGGAGAGAGCGAACCTTCAACTTTAATGCAAACTGGACCCTCGATCCTCAATATTAAGCTTTTATAGACCATAACAAGAGTTTCAGTGACAGAGTCAAACATTTACAGCACCGCACTTCCTCTCCTCTTGTACTTGTCACATTGAAAATGAATGAGGGACCTAATACAACAACTACAGCAAATTTTCCAGACAATGCGATGATTAAGTATGTCGGCCTCATGCGTTTGACACAACATAATAATGCAGAAGCAAAATAGTGCTTTTATTCAAACAGCGATGCCAGCCCTACCATTTTCAGGAGAGAGTTTATCGTAGGCATCTTCATAGATGTAGTTGCGTCTGATGGTGACATTGATACCATCAGGGAATGGCCCGTCACCCTGAACGTCCCGTTTGTCGGCATAGATTAACCTCTGGAAGATCTAAAAATACGTAAACCCGGCGGCAGGGTCAGTGAAAAGGTTTAAATGTTCAACAATAGCTTTTAACTGCATTCTATCACTTATACTTTATCACCCTATATTTTAGTTTTTTAAGGGTGAAGAGTCACAGAAAGGAGGAAGGTAATTGTATTAAATGCAATAAAAAAGCAGATTGTTGCAGAACTGATCCTACTACACTGACACAGCCGTGTGCGGTTCCAACTCAGCATACAAAATGTATTAACATGAACTTGGCTTTGGATGCAAAAAATGTACCACATCACTGAACTCAAATTTTCCCTTCAAAAACATGATGTTAAATATAATAGAATATAATTTGACAATATAAAAATAAACATTGTTTATATAATACATATATAAATATATAAACAAGGTTTATAATTTACAGCAACATTATACACAAAGCAAAAGCACAGTTCTGTTCTAATACTGAACACAAAATGAATATATTTTAGCATTTGACGGTGGGACAGTGGTGCAGCACCTTGACTCGCTCCTCGAAGGGAACCACAAACGGGAGTTCTGTGAGGATGGCCAGGTGTCTCTCTTCGGACACAGACAGCTGTGCGGGCTCCATGCCGACTGCAGAAAGACACAGAACACACAATATAAGGACGGGTGAAAAATTAAAGACCCCAGCAATGGGTGACAAGAGGTCACCGAGTCAGAAAATGGACATGTTCACTTTTCTGGTTTCAGGACAATCAGTCATTCTCTGCTGATATTTTCAAACTGAAACAGTAATTTAAATCCACTGTATTTTGTTGGATGTTCTCAAAACTTTTATCCAGAACTAAGAGATCCAATCAAAGTGTATTTTTATAGCTGGCATCCAAACCCTTGTAGCTTCTCCAATTCCACTGCACTATAACTTTGTACTTAGAACATTTTTAAAAGACTATCCATGCATTTAGGTCGATGACATTTCCAAGTCGATCTTCAGTTCCCGTCACTGTCCTCTATCAATGCGGCATGGGTGAATTGCAAATCATCTATTTTTGTAATTTTTAGCTTAAATTAGATGATTGTTAAAATGTCTGCACAAACTGTGAAAATAAAGGTTACATGCTTCTCAAATATATAAAAGTTAAATCATTAAATAACTGGACGATAAACTAATGATAAAAGGAGAACAATTATTTTGCCTTCTCCAGGACTGAATCTGTTCAATTCACAGTCTTGATTAGTTTCAAGTTTAGCTTGTGATTCCCAACATCCATCGCTCCTCTGTGTATAACACTCATCTGACAGTATCATTACCATTCACGGTGCTTAGTTGAGTAGTTAAGACTCAGTGCACAGCTTACAGCACTGCCATTAAAGACATTTGCCATCCTTCAGCCTTTTAATTAACCCAACTCTGAGCTGCACGTCCACATGTTGGGCTAAATCCATTAAGCTGATGTTTGTTTTGTATTAAACTCAGGGTTTAGGTCGTTTAGCCCACGGAGTAAATGCCACTATAGCTAAACCGCTCTTCACCCTCCTCACTTTGCCTCCACCGCAGCTCAATTATTCTGCTCAATTAGTCAATCTGATCTGCATTTTGCCATCAGGTTTCCATCTTTGAGGAGAAATATGGCCGCGGAGTGGTCAATACCTTGCTCGTTCATCAGCCTCGGGCCTGTCCATTTAAGGAAATGAGAAAAGGCCAGACAAACACATGGACCAGATGTGGCTGAGCTCATCAGGTACTTTCACACTAATTGAATTTATCCCATGCAGCCTCTGAGTGGCATTAGGTAGATCATACACACATTGTTATCAGCTTGTTTTCACACCATACTTCACAGAAACCCGGGTGAGCCAGCTGAAGCCCTGTCTGCATCACTGTGCTTTCCTCTGAGTGCCTAATTGAGTGAATTAAGAGAAAATGTGGGGATATATGTGTTGAAAACAGAGAAGGTTAATGACTCTTTCAGAGGTTTTACTCCATCCCTGTGAAATGAAAGAAGACTTTACACTAGGAAGCATTTTCTCCAAGCTAAACTATAACTTGTAAGGGGGGAATCTATTATATATTTCCTAGTTCTGCACCTTCATCCCTGTGTCTAGTATAGAGATAAACTAGTGAGATGATTCCTTGTTTTTCTTCATGCATTTCAATGCACAGCTCTATAGAATAAGAGCAGCAAACAGAGAAGGTGACTTTGGACAGCAATTAGGATGATTTTCTGGGCAATGCATCAAGCTGACACAAGCATTATACAACTCTAAGTTTCCACCCATTGCCAGTGGAGCAGCTCAGTGCTTTGCATTAAGTACAGCAAAGTGACTAACAGGCTGAGAGTCTAGTGGTTCGGGCTGTGGAGAAATAACATTGACAGGCTATTCAAAGACAACTACGGGATAGGATCACGGTAAAGGTTAATGTTTCATGGCATAAGGAGACACACTAACATGTACAGCTCCATTTTTTAATCAAAGTACGACAAACAAAAAAGGTTTATCTTAATGTTTCGTAACAAAAAAAAACATTAACACAGATTACAGTACCATCGAGTGTTGACTGGAGTGGCCCGATGCGACCCATCCGCCTCGTTCTCCACACGTGTCTTGCAGAGGGGACGTACAGCTGTGTGACCTGGAGGTGCAAAAGATCGGTCAGTTCAACCTGTCAAACCAACCTGGGAATATAGGTAGGGGCTTCTGTTTATATATCTACTGTCTATTATGAAGCTAATTATAGGTGCTACCCTGGAACATACACACACACACAGGAAGTTCAATGACCAATTAGATTGCTTTCGAATAACTATTAAAATCACACTTTTATAAGCCTAAGTTTCTCAGTCAGCTGCAGCTTCACAGTTGCAGTTTTTATTTGTTTTGCATTTTTAACGTTGTTTGGCACCATTCTGATATCATCACAATATTTTTAGTTTGGTCTCTATGAAATATGTTTGATATTCAAGACCAAGTATTATTATTAGTTAATAAAACAGAGAGCTAATAATTACACACATGTGAGCCTCACTGCTGTTCACGGCCACATGCAACAATGAGCTGCCTGGTTAACTCCAAACAGGTGTGACGACAGTAAAGTACCTTATCAGCACGGATGTTGACCTCCGACGAAAGCCAATGACCTGCGGGACAGAAAGGTCGTCTAATGTCGCGAGCTTTCACCATCTTCACCAAGTTAGTGATGACCTGTGTAGTAGATCAAACACACAGACAAGCACAGCCATACACACATTAGCACCTCGAACTCAAGTCAATTGTTGCCACGCTAAATCAAACTCGTTGTTAGACAACAAAACCTACGATTCAAGTACATTTCAGAGGAGAGAACACAAGATTGACAAAAGGTGCCTTGTCTTAGAGAAAAAAAAGCAATTTGAGACTTCAGCCATTAGTGGACCATTTATGGGGAGTATAAAAGAAAAACGACCTACTCCGTCCCTCAATGTCCAGCCCTCTTAATTACTGGCGAGGTCTGCTGACATCAGCCACTGGACAGAGAATTCAAAAGACATAGCAGCAGCAGCAGCAGCAGCAGCAGCAGCGCGGTTCACAGTGCTGCATGCAGAAGCGTGGCTCTCGCCTCGCCTGCAGAAGGTTCAGGGTTACAACGATATTTCACCCTGATGTCACTTTTGTAACGTTCACAGAGCAATTTCAGGCGACCGCCAACAGAATCTGTTTTATTCATAAGCACTGTCTGCTGGGTAGAGTTGATGATAAAAATATATTTTTTCAGAATTAGGATTTCAGTCAGAAGTCCAGCATTGAGACCAAATATTTTACAGTAATACATTTACTTTGCAAATATAAAGATTTCAGTCTTATTTGGACTGAATGGGTCTACTGTTGCTGTGACACTCACAGTATAACCTCATGAGTGCCAATGCAAGACAATTCATTACGTCTGCTCTGCCATAACAGTTACAGCCACTCAATTTCCATATAATCCCCCGGCTAGATTATTTCAATCGAAGTTTTCTTTTCCAAAGCACGCCATTTTCATAGAGTGACAATCAATCTCGGCCAATCGCTGGGAGGCAACTGGAGTCCGCAATAATGGCAAGTGCAAAATGCTGTAAAATACGCGTGGCGATGGGTTTGGAGGAGGCCTACCCCCTGACTCTGGGAATGAATAAGCATTCCTTAATTAGCCCATCGGGTTAAGTGCAAGCCTTAATGGGCCTTTCCCAAACTCCGGCGTGACATCGTTCTCCAAACACGGCCAAGAAGAAAGTTCCATTAGCAATATTAATACAAGCTTAGTTGATCATTTTCATTCAATTAACTTCTTTCAATTAAATAGATAGCTCGACAATGGAGGTGATAAAAGATGGGGAGGGACGGCTGATGACACGAACCAAACATTAGTGTGTTAGGGGTCAGCAGCGTTAAACGGACTGTAAATCCCACCGTTCAATTTGGAAAATGCATTTCCCCTGCTTCTCACTTCTTTAATGGGTCGTTTTAGCTGACAAGAGGCCTTTGAGCAGATCCTTTATGAAAGACACTGACATGCTCTTTGCGTATTTGCCACCTTCTCAGAGAAACACCAGTGTTGACTTCTAAATCCTTCTGTCAAAGACTAACACCAAAGAACAGAGTCGCTTAATTAGCGTTTCGTTGATAGAGATCGGAGGAGAGGAGAAAGGAGAAATGAAACGCGGGACGTGGAATGAGAAAAAGAGCCGAGGAGAATGAAGTTAATGCTGTCTTCTGCCTCATTTCATCTGGGTAAACAACCAATGGATGACCTCCATGGCAGCGCTCCACCTTGTCTCATGCACACATGCTCGATTTCCATCCAACACAGGGAAGCATTAGGCCACTCTGCTTGACCGCACAGACAAGCTACACAACTATTAAGCCTCATGTTAATGTGCCGCAGATCACGGTTTACGCTGCGAGCAAAGAGGAGTTTGATTTAAAATTCTCCTCCACGATGAAATCCATTCAGAGGTGACACCATCACTGACAGACAAGATGAATGAGCCGCCAATAGCAAAGATAAGACATGAGAAATGGTCTATGCTACAGGTGTAATAGATTTATAACAGTCCAATTCTAAAGCCAGCATTTGGTTCTTGACACAGTTCTGGAATCCTATTTTTCACTATGTCATTTTATTAAGAACAATACAATTTAATGTCAGTACTGCTTAGTGTCTGAAATTAACATGAAATAACAACACACTGGTTAGCTCGTTAGTTACTTTGAGGTGATTTCTTAAATTACTGAGGTCAAGATGCTTAGCAAGTTTGTTGTGTGAGTCTGTGTGTACATGTGTGAGAGTGCAAACACGGACATACACAGAGTGGCAGAGCAGTTTCTCAACACCCCTCACTTTATTTCCTGCGCTCTATTTAAAGTCAACAATGAGAGTGAGAGACACAACAAAGAGAACAAGAGGCCGATAGGCGAAGAGTTCGAGCAACATATTTACGATTTCTGCATTCACATCAGGATTTGAGTGAAGAAAATAAATGGAGTTAAATGCCAGATGTAATATTATTTAACATATATGCGAGTAATTTTCTATACCCTACCTTGAAGAGCTGCACCCAGCGTTTCTGTTCGGCCAGGATACGCTGCTGAACCTCAGAGTTGGTCTTGACGCCCACGCTGCGGAAGGCCACCATGTACTCCTCTCTGTGCTCCGTTTTGGTCTCCGGGTAGGCCAGCTTGATGATTCCCAGACATGCATCTCTCAGACAGCGAGACAAAGTGACCAGCTCCATCAGTGTGAAGGGCATCATGGAGGACTGCGTCGGAACTGTTGAGAAGGAGAACGTATTCAAAGTCTTTTACAGATATTGATTTTCACATTCCCATGGCAGCAAGACAAAATTCAACCGATGAAAGCAACAGTCATTAATGAGACATTATATTGCAAAGAACAGCAAACGTGTCCAAACAATAAACAGCTCCAGGATGAGGTTTGTCCTGAATAGAGTTTGTTTATCACTCATTATTGTCCATTGTGAAGACATTGCAAATGTACATTTTACAGCAAAAAAACACCTGTTATATTCATTCAGTGAATCAGCTGTGATTCTATTCACAGCTGAATCTGTACAGACACTACATCCATTATACCAAAAAAGCTCTGAAAGTACATATAACATATGGCACTTACAACAGACATGAGGCTATTTTTGTGTTTATTACCTTCCAATTCATGCCCGAAAAACTCGCTATCATGCACGGAGATAAGCGAGTGGCTGAAGAGGGAGCTGAAGAGATAGAAGAGGGGAATGATGCGGTTCGAGGCCTCGTATGACATGGGAGAACCTCGGGAGATCAGCTGTAGCAGCGACACCATGGAGCTGAGGGGAAACACACAGAGAGGACGGGACTAAGTACCAGGCACAAAGTATAGATGCAAGCATAAATATGCTGCATTCGTAAGTATCTTCTTACAAAGATACAAAAACAGCATTAGCTCACCCAGTGATCATTTTAGTTGTCATGGAGGTGATCAGGTACCAGAGATGCCTCAGGAAACGTGCGTTGAAGGCTAAACTGTACAGAAGTCTGCAGAGAACAAACAGGGAGATGAGACACATTAACGGGACGAAAGCAGAATGTGTTAAAGAACTATTTCAGTCAGATGAGACAATCAGTGTGAAGAACAGTAAAATTACTTTCCGCCAATATGTCTGCTATGCTCTGATTGTTAACTTTGCCCCGTTAACCAGAGGACACAAGTAAAAGGAGGGGAACAAAATAAATGGCCGCGTTATCCAACGTTTTCCTCATAGAATTTTCTTGGCCTTTCTCTCCCCTTTTATACCTTGTGAGGGCCGAAAAGAAATTAAATGAGCCATTAAGCTTTATTTAGGCGAGGCACCTTCCATTAGTAAACTAGTTGCTGGCGAGGGTGCCCAGCTCGGGTCATAAACAGCCCTCTGGCTTCCTGCTGGAGGCCCATTTAACTTAATGGCCAGGGGAGCAAGACAATGGAGGACGGAGGAGGAGGGGAAACCTGCTCCTCGCTGTGACCCCGCAGCGCCAGCATGCTTCCACACTCACGGTGAATTACGTGATAACACTGAGGAGGGCCCACATACCTCGCTATAGTCGCATTGCACTCAACGGGCTGTGGCACCAAGGTGTGAAGCTGCTCTTTGTTCAAGTGTGTGTGTGTTTGTGTATACTCCTAAATTGCATGGCTTTTCACACAGAGGGTAAGTACAGGTGACAATAATGTGGTAAGTAAGCTAAAAGGCAAAATAAAGTAGCCCCTGCATATAATAGGCCCTTGTCTGAAGGGTGGCAGTACTGACACCTATAAGGATGCTTGCCTTTAATAGGGCAGTGTCATGTATTCATAGTGGAGGAGAGGACTAGAGGTCAACAGAGGAAAAGGAGGGAAGGGAAGGGAAAAGGGAATTCTGCATTTCCCGAACTTTCTCATCTCAATGTCAACGCTCAAATTCCAATCCCAGTATTCAATCTACAAAAACCCATTCAAAAAATTCCAAAATGGAAATGAGCTTCGGGAGCAGAGTGTCACACGGCCCTCGGTGCGGCTTGAAAAATGGTTTGAGCCGAGCGCGCCATCTGTCAGTGCAACAAGGCTCAGGAGAGAAGCGGGGAGTAGTGCAGTGGGCTCATAACAAGTGATGCGGGTGTTTGATTGAAATGGGAAACAAAGCACTAAATGCCAGCTGACATGCTGATTTACGGCCTGAGAGAACCCAAACCCCCATTTCAATCATGGAATGAACCACTAATAAACAAAGTCAAGACATCAAAAGGGGTTGCGTGTGTGTGTGTGTGTTTCTGTGTGTGTGTGTGTGTGTGTGTGTGAGAAAAGCAGCTTGATGAATCATGCCAGGATCATTTCATTTCGCAGTAATGAAAGAATCTCTGTTCAGCAGAAAAAACTGGCGTGCTCGGGGTCAGATTTGATACCATGATGACTGAACCGATTTTCTGCCTGAATAAAAATGGTTTTTTCTTGTATAATCAAGATCAACATCATTATCTCATGGCCAACACACGGGAAAATCACAGCAAGTCTTCAAAAGTAAATGAAGGACCAAAGCTCATCTGTGCTCACTTCTATCACAGCAGCTCCGTTAGCGACAGGGTGCTACACCGGGTGAAACCAAACCATCAAAGGGAAATTACACCAAATATCGAAGTCTAAACAATTAAAGTCAAATTACAGCAAGGCTACTAGAACAAACTTGGGCTTAGAACAATTTGTAAAAACAATTAAATCTAAATTTTCGCCCCAGATTATTTTACAGCTTCTTCACTGTCCTCTGAAAAAAGGCAGAGAGCAGGTACATGAGAGATTTTACATATTTATTAAAAAAGCGAGCTTGCCGGGCCGACTGGACAACTGGCCAGCCCCACTTTCTTTTTTTTTGTTGCTGTAAGTGCAGTAAATCAAGGCCGGGATGCAATTTGCTCCCCTTAGCCTCTTGTAAAGCTATCCCGTCCACTTCTGCAGTGATTAATCTTTCTCAGTGAGCTAATTATTTTGTACAGATATCCAATAATGATGGAAGACGAAGGGCAGGATTTATGATAAAAGCGAAAGGAAGGAGGAAGCCGTAAAAAATTAAAGGAAATGATGGGGCGGGGGGGGGGCTACGCCGGGATAAACTGAAGTTCGTCTAAATTCTCAAGTCTACGGCACAACAGTACTCGCTGACCATCAGTCTCCAGCTGTGTGTGTGTGTGTGTCCTGTTTTATCACTTGTCCCTATGTGCATGTATTCATGTTGAGGTAAGCTGAACAGATATGTAGTAAAACACATTTGCTAACATGGTATGAATCTTTATACATACACATCCCCGCCCACACATACAAATCAACTGGCGGCAAGTGGCTCCACTAATAATTAACTAGAGCAGGTTGACCATGCATGAAGCTCCGTCTGGATCACCTCCCGTCAGTCAATGCACCATCCGCCCCACCGCCCCACACCACCTCTGACATCCTGGCCCTAATGTAATCAACCTGAGAAGGGGTAATTGCCCCCATCCAAGAGTGACAGCTTCCCTGACATCCCTGCTTCCTCTGCCGGTTGTAAATGCCAGTGGGTGCGGACCACAGATAACTGCCTGCCTCATTTCACCGTTATTTACATTACTGCTTACAGCGCAGAAAGACATAAAGACACAGTTTTCCACTCAATCAGGCAGGTGTGTAAACAAGCCAGCTGAAAAGCAAAGCTGATCTCAACAAGATTCATAAAATGTTATGATATGAAATAAAAATGAAAAAGGCCTTAAATCTATTTTCACATCAGGTTTTTTTCACCGCCTGGTTAACCTTTGTTATGGTCTGATGAATATACATTATGTTTTAGTTGTTTGCATGAGAAAGCTAAGTGTGTCTGAGCTGTTTAAATAGGAATCAACAGGGTTTTTGTATTCTTACCTGACTTTTGGCACCATGAGGCGATGCTGCACCATTAGTGTGTGACAAATGGACGCCATCATTGTGAAAACCTCCTCGCTGGCTGAATCCCTCCACACCAGGTTCAGCAGAGCGTTTGTCTGATGCTTGGTGTCCAGCTTGTGGACGCACTCTTCAGTGATCAACTGCACAGATATCCGACTGTCATCCTGAAAGAGAAGGAGACGGGTGTGAGAAGAAAGACTGGAATGACGACAGGAATTAGCTTTTAAGTTGAAAGAATTAAATCAAAGCACGTTTAAGGTTATCATGTGGTTAATCAATTCTAATTCCATATTTTTGTCCTATTTCATCCTGTTTAACAGGAAATTCACTGGTTTTTGTGTGCATGTTTTTTTTTGTGTGTATGTTTTTTACTTGACATAGGAAACTCTTGATACAGAGTCAAACATCTATACTCAGGGAAACTGCTACTAACAAGTACAAATCAAACATTGATTGAAAATACGAAAAGCATATATTCTTTGCACACCATCATTCTTTTTAGGCCTGTGCACAGTCTAGTTGATATCCAATAAGTAAATGCATCATACCTGCATTGATGATGGATGGATTCCAGCGTTATCCTCGTCCTCCGAGTCGCTGCTCACCTCAGGCCTGGTGCTGCCCTCCGACACGGGCAGCAGCGGCAGCAGCGTCTGCAGGGCCCGGAGGTACAGGTGGAGACCCTCCTCTGATAGAGAACCTGCCAACACACACCCATCTTTATTACTGTACATAACAATCCTTTCTTCACCTCTATAAATCCGTCTCACACTGAGTCATATTTATTTCATATGAACACATTGCAATATATAATGATACAAGGAGTGTACAGTACAAAAAGTGGAGTGTGTGAACCTACCTAAGCAGTTCTCCCCTGCAGAGAGGACAAAGTAAAATATCCACGGTGCCTGGCTCTGTGCTGCTGAGGAGGAGGCGATGGTGCCCTGGAGGGAGCTCAGGAAGGCTTCGAACGGGAATGAGAGACGGAGGTCCGATAGCGCCGGGATAAAGAAGTGAAAGATTTGCTCGGTAAATGGTGCCGAGATGAACTCCTTAGTAAAGGCTGAAAATACAAACTGCCTATAAGGCCACAGAGAAGCAAAAAAGATTAGACAGGCGGGCATTGGTCCAGTTAACACATTAGATGAATACTGATATAAACGAAATGCAGTATGTTCATGAAGAAACTAGCGAGGGGGAGGGGGCTGTTCTAACACCACCCTGCTCTTTCTGCTTCGTGAGTACTTCGGTGTTGTCTCTCCAAACAGAGCGGCTTTGTGTGGCTCAGTCACACACATCTGGTGAGTCGAGTCAGATAATTAGCTGTTGGAGTCGGTGTGTACACAAGTTTCTCTCACTCCTGCCTTGCTTTTCTTCAAAGAAGAAAAGGAGTCCTCTTGTTGTGTGTTATTAAGAATGTCTCAAACTGAGGGCAAACAACCTGATATTCTGCACTCTGGCGAGCGAGCAAGTCTGGGGGCATTTTATGGCTTGTTGTAAATTGGTCTCTGAAGCAATTACTGCTTCACCACTGACTGGAGGGGACAAAAAACTGCTGTGGTTTGTCCGATCAGTTTAATGGATGATTCCAAAAGAATTCACTAGGGGCAAACACTTTTCCTTCCTGCAAACATTAAGTTATATTTCTCTTCGCCTAAATAGCAGCTACTTGGGAGGTCTGCACTTTATAAGTGTTTCAACAGAAGAACATACAGTGTGAAGACTTATTTGTGATAATAATATTTGTTGAGTAATTTTACCATCAGAGACAAGTCACCACTAACCGTTGCCATTATCAACCCATTTTTTTTTACATTTGGCCAATAACCAATAAGTTTGTGGAACCACGCCAAGAAGAATTTACAAAATTATTTTTGAGGTCATTGAGTCCTTTTTTCTGACCATATAATGCCACTTAAGTTCTTCAGCATATTATTCTGAAGCCATGGCTCTTCATGTTCCTGTCCTGCCACTCTGAAATGCTACAGTTAAATTTCACTTGTATCCAAGCACCAGACTCCATCCACTACTTCACATAGATTCCGTACCTTGCGCCTATTGTGCAGGAGGAGTAGGTAAAGTGCAGGGGTTTGAGGATGTGCTCCAACAATGTGCTTGCGAGAGGGATAGAGGGAGCGTCGCTGTACTCCAGACTGGAAGGGAGCCTGTGATTCACAAGAATGTACAGCGACCTGTAGTATCCTGAAAAAAAGACACAAACGGGTATAAGATTCAAAAAAGAATATTAGGCATCCTGATGACTTCAATAAACATCTAGCACACACATACTACAGCATCTTTGACATCAATATAAAAAGTAGTAATTGTTTGTGTTTGCAGTAATCAGTCCAGAACTGAAGGAAGATTATTGAGCCAATTGAATGACCTTATCTCTGTCTAATTGAACTTTAAAAATAGAGGCAGCTGAAGTATTAAATACACTGAGTGGGAAAAGGGGAAACAAGCGAGCTAGTTTTCCTGTCTAAATAGGCTCTAGGACGGGCTCTCTCTGCAGCCGACATAGTGCTAGCAATCAAACAAAATGTATTATGTTGACAAGTGTGAATTATCTTGAACAGTACTGTTGAAAATGAGTCATACTTCTGGGAAATTGTAAATACAATGAAATGTACTTGACCAGGCGCCAGTTAGAGAGGTAACTGCCCAAGTGCAGATTAAAGTGTTCAAACACTTCAGATCAAATGATACCACCACAAATTTAACATCTCCATACAACCGCCCGTGTTACAGTCGGCTTTAATGTGTTTGTTTATTTCTGTCTGTGTGGTGGCAAACAGTGGAATAAGATAATTGTCTGTAATAGTGACATTTTGCATACTCCCAAAATATTTACAGCAAACTTAACTATAACATAAACACCTTTAATATCAAGTCATATAAATACCCTAATTTAATAATAAGTCTGTGAATTCCACTGTTAACTTACCTTTCTGTACCATATAGTGCAAAATCTGCTCGAGTAATGAAGCTACATAGTTAGGATCTGGAATAGCAGGAAGATAGGTTCTCTCTGAAGAAAATATTTCTAGCATCCGCATGGGAACTGCCACATTTAAACTGTCGTCCTTGCAGTTCTGCAGGAGTCTGAGAGACGAAAAGATGAAAGAGTAACACAGTGAGGATTAATAATAAGTTCCAAACAGCTTGCTGTGTCTTTATGCAGCTTAAATTATCAATTCATAATCAGTTTTTAAGGACATTACCTGCAGCAGAAGCCTAAGATCGTCTTTATCTGAAACGTACATGTCTGTTTCTGTGGCCCCGCCAACAGCTTCACAAACTGACTGTTGTGTTTCACCAGATTCTGGCATAACCATATCTTTAGAAACAGACAAACAGAGACAAATTTGTATGGTATGCATGTTGGTCTCTAGCCAGAAGATACATCTGTGCAACAATCACTTAAGAATTAAACTCATTTTGCATCCTCACCAATCGATGTGCATCCACCCTCTGTCTGTAAAAAAATATGAGTTCTCTTGATAGGAGGCAAAGACGAGGACCGTCCAAGACATGCTGCGCAGCACCTGCATGCGTCTTACTGACACACTCATCAAACCTGGCCCTCTGGATGGCATACTGGTAGAAAAAGAACACAGGTGAAATATTGCAAAAACTCTGTTTAAGCAAACCTGTTAGGAAAAGTATACATGTGCAGTGAAATCAAAACATGGAAACCATACAAACTTTATTAACACATAAACAGACACACTTGTTATGTCTGCAAAACCATCACACAGTTAGCTCCATTCATAAGCCACCTGCATGTTATAGGGTTTCACTACAGTCATATAGTCAATAAACAACAATGAATTCCTCAGTGAATATATTCATGGCTCCTAAAGCTACTTTTATTAAAGTTTTAAAACAGGGTTTCTGACTCAACAAAAACAGGAAAGTGAAACATGAAAAGTAAAAAAGGGGGTCTTGCAGACTTACCTGGCGTTTCAAGTCCTGGTATCCACGTATGTAGGACTGAATGATGATTGCATTCTTCAGACGTCTTCTTTCATCCTAACAGATCAAAGAACAGAATTTAAACATGATGAAATTACCAGACTCTTTTACCAATTTTACCTGTATGGGTTACATGCATTTTCTCTGGCAAAGTAGTGCAACATAATTGTTGAAATTCCTCCCCAGAGACTGTCTTTCAATGGCCGCATATACAAACCCATACAGTGACTTAGAAACTTAACCTGACCAGAGCTGTGATCAGATTGAACCTCCCTGCTCTATATCCCAAAGAATCACGTATGCCTGGCATTAATGTTTACAATGACAAAATGATGTTGCGTTTACCCAGTCTGAGTTTAAAGATATGTGTGACAATGTTTGAGTGTGCGTGTTGGCACAAGCGAGTATTAGAGAAGGAGAATGGCGAGAAAAGTCAGGGGGGACTGGTTGAATCAATGAGCGGCATGAAGATCTACTATGATATATATAATATAAGTAGAGTGTCAGAAACAAAGTCAGCTGAGTAGGTGGTCGGTTAATTGAGGCCAGGGCAGGTTTGCCATCACACGGCCTAAATAATGTTGCCATATACATCTCAGATCACCTTTAGATGGGGTCGGAGTGATCCCATCTGTAGGTGGTGTGAGAAAGAGAGATTACTTTACCTCTCTTTTTCTTCTTTCCTCTTGGGTGCGGTGCAGCAGAGATGCTTTCTCTTCCTGAAAAAAAAACAGAAGACCTAATCAGTAACATTACAAGCAGACTGTATCACCAATGCTTTATCATCAACGTGAGGTAAAGGGAAGGAGATGACACCTCCCCCTCCATCTCCATCTCCTGCCTGACAGTTCAAAGGACACCAACCTTTTTACTGGCTCCCCCGAGTGACACATTGGGTCTTGTCTTGAAATCTCCCTCAAAGCTGAACATTGTTAGATTCTTCCCATGGACTGACCCAGAGGTCGCAGCTTGTTTCTACAGAGAGAGAGAAAGAAAGAGAGAGTATGAAGTGAACTCGGTGGCGGAGCAAACACAAACCGAACCCACCAGTGACAACATGAGACAACAATGTCCTGACGACTCGTGACTTAGCTTTAACTTAGGGGCTAACGTGTTATCCAATGTTACTGCACGTTGATACGTTTCCGTTAGTGGTTCGTGTCGGGAAATATGCAACACATATACCTCAACGTGGGTGAGTGTGTATTGAAAAGACGGAGAGGTCAACGTGAGCTCCTCCACCGGCTAACAGCTTCTGTTTGGACACAACAATAGTTAGCTAGCCGGTCAACTTAGCTAGCTAATGACTCAGCAGCTGTCAGGTAATACACTTCGCCGTTTTCGCCGCTGGACTCCGGACAACACCGGAAACACCGCATCACACATTTATTCGTGACAAAGTCGCAGCGTCGGCTCACACATGTGTACGTAGCGTGATTTTTGGTGACGTTAGCACTCGCAGCTAGCTAGCACAGCAGCGAAGCACTCACACAGGCTGACTTTACGGGGGGGGGGTCCTTCTTTCTCTCCCTACTCCGCTCTTATTACAGGAAACTCATCTGAGAGCCGTGAACCAACAACCTGCGAATCGTTTACCTGAGACAGGTCAGTTAAGACAGACACACAACAACTCTGAGGAGCAGCTCAGGTGTTAATCCACTCGTCTTCTGCTTCTCCTCCTCCTCTACAGACATCAACACACAACCGGGAAGAGCCGGAGTCACTGCGTCCGGTTCCGGCTAAAGCCCCGGCCGCTGATTGGACAGGGGTCCCGTCAATAATAACACGGATAAAGCCCGCCTCTCAACTAGATCCATTGAGAAGCTTCTGTAAACCTGTGTGTGTGTGTGTGTGTGTGTGTGTGTGTGTGTGTGTGTGTGTGTGTGTGTGTGTGTGTGTGTGTGTGTGTGAGTGCGCGTGTGTGCGTGTGGTTCTGTGTGTGTCTGTGTCAAAAGATATGTTAAATATAATATTATTATTATTTGTAGTAGTATTAGTAGTCGTTTAGTACATTTAAGGTTAGATATATTCTCTACATCCCTTTTGTCATTTGCTTTTTTCCTGTATTTATTCATTTGCACTATTCGCACATAGAGGAATATGATATGAATCTGTAAATATATTAATATAAATACAGCATTCGGATCCGTTCTAATACATGTGACCTTGTAACCCTCTGTTTACAGATAGTGTATGTAAAAGTTGTGTAGTTTAATTGAACTCTTGTATGTTCTCTCCTCTTTTCGACATAAACCACATATATTCATATTTATGGCTTACTATATGACAGATGAATGTTAGCATACTGTATACTGCTCACAAATAGATTCAGGATTATGTAAATAGAGTAATTTATCATGAACTTAAAGATGCTTTCAAAAAGAGCCATGAAAAGTCACCTTTTGCCTTTGAAGCTGCACCGATCTCTTCGACACACTTGTAGTTTGACATTAGCATCCTGGGCAACATGCAATAGTCCCTCTCTGGAATAAGGATCTTTGAGTCTTTTTTGTCTTCATGTGATTTCCAGACCAACTAGATGATCTGAAGCAGCAGGGCTCCGTGCAGGGCTCCGTGCAGACCACACCATCTGCTGCAGAACTCCTGTTGTGAAGTATCCAAATGTTCAATTTCTCTGAGTATCACAGTATTTATGGCTTTGACCAAGTTGTCATTGAACTGTAGTTGTTCAAATCATTACACGTCAAGGGTTTTTCGCCCATGTTCGCTCATAGGCAGAGACTTCATGCTTGACCTTGTAAACAGCTACACAGAAAACTCTCAAATGTTCCCATGGTGATAGTCTTATCTGAAAAACAAAATACAACTACAATTGGGCATAGGGACTCTGGTATTTATCCCAATGAAGTGATCACAGGTCAATCAGCAAAAAGATTCACTCCACACATTCTCTTGCAGGATAATCCACAATTGTGTTTTTACTGGTATAATATTCCTGTATTTATATTACTGATCCTCATGAAAGACTATAAATGCATAATTACTTAAGATTAGTAGTGGTATTGTGTTGAGGCTGGTATTTGTCATACTGGTGTGATACTATTCTGCATTTTTTTACATGCAGAATAGCATTTTGCCATTTTGTTATTTCATTTTGATCCATCTGGATTTTGAAGCATTTACATTTTATCATAAAAGTAGGCCTATGATGTTAATATTTTATTTATAAAGATGATAAATGATGAATAACCTGTGTGAACTCATGCCATAAACCAATATTCACTGATATTCTCTCAGCTGCAAGACTGTGCTTCATTATCTCTGTCAGTTTTTATCTACAAGCAATTTCACATGTCTAATAAAATTGAATCCAATACAATCGAGCCAATAGTTGAGGAATTGTTTACATGCCCAATACAAACCACCACAAAGATGCAATGACTCTCCGATAGTCAGCAAGAAATGAAAATTAAGAGCTTTTCCTCACGACCCTCCATCTTTCCAACACCAGCACCTGACACAGCATCAGAGGTGAAATGATGCTTTTTGTAATGAGCAAAGAGCAAAAACCTCCCTCATCCGATCACTTTAATAAGCTGCAGGAGTATACAGCCCATAAAATGTGAACATGATGGAAGTCAACAATGAGGCTTCCACTCCCACTATAATAGTGTGCATGTTACATATACAATATTTTAACCCAGAGATAAGTATCTGCACCATTTCTATGATTTACCTGCCTTTATAATTATATCTTTTTTGCTTTTTATAACATTTTCATATGATATTCTAAAGGTATTTTCTCCACAAGTGAATTTAAGCTGCAATAATATTATCACTGTTTTAAATTAATAATTTGGAGCATGCATGTTTTATATTGGATGCAATTCGCTTTGAGTCTTATCAATATTAGTGTTGCCATCATCATTGTTATTGCAGCCTTTATTTCGTCAACAAGCTGATGACATAATTCGTCGGGCTTTTTTATTGGCTGAACGAATAAAGGCTTTAAAAGCACGAGCACCAGGCCCATACAGGGAAACGGCTTCATCAATAAGATGTGATCGGGCCTCTATATAAAACAGTGAGCAGGTTTCCTCTCCATATTCACAATGTACTGTACGAGACAAATTAACCATGATATTGGATTCCACGAAGAGTTTGATGTCACTTTCAGTCTTTATTGTAGCTGTGGATAAATGGTGATTGTCTCATATTGACATTGACATTAAGGGGCTTTCATCTGACAGTAATGAGGCAGACAAATCAGACCACGAGCCATAAGCACTCTCACACATTTCATGGAATTCGACCACTCGTGCCACTTTCACCTAAAGGTATTTGTTGCATTAAAAAGAGACAGTGCAGGTCCCTCGGAATTGCCTTTTCATAATGAACACGTTTGCCGAACGTAATTAATATATAAGCTTTCCCGATTTGTCACTGTGATTTGTATTTTAGTTAATTGTGAAAGTAATTACGGAGCAAATTAACAGCTTTCAGGAGAGACCGAGGTTTTAGGGTCCGGTTCCATCTTGGGCGCCTTATTAATTTTCTCTCCCCTAGATGCGATGAAAAGGAGCGATAAATCTGCTGATCGGTGAAGGCCAATACTAAATGGCTCCATATTTCACCGCTGCTTTAATAGAAATATTCATGCGAGGCCCCTTAATGAAATTAAACCCGAGGTGGGGACAGGGCGCGCAGCTCGGGCGCACGGCGACCAAGAGTCCGACTGTTATAATAATAATTATTATCATGATGCAAGATGGCTGATAAAATGCATTTAATCAGTGGGAAAACTACAAAATAAGACTCCCTCGGTTCTGCTGCGTGTCCAGAGGTGAGGGTGGTTATTTAGCCCTTCGCAATATCATAATAACTCTCTCAGCTTTTCTCTCATGTGGATGTATTTTATTTTCCCCCATGATTTAAACCAAAATGATCAAAAATAAATTTGCTTAAAAGAAAGTGGCATACGGGGTCAGAGTGCCAAAAGGATTTGAGACCCCTCGTCGTGCTTAATTGTGCCAGTTCCCCTCACAAACAGGTTAAAATGTTTGGTGTCTGTAGGTCTCCCTCTCTTTTTATATTTTCTACACGTCCCCCAATCATATCCTCGTTATCATTCTGAAATTGTTCATGATCAATAACTCGATCCAGTGGTTTCTTTTCACTTATCCAGGTGATTAAAAGCAGAATTATCAGATTTAAATTTGCGTAAAAGAAAGTGGCACACGGGAGACCCCTCAGTCTCAAATCTTGCGTCATTGTGCCAAATCCTCTCAAAAACCAGGGTTTGGGTGTTTGGTGTCCACATCAGTGAATTGTCTCCCTCTGTCTACCCAGTTTGTCCACGTGTCCATGCGCGGCCACATCCCCCGCACCCACATCAATCTCCCCGTTATCATCCTGTAATTGGTCATGATCATCAAGGGCCACAATTAAATGGCGATCCTTTACTTGAAAACTACCCGGTGACTTGTTGATTTCCCCCGAGCAAATAAACGTCCCGCGGCGCGCGGCTGGCTGATGAATTGACAAAAACTAATCAGCTTTATTGGTAGACAGGTTAAGGGCAACGGGGTGTCAATAATTCTCATTTTGACCTCCTCTTCCATTAACTTTAAGTGGCTTATTAGACCCAAGTCACCAGGAGCCACGGGCCTATTACGTCCCTCGCCTCATCACACTTGAAGGGTTTCAATTACCAAAATTTTGGTGGCAGATTGTACCAAAATTTGACATATTTTGACTGCTAACCATGGCTTCTATATCTAGGGTAAAAATGTGGTAATATTCTTCATTCAATATGAAAAACACCAACAATATTTCATTATAACAGGAACAAAACAATTCTAGGATTATAGAGATGTTTTTTCTGCATCATCCACAAGTCTGTTTTGCTGATAACATCATATTAGAAGCACACGGGTGTCAGTTGATTGATTTGCTTGTACGGCTCCATTAGAACCAGTCAGTGAGCGTCTGTCACCTCCAGGTTTGGGGAGCGACAGACGGAGGCTTTTACTTAAATTTCCCAGTTGGCCTCTCAAAGAGCCCCGGCTCAAGATGTTCGGTTCTTTACGCATTGGTCTTTCAATTGCAGCAGCTTGTTTATTAATTTGATTTGCTATCAAAATATGTTGCACTATAGAAACATATACAAGTTGTTTCGTTTAATATTTGTTATCATGTTTTTCTCTGTTTTATGATTTCAAATTTGAGAAAACGTTTGCTGAATCATCTTCTATCATGAGATGAACCATGAAGCAGAGACAGCATGTGTCAGTAATTAGGTCAATTAAAAAATCTGGAATAAAATAATTGTATGATTATAAAAACGATTAGAATTTCTTTGGATCTAAAGAAAATCTAAGATTTAAAAAATGAATACATTAACTGTTATATTAGGTTTTAAGTTATTGGTATGTTAGTGTGAATACAAAATAAGATGCTGCTAGACCTTCTCCTGACCTTGGTTAAATTGGTGACGTATTTATTTGTGTATATAATTGCATGGTGTCAATCAATCCTCAGAAATGTGCAGCACATGTATTCCTATGAAAGCTAATTAATTCCTCCCCCATGATTAGGATATTAACTTTGGAAACGTCGACCCTCTGATGCAATGCATATTGTTGTCTATAATAAAAAAAAACATGTAGTTATATGCAATCTTTCTGATGCTTGTTGTTTTCCTATACCAGTAATATCTTATGAAATCCGCCAGGCATGCAGCACGGTGCTTTACAGTGATTACAGCAGAGTGGCGGTGTTGGGTCCCACACGCAGCTTGGACCAGCCCCCTGCAGACGGGTGCACCAATCGCCTCCATGTGACGGGGATTAAGTGTGACACGGAGCTGCTCCCTCACACTCCGGACCACATCATAACTTTAGAGAGGTGGGAAAGCGACTCTGACTCCTCCGACGTTCACCAGCAGCTCAGGCGACACGGACGCGCACCGAAGGGGCCCAAATGGAGAAGTCCAAAAACTTTCGCATCGACGCGCTCTTAGCAGTCGATACACCCCGGGTGCAGACCTCCCCGCTGGCGCTGGTCACTTCCCTGTCCTCCTCCTCCATCCCGTCGTCCGGGAGCGTGGCGTCCCAGGAGCTCACCAGCAGCATCGAGTCCCTGCGCAACGAGACGCCGTCCCCGCCGAGGATGTCCTCCTGCGGGCTGATCCCCAAACCGGGCTTCCTCAACAGCCCGCACAGCATGCTTGGATTACATCCGCAGAGCACCGCAGGCATCCCCGCACAGGCTCTCTACGGCCATCCCATGTACACCTACTCCGCTGCTGCGCTCGGGGGCCAACACCCTGCCCTGTCCTACTCCTATCCACACGGCTCTCATCACCACCACGCCAGTGATCCCATCAAACTGACAGCCAGCACCTTCCAGTTGGACCACTGGCTCCGGGTCTCCACAGCCGGGATGATGCTGCCCAAAATGTCTGACTTCAATGGTGAGTAGCTGTCTCTCTACTGAGTGTTATGACAATTTACCTGCAGCTCGAAAAAAAACCATAAACAGACCCAAGATTATCAAAAGCAAAACGATATGGTCCATGTGGTAATTTATCTGATAAATATGAATGAGAAATAACCCTGAAATAACGCAGGCCATGGTAATGCTGCTCGAACAAAGCGTGTGATCCTGTGCTAATACAGATTGTCGTGCATTCTCCTTATATTTCGATATAAAGTGGTTTTTGGTGCACTCTCTCCCTCAGATATGAAGATGTCTGAATGAACACGCTGTCACAGTGTAATGGGTTTTCAGAGAGGAACTAAAATTGTCAGATAATGGACAGTGGGAAAGTGGCGGAGGGGTGTGAATCCCACAGTCCACATGCTGTTTGCTCACCAGATACTGCCTTCTTGTTTCCGCTCGTTTTAACAGATTTGTTCAAAACGTGATGGCAAATAGCTTCTCTATGGACATATTCATAAGTGGACGACCTTGCTGCCTGAACAGTGGGGGTTATAGGGATGTGGGAAATTGCAACATAACCACCAAGAGCTGTCAGTTTTCTTATTAGAACCGTTATTAAACCTAGATTACTGCGGGAAAACTGAATGAAAATATGACATTGATGTTGTTTTCCCTCCTGCAGCTCAAGCGCAGTCCAACTTGCTCGGGAAGTGCAGAAGACCCAGAACTGCCTTCACAAGTCAGCAGCTGCTGGAGCTGGAGCATCAGTTCAAACTGAACAAGTATCTGTCCAGACCGAAGCGGTTTGAGGTGGCCACGTCCCTCATGCTGACAGAAACACAGGTAAACCACGTCTGAGCACAGAGCGTTTATATTAAGATGACCTTTCTTGTATTAACACATTTTTCATGGCCTCCAAAAAATAGCCAGCAAGTTTCTTATGGGTTTTAATATAAAAACAATACATGAAAAATTCATTCATGCAAAATATAATTGAGAAATGTAAGTAAAAATGTATTTTTAGTGTCTTATTTATGAAAAATCCCAGTTCCATATCTCCACTTGTATCTAAATTACAATGGAAAATGTCAGTTCAGCCATTGCATCTATTTCATATTTTACGTGATACAAATTATTTGTAAAAAAAATAATGATTTCAAGATTTAATAACCTTTAAGTCCTGTTTTCGATGTAAGATAATTGTAACACCCTAGAGTTCAATGTCAGGTGGAATGGTGACCTTTACGCAAACTTTATGCATAATTACGCACAGATATATTTTCTTCTTTATGTGTTATTTCTGATGTTTTTTAAGGACATATTTACGTCCTGATCTGGAAGTGCACTATAGAGAGCTAACGGGTATAGGAATTAGAAAGGAGGATAAAATAATGTGCAATAAAGTTGAGGGGAAGCCTCTGTCACAGTGGCCACCAGCCGGCCTCTCTTCTTCTACAATGCGTTTATGTCTAAATCAAATGAACTCAAATTGTTTCTCCTCATTCTTCAGGTCAAAATCTGGTTCCAGAACAGAAGAATGAAATGGAAAAGAAGCAAGAAGGCCAAAGAGCAGGCCGCGCAGGAGGCCGAGAAGCAAAAGGGCAGCAAGAGCGGCCAGGAGAAATCTGACGGACTCGAAAAGTCGGATTATCGCAGCAAGACAGACTCAAAAAACGGCAGAATAAAAGACTTCCGGGACAGTGACGACGACGAGGGCGAGAGCTTCATGTACAACTCGTCCGACTGCTCATCGGACGACGAGAGGAATCGCGCCAGTGACATAAGCCCCCAGCCCTGAAGCTGGAGAAAAAAGAATAAGGGATGAAGATCTCCATTTATAAAGACTGTGGGGGGGTTCCCGCTTTAAAATGCAGTTGCATGTTATCCAATCTCTAATCACCTTCATGGAAGAAATTAGCATTTTGTCAAAAAAGAAAGAAAAAAAGAATAGAAATTAGGTCAAATATAAATGCCCATAATGTCATAATAAACAAGCAATAAAAAGTGGATATTTAGATTTTATAATGCACACACATCACTCAGCATATAGACAAACTGGGACATATACAAAACGCTGTAAACTGGATCCGGACTTTGCGACCTGTACTTGTTGTGATTAGTTCAATAAGCCACACAGCCCACATTCTGCTGCCATTCCTTTTGTTTTTGCCTTATGTTGTTCTATGTGGTGTTATACGTCCGAGTAGTGTGTCGTGTCACGCTAAAAAAAGTGTTATGTTTATTTTTCTATACTGTATTTATAAAATGGTCATACCAGTGCATGCTAAATTATTTTTAGTTTAGCGTCTCTCTCGGTGGAAACTGTGAAATAAAAAATGCTTTTTATATAAAACTCACGCAGTTGGTATTTGGACGCAAGTCTTTTTTTTCTTCATTTGATTTATGACGCACAGTTTGCGGAGTTTCGGGCCCTGGTGCGCACAGAGACTCGTCTTCCTGCTCTGACAGGTGGGGTCATGGGAATTACTGTTAATAGCGCTGTCGGATCCGTGCAAACGGGCAGTGAGAGCAAACAGCGAGCAGCCCGGCAGACGGAGGAAACATTTCACACCACACTAGCAATGGGGCTCGTTTTATTAAAGCCTTTTAAACGGCACGTTAAGCGGCATCTTGGCTGCTCAGGCACTATGTTCAGGAGTGAAATCATCGCGAAATGATTCACAACTCCACAAATAGTTTAAATGTTAACATCTACTTATCAAGAGTGATTCAAATGTCACTATACAATAACATTGTGGTATTTTGTATTCCATTTATTTATTATTCATTCATTTTGAAGGGTCTATACTGGAAATAATAGGTATGATTGGATTCGAGATGACCTGAGATGACGTCCCTTTAATTATTTTCTAAAAGTAGAATTATGACATATAGCATAAGCATTTAGAAATGGGACATAATAAAATAAAAACAATATTCCTGCAAATGCACAGTTAGCATCACTTCCATTCTACACAAACATTTATGTAATTAAGGTGCGTTATCACCTGCTATCCTTAATCCAACATGATCTTTAAATATTCTTTTTATTATGACATTTAGAAATGTCTCCCACTGTCACTGGGCTATTTTGACTATTTAACACCTTAACTCTTTGTGTGCTTAATATGCAACAGATATTTTCTAGGAAAACCTGTTCTCTGTGCACAAAATGGTCTCGCTTGTTATCTTTGTTCCCGCTGTCATCAGTGTGAAACTATAGCAGAGGTTGACTGATTATCTGCCATTTGTAACAGGATTACTGTGGGATCTGCTGGTTATCTGCAGCTGTTTGCTTTAGCTTCGGCAGACTAAATCAAAGTTCAGCCGAGGGTCAAGCCAAAGCAAGAGTTCACCAGGTAGAGCTGGTGGCAGCTCTCGGGCTCACGGCAGCAGACAATGGCCAGTGTATGGACGGCACAGTGAGACCATTGATCCCACTATCTCCACTTTTTACTGGGGAGTTTTCCTCACAAGTACCTTCCATTTCTCACCGAGAACCCCGTCAGTCCACATGGGCCTTTTTTTGTGGATGCAGGGATGCTCTTCATCAAGAAACTGGGTCATACCTGTGTTTAAAACCTCTTTTTACTTCCCATGACATGAGCTTACCAGAGGACATTTCCTCTGATTGACCTTGGTGGCCCATTCCTGACCTCAGACCGCGCTCTGATGCCGGCCGCACCAATGGAGCTAATTAATAGGAGCAAGTATCAAATGTAACAGAGCGACTCTGCTATGCTAACCACGCGGGCAGATACTGGTGTCAGCGAGCAAACAGAAAAGACTAGACTCATTCGCCCGGGGTTATTTCATCAGGGCGTGAAAACACTGAATGAACAACGCCGCCGTCCCTCTGTTCTGACGGCTCTTGTTGATGTCGCAGTGGCCAAGTGGAAATATCAACATAAATTGATAAAAAAGATAGAAATTTTCACTACTAATTGTGTTCAAGGCTGAAAAAGACTATTATAATGCATTTTATTTTGTGTAAGAGTGTAAATAGACCCAGTGAAGCTCAGTAGAATGACTCCAGGTGTCTGAACCTTGTGATATTAACTCTTGCTGTACACTGCCTCCATGAGGACAGAATCAGAAAAGAACATTAAAGAAAACCAACATGAACGATGTATCCGGGAGTTGAAATTTAAAAAATATCCAATGCTATTAGATAATGGAACATATGCTAAATCTGTCATATTCTAATCCACAATTCAAATATGAACTAATTTATGCTAAAAAAGCATATTTGTGATCAACCATACTTAAACCCTTCATGGAAAAAAAACGTCAAGAACGTTGATTTAATATCAAAATCATATTTTTTTCTTGTTTAAAATAAACTGTAGGATCCTGGTCTGTGAATTAAGATGCACCTCAGTGCAACAAGCCGTCTTTGTGTTGCACAGTTCTGGTTAGAACGTAAGTCTGTTGTGTGTTTTACAGTTTGAGCTTGGCCTCTTTAGCCTCCATGGCCTTGGTGGCGACCTGAGCATGCTCCGACAGCAGCGCTGCTTGCTCAGCTGGTTCCTGTGACTGGGCATTCTTCAGCAAGAAGTGGCTGATGAAAAGCTTCAAGCCCTCCCGCAGCATTCCGAGCTTGGGAATTCCTGAGATCCTGGCAGATGGAAAACAATGAGGGACATTGATTTTCAGACATTCACATAGTCCCAAGCAGCAAAGAGGAGACGTTTTACTAGATGTGGGTTAATAGAGGTTAACAATGGTCAAAAGTTTAAATGGACTTTTAACCATGTTAGCACAGTGCCTCTGTGGCAGTTTTGGCTCTACCTCCACCAAGGAGTGCTTGTTAGCAGGATTAGAGAAAAAGTACCGAACTGAATTCCATAAAACTTGGTGGGAGGATAAGACATGTCTCAAGAAAGAACCCATACAATTTTGGGCATGCTTTGGAATAATTCAACATGGCGAGATAAGGAATATTTCACAAAATTCCAAGGTATTACTTCATGGTTGTTGATCGGTCTATCTATTGGTCTTACCTTGTATTAGTTTACAGGTTTGAACTTCTAAGAGTTAACTGAAAGCACAATGAATCTCACCTTCCAAATATGATGGCTAGATCCTCCGGCTCACATTCTTTTAGTAGTTTGGTCAGAACCTGACGTAAGAATCGCACTGTGGGTTTGTCCAGCTCCCCAAACTCGATTACCTACACAGAAAAGCACAGAGGTGAGTGATTAATATAATTAAAATTCACTCTACATCATCAAACATATCAAAGTAATTAAGCTCCAGGCTGGACGTCTCTTACTTTAAGTATGGAGAGCGAGAGGCACTTTCTCTGGAGAAAGAGGAAGACCAGTTGGACCAGATTGTTTAAGGTTTTGGAGGGAAGGTTGGACATCTCCCTGAACTTGTCCCATAGGCTGAACTGGAAAGTCATCTAGGGGAATACAGGACATCAATCTGAGTGATAGTATAACAGCATTCAAGGACACCCAGCATAGTGATACATCTATTCTAACCATCAAGGTAAGGAGCACAGGTAATCATCTCCTCCCGATCCAGTTTACATGAGAAAAGCAAACATTCCCAGCAGCCCGGGTACGAGCTCTTTGATGAGGACAATGGTCATCAGTTTCTGATGCAGACACCGGGGGACGACATGCAGCAAAGTAGGAAGTGTGGTCTTGCCCCCCATTGTTTGTCGTCACAGTTTGGGTCAAATAATGTAAGAGGTGAGAGAGGTGTGAGACTCCCACACTGCAGAGGTGAACTGCAGTCCACAGGCAGGTCACACACAGATTTAAGATACTGGGTGGTCGCACACACACACAAACACAAACCAAACACACACACACACACACACACACCACACACACACACACAGACACACACACACTATGGGTGATTCAACCTATTCAGTTTCTCATGATACAATCTACCTTAACTTATCTAACATTAAAACACAAATTCACAACTTGTGTACAGTGACGTTGACACCCAACCCCATCATGGTCTGCATTATAATACAGATAATACATTCACAGAGAGCAGATCCTATTTTCATCATTTCTTACATATATGTAAATGATGATTCTGAGAATTACAGAAAAACACAGAACCTTTCATTATAAGTATCTGTAATATAACCGGGATTGAAATGTTTTTTAAAGAATTAAAATGTTACATATGTAATATTATGCACATATCTTAATCTTAACAATTCAATGTCTAATTAAAAAAACTGTCTTGGGAAATTGTTTATTCCATATCCCAATCTGTTTGTGTTGGTAGTTCATTAAGCTTTTGTGGACCTGAGGGACAAGTGTATTTAATAATGTTAAGTGCAGGAGAATTGCATTAGCTTCTGTTTAGTTAAGTTTGCATGTGAATGAAGTGCGGATACTTTCATGTTGAGATTCAGCTGTGGTACCTGGAAGCGGCGGTCGTGGGAGCAGAATTTCTCTCCCAGTACAGCGTAGAAGGCGTTGAAGGTTTTCTCCTGCAGGCAGCAGTCCATCAGAACATGAACGATCTCTCTCTCCTGCTTGTCCTTCAGTCCCATCCTGCAACACACAACAGAGAAAAGCAACTGAAACACACATCTTCTAGCTGGGCCACGTAGACATAAAAACCAACAGTGACAAACCTGAGCAATTTCTCGAATGCATCCAGGTAATCTTCGCTGGTCATGATAACACAAAAGATGTTTCTTCTGACTTCAGTGTTCATCCGCTGTTTCCTGGCCAGTTCTAAGACTTTGGCACTAAACTGAGACAAATAAAACAGAAACAACAGTTAAGTGACAGATGTTGCTGAGGCCAAACACACATTTCAATAATATGCAAGTTTTTTTTTGCTGTTTTTTAAACTGTTACCTGTCCTTCAGCAGTATTCTGTTTTGTGCCTGTGTTGCCTGGGTCGCTGATCATGGGCGCTCCGCTCCACGAGGAGCCGACAATCCACCAGCGGCCGACTTGCTCTGCGGCCAGGAGGTTGTCCAGAGAGACCCTCAGCTTCATGTCACTGCCTGCTGCACTGCGTTGGATCTGAGTTTCACACATGCACAAGTAAATCAGTCACAGGTGCACACAGGAGGTAAAAACACCGGTTCTATAATACAAACCCATTCAATCCTGAAGTTAAGGCAAGTGATCAGGCTAAAGATACTAGCAAAAACATGGAGGTTCTCTGGTGCCATCTGCTGGTAAGGCTGGAAGTTGCTGTATAACTATCCGTCCACATTTAAAATCGAATATTTCCCCTAATGTAGGGACATAAGATTATTTTAAACCAAATATAGTCATATTGTAGAAATCACCCACCAGAGTCCTCTGCAACTTCCTCAGTTTCTCCAAAGGCTCGGGATCGTAGCCCGGGATCTTCCGCATATCGTTGTTCTTCAGAGCCATCATGGTCTCCAACATGAAGCGCACCTGAGGACAGGTTTACAAATCATTTAATGCAAGATAAGCTTCCAAAACAGACACATAGCTGAGAAATCAATACACAGTAAAGTCATCAAGGATTGATTTGACATGTTTAAGAATATCTGCTTAATGACAGGAAAGCAAGGAATTCCCTACCCTGGTTTGATCCTGAAACTTCGACCCCAGATCGCTGGCCTTGCGTTGGGCATCGGTGATGAGCTCCTTCAAAGCCAGGGCGTCGTCCTTCCTCAGGGCGAAGCCGACGTTTCTCAGCACGAACAGAACTAGTTCAATGTCTTTCTCTGTAAACGCTCCCACCAGAAGTTTGAGGATGTCGAAGATGAGGACGGAATGCACCACCTGGAAGTTGTAGAGGTGAGCCACGATGGCCACCAGGTTGTCACACTCTTTGCCTTCACTGGGGTTCTTGTACATCTCGTCGAACTTCCGCACAACTGTCTCGAGAAATTGGGCCCCCACCTGGAAAATGATGAAATGTGAACAATTCAGATTTTTGTGCAGCAGGGGTGAATATTAGTTTAAGATGAGGAAGTGAAATGAGAGTCTACTAAAGGGAAATCTCTCCAGAAACTCTGAATGTGTATAAACCCCAAATTAAGGGATATCCTTACCTCTATACCGACGGCGTTATGGAGGACGCTGACCAGCATGACGTGCTCCATCAGCAGCCTGTCGGGCATCAGGGCCGGGGTGACGCAGGCTGCTAGTAGCACCTCAGTCAGGGTGTCATTCATGTCCTTCCTGCTGCTGTTCATGTAGATCTCCTCTAGCTGACCACAGATAGACGCCATGTTGGCCTCGCTCAGTCTGAAAGAGTCAGTGAATTAATACTTTTAAATCAACTTCTAATTTATAGAGAAACACATCAAATGGTTAAATAATCATATTTTACAGGGTGGAAACTTTAGATATGTCAAAAATATCTGTGTTTGTAAAAGTCGAGGATGAGGATCTTAATTTAATTTGGCATCTAATAGAGGATTTAGTTTGTGGGAAATGGTTTAAATGTAGTTCTGTGTTTAGACGTACCTGTTGAGCAGACCTTTCACATTCCTCTTGAGCTTTACGAGCTCAGCTTTGCGTTTGTCATCTCCAATGTCGCGTAAGTGAGGCGGCACGTACTTTCCAGTTGTAGAAGAAGTCTGGAGAACAGAGGATGTAAAAAATAGGATCAGATCTGTTATATAGTATTTAAAGTATCAGTGGGTAAGAAACATATATTCAAGGTTTGTGAACTCACATTTTCTGGGACGGACTCTGATGGCTCAGTGTCAGGTGCTACTGCTTCTTCCTCTGCGTCTCCTTCATTTTCATCACTCTCATCCATCTCTTCTTCGTCCTCCTCCATTTCTTCATCCTCCTCCTCCTCTGCTACCTCCTCCTCCTCCTCATCCTCTGCTTCCTCCTCAATATCCTCATCCTTCTCATCATCTAGGGAGGACATGTCTTCATCGCTGCCTTCACTTGCCATCGCATCTCCAGGTTCCCCATCCTCATCCGACGAAGCAGAGTCACTCTCCTCCAGCTTTTCAAATTTCGCTTTGGCCATGTCAACATCCTCCTCATCATCGTACACCCCCATAGCCGAAGAGCTGGAGTCAAGCACACCAAGGATGTAATCAAGTCCATCGGTGACAAAGGACTGAGGGAGAGTTTTTTTGTTCTTCCTCTTGTTCATTCCCAGTTGTTTCTCCAGCTTCTTAATCTCTCTGTCCTCTTGCTCATTTGCTTCCATGAGCGCCATCTTTCTGGATTCTTGGAGCTTATTCACTTTCTTGCCTTTCTTGGAAGACGCTGGCTTGTCAGACTTCCCTGATTTCTCCTTCTCAGCTCCAGCAGGTCGACTTGCATTGGTTTTCGTCATCTCTTTACTCGCTTTCTCTGTTTTCTTCTCCTTCTCCTGCACAGGAGGCTGTTTCTCCCCCGAGGTGTCCTCATCACCTGCGGGCAAAACGAGCGTCTTGTTCCCCTCGTAGTGACTTTTCATTTTGGCCTTTTTCATCTTCCTCTTCTCCTTGCGCAGCTCCTTCCTGCTTTTCCTCTTCACGGATCTCAACTCGGGCTCGGGCTCGGCCTCGGGATCAGGCTCGGTTTCTTCCGTGCCAGTCTTGCTCTGAACAAACTCATCCACCGCAAGCATGTACCTGTGCAACACTATATTCCCCTTCTTCTTCTTCACTGTCGCTTTGTTGCTCTTGCTTCTCGGCTTCCATTTCCCCTTCATCTCTGCAAAGCCAACCGGGGAGACACTCGCTATCTAAAGTCACCTCAAACCGGGCTACCTGCGTTTAAAAACACACGTCTAAGCTAACTTCAGCGTTTGGAAGAAGGAAACATTCAAATACCGGCACATGTGTCTCCATGAGGACAATGTTGTTGCTGTGACCCGCAGACACGTGACAGTTTACTTCCGGGTCACGTTGCCGCGCTGACGCAGGATAATGACGTTTTTTATTTTGGGGCGTCGTTTTCCTTTTTTTTTCTGTCAGGACGGAGCGGTGCTCGCTCTCGGATGTAAACCGTCTCTGGGCTGAAGGGTCCAGCGGGAGGAGACGCCGGAGTTGTCGCTGTCCTCGGTGCCGCAGGTGCCGGTTAGCATGTAGCTAGGAGTCTGTAGCCGCCTTTTCGTATTTTGCAATATGAAGAATGGAAGAAGACGATGTTTCTATCCGAGAGCAGAATTTCCACAGCCAAGTTCGAGAGTACATCGTAAGTAGTAGCACGGAGCGGCTAGTCGAGGCTAGCAGGCAGGCTAACGACCTCCTCCTCCTCCTGCTCCTCTTCCTCCGCATCCGCCGCACGCTGACGGGCAGCTAGCGTTAGCATCGCTCGTTAGGTTCTGACCCGGCAACATTGACCCAGGGCTGAAAACATGTCGGGTGTTTTGACGTAGGTCGCGAATTCACCTGCGACACACTTCTGGTGTCAAGTGTAAAAAGCGACGAGCGAGCGTGCTCATTAAAAAGTGATCGCAACGTTAGCTACCACATGAACCAGTTGATTACACTGGTTTAACTTGGGGCTAATGGTTTGTTTCGGGACGTTTAGAAATGCACCAGGGAGATATTTGACAGGGGCGTAGATAACATGGCGTAGTTATCAGCACTACACTGAGTAGACTTTTATTTTGTATTTGTATATAGTATAATAACAACCTGCATAGATAACATGTCACAATCATCAGTAATACAAGTGTACTACACTGAGGATACCCTTATTTCGTATGTGTATAACATAGTTTTCAGTGATGCACGTGTACTAGAGAGAAGACCTTTCTCTTTTATGTATATGTAGTATTACAATAACATGTCGTATTATTCAGTATTGCACGTGTACTAGACAGAAGATCTTTCTCTTTTATGTAAATTTAGTATTATTATATCATGCATGGAAAACATGCCCGATAATCAGTATTACAAGTGTACTGGAGAGGAGACCTTTATATATTCAGTGACAAGAGAGATAACCTTTTATTTTGCATGTCCCAATCATCAGTAATACAGGTATACTAGAGAGGAGACCTTGGTTTTTTATGTATATATTTTATTATAAGATCATACCTTGACAACATGTCCCAATAATCAGTAATACAAGTGTATGAGAGAGAGAGGAGACTTTTATCTGGAAGGGATTTATATCATCTTAGTCCTCCCCGCAAATTGTTTTATATTTGTACATTGTCATTTTCTCTTGAAGCCTGGTTAAGATCTAATGTAAGAACACATTAACTGGTGAAGTGTAACCTAACTTTGAAGCCTTATGTGAAGCAGAACATTTATATTTTGAAGTCAAAGGTCTGTTTGTGCTCATTTCTACCACTAACATAAAAACATGAAGAGGTTGGTTTCCAATGGGAGTTTGGGGAGTTTGAAGTCAATTTCATGTTGGTTTTCATAGTTTATAATAGATTTAATGGTTCAAGTCTTTGGAATGATATTGATAATATCAGGATACAAATATTTCTTTGTTGTTTGATACTAAATATAACAAGTTGTCTTCTTGTCAGACAAGTTGTTATCCCTTGCAGATATACTTCTGGTGTCAGACACAGCAGGTCCTTGTTGGCTGCCCACTTGACACCGTGATAAAGTAAACAACTTAACAAACCCTAACCAACGACAGCCCTGAATATTGCCATTGATCTCCCTTTGCCACAAACAATAATATTTTCAGCGTCTTGGTTTGTATTTCCAATTTCAGAAACAAATCAACTAGAAAGAGGGGGGCGTTTTGTCTGGAGTTGGTCTTGTTGATTATTCCCGGCACACACTTTTGAAATATAGAAACTATCGAATGTCTGACAAGTAGGCAAGTTCCACATCTCAGCTTGAGCTTGCACATCTTGTCCTCCGCGTCTCTCTTCATCTGCCTCCCAGTATCACATATCAGCAGGCTTCAGCCTTGCATAATGTTCTGATGTCTCTGTGTCATTTAAACTTAATGTGTACAATGAGGCTTATGGATTGATTTCCACTGGCACTGGCGGATTCATATTTGTTGTTGTGTTTACTTTTTGCAGTCAATGTTATTCTGGGCTAAATTTAAAGTGAGTAAACATGACTCGGTGGGAAGACACTTTTAACATACCTTTTAAACGTGGCAGAGTGTCTCTTCCACAGTGGGCCACACTGTGAAAAATTATTAAAGAATCCCATGCCTGCGATTTCACAGAACACAGAAAACCGTGTTATGTGAGTAACCAGGTTAACGCAACGTAAAAACATGTGGTACTTTCAGTAATAACATTGACCAATGCCATCTCCAAACAGCCTCTAATACGCTTATCAGCCTTACACACGTTGTGCGGAATAAATTGTAAAGTGTTATGTTGCAGCCTGGGCAGCCACCCTGTGCTGTTGAAATGATTATAATTTTCAGACGGTGATATGGTTTTCTAAACTAAACTACAAACTTTCCAAACAACAATGTATTGGTTCTATCCATCTTTTCCATGAACTTAAGCCGAGCTATATTTGAATGATCAAGCAGGATTCTTTAAAATTCAATGACTGCTAAAAGTGACTTATCAGTGAAACACACTGGTCAGCACATGCTTGAAAAAATATTCAAGTCATTAGTGCTGACTGGACCTCACTTAGAAACCAGTGTTATTATCTGACCTCACCTCCAGCTTGAGTTCATATGTCACAAAGGTGTGAATTGCTTAGTTGGTTGAAGCCGCTTACTGGTCTGCTTGAAACTTGCTGTTATCTTCCCTCAGAGTGTTGTGTCTATGTGTCTTTGCCAGTTTATCAGCCTTGTGCACCTGACTTGCGTGTTATTCTGGGTTTGTCCCTTTGTGGGCACACATGTTTAACTTGAGCCAATGTGAAAACAGAGCTTGTACCTTGAATGAATTTCACTTCAAATGGAACTGCAAGTGATAGGGAGCACGGTTTATTATTATTTTTTAATAATATTGTGTCTCTGGCTGCAATGTGTTGGCTGTCTGGTGTCTGGCTGAGTCATTTTCATGATCCGACCTTGGCCATGATGAGTCTTGCCGTGTTGACAGGGTGTAAAGTGCTGAAGTGCAAGGTTCTAACATTAGTTGCATCCAAGTCGCCGTCATAGTAGAAGCAGAGAATGTGGAACGGGATTCTTTCTGTAAGACCATCCAGCTTGTTTGGAGCCAGTTGTTACTTAACAAACTGCATCAGTGACATTGGTACCACTTTGCTTGTAGCTTTGGTTGGATGGACATAGACAGTTTAATCAAACAATGACACATTGCAATGTTTTGCTCTTAATAGTTAACTGTATCGTTGATTCGATAAGTGCTCCAGCAAGAGGAAATGTTTCTACTTTCCACAGCTGTCTATGCTGTAGAAAATGCATTATAGACACTACTTTTCCACTCAAGTGCCATTGAATCTACCTGATCGCTGTAAGTCATGGGAAAGTACTGAGGCATCAATGTGCTCACATGATGCAGAACCTCAATTTTAGTTCTTATTTAGTATAAATTGGTTATCGATTGTGGGCTAAACCAAATTCTTTCAGATACGTAATCTGACAGTGCTTCACATATGTACATATAATAAACAACATGAAACAAACAAACATACATTTTAAATGTTGGTATCTGTTTGCTGATTTATGATTTATCATCAGTCATAATAAACCCGTACTAAGATTCTTATTATGTTGTCGTTTCAGATTTGTTTCCTCCTGTTTGCAGTCCTTTACATCGTGTCCTACTGCATCATAACCAGATACAAGAGGAAGACTGGTAAGTGCACTTGCAGAATACGATCTCCTGCTCTGTGGGAACAGTTATTTCTCAAGTGTCTCGGTCGTGAGACGGTCACACGTCTTATAGCATCGGTTTAATGCAGCGTGTCTGTGGTGGAACTATTTTCACAGTTAACATTGTAGAAGTCTGGTTATCTGTGTTACTGCTTGTTTGTGCAGAGACAGAGCCCTTCATTGTACGTCTTCTGAAAGAGAGTCAATACCAAGAATGCATTAGGTGTTTGTAGGAGAGACCTCACCCACAAGTCACCTCTGTAAAAGAGTAAACTGTAAACGCCCAAAACTGCTTTTAGGGCTGTGGCCGCATTGACACAATGGGCTACATTCTGACGGATAGTGATATAACCTGTCCTGTGTTTTGAAAATCACTAATGCTAGACTCAAGGGAAGTGAGACACCGGGTGAGATCTTATTTTCTATTCTTCTGGAATGTCTTTCACGCAGGTTTTGATCTTTTGAACCAAGATATGAAGCAGGCTTTATGAACTGTATCCTATTTCCTCAGGACAAATATAGTATGTGGAGGTCACCTGTTCTTCCCTCGTCTCATTTTGAAAGTAGAACACTTTGTACCACAAATTCCTTCTGGAGTTTTGTCCAGCAGGAATCTAGGCTGCTCTTGTTTTTACACCTACTGTTTGTTGTAGGTTTTGTTTTTTAATGAAAGGGTCAATATAACTGTCGAATTAGCAATAGATTGTTTTCAAAACACTTGATGACTTGATCATTATTTCAATAATATATAGTATGTGTGGGAAAATATCAGATACCTGTATTGTGCAGAGACATCAGTATGTCCATAATAATTACCAAAAAACTAAAATGTTGTGCTCTACTATCTTAAATATGATGCAATGTATAAAAACGCAGACCGTACACAGCTTATCAGCCTTGTTAGTGTCGTACTATGTGACTAAAGCTGTTTGGTTTCCTTCACAGATGACCACGAGGATGAAGATGCTGTGGTCAACAGAATCTCGTGAGTTAACATTCTTTTTTCAAGTGATTTTGAAAATTTGGTAACTTTACAGATGAACTAGCATATTTATGTTTTATACATAGAGACAAGTAATTTAAGTTTGTTTAAATAAAGGGAATATATTTAAGAAAATGTAAGCCAGGAAAGTTAGTGAGCTGATTGAAGAAGGAAAATTGAAGTATAGTAATTATATTAGATAATAGAGTAATCCTTTAAGTCATGTTCGACAAAAAAAAAGGACAAATGATTGACAAATATAGTGGGGTTCCAGTTGATCAATTGTGATAATTTGTTGGACCAAAATGTTCCTACATTCTACTACACTCACTAACTCACTGTCTAACCCACTAATTCCCTAACTGTGTTACTGACACCAGACCAGTGGTGGCAAGTATCAGCGATCTCAGTGTAGAATTACAAATCACTCTCAGTGATGCTTGTTATAGCCAAACACATCCTGCAGAGGAAAGTGAGAACTCTAGGTGCATCAAAATAATGGAAAGCATTTCAGAAAACTTAGTTCCTTTGGTGAAATGGTGACTTTGTGGCATCCCACTGAGCAGATGGTCACTCCCTTGGGCCCAATGTAGAAACCTAGAGCCCACGAATCACCAACTGCAGAACCAGTCCTTTGTTTCAGGACCAGAGCAGGGGCGTGTAAAGTCTAGAGCAGAAGGGTGATTGAAGGAACAGATTGACAATGAGCCTGCTGCCTGTTAAATCCAGTGCAATTATATTGCTCAACAAATAAGTTAAATCTGCACTTTTCTTCTGCTTATTAATTTCTATCACACTGTAAATCAAGTGACTCTTGTTTAATATAACACATAATCCAAAAGTAATCCCTCAGTAACCAAGTAACCAAGCTGGTAACATATAATCGGATTTTAAAAAGAAAAAAACCTTTTTACCTTTTTGTTTTTCTGAATGTGTTCGGTTTTATCCCGACTGGACCTAATATTGTGTGTTTTTGTCTGATTATGTGTGTGTTTGATTCTATTTGCAGATTGTACTTGTGCACCTTCACCCTGGCAGTGTCGGGTGGTGCTGTCTTCCTCCTGCCTTTCTCAATCATTAGTAGCGAGATCCTCCTCTCCTTCCCCAAAAACTATTACATTGAGTGGCTCAATGGCTCCCTCATCCATGGTCAGTGGATCACTCAGTTCAAGTGTCTTTCGGGTTTCATTAACTCATCTTCTCTCACTTTACTGTCACGCATGATGTATTTGTTTGCAAATTAAGCAAATATCTTGTAACGTAGTTGCATTAACATTCATTATAATCATAATTAACCTAATACACTTTTACCAAAATCAGTAGATGTTGCGATTAACATGTCCAAATTGTTTTAAATTTGTCTGTTTTGCTGTTGAATTTAAACATACACTAATTACATTATAACTGATTATAATATATACAACTTATAATAATAATAACGCTTAAAATGGATAAGTGCATTATTGCAGTTTAAAGCTCAAGGGTTTCTTAATAGAGTTAATATTACTAATTAATATTAATATATATATGTTAGTATTTTGGGAAATCAACTAAAAAACAGTTTAAAGATAAAATTAACGTAAATGAAGCACACAACAAATTTGACTTTGTTTGCTGGGAGAAGGACATAGATTGACAGTATCACCACTGGTGTAATTTAGGCTGTTGGGTGTTCAAATTGCCACCAGAGGGCATCAGAGACCTATGCATTGACAAAGAGACACTTGCCAGACCCATTTCACACCCATTTCACAACCGCTGTATAATAATATTCAAGGGAAAACCATTAAAAAGAAACACTTAAAAATAAAACTTAATATTGATTTTTGATGTATGATTTATGACTGTATGCATACACACTTTGGTTTACGCAGGGCTGTGGAATCTGGTGTCACTGTTCTCCAACCTCTGCCTCTTCGTCCTGATGCCCTTCGCTTATTTCTTCCTGGAGTCTGAGGGATTTGCAGGATCGAAAAAGGTAAATTGGCTTATTTGTAATTTTTATAATATCTATCATTCCTAGATTTGTTTATCCCTTTTCTGTGATGCACGGTTACCAACTACCAGAAATTGTGAGAGACTGCAAAATGTATGAAAAATGTAAGGTTACGAAAAATTTATATTAGTTTATCTCCTTATGTATTCGAATACTTTTCTATTCAAGCAAGCGTTTCCCTGTCAGCAGCAGCAGGTGCCTAGGCCTTGCCCTCTGCCTGACTCATGCCACTGACCGTAACTGCCACCGCAGAAACCTCATTAACCATGAAAGTCTGAATCTGGTCTTCGCCCAGCGCCACATCCTGACAAACCCTTCCAATAAGGCCATAGACTGCTTCAACACTGCTGCATCGGCCCCACTGATTTAAAGGCTGATTCCTTGTCACCCCCTCCCCAGCCCCCTAAAATAAAACTTCAAAAGGACAGGCTAATAATCGAGTTGTAAGGCTCAGCGAACTTCCTCGTTTAATTGATTACAAAAAAAAGAGGCTGGGGGCTCGTGTTCGAAAAGTCTATAAAGTCGCAGTAACATGACAGCACAATAGAGCCTCGCAAAATGGAGGGGGAAAGATTTACTTTTAATACACCTCTATCCTGTGTCACAGTTTGAAACCTCTCTGGTTTATGTCCCTCCAGCCCAAAGCACATACAAATTAGTCTGTACTGTAGTGTATAGGTAGCTCTTTTCTTCCCCAGCTCCACTAATTTGTTTCGGTTGGATTTCTTCAGCAAAGGGCAGGCCCTGATGTGTAGGCACCAAGACGAGGGCCTCTTTCTTGTTCTTTTTAGTTTTTATTTTAGCGAGACTGTTTCTTGCTTCTGCTCGTCAGAGGAATCGCTGTTCAATGTTGAGCTGCACGTCCAGGTATATATTGCGTGTGTGCAGAGGAAGGGGTGGAGGTGACACCCGTGTTGCGGCAAAAAAAAAGAAAGCCTGAGCCGCCTGCAGAGTCAATCATGGGGCCAGCTGCGAGGAGAATGTAAAACACAGATTCTCGTTTTTATAATGTGGTAGTATCCCTTTCCCCAATAACAACAGCATTAGACCACAATGTCATAAGTTTTAATGTGGTATTTTAACCTCCTGGGCTAATGTAATGGCACTACGGGGTCTTTTTGACTGCGGAAATGAAGTTAATGATGAATTTCACTACTAACGTTGTAAGTCAGGCTTTTTCATGTGGCTGTGTTTATGTTTGACGATGTACTAAAAGACGCCACCAGAATAAAGATGGAAATGTGGATGTTTTTTTTTATGTTAACTGTTCAGCTCTTCAGAGGCTCTGTCACCTGAATGATTAATAGTTTGCCAAATTGTCCAAATTGTGGATGAATCGGAGTGACTTAGGGCTTTGATGTCAGATGTTATGATCTCGCTTTATTTGTTGCTGTAAAATGTCTCCCACTTTACGGCTGGGTTCTGAAATCTTTGCAGAAAAGCTGCATCGCTGAGGCCACTAAAGGTCCTTGTGTAGTTCAGGGTCTGAGGTTCTGATCAGGTTTAACTCTCCTCTCTGCTGTGGAGTATTTCAGCTTTTTAAATCTTGCACATTAGCAGCATTCTTCATGCAGTACCCCTAGTTGTTGTTGGGATGTTTTGACTACATAGGGACAGACTAAAAATGTGTCCAATTGTGAGGCTTTTTATGTCCTACTATAGCATTTCTGTCACGTATCTGTTCTGGTGTCTCCGGACCACCAGTAGATGGCATTATATTGATGAGCCATCTGTGTTATTGAGAAGATCAGCCTGTCCTGATCATGTTAATAACACATCTCTTTACAAAGACTATAACTGAATCACTGAAAATGTAAAGCAAGCCGCTTTAATGCTCATCATAATTATACACGTCTTGTTTCATATTTTGAAGCTATAATTTATTATCATTATTATTATCAACAGTGAGATCATAGTTAAAAAACAGTTCTTCTTTATTTACAATCTTCTTATCACACACATACAGACCATTCAACCTATTGTAAAGTTAGCCTGATCATGTTTTAATGTCTGTTTAGTTTTACCCCAGACGTAGATCTTTGTGTGAAGAAATGTGTGAATTACGTAAAGTATGCGTTGCAGTGAATAGTCTCTTGGTCTTACCCACAGTATTGAAATGTGTTTGATCCTGAAACGAGTTGGAACGAGTCTGACCCCCTGACTGACCCAGCAAAGGGCCAACAGGTTTCATCTGGTAGTTAAAGAAACTCCTCATCAATCTCATCCTAAGCCCTAACCCGCTGATGATGAGAAGTGTGTTTATTGTGGAGGGAGAGGAGGGGGGAGGAGAGGGGAGAGAGAGAGGGAGAGAAAACGTCTCGCCAAGCAAACCCGCGTGGTGTTACTAAGATACTCGTCTTTGTTGGAGCTCCACAATGGGGCCTGGATATTTATTTCAAATCTCCTGCACATGCAGACATTTTTCCCAGGCCTTCTTTCGGGCAGGGCCAGCCGGAGAATATAAAGTGGTGTTTACATACCTTCCTTTAAGGTCACAATGTCTCCCTAAAGCTGCCTGTTACAATGTTCGTTTCCATGGCAACATATTAGTTCGAGCTGGGAATTTAAAAAAGAACAAGCGAGTTGCTCAGGATTTCTCCCCTCCTCTCGTGACTCAGTTTTTCTAAACTAAGGAATGAGTTCTGAGGCTGGACTGATTCTGCACCAGGTTCTTAGTGGTCTTTGCTGATTTTTATGAACGTTCTCTCTGCTTGTCTTCTATCATACATGTGAAAATAACACAAGCGCTCTAAGAAGGGTAGAGGATTATGTAGATGGCCGCTAACTTTTCTGTAGTCGGAACATGTCGTCGTCATTGTAGGACGGCAAATAAAACTTAACTGAAATTACAGAGCGGCCTTTTCAAAGTTTCCCTTCATATCACAATATTACTGAAAGTTCCCCCCCCCCTCCCCTCCCCACACCCAGAGGGTTTGAACAATACGACGTGATGCCGATCATTTTCCATGCTCTCGTGCCATTGGTGCTTATTAAGTCTTATTAAGAGTCTTTAGAAGTTCATTCTGCAGCTTTACAGGGGAGTGTCCCTCTCCTCTGCTTTCTGTCTTTGACACGGTCACTGCGCGGCTGCAGCCGACCGGTTGAAGGATACACTAATAAGGTCCTGGGCATCTGGCATGTCTTTAGCAGAGCGGGCAGTCTTTTTTCTGCTGGGGAGCAAAAAAGAAAAAAGGACCCTGCCCCCCTCCCCTGCTTATTAGATCCTCTGCCCTTGTTCCACACGTCCATGACGGTGAGCAGAAGGATGGGCCGCGGGATGATCTCTGCCACCGCCTGCTGACCTGCTAAGGATTGATGGCAGCAACAAGGAAGCTCCTGCACCACCTAACTCTTCCTTTGTCTGTTTTTGTTCTATTAGTCCCCCTTCATCCAGAACAGCCTTGCCCCTTCCAAAGTATCACCCCTGACTCTGTATCACAGATTGTACTTTTGTTTTTCTGCAGCACAGGACAGGCACAAAGCTTGTGAACTGTTTCCAAGCCCTCTGTGGCTTTGTGTAATCGGGTGGATTTGCAGGTTGATGTATTTGACCGCTTGTGTGTCTAGCTTTCAATCTACGTGTGTGTGTGTGTGTGTGTGTCGGAGCAGTGTGAAGTCATGCATGTTTGTTTGTTTGCTTGTGCATATGAAGCGGTTACTTTCCTCTCTGGCCACCACATGCATTTCTTGGAAGTCTCTCCAGTCTTGTACAACATAGCTGCAGTTAACCAGGCCCTCACTCGATGTCAGTGTGAGGATCGGGGGATGCTGAATATTTCAGAGCTGCTATATTTAGAGGTAGTTACACATTTAGAATGGCAAGAATAGAAACTTTCAGCAGGCGCTCTCAATGCCAAAGCACAGGTCGTTTTTCTTTCTCCCCTCTCGTTCTTCATCAGTCGACAGTTTTAGCTTTGATCAATGGTGATGTCTTACTTGGATTTATTTTTATTTTTAAACCATCATTTTTTTTTCAAAGCTTTGTGATGAGGAACAAATGATGAAAGAATAGATGAGGATAGACAGGAATTTCAATGTGCAGTGTCATGCATGTGGATGGATCAGTGAAACCAATCGGGCCTCTCGGTGCAGTGTCCTCTTTCTCTCGTACAGTCGAATCACGTCTGACACTGTGGATTGTTCCTCCAGCAAGGCAGGAGCCAGGGATGATAGTAAGGGAGGTGACAAGCTTTGCCTTTGCCCTAAATGATCTGAATGGGTAATGATTTGAGTCTTATAAATGATTGAGAGACCTATCTAAAGGGAATACACCTACAGCATGGCATGGGCAGCCTGTTAAGGTGGACCGGTGCACATGAGCAGCGGCACGTCCTGCCTGGGACTTCTGCTCATCCTGATGCATCCTTAAGAGAGCGCGTGTGGGACGTGGCTGAAGTCCCTGAAAGCATTCCTCTCTCACCTCTCTTACCTCAGGGGAATGGGATGCGCTCAGCCGTTGACTCCTCTCCTCCATCAGTCTCTCTCTGTTGTTCTCTCCTCCTTTATTTCTCTCTCTATTGCTCTCCATCCCTCTTTTCTAATCCAGGGGTGTTGAGTGTTTTCCTCACTGCCCAGTTGAGTCGGGATGGGAGACGGGGAAAAAGAGCATGTGGCAGAGAGAAAAATTTCTCCCCTTGTACAATTTGAGGGTTTTATTTTTGGCATATTGATCCTCATTATTAATGGAATACCTACATGGTTCCATTAAGATATGTCATCACTGTGATATATCTATAATTGTTGTATTTTAAAGATGAATATTTGATGAAAGGTTCCATAGGCCTCATTTACCTGCTCTAACGTTACCTGTCGAGTCGCTGCAGTGTCCACATTGGCCACACTGGGGCACTCCAGACCCTGCCCACTTCTCTGTTGTGCTAGAAAAACTCTACCCTCACTCACTGAGGCTTTTCCAGTACATCACCAAGAGGGATGTACATGACGAATGATCGCTGACGGCGGAATGATGCTAAGGGGGATTTTCAACGCCTGTCTATAAATGTCCGAAGTACGGAGTGATTGAGACGGAGATTTCGTGTAGACATTAAATTGATCAAACATGTCTTCTACCCATGAATTTGTCGGTGAGGTGTTTGAAAGCCGCCCAACCGTGACCAAAATTGTAATACAAACAATGTGCATTTAATCTGCAGGATTAAACTCATTTCCATTCTGTTAAGTGGCGTCGTGATTAACAGGGGCAACTTTCAAACAGACCCCCCCTTCATCTACCTGTTGGCAAATACTGAACAGCAACCGCAAAAGACATTATGTTAGCTGGTAACAAATTGCTCACATGTACCTAATTTAAACCGCACTCCAGAAGCAGCGCGCCCTTGTTAGCCGTGCCTGGTTGCCAACCTGACATGTGTATGAGAACACCTATCCATCTTACTGAGCTCAACAGCTCGGCTCTCCAGCGGGGCGGGAAATGGAAACTGTGTGAACAGGTAGAGGACGGACTTTATTAACCACTCAGCAGTTTGTGACCCGGAAAACCCAAATTACCCCAAAACCCTCTTGTCTGCTCGGCCTGGGACGCGACCATGGTGCTAAAGGAGCTCCTAATCAGCCCCAGATGGGAGGCCTGCTCTTGATCGCAGACAGTAGCTGACCCAGCCAGGCTTTATGCTCCTTATAGCACCCCCTCCTCCTTTTTTTAATTTCACCTCTGCGACCACAGGCCCTATTAGACCCACTTTATAGACCTCAAAATGTGTGTATTAAAGAGCTGTTTTACAGAGAAATCCATGGATGTCATGTTTGTGTGCCGTGAATGGAAATGATGTGGTTTAGTATGAGCGATGGAATGAGGAGGGAGATGTCTTGTAAAATGAATCTTGTTTGGTGTTTTATAAACTGGATATCAAACTATATGAAACCACCTTCCATCTCAGAGCAACAGAAATGTGTGTGATTAATGTTTTTTGTATTTAATGAAACTCTGTGTGTCTGATTTCAACTTTTACTCATCCATATCTAAATATAGTTTTATTTTTCTTGTCAGGGAATCAAGGCACGTATTCTTGAGACCTTTGTGATGCTCTTCCTGCTGGCTCTACTCATCCTGGGTATAGTGTGGGTGGCATCCGCACTCATTGACAATGATGCAGCCAGTATGGAGTCACTCTATGGTATGTTTTTAATGGTCTCTCAGTCATGTGTGCCTCTAAATGTCTTTGTTGTCATTTTTTTAAGGGAACAGTTCAATTTGGATTATTTAATTAGTTGTGAAGATGTATATCCCTCTCATGACTGCCTGAAGATTGAGCCAAGCTTTCTTCACAAACATGCCAACCTCTAACAAATCTACTAATAATATCTTGCTTGTTAAATGCATTAAAAAAATCTAACAAGAATATCCCTCAGTGCTCAGAGTGAATACCACCTCCAAGGCCTAATAGTCCCCTTTAATCAATTAAAATCAAGGTCTCTGCATTATTCCTAGAGAAATAAACAAAAATGTCAAACAACGCCCTATCTCGTAATGTTGAAGAAAGTGAAAAATAATTCCCCATAACCAAGTCTGCTCCAAAAGTTAATGGCCCATAACCCACCCCTCCACCAGGTTTCAATAAAATTGGTTCAGTAGTTTTTGCATTATCCTGCTAATAGAAAAACAGACAAATAGAAATGAAAACATAACCCCCGTGGCAGGGGTGAGAAACAAGGTAAAAATGCATGCTGGAACAATTTCTCAAAATCTTGACCTGTCCTTTTCATAGTATATATTTATTAAATTAATGTATTGTTTTCTTCAGATCTTTGGGAATTCTACCTTCCATACCTCTACTCCTGCATATCTCTAATGGGAGGATTGCTTTTACTCAGTAAGTCATTTAATTTAATCACGCATGTACTGAATCAAAGAGAATATCAGAGCTGCTCTGGTGTTTATCATTGAGTTCAGTTTGTTGTGAATAAACACACTGTTTTCTGCCTGTGTCTAGTGAGCACTCCAGTAGGATTGTCCAGGATGTTCACAGTCATGGGCCAGTTACTAGTAAAACCAACAGTAAGTAATCATTCTGATGAAGTATTTAAATATAAAGTGTAAATGGTTTGCTCAACAGAAACAAAAAATGTTCATTGAATAGTTTTAAATTTTTTATGGACTATAAAATAACAGTTGAACTTGAACACATCGACTCCGACTTGAACCTCCTTTGCTCCTCCTGACGGTCATTTACACCCGCGACAGACGACTACAAATACATCACCAACTCATCCCCTCATCTGCCATCTCTCCAGTTCCACTTTGGGCCTAATTATTACCCATTTCATCTCTTCCTCCTCTGCTCCCTCCCCTTCAGATCCTGGAGGACCTGGATGAGCAGATTTACTGCATCCATTTGCAGGAGGAAGCCCTTCAGAGGAGATTAAACGGTATGTCTGTGGGAGACGTGTTGGCACATTATAGGGGAAGGGAGTGGGGGGGTTTGACTGTCCTATTGGGTGTGATGGAGCATGCCACACTGGAATCAATTAGCATTGAAAATTCAGCCAGGCATGCACTCACACACACCCACAAAATGACATTCACAAAGACCCACACACACACACACTTGACACCAGCCTGTGTCTACCACTGTTTTACTCTCATAACGTTCTGATTAAGGGCGAAGCAGCCATCATGACAGGGACCATATTTTATGTGAAGGAAGTTTTTAAGCATCCATTTAAGACATTACCGTGCTACTGTCACTGTCGGGGAAATGATTGCCTCATTTAATGTCAGGCCCAGAATGGTAGCCTGGCTAATAGAATGGAAATTAAATCTTTTACAAGAAGTTTTGGCTCAGTCCTGTGGACATTAAAGAGCAGCCACTTTTTTTTATGTTGGTGACTTTTTGAAAAGAAACCAGGAGCCTTGTGCTGTTTGTTCTCTGGACCGGGAACAAAGGGAATGTTTAAAGAGTTTAAGGATGGTGAGGATTTTATTTTCGCAGCCTGCATTTCCTCTTCATGCGCGCCCCTCCGCGTTCCCAGATGCCTTGTTTGACGTTGAATTACTGAAAAAGCAGGAAGTACTTGGGCCACGTTCCAAAACTTACTTTAATATTAACTCAAGCACGCAACCAAGTGTACAGATGCGAGTAAATGAAGAGGATGAGCGTCCTTTCAAACCAGGGAGGTAAGGGAGATCCCTCGCTGATAAGGCTTGTTTTCAAATGCTACGCCGGCCACCGCTATAGACTGCCACCTAAGCGTATGGTTCCTTAGGGCTCATTCCACACTGCAATGCTTTGAACTAAATGATAGAATAATTGTAATCTGTTCCTTATCATCCGCAAGTCTGTTTGATCTTTACAAGTCACTGTGAGGCAGCAAAAAAAAGAGAAAGAAAAGTGGTCAACATGTCCATGTGTGCACCGAGGCCAAGCTGCAATTCATTTTTGTCCCGTTTAAAGAGGTGGGAATTAAAGGCAAAGGAGGATGTCGACATGAATGTTTTTATGCGCACACTGTATGCACGTGCACACACACACTCAACGTCCACGCTCACACATAGGTGAAACTGAAGGCTAGAGTGGTGTTCCTTTTGATCTGCCGAGAACACTGACTAGGAGGCAGTTCAGGGACAGTTCACAGGACACACTCCAGAGGTGAGCAATGCCGTCTTCTTGCTTCACCTGTGTTCTCTCTCTGCATCCAGCTCCCCGAACAGATTATCCTCTCACACAGTTTGTGTTTGTAGATGCGGACGGTTGGGCCACATCAGTTGATGCAGTTGTTTATTTACACGTCTGAGCCTTTGTTGTACTCCCTCTACGTGCAGTTGCCCATTTGTAGTTGTGCTGATCAGAAGCTTGTGGTTTTAACTGGCTGACTGGACATGTGTCTGTTTTCTTTGTGCAGAGCACGATGAACCCAATAAAGTGAAATGTTCAGAAACATGCTCCTCGAACATCTAGATAAGCTGCTTTTTTTACATTTTACTTACAAACTAGTTTTTTTTTACATTGCTAGTGATTTCCCTAAGGAATAATTCATGGATCTGGATGAATAAAATCTATTATATTTAACTGATATCTATAAGTGGGTGCAATTTGGTGCAGATGGATTGGATTTAAAGGGACTGTTGGGCCTTGGCAGAGGTATGCGCTCCACTGAGTTGCCATTGGATCGGTAATGATTGACATAAAAGGAGCTGGCGACAGTTTTGATAACTCAATCATTTATTAAAAAATGTAATAGCTTTAGTTAGTTGTCATTAAACTTAAGGGCACTAGTTTCTAATCTGATGCATTTCTTTATGACCTCACTGTCTTTACTCAATACTTAAAGAAGATTAATAATACTCAAAGCCTCTTCTAAAGATGGTATCAGGGACTTGATCTTAACGCAGTAAAGCATCTTTGAGATGAGTTATCCCGACTGAAAGAACTTTGCTATGTACGTGTTTCAAATAATTCAGGCTGTGGGGATAAAGGGGGCTCATACCTAATTCCTGCAAGCTGCACCTAGTTAAATGACTGTAGGTATGATTTCAACAGGCACTCTGGCTTAGAATGTGTTCTGAAAGTGCAATCTAATAACTCAAGTCGACAAATTCACTGCAGCACAGGGCAGTGTGGCACACATTCCTGTCCACGCTGCCCTTTCAAGACGCTGATCTGCTGATATCAGAGCAACAGAGCGCCTGTCCAGATGCTATGCGGCACAATGACCTTGCCGGCACCTCTGTTGTCTCAGCATGGTGTTTAGCATATTTGTAGGTGACGTAATTTTTCGGCTGTGGTGAAGGTTGGAGAGGATACGTTGAATTACTCCAGGCCTTCCTGGCTGCCAGAAGCCTCACTCAGCATCTCTGCCTCGCTGTAATTCAGTCTGATACTCAATGCTGCCAGCTGAGGGAGAAGAATTTATTTAACTTCAAGTTGCAATGATGTCATTGAAGATACCGCAGTGGAATTTCTCACCATTTCACCCTTCTGCTTGGAACAAGTAATGATATTGTTCTTTGTCTTAAGTCGGATCTACTACTTTGAATCTCTGTTAAGGATCTAGATTTCATTTGATCAATGATTTATCTGTGCCGGGTGACGAGTAAGGCCGTGTTTGGATATGTTATGCACATAGGTGATAGATTAGTTGGCTTGCTGCTGAGCAGATTTGGCTTCCCCGAGGCTGAGTGTTCAGTTCGTCTCTATAGAAAAAGAGCTGTTGAACTGTCCGTGACATTTCCTGTTGTGTTGTGACTGCATTCGCTCGGAGGGTTCAAACTTTCCCCTGCTTAGATCCCAGGACAGGTATCAGCGAGGGCACAGACACGACGGTTTACTCTCTCTCCCCGTCTATCTCACCTCTTTTGCCTACTTCAACCCATCCAGACAGGGCGTGTCGTCATGACAGAGGGAAGAAAAAGGTTTGATCAAAGTGATTGGTCCTTCACTCTTGTAACAAAGATGAAAGATGGTATTTTTATTGCACGCTAGTAACAGTGTAACACTGAACTAATTGGTCTTGATCTGCCAGTCACCCCAGGGGATGCAAATGGATACTCTTCCACTTTGGCTCTGAGGGGCCTCTGCGCTAGTGCGTCAAGCTGGAAGCAAAACAGAGTAAAATAGATAAATTAGCCTTAAATGAGCCGGCCTTGTGGTTTTCCTGGAGAATCCCTAGCTGTCTTCTCTAGCCCACTCAACCAGTTGTGGCATGTGCTAGACAGCTCTTGACACAAGAGATTATTTTTACTTGTTGGAGATCACATTGTTGTGTTCTGAGCAGGATTACTTGTTTTGATGGGATTGCTTAATAAAGTCAAATACCAAGCTGAGGTAAGTTGAGCGCGGTGAGAAGTTAATGAGGGCGTCATCTACTGTTTGTGTCTGATTTGATGTTTGAGAAATGTGTGGAAATACTGTATTTAAACCTGAAATGAGTAAAATAATGAAGAAAAAACTCAAGGCAGCATCTGATCATGCAACCAATGTAATTAATTGAAATATTTCTGTCTCTGCAGGATCGTCCTCGTACACTTACACTTACACCCGAGGAAGCTTTACTCACCAGCTCAACAAAGAATTGGACAATGTCAGAAACCAAAGGAATAAATTGGGTAAGTATTTGTGTTATGAGATACGGCTGATGGGAATACGGAGGGATCCGGTCTCAGAGTTTTTCGCCCCTCTGTAGATGTCAATGAAGTTCGCTTTTTACTTATTGCTGACAGGCAGCCGCTTTCTCTCCATCTGCCTTAATTTCTTAATTTGGACTTGGACCAGAACTGTCTGATAATTTTCCATCCATTTTAGGATATTATAAATGAGGCTTGAGCCTTTTGGGGAGAAGGGGGGGCAGGTGAGCACAAAGGCACTTAGGATATTGGACAAGATGCAAACTTTATATTGTAGCAAGCCTTTTAGTGTTGTCATTAATTTAGAAGGATGGTGCATATAAAGTGCACTTGGCAAACTTCTCGGGCAGGAATAAGGAGGACTAACAAGGTTGGAAATAGAGAAAGAAAGTCAATATGGTAAGAACTAGAGGGCAGTCAGATGTAAGATGCATATTGTAAGTGGACTGTGGAAGTCCATAACAGTAGACACAGTGCATGTGGTGTACAGACAGTCATCTGTTTCTACACACATGACTGATGAGCTGTGGAAATAAGAGAAAGATGGAAGATATAAACCTTGAAATGGTTCATCTGTTTGGAGAAATGAGACGCATTAGTTGCACACACACACACTCACACACACTGACCAAAATATAAATCAAAAAATTAATTTTGCTGCATTTCTTTTTATCCAGGATTTATTATTGTTTCCACTAATTAAGGCAATGATGATTGTGGCTAATTAAAGAGGAAGAGCATCTTTTTTGAAGGTTATGAAATATATATATTACCTGGAGGGGGAAAGGGGGTTTCGATGAGAGTTGAGATTAGGTTTGATATGCACACACACGATATGTTTTACCAAACCAAGCTGTACAAACCCTGTAAACAAAGCTGGAGGGGTTTGAGGTTTCAGTCTTTGATGAATATATTAATTAACCAGTGGTGGAAAGTGGCTTGTAATGGAGGATTTGAGCTCATCACGGTATCTCGCTATCAAAGAATCGGTTCTACGTATATTACTGAAGAGAAACAACCTTGCACTTGGTCTCACTCTCATTTCTTTTCAGAGAGAAGAAAGAAAGCATCAGGTTGGGAGAAGAACTTGTTGTATCCCATAGTGATGCTGATCCTGCTCGCAGGAACGGTGAGTGCTGAGACTGACCTATCATTAAGCATGAACTGTTTACTCATGGCGTATACAGCCTGGCTGGTGGCCATTGGTTATAACACTGCACCTCAAACTCCGTCCTCTGACAGTTTTCCCACAGTGTCTGGGTGGGGGAACCACTTTTGTTTAATAGCTGTTTAAGACAATGCTGAATAGCCACCTGCAACAACTGTGATTTTCAATAGATTATAGTGTGGGAATACTGTTTACGCCGTCTGATATTGTTAGATAAGTTAGAAAGGCCATGTGAGACGCATGGCACGTGCATCACACAACCCCCACATTGTTCAAGTTTTGAGAAGCTTAATGTTGGAATGGTTAAAAATCACAAGACGGTTATTATGCATGGCCATACTTAAGGATCAGCAAGGCCCTGCAATTAAATTATGTCATGATGCTGGATACTTTTAGGATTTGATCAATCTTTTTTATAATTATACCATGTGTAAACAAATCTTCATCTTCCTTTCTGTCTATAGACAATCTCAGTTATAATGGTGGCGCTGAACATCCTCTACCTTCTGGTGGATGAGACTGCCATGCCCAAGGGATCCACGGTAAGCCCGCTGTCTAAATGAACTTTATTTTTATCACCACACACACACACACACGCACACGCTCCTATCAGCAGGCCATGTTCCTGGTGGAGACATAAGTCAAATTCCGGATATGCTCAGGTGCACGCTGGAAGAAAAGGACCGACCAGATGTTAATCAGGCCTCAACCTTGTGCCTCTGGTTTTGTTTTGGAAGCTCATTGAAAGTCATTTCACAGCAGCGTGCAGATTCAGTGAGCTAGCGACGTGTCTCAAGTCCACAGTGGGTGAATAAGCTGCTTTTCCGCCGCTCTGCAAAAGCAGACAGGGCCAGGTGAAGGGCTCTAACTGTGAGGCACACAAACTGAGTGTGCACCGACTCCCAGAGATTCACATCTCTGCCTAACATGCAATGTGTTTTAAGCTTTCCCTATCTCTTCTCATCTGCAGTGACAGAGGTGCATGTGCGTGTGCTTGCATGCGCGCGTGTGTGCGTTTGTGGTTGCATTCTTGTCTGAGAGGGGGCAACATAATGTATCCTATTTCTCCCTCATTTCATTTCACGTCTTGCGGGCAACTGACAGAGCTGCCCTCAACATTCCAATTATTTTATTGAGCAGAGATGTTTTCTTTGGCATGACGCGTCGCAGAAAATCCCCCAAATTACACTTGTCATGCAGCTTGAAGCTGTCCTCCCTGACAGTGTGGCCCCACTAAATGGTTTATGCGTTTGTTAAGCCGAATGGAAGCCACACCTCTGATCTTACAACACTGCAGGGAGAAGGGTGGGAGCAGTGGGGGGGAGAGAGAGAATCGTCTTCCATAACAATCGATACTGATATGGTATCCATCTATCCACCTGTTAACCCTGCCTTCTAGCTGTCAAAGTCCATCCCTCTAGCTCCGAAATGCCCTTTAAGTTCCCTGCTCGCTGTCTGGAAGGAGATAAGAGCAGGCGAGGGAAATATAAAGAAGTAGAGAGCGCGGCTGGATTGAGGGATGGATGAGACTCAGACTGTGGGAAAGTCAAATGAGGCCCTGATGTGCTGATTGTTGTGTGGGGGGGGCAGCACAATGGAAGTGCCCTGTCAATGTTTGTCTTCCTCTCCAAATACGCATCCCTCTGTAGTTCTTAGCATACTGAGCAGTGCCCCGCTCAGCTTTACAGAGCAGAGGATGGAGGAGGATGATGAGGGGCAATGAGAGATGAAGAGTAGGGAGAAGAAGCAGGTGGATGTAGAGGAGGAGAATGCAAAGATGCTGTAGGAACAAGGTGGAGGAGGAGGTGTAGGGAAACTGAAGCTGCCTCTGTCAAAGGACACGTTTTTTTACAGCTTGATGAACAAGCACTAAGAGGAACCAATAAAATAGTAACTGCAGGCCCTCGTCTTTGGCAGCCACCACACTGGACACTTTATTTTGTAAAATGGACAATTAGCTGCAACTGGACTGTAATTTCCCCCTCACTAAAGATGCCCTTCTCTCCACACACTCAAATGCACATAAAAAATACCTCCACATAAGCACCTTAACTACGACTTCTCAACTCGTGCCTGATGACTTTTTGTTCTCACTCGCTGATAATGTCTCTAATTATGGGAAACTCTAAAAATCAAAGAACAATTAGACGAGATGGTGAGAGTGCATGTACCAGTGGGACATTTATGGGCCAATTAATGTCTGTGGCTTTACGGATAGAAATTAGAAAAAAAGGACACTTACATTTTTATAAGATAAAGTAGAATGAAATATATAAGTGTTTAGTCGCTATATGATGAGTCTTGTGGGTTTTGTGATGAAGTCCCATAGGATTCTCCCCATGAGTGAAGTAAGAAATTGAGAACAGATTCCTAAAAGAATATTAATATATATATATGTATATATATATATATATACATATATATATATATATCTTTAAAATACATATCTATTGAAGAGGTGAAGACTATCTGTGTTTCTGCTCTTGTTTTTGACAAATACTCAATAATTTCACATCACAGCAAGAATTTCGTTTGCAATTTCTGTAAATTGGCTGGATTCATACAAGCACATCCAGCTTGTTGTATGTGAGAGCTGGAAGAAACTGCGTATGCTGAGAAAAACATATGTGTTGTATGTTAAAATAAAGCAAGTTAAAAGGTAGCGTTACTTACGAGACACACCTGAGGTAAAATGTTCACAACGTAAGACATAGCTCCGTCCTGACAAGCTTGCAGATGTGCAGGTATTGCACAGTGTTAATCTTACAAGAAACAAATGCAGTGCGTCTGCTGGCTGAGCCTTGGCAGGCAGAATAGACGAATACACACACACACCCCGGTCTCTTTTTGACACACACACAAACACAAACTCCATCACCCTTCCTGCTACTGGAATGAAAAGAAGCAAAGAGTTGAAAGGAGGCGCACTGTGAAAGCTCGCTGTCCTGAGTGCGCACATACATGCATACATGCTCACCCGCCCTCCATTAATAAATGACATCAGATGCTGTCTGCTAATTCCCTGTGTAAGAGAGAAAGAGCACTGCGCCATGGCTCTGCAGTAAGCTCCCAGGGATGACAGTTGCATAAAAAGGCATGAAACAACCTGCCAGGCTTTCCTTTTCTCTTCAGGCTCTTTTACAAAACAAATCGAGACGAGGGAACTAAAGTTGTAGGAAGAAATCAAATGCTATCCAATATAATAATAAACTAAAACTAAAGACCATACGACAGTATCCGAATATAAACTGTGTAGTTATATGTTTGTATTTCAAGAACAATGAACTTATGTCAACCTGACAGTTATATGCTGTATTTTAAACAGCAGTATTCTAGGCTATATAATGTTATTTTCGACTATAGCGATTGGACAATTGCCGTACAGTTGTTTGCAAAAGAATTGAACGTGATCAGCATGAAACCCTTAGCTGTAAATAAGTGCAAGCAGAGAGTAAACAGTGTGGTCACTTCTCATTTGTGGACATGATTTACAGTATTTAAGGTTCCCCATACAGCACTGATCCTTCAGAGGACCAACAAAAGTGAATACTTAATTGACAACACAGATGCTTGGTATGTTTTCTGTGGCTCCACTTTTAAAAAGGGGTTTAGGGGTTGTGTGTGTGTGTGTGTGTTAGTGCGTGAGTGGCAGCGGCAGGTGGGAGGTGTGGGGGCGGCCCAGTATGTTTGCTGAAGTATTTGTTTTGTTGTTTTTTATGTTTTTGGCGCGCTTTCAGCCTGTACAGTCTTCTTACCGTAAGCAACGTGCCTTTTTGTTTGAACACCTGTTCACATATTGTATGATCGACAGTGATTTGAAAAGAGCCTCTTTCATCTTGTTCCATTCATCACTTTGCCAATTTGATTCTGTCTTTCTCAAGTGGGGAAATTCTTCATGCACATTGCAGGATTTCTATAATTGCGCGTGTGTGTGTGCGCGCGCTGTGCCTGCAGCGCGCAAGCACACACGCGCAATTATAGAAATCACGGAATGTGTTTTCCGTGTTCCTCTTTTTGTGTTTGGGATGTGTTGATATGAGATTGGTGTGTGAGTAACCCAGTTTTTTGTCTGCATCTCCGTCTTCCAGGACCGAGGCATCGCGAACACCTCTCTGTCCACGTTCGGTGTGGCTCAGGCGGTGCTGGAAATCCTCCTCATCTTGTATCCTTTCAGTGACCCCCTCCACCCTGCTCTTTGTCCGTGGCCGAAGTAGCATGCTCCACGGCCAAGAGCAACAATGTCCAGCCAGCTTTGTTTATCCAGGACATACTTCAGCCGGACACCTTCCGGAAGACACGCTGGGCTGTTTCATCACCTTTTATCACCGGTGAAAAGGTGCAGACTAAGATACTTAAAAACAAAAACCTCAATTCAATGAAGCTGCTTTGCTCCCAGCAGAAAAGTGTTTCTGGTCCTTGATTGATTTGCTGAACAGCTACTTGATGGTGTCGTCTGTGGTTGGCTTCTATAGCCTGCGGGTCTTTGAGGGACTCACTCCCAGGAAGGATGACACAACCATGACAACGGTAAGGATGGGATGGAGGGAAAGGGGGTGGGGTAGAGGAAGGGAAAGGGGTGCTGAGATGGCCTCCTGAGCTGCTGATGTGTTTGGGACCCCCCCCTGTGTTTCATCTCTCCCGCCTTCCTCTCCACTCCGGACTCCTACTGTTCACTAATGTTTTCTTCAGGGCCCCTCAATGGCTTTAGTTGATCTGTCCAATATTTGTTTGTGGGTTGCGCAAACACTGGCAAAGTGCAAGCTCCTTTCTTGTACATCAGAGGGAGAGTGGAGTTTTGGTGTGTATGGGATTGGGGTGGGGTGGGGTGTTGTTCTGTTAGGCCCACAGTGGCAACTATTCACTTGGTAATGAGTTTGGGAGTGGTGAGGCTTGTTAACTAGCCATGACGCTCCAGTGAAAGGACTTGAGGGGACAATGGAGAGAACCTGGTAATGAGCATCTTCAGAGGTGATTGTACAATATGTGGAACTAATTTAACATCAAGTGGTGTGTGTGTGTGTGCATGTGTGGGCATTTCATGGCTGAGGCTGTCGCTGCAATTGGTGCTTTTTCCTCCCAATTCTCACAGTTTTCCTTCCTGTAGAAAAACTGTAGGTTAAGTTCTGAAGTCTTATTATATGCTCTGATTTGTGTAGATCATTGGTTGCTGTGTGTCCATCTTGGTCCTGAGCTCAGCCCTGCCTGTGATGTCCAGGACTCTAGGTGAGTGTGTTTGTCTGCGTGTATGTAGAGAGTGCAAGCAAGCCACTAGAGATTAACTGGCAATAGATCGATATTGTAAGAAATATGGATTTTCACTTGCAGAGATTATAGAGAACATTGATAACGCTTGTATCTGTCCACTAAATATCAATCTACAGTCTATAGCTTAGCATAAACAACAGCCAGCCTAAACCCCGACACTGCTGTTTCCCGAAGATATTTGTTTTCTTCATTTTTTGGGGTATTTGTGCATCTGTCTCTTGTGAGAAATGTCCTTCTCCTGGATTTCTACTGACTTCATACCAGGGGGTCGGGTGGATGAATCCTGTATAAACTGCAGATCCTCTCACACAGACATTTGCGTTCACACATGCACATCCGGAGAAAACACAGAGTAATGAAAAAACATGTCTGAAAGCAGCTTAAATGACCTCGCCGCAAACAGCCAGAGAGTAAATGCTCCTCCCCCACACCGGCGTATTCAGCACCACCACCATCACCAGACCATTGAGGTTAGCAAGTTGAATTCTCCTATAGTTTCCCATAGTGACGTTAGAATCCAGCGCAGGGAGAAGGGGTAAAAATGACAGGAATAGTGCCGTCACAATGGCACTAATAAACATGCAGAGTGCAGAGCACAGCTGTTCAAATAGCACTACTCCGTGTGTGTGAGACCAACACAGAGGGAGAATGGGACGGAGCGAGCATACAGTGACTCATTGGAAGCTTTACAAAATATCAACAGGTTCTGCTTTGTGACGCTGAATAGATGAAAAGGAATAAATGCATGAGACAGAGTCGGAGAAAAAAAGGACACGCAGAGCTGAGTGTGACGAAGTGAGATGTTAAGAGACATGAAAAGGTTTTGTGTTGATGTGAGGTGGTTTTTGTGTGCGTCAGTGTGGGAAATGTACAGGAGAAGGAGGAACTGTACACTGCAACACAACAGTCAGCTGAATTCTGTATGTTTGAACAATGTAGTGACAAGGTGGTTTCATGTTGTGCAGTCGCTGAACTTCACAACTTCTAGAACAAGCTAATATAAAAATATAATTCTGATGCCAATAAATCTGGCAATGATTCTTAAGATGTAGTTTTTAACCCTTATGACAGAGATATGCAATCAAGGCATGATTGTTTTCTTCTGTTGTGTAAACAATATTAATCTTGATTTACTTACAGGAACAAAACTAAATAATCTCTCTGTGCTGTATAATCCTGATTAATTAGACATGTGCATGTTGGATGCATTTGCCGGCTGCATGCTAATGTCTCAATCTCTGCCCTCGTGTCCCTGACATTTCAAATGCCAAGAATGTCTTTATCCCCAATTAGATTTTTCTCAAATTACATAACCCAGATCAAAACCTTTGGCATTAGAAATAAATGTATCTGGAGCGCGATGGCCAGCTGTATTGACTCGGGTCTCCATCATCTTGCTGGCCGTCTCTTCGCAGGCAATTCTGTTAAAGGTCCTTGATGCTTGCAAACTGCTTACTGGGGCTGTAAATACATCGCTCAGGACACGGAATCGATCGCCCAATCTAATTGACCGCGGAGGTTGTGAAGATGTAACAGTAGAAGAAGAATGTCCAGAGACGAGGGCGTCTTCAGTCGGACACTTCCTAATATCATTTCCACATTTAGATGAGTGACTAGAACATCTTTGCGGTGCTGGGTTTAACATGTTGACTCATTGAGGAGGTCGGTCAGTGTTGGACGCGCAATAAACATCTCAAAAAGACGTAAATAGAGCCTGACTGGTATGGATATTTGGAGACAAGATATCGTTACTGATACTAGAGAGTAAAACATTTTTCACACATGAAACCAATATGGCGCTGCTCGTTTTACAGGTATCGTATGATCAGCCTGGTCTGATGCTCTGAAATTGTTGTATCGGTGTGCAGCTAAGAGGAGGCTGCAGGAGAAACTGCTACTTCATCTCTGTCCCACCGTCCTGACAGAGAGAGATGAAGTCCACCTGCAGCTCGTAGCCACTTTGCTGCTATACTTAGTCACCCTTTCTTTCACCGTCCACCGGGAGCAGACCTTACAACACAGTAGCTCCTAATAAGACGTAGTCAAGTGATGAAGATTAGCATTGCCCTTTCTTTTCATCTGGATTATATATCGAGGCAAACACATTCAATATTCTGTCGATATCAGGGAACATTTGCTTCTAAGAGACATGTTTTTATTCCTGGGTGAGAATCTGCAAGATATTGTGAAACACTCTTCACAGAAACTTGCGGGATGGTATGTGTTCATTGTTTGAATGTGATGTGTCATTCGCTCAGTTGCTGACTCAGGTGCATGTGTGCACAGGTGACTTTGACTCTAAAAGAATCAAAGTCCACTCGGGAGTGGCTTTTCTTTTTTTAGACATGAAGCACACAGGGCTGGTCTTTGACAATCATAAAGAATAATGGTTTAATAAATTACTTTTAGCCTCTTTCACATAGACATTCAATTGGATTTAACTTCTGACTTGTTGATCAAGTCGGACCATGTCCTTTCTAACCCAAATATTTGTTGGCTCTGTCTCTTTTTGTAGGTATCACCAGGTTTGACCTCTTAGGAGACTTTGGGAGATTTAACTGGCTGGGAAACTTTTACATCGTCGTTTCGTACAACCTGTTGTTTGCCGTCGTGACAACACTTTGTCTGGTGAGGAAATTCACCTCAGCAGTACGGGAAGAGCTCCTGAAGGCTTTAGGTAAAGTGATCTGTTTCATCATTTTATATTCATGCCTATTTCACATTCTTACACCAAGTTTCGTGGATATCCATTCCCCAGTTTTTGCACATTTCTTCTGACAAACAAACCAATGGAAAGGGTTAAAAACATAAACTCTGAGGCATTAAGATTTGACAACTCAAATTTCCTCCTAATTTTGAATTCACAAATCCCAAGTCTCAACTGACAGTACAAACCTACACTGTGGCTCTGGAGGGAGATGCGTGTGTATTTCTCTCAGACACCACGACCTGCAGTGACAAAATGGAGGAATTTGCAGCCAGAGCCACTGAGCTGCCGGACTGATGTGTGACAGACGATGGGGCTCGTCTGAAAGGCTTGTGGTGACAGGCCCTGTTTTTTTTTGATACACAGGGTGGAATAGGGTTAGAAAAATGTCAGACTGAGGGGGAGAAAAAAAAGCCACATCAATACCTCTGTCTAAGTGAAAGTCTGAGGCTTTGTAATGAGATTTCTCTCCCTTATCTCCTCCTGCCCAGGTTTGGATAAATTGCAACTGTCAAACAGCCCCACGGACCCGGAATCTGGGAAGCTCTCGGCCAACGGGCATCAGAAAACTCTGTGAAAGGGACGACAGATCAACACGCGCACACACACAAATATATATATAGACACACACACACACACACACACACACACACACACACCTTAGCATAGCCAAAGGGAGATTTCAACAGTACTGCCTGACTGCTGAAAGGCGAGAGGGATTGGAGGGAACTTAATAAACCCCGGCAGTGTCTGACGGATGCTGCAAATGGAGGCTGAGAGCAATTTAGCTTCGTGACATTCCATCCTCTGCGTCTCGGATGGAAGCTGGGACAGAGCCAGGGATGCGACTGAGGAGCGACACACAGACTGGCATCACTGCAGTGACCTTGATGTTGACCTCAACTGCGACTGTGACTTTAAACCACCCCTCTCTTTGCTTCAGGAGGCTCCCCCACCCCCCCCACACCCAGCCCATCATTGCTACTTGGTATTCTTCTACAACCTCCTCAAGCTGCACTAGACAAAAGCAGGAGGCTACAGCAGGTGAAACAAGGCACCTTCTGTCTATTCTAAGTCTTACATCTCACTTCTTTTACCTTCCCCCTGCTCCTGCTCAGTATTCAGCGTATTAAAATGGACCCCCACAATGTTCTAATGTCAGTACGTCCCTGGTTGCAGTGTCTGGTCTCTAATCTAAGTCTCTCCTTGCTGTGTGGACTGATACAGGCGGGATTACGGTGTCAATTTGTCATTTTTGATTTAAACTCAAAATGTGAAAAATATCAAAAATGTGTTGAAGCATGAGAAGAAGTCAAATGTTCCCACTCATCCCAGCCCGGGGACGTGCACAGCATCGATACAGTTCACGGGTTATGCATCGGCGCTGTCGTTACTGATGCGCCTTAGATTTTAGCACTCGTGCTTTCGTTGATCTTTTTTTTCAATTTGGCTTTACTCAAGTGCGCTTTAACTTTATCGATGATGTCATTATAGTTTGTATGGAGTAGGGTGAGAACTTTTTTAGTATGCTCTAGATTTGACTTGAGCTACTCCACAAACTGCAAAACTACATTATAGAGTTTCATCCACGTCAGTTCCAGTGAGAATGATTGAGGCTGTTGGTTGTATTTCCTCAAATTTATGCACAGGATAAGAATATGTCACATTTCGCTCATCCAAAAAAAGAACCGAAGAAAGGATCCGATTTGTCCTTTGGTTAAATGTTGTATTGACATGTACATAAGGTATAATATTGTGTTTCATACCTCTTCCACGTTATTTGGATGTAATTGACGGACTCTCTGTGAGTCCACTGAGGGTCGGACTCGCTAAGCATCTTTTATTTGTTTATAAAAAAAAGCACTTAAATCTAATGCAAACCTGTAACAGTCTTCACACACAAAGTGCACGAGTCTGCAGGTGGTAGAAAGACTTGGTGACTCAGGCCCCGTCTACATGTTGTCGTATTGCTGCATACTCTTCTGAACTGTGATGTTCTCTGTCTCCAGAACCACCTTAAATGCCTTAGACGACGAGCATCTCACAGGCTTAATGTTAAGGTTGTTTTCCTGTTCTGTGTAGTCTGTTTGTGTACATGTACTTGTGTGTGTGTACATTTACATGTTGTCTCTAGACAGTTCCACTGTGATCCGCTGTACACAACCGAGTTTCTAGTCCAAAGCAGATGTTGAAATGTACGTTTTTTGTTTGTTTTTGCCATGAATGTTGTGAGAAGCTCTCGTCTCGTGAGAGGCTGAATCTCGTTCCCTCAACAACACGAGCACTCGCTTGAAAAGTGTTGAGCGATAAAATGCTGTTGTTTTTATGGTGTTATGGTGTATGACTAATACGACACGATGATGACGACACAAGATGAGGAAGCAAAATAAAATGTAATTCACATATGCATTTAAAACTTGGGTTTCTCAGGACAGGAAATGTTTTACATCAAAGCTGTCGATAGTTGTTGCTAAATTACAAAGATACATTTCCACTCCAGCCAGCTTCCCAAATTAGTCAATGGAACGGGAGAATGTCTTGGAAAGTGGGATTTAAAGATATAACAGCGTTTACCATCCAGGAGTCCAGGTTACACAAAGTCTTTCCTGGCAGAAACATTCAGTAGATTTTGTAGTAGGTTGTAGTTTGTCTCATGCATACAGTCGAGTGTTGGGCTCACTTAGGGGGGGAAAGTATCTCTAGATTGAGGTCGTAATATTACGAAACCTATGTCTTACCTTTAGGCTAAGTGTTCACAGGTAATTAATCACTCTTCCATCAACTATCAACCTTTTTGCACATGTCATTGTAAGTTTTTTTCAATAAACTGAGTCAGTTATGAAGAAAGAACTACGTGGACATCTACATCTGCTTGATATTCATAAAACCTGATTGTTTCGGATCCATAAGGAGTTGAAACATGGATTCTCATTAAATTAGGACTTAATTCTTGTAAAATTACAACCTTATTCTCTTTTCTTTTCTTCATTATGTCCCTAATACCTCATTAAACATGCTCATATTGTGTTGTCAGCTTTTCATTTTAGGACAACACTGACCATTGGTAACACAGTAAATTGGTAAAATAATTTAAATTAGCACCAAAGGTTTTTCTGACTTGATCCGGACGAATTATAATCACAAACATTGCTCTATGGGGATTTTTTTTTATTTTTACATTTCCACAATTGCTTTGATTCCATCTATTCAGCAGAGTGTGGTAGCGTTGGACTCTGGCAGGGAAGCATCACAATCACACTCCTCGCTTCTGACCCGAGAGCCGACAGGTCTGTTTTCGATTACAGCGTTTCTGGTTGGCCTCACCGTCAATCTGTGTTTTCTGTGGGGGTTTCTAAAGTCCAGAGTTGGTGTGTACTGTAAGTGACGCAGCTTTTATTTCTGTCTCTATGTCTGTCAGTCTCTGCATGTAATTTTTTGGTACATGTCTTGTGAATGTATTTTTTTACAAATTTCTCAGTTTGCTAAATTTATGTTTTGTTATTTTTGATGTTTATGTGTTTGAAAATAAAAGTAGAAAATGCTTCAACATCTGTTCTTTTCTCATTGAAGCATCCAGGACATTAGTGGTGCTTGACAAGTTACTATAAATTAATATTTTCGTTTATTACACCTTATTTACCACTTCGCGTAAAAACAACAAAACATCTCGTGTTATTGCGCAGGAGCCAAGACCTGATAAGCTTAGATTAGCTTAGCATAAAGACGAGAAGCTCTGACCAAAGGTTAAATAAATCTGCAGCCCTTAAACCCACTAACAAATTAAATCTCACTTCTTTAATCCAAACACAAACAGTGCAAAAATGACAGCTTGTGGTTTCTTGAGGTGCGTGCAGTAGGTTTTGGCAAACAACGCCTGGGCGTATAATGAACTCCACGACTTTCTACTGGATGCTGGTTTCTCTCACTGTGATAAGATGATTACAGGAAGTCGCAGCAACAAAAAATTTAATCAGAGTACAACTGCCTCCCAGCTTCAGACATGCGAGGAAGTCAGGACATTCTCCTGAGATTCTCCAGAGGGGCTGAATCTAGCAACGCAAATGTCCCAGTCAGTTGCTCCAGAGACATTTTCTGGAACTTTTCTTGCCAGCCCTCTAATAAAATGTCAACAGGAAATTCACAATGACGGAGCAGGCAAGTTAACGTCCCATACAAACATCTCAGGGGAAATGCTCTACCCCGACCATTGCTTTTTTGAATACATTTTACTTTACCCAACAAATATTACAGGACAGGACAATCCAAAATGCCATCTTGCATAAACGTGTACCTGCTTTAGATGAGTCTTTTGTGGTAGACAGATCTGCACAGGGGACATGAAGGTCTGCTGTTGGCTGTAAACGACTCAAAGGCCTCTAAACAAAGCTGGTGGAAGATGTGGGAACAGGACAGGAGCACGGTTCGTCTGGGTGGCTGATGGTTGGAGGTAGCAGCTTGTGTCGGGACGTTCAGGCTGCACAGTGCAGTCAGGCAGATGGGACAGTCCCACACATCCCTCTGGATAACCTGTCACAACAAACAATACAAGTTAATTCACCTGTAAGTCATGCTATGGATAAAGGAAGATGCAGAATATCTAGCAGGATAAAAACTGTCTGTTCCTCCCATGGACTGAATACAAAAATATAGATAGTGTCCGGGTCCGGAAAGTGAACCCAATGTTAATTTGCCTGAAACGTGTATTCTCTCCAAATACCAGCAGGGGACTAATCCACTGTTTTTAAAACATTTGCGTAAGGTATTTAAAATCTCAATCACTAGTTTCAAGTCTTCTATAACACAGCATGATGTTCATGTTGTAAATGATGGTCTCATTTAGAGTTACCTAGATGATAAAGCAAGTGGCAGGTGAAGGTGGGTGGGCAATGTCCTCGAGCTCTCAGTCAGGCTCCACCCCCACTCCTCCAAATATGGTTAATTCTGGTTTCAAACAACCAAGATGGCGCTGGACAAAATGCCAAACTACAGGCTTCAAGACAAAGGGACCAATGGGTGGATATCCACCTGGACTAAATCTGTTGGCATCTACTACCTCTGATCCTGATAAAAACTAAGCAAAACACACTCAGCTCCGCCAATGATCAACAGAACACAGCTACCTGGATTTAAAATGTTTCATATCAAGCTCCTGCACCTGTGGGAATGATGCAGGGTTTGTGTTCACTGTTTGATTCCCGATGTCAAGGCCGGGCCACTCGTGCATTGTGCTGAACCTTCTCACACACCTCTCCCTCTCAATGGAAAATGCTACTGGCTGCTATGAAAGCCAACAATGGAGCCTTGTGGAAAAGCAAATCTTAACGTCCTTTCAGTTCTTCCGCAGCCGTCCGGGCGATGAAAAGCATGTCGTGCATTATCCGACCAGCTCGTGGTTTTTGTGAACACAGAGGATTATTAGCCCGTTGCTATTCATTTGCTAAATTGAATGATCACCTCAGGAGAGAGGAGTACTTTATCTATGGCAGCTGTGATGCTGCGGTCCCCGTGCAAGCGTTAACATGTCGGGGAAACACAAGGCTGGGTGAAGGAGAATCAGACTGGGATTATTTTTTATTACAAGGCCACGTTCAAAGACACGAATGGCTCCTGGTCGTTCTTCAGAGTGTGTCTGACCTGGCTCTGTATTCGGTCCCAGTCGTTGTCCTGTGGTTCGGAGACGCTCTTTCTCTCCAACTGCTGGAACACTCGTCTGCTTGATGACAGGGAGCGGTCGATATCACTCAGAAAAGCCTCCGTGTCGGTGTGACAGTATCGGACAAAGCTGTCATTCAACTCCTGCAACTAATTAGAAAAACCATTTTATTGGCACAAAGGAGGCATGTTTCATTCAGGGACACAATAGAGTTGTGTTTTCAGCAAAGGCTAATTGTGTGTGTGTGTGTGTGTGTGTGTGTGTGTGTGTGTGTGTGTGTGTGTAGTGTAATGGCTGAGGCACGCTGACAGGGTGCAGTTGTTAAACAGCCAGATCAATACAGTCACGTCTCCCACTAACATGGAGAATTAATGGAAACCAGTGAAAAAATGGGAGGCTGTGCTGGGAAACGTGCAAACGCACACATCTGTGACAGTTTTCCTGTTTCATACATGGTCACATTAGCATTCTCTCTCGTCTGCCGTGCACACAGTGCTTGGAAGTAAAAACTAATGGATTACTAATCAATACAGAGTTATTGAGTTTCTCTCCTGTGAAATAATGTGTGGAATTGATGGATCTTGATCTCTGTCTCTCTACAGTCCATCTGACATAACCCGTCAAGTCTTCCATTCTCAATTGACCATTTTAAAGACACCTATTCTGTGTCTGTGTTCCCATACCTCATCTGTCTTCTCCCATTTACAACAGCTGTTGCTAGGCAACAATTAATGCCTTAATATGCATATTACTGTTTAATATCAAACTCAATTTCATTTCAATAGTAAGTGAAGGGGCTATTTATATACTTCAACTTTCAACAGTACTGTGCAGCAGACCCATACAAATACATTTCTGCATGTAACACAAGTGACGATAACATGGGGCTCGGACAACAGGGCTAATGTCCCATTTCCACATGTTAATGAAGGTAAACCCTCTCGTTAATTCAGATCTGCTCCAAAATCCAATGAGTTCTACCTTGAGTCTTTACTCTTCAACAAATTTTTCACAGAAATCGGTTCAGTAATTTTCGAGTGCTGATGCTGACGGACAGCGATGAAAACATGACCTGCCTGGTGGAGATAATTACATCACCTGAACCATCTCCATGACAACTGAACAAACTAGACTGAGATGAACCGACCACGTGGGCCATGTGATCAGACCGTGTCTGTCTAAGCTTTTCATTTGTTCAATAACTGCTTGAGATTACAGAAAAAATATGCATTGTTGAAGCGGGTCAACAGATTTATAATTTTCTGGATTAATCAATTGATCTATAATATGTCAAAACTGTGAAAAACAACAACCTTAGAGTTCCCTTAATACTTTAACAACTGTATCACTATCAGCAAAATCATTTAGGGGCTGGCATTAAGTTAAATGTTGATTAAAACAGTTTCTGATGATTTTCTGTCAATCCACTATTTACTGGAACAAACGTGCACTCACACACACACACACACACACACACACACACACACACACACACACACACACACACACACACACCAACACACACACACACACACACACACACACACACACCAACACACCAACTCACACACACACAGCCCCTAGCCTGCCACAGTGACATGAGAATTGCTTTACAGCTCGGCTTTTATCACTAATTAAACAACTGTTAACTATTCGGATGGAGGGTTTTATGAGCCTGGCTGACTTTTCGACAGTCCGGGCAAACAGTACAGCCTCTGGTGAACTTTGCATTGCTCCACAGTAGATGGGGACAGGGGAGGACACAGAAGGGGAAGAGGAGGTGGAGCGCAGAGGCATTATCTCACGGTAATCCATCTCGGTGTCGGTAGTGTCCCCCTTAATGTGTTGACTCAGGGTCGGACCTCCGAAGTGAGTAAAAATTGAAAGCTGGGCATCGGGATCAGCTGATAACATTTCTGAAACTGGAGTTTTTTTGTTTTTTTCCCCCCATCAGGCAACACCTGGTACAAAGATGCTTTATGGCCTCCTGCTATCATGAGGAAACCTGAAAGAAAAGGTTCCTCTGTCTCACACAGGTTCCAGCCCAGCGCTAACACGCCTGTTTGCATTACAGTCAGCTAAGCAAATAAGTCTTCCCCTTGAAAATCAAGTCAATCAGACCTGTCAGCGCCGCGTTGCACAGCTCGCAGCTCTTGAAGATCATCCTCGGTGTGACAAAAGATATGAGACAAACTCGTGACCACCCACGACCACCGAAACACAGTCTGAATGTAAAGTGTCTGACAGCGGCGGTGACTCCGTCCTGGGCATGTGAACCGGGACATGGCCTAATGCGTCAGAGCAGAGTTAATTGGTTCAGTAAAGGCTGTGTCTTTGTTTACGTGACATGTTGGGGCAGAGTTTACAGGCGAGATGATGGAGAGTGACGGGGGGGGGGATGCGTAGGACACTCTGACCCTTGCAACACATTATAAGTGTGGTCCTCATACATATGTCAGTTTGGTCTAATCAACTTCTTTGAGGCACGGGGAGCACTCAACGTGATTACAACACTCCAGACAAAAATATAAATATACCTGCTTCTTTAAAACACACTGGACATACAGGGGATGCAAGTATTTCAGATTAGGGCCAATGAGTGAAGTTGTATGAGACACAACTCTGCGTCCTGGTGTGAGAAATAATCCGCGACATCTTTGGTCATCTCAGGCCTCAGCTGGAGGAGGTTCACTAGGTGGCAATGTTCCCTTTTCCTGGGAGCTGCCGTGAAGGCAACACAAGCCTCACAGTCACATGACCCCATCCGCCAGCTGCTCTCGAGACCATCGGTCAGCCGCTCAGAATATTCCCTTCATCGTGTCCAGTGGTTCTATGATTTATGGCTTTGAAATGGGACAAGAGAACAAAGCCTGAAGCCAGAAACTGCGTCAGGTATCCAAGCAGCGCGGCCGATTTCTCGTCTTCACCCTTTTCCTGTCCGGCCAAGTCATACACACGCTACACACACACACATACACACGCTGATCGATGAAGGAATACCAGACCCAAACATGCCCGGGAGACATTGTGCTTTTGTGTTGACCGTGGAATGTCCAGACTGTTTGACGAACACACAAAACTCTCTTCACATTAGTGGACAAACAGTGTATGATTCACAAAGCATCAAAGAGGCTGGAGAGGGTGACAGCAGGTGACCCGGTGTGTGTTAGCGGTGGGGTCAGCGAGTCCCTGAGACCCATTTCTCAACCCTGAAGATGTGATGTTCGTCAATACCTTTATTCCACTGACTGCACGGTCAAAGAATGTCAGAAGGAATGGGAAATAGACTGTTATATTATATTATATAGCATGTAGAAGAAACTGAGGCTTGAGGTAGCAGACACTAGGTAATGTGACCTTGTGTATCTCCAGTGTGGCCAAGGAAGCGTGATAATCTACAACGTCCTGATCTGATCATTTCAGAGTCACAGTCCACACTCACCTTCGCCTCAAAGAATTTGCGTCGCAGCCGTTTGTCTTTCGGACAGATTGTTTTCCTCGTATGCTTGTACCACTTTCGAGCGACGTAGCCTCGCCAGCAAGCTTGAATTCTGCAAACGCACAAAATACCGTCACAAGAGAAGAAGACAAAAATAACATATTTTTGTATCAGAGGAGGACTTCAAGCTAATTCAACTAAAGATATGATAACTTCTGAGATAGTGTGATGTACAATTCTTAGTTTGTGTTTCTTCATGGAGACACATTAAAACCACTAACCCTACATTTTGTATTAGGTTCATTGCATTTACCTGGTAGCACTCTGGTGTCTGAAGAGCCGCGCTGCATCGTGTATCACACGTGTTTCATACTGCCTCCTCCTGCACATCGGGCAGCGCTTCATCCCAGAAAACCTCTCAAAGGCCTTCAGACAAGCTCTGTGGAAAACATGAGAGCAAGACAGCAGCACCTGCAAAGGGACGGTTCTCCAAATGAATCAGTTTATGTGAACACACACAATAATATCCCACATGGTGTAAATCAAGAAGCAGCATCTGAATTGATCCTACGAGTTAAGATTTCATGGGTTGACTGACTATATAGGTTACCGTGTCTCCCGAGGATGTGTATTGGTTTTACCTTTAAGTGCTTAGAAAGGCTCTCATACAGTATACAGCCTCTGTGTATGTGAGCTCTAAGCCACTTTAAATCAGTGTGTATTCATGCCAATATGTGAATGTGTGTATTTGATGTTAAGTGTTATTTGTCTAGGGGATAGAGGGAGTCAGCATGACCCCCAGTGGGGCGATTGGGACCTGGGCTAAACTCTCCTTCTACCTGCGAGAGGGGCTCTTTTATCGTCTGAAAGGAGACCGCCACGGCTGTGGGGCTTTGCACACAAACCAGTTTACTCAGATCTCTTGAGGGCAGAGGGGAGGCATATTGATTTCCTATTGTTTTTTGGCCTGACCAACACACTCCATCACCGGTGAAAGGGCCCCCTGCAGTGTACAATTTCCAAGAGCTCCACAAGCCATTAGTCCAGAGAGAGATTTCACTTCTCACAACATTCTAATGGTACGAGCTACAGCCTGAGGTCCATAAAGAAATAGGATTGAAATTTAATAGAAAGCAGTGTTTGCATCCTGATTTATTACAGAGAATATCAGGTTGATATTGCAATAACAAGATTCCAGTCCACACAAACTGGTTCAAAGCATCTGCTGTTGTAAGCATTTTTTTAAATCCCTTTAACACTTGAAAGACTGCAGCACAGCGGCATTGTCACAATATGAAGGCTTCCATGAAAATGCCAAATCAACAAAGATTCCCTCTTGTCACTTTCCCTTGTTAGCAGCCTCTAATTAACTTTTTTTTTCTCCCCCTGAGTCAAACTAATATTTACACACGCATCTATGGCAACTGTGCTTTGTGAGGCCGCCTATTCTAGTCCCGCATTCTTGAGGAGATTGGCATCTTAAAAGGGGATCGGAAAGGTGTAAAAGACTGAAAGACCCTCACAGTTACACACTGATTGCTACATCATCACGTCACACTTGAGTTCCAAGGCAGTATGGGTAAATTTGTACAGTTGTCTACACAGATTAGAACATACAGGAACTGCAGGTGGAATGGAGGGGAGGGGGGGCCTTGTGTGTGTATTCCTGTGCTTATGTGGAAACAGAGGGTTTCCCCCGAGAACGGACCTGAACATTGAAAACAACCTTAAAAAAATATATATAGAGGTGTCTCACAGAGTATTAAAGGTAGGGAACTGTGTTGGATGAATACCTGAGGCTGCAGGCGGAACTCCTCCCTGCATATCGCACAGGGCTGAGCGGATTCCCCCTGGTGAACGGACCTCGCCTTGACCTGCATCCATTCGTCCTCCATCAGCCTCTCTGCTGGGGAAGCCACCAAACCCATCTTCTGAGCTAAAACATTAACACTGTTTGTATGAGACTGTCAGACATTAAAAACATTACAAAGCCTGGATGTCATTTGTTGTCTACCTAATGATAAAGCAGGAGGAGCCGGATCCAGAACATATTCTCTCTCGTCTCGCCAGTCACCCGGCCTCTGCAAACCTTCCACTTTCCCTCTTACACGTGGGTTTGTGGCTGCTTTTCTTCTGCATCTCAGCAAAGGGTCAGAAAGGGAGAAGTCTGACTGCAGCAGGCTCCTCGTGAGGTGGTCTTGAAAGGCAACGGAGGTGATCACCAGCTTGTTGCTTGCTTTAGACTTCAAGCCCTGTAAAATACGTTATATATAAAATGATGCATGAGGCTTTGCTTACTTTATAACCTGGTAAAAAGAAACAAATATATATCATGAAACATGTTGTCTGGACCAGAGGTTTTCCTAAGTGTGAGTTGGGGTGGTTTCAGTTTCAGGAGAGGCTCAGTGAATGAAGGTGAAAACAATTAACCCCAATTAATATAATAATAGTTTAGAGATGCTGTCGTTTTGAGGAATTTATTCCCATTTCTCTTGAGTCAGAATCTGATAAACTCTTCATTCCCCTTAACTGTACATAATTCATGTCTGTATAACTTACTGATCACTTTAATCGTCCTGTATTTATCTACGTTCTTACAATCAGTTTTCACAGCCGTCATCCTGTTTACCATCCTTTTACAGTCATACACACTACTCATTAATTAATATTATGATTATTACTATCATTATTAATCGTAGTTTACTGCATTGATTTGCACTGATGTCATTGTTGGTTTCTTTCATGTTTTAACCTGTTGTCCTGACATGCTCTATGTGCCATAGAATTACCATCTGGGGACAAATAAAGTTGTTTGGAATAAATGCCTTATAGGGCAGACGTTTTTTTTTAATGTATTTTGATAAGTTATGGCAAAATGCAATATTAGGTTATCTTGGGTTAATTGTTGGGATCAAACAGCAAGATCAATATGAAAAGTAACTAGGATAGATTAAGTTTTTCCAGACTTTATAGACCCCTAGTTTGGCCAAATAAAAAATGGTACCATTAAAACATCCACTAATGAAGTACTACGCTTGTTCAATACTTTTTAAAACCCACATAACTGCTCCTGATATATCTTTTAAAAAACAGGAAGTGTATCTTATGTTGTTTTCAACGTGAACTAAACAGAGTTTAACTAGCTCATTATGCTACTAGCTCATTTAGCTACTATCTCATTATGCTACTAGCTCATTATGCTAGCAGGTGCAGAACAACACCACGGAGCATTTTAACGTCACACGGTCTAAACACTGAAGTCCAGACATGAAGACACGCAGCTGGTGTCTCTGCCTCAGTCTCTCATTCAAGCAGGTTTTCATTGAAGAGTAAATGAGCGAAGAGAAGTGAAAAATAAGCTAAAGTCCAAACCTTCCGCATCGCCATCCTATCAACGGACTGTTTGACTGGTTACCTGGTAACGTAGTCCCCTCCCCTCGCACCGCGGAGCCTCATCTCTGCCTTTGATTGGCTGAGCGGGCACCTATGGGTTAGCTGATTGGTTGTTGTTTGCAAATTAATCAGACGTGCGTTGAGTTTGATTTCTTCACGTGATATTTAGATAAATTAATCATATTTTTTATTTAAAATTATTCAATCCAATTTAAATATCTGTATCAATTAAGAATCATGTTGAAGCTTAAAAGTTATTTGATATTATCTTATTCACAGGATTTGAAATGGTTGAATGTAAATAAGCAGTCCTACTTTTATTTTAATTATAATTTCGACATTTGTTGAGCTGGGATTTCAACTTTATGATTAAAAAACTAACTCACAAATACATAAACCCAAATATTATCATTACATACATTAAAATATTTTTAAAAATCTGAAAGTTTCTGTTTTAAAGTATTAACTTGAGAGATTCCATGTTATACTTGAGTATACTTTTAAAATCCTTTCGGAGAGTGTAATTTTTACATCTCTTAAATTCTTGGTTACTTTGTAGATTAATAGCATTATGTATAAAACCATTAATATAATATGATGCATGTAAACTACCAACATTTGCTGTTGAAAGTAAAAAGCTCCAACATTTCTTTAATAATTGATTATCAAATAATGTTCCACATAATAATATAGGGTTGATTCTGATTCAGTAAAAGTCATCATTGTACATACATTTTCCTCAATATACTTCTGTTCTTGTACAAACTGCATATTCTATCTACTCCATTGTATGTATAACACCACTGCATTAACAAAGTTTTTCTATTTCTCTTCTATCTCCATTCACAGGTACATTTGCCCTTTGAAAACTATGTGTGATGTTTCAATCTTACTAATGATTATTTTATTGTCAGGGGGATGTCAGTGAAGAGCTGGAACCTGACCAAAGGAGGTTAGTCTGTGTGTCTCTGTGACTCATCGAGCTGTCGTCAGAGTAGCGCTGAACAAAGCTAAGCTGCTCATACCTGTGCTGTGAGCTAAGGGATCCCTCACAGGTCACCCTTACATGGAAAAACCATACACACAAACACACACAGTCCAAACCGTCTCCCTTTTTGTGAGCGCGATGAAAAGTTCGCTTTATTTCTCACACAAGGCGAGGGGGGTGTGCGACTTTTAAAATGCTTTGCAGTCTTGATTGACTTTGATGTGTTCACTCAGAATCAGTGAAAACAGATGGCCGAAGAGAGGGCTAACGGTGAGGCCTGTCAATCCAGGGAGTCCTCTAAGAAAAAAAAGTGAAGACCTGGCTATGGGAGAGGAGGAAACCCCTGAGCTTCTCAAGAGGCTGCTGCATTCTTGAGATTAGAGCAAGAAAAACGCAGACCACTGCTGTTAATGCCCCAGACAAAGGCGTGGAACAATTTATTAGTTAAGAATTCGAGCTCAGAGCTCAATCAAAGGCCTGTCGTCCACAATGCCAGACTTGGGGCTTTGGTTTGTTGTTCTAAGTAAATAATCATGCTTAAAAGATATGGCAAAGATGGGGCTCAAGTCCCCCATAAAGCCTGCATTCTTCCAACTGTCATCAGAATGGATTCCAGTGCGCGCTTTTATTTTCAACAGGGACACTGTTTGTCTTTTTCTCCATGAATACCATTTTAAAGAGCTTTTTATTTAACTTTCTTCCCCCTGGACCTCTTTACCTGATCTGTGGTATTTCTGAAAAGACAACTCACCTTGACGTGCAAAGAGATGATGACTTAAATGAAAGGTGCAACAAAAAAGAAAATGTGCAGAGGAACTGCTTCTTGAATAAAACTCAAACGTTCTTCTGTACTGACTCAACCTAAAGATAGTATCATGCAAAACAAACATGACACAAATCAATACTTGTGTAAATAAAGCATCTAGAAGTGAGTAAATGCACAACACTTCCATGATACTGAGTCAGTTCATACTCTTAATGCTGGTCTTTGTCCCTACATCATACCCTGTGATGTATATTGCTTTGTTGTCAAATGAGTAATTGCCGTGAGATATAGATGAGAGAGGGCAGCCCATAATGGTTAATTAACAATTATGTCAGCCAGCAAGATGACCAGGAGACCAATCACTTTGATAGGAGACAGTGGAGGGGGACAGAAATCCAATTATTTTATGACTTGACCCATAATGCTTCCCTAACATGACTCTAATCACTCCGTGGCGGACAGGAGTCCCCCATGGCGATCTGGGAGTGAACCAGTGGGGAGTGGAGGACAGTGGGTCTTTACTATTTGCTGTTATCTCCTGCGTCATTGCTGAGTAAGTAAGCTATAAAAGAACACAGCCATCATTACAGCCATGTGGTTGCTCTGCAGAGAGATGGAGCTCCTAATGATTAGACATGTCCTTTGTAAATGAAATACAGATCACCCCAGGCTTTGGGTTTTACTTCATTTACTAAGTGCTACATTACCTCATACTTTGGACCTAACAATGGATTTCCCATAAATCTCCGGGTATTTGAAATGATGAAGGGGCTCACATATCACGAAATGTGCCAGCGCTTATTAGCACTTGAGAAGTTATTGATCGAGAATTTTGATTAATGTCCACTGGGGGCGAGGGTGGCATTCACAGACCTGTGGAGGCCCCAGTGGGCGACTGGCTGGGAGTTCTCCCTCTCAATTACCTCCAGTTTGTGCTGACTGCCAGCCCGAGCGCTGGCAAGATGACAGCCACTGCAGCGCTGGTCCCGACGCCAGGAGTAAAACAAAGTCATCCCGGTATTTGCCGGCACATGCATCAGTCAGCACCAACGTAGAGGAAAACCGTTCGATTATTAGCGATTAGCGAAGATTATGTTTGACCATAAAAAAGTTGTTTAGTTTTCAAAACGATGGATCCACCATTTAAGAGAGTAGATAAAAGTAAGATTCCCTTTTCTACCATTTTTCCAGGTCAAATTTTATCTGTTGTACTTAGCTAGCGAATAAAGCTAACATTAGCTGAATGAGTTGGCCGAAAACATGTCTGCGGTGGACTTGATTATAGTAAATTAATTTGGCTCATTTTGAAATGATATCATGCAAAAAGACGTTAAAACTAAACATTAAAAGGAAAAGTGTCAATCAAGTTGATGATTCAAATAAAAAGCAGCCTACTGAAATTAACAAACAGCACTGGTCTTGTATTACAGTGGTGCACAAGCTAATGAAAAATATGTCGCAGAAAAAATTGGATTTCAATCTCATGATTCATTTTTACATAAACCTGTTTGGCTCGTAGCTTAAACGCAGTCCAACCTCTGGTCGGGTAGCGGGCAGTGAGAAAGTAATACACTGTGGCTTCTTGTTGTTAATGGTGCATGATGAAACAACACAAAATGTAATAAAAAAAAAGAAAAACTCCTTCGCTTTGGAGGTAAGGCTTGATTAGGCTATTAAGCTAGTTAGGGTTAGGGTTATCATGCTAAAGTTTGGGGTTATTGGGACACAAAGAATTGACCCCGAGACTAATGAGAAGGGTCTCCATCCCTCAGTCAATAATAAACTCGGCACAACAACTATTTCTGAAAGATGTTTACATTTTGTTTATCATCTAAATAAAATTAAAACTAAGATAGATTGGTTGATAGATTGGTTGATTGATTAACTGATAGCATACAGACAACCTCTGATATGTGTCCACACCCAGCCATGGCTGTATAACAAGGGAACCATGGATTGAGGGTGACAACATTGATTCACAGAATACGAGAATTTCAGTTTGGGCCCCCGCGATGATCTCAGTGTAAGACCACTGCGGCAGGAACCAATCATTTCTGGCGTGGTTGTGCAGCCATCTTTCTCTTTAATGGACAATAATTGTACAGAATCCGTCTCTATAGCTAGAAATAGAAAAGAATAATGGCCATAAAGTGTTCCCTGTGAAGCCATGAGCACCGAGAATCTTGGCGCCCCCCCGCTACCTTTCAACCTCACACATTGACTCCATGCTGATTACATACAATTCATATCCACTAGACTCAAATCAAAGCTTTTCAGTACACAATGCAGCCAATTGACCTTTGTAGGTGCAGTTATGTAATTTCCACATCGGTTATTCCTCAAATAGGTAAAAACGTTTTTTATTATATTTCTAAAATCAACACATTTAGAAGTATAGTCCTTAGACTTGACATACAGAGCAGTGTTTGACAGACATACTCCATCAACCTCCTCAAAGACGAGCTACTGTAAACGCAATTAACTTATTTAATTTTTTTAAAGGGGGCACCTGAATTAAATAAGCAGAGCTGCCGGAGATTTCCTTCCAAATTCTGCCATAAATCAGCCGCAGCAGCTTTTTCATCTGATTGAACGAGTGCACAGCCTGAAGTTTGCCTCTGCTGTGGGGAATGTGTTTGTGGTGAGTCTCATAAATGCCAAGTTCTTTGGGCAATAAGAATAAATATCACAACCACTCTCTAGAATTACCACATAATTGGGGACTTTCCGCGTCTGCACAGGACCCCGCTGTCTCCTCCCTCTCCTGCCTTACATGTACTATAACAGATGAGTCCATATTAAGGTGATGAGGGGGGAGCAACGGTGGGAAGAGCCATATTTAGCATGTCAACGCATACAATTTAAGACTGTAATCAAAAAAAAGAAAAACAAGCATTGAGAAATAACCCAACATCTTTAAAGGAACCATGTTGTTTGTATTTAGGAACACTATGCTGAAGGATCATAATCAAGGGTGTATCCCAATCTATATGCTAATTCTACAGGAAGTGGAATCTGCGTATGTTGTGCGTTCCCACTTCATGAGTGTGTAATCACCTGAAACTATGAGAATTATTTTTAATGAGTCCATATATCTACATCTGGGACAGGCCCTCTTCCACAGAGTCGTTGCACTACCATGTTTCTACATCACCTTAAGGCCCCAGTAGATTATTCTCTACCTGTAAAAGGGTGAGTTGATTTGAGGGGAATTAAATAACACATTTCCACTTTCTCCCATCATCCAGAAATCAAGCCAGAATCCTTCTAGATATAAACGCTGCACAATCGTGAGTTGGTCTCACCTGTCAATCATGACGCTTCACCTTGTTTTATGGCATCAAACTTTCAGCATCAATCCTTATATAGCTCTCTTCTTTGCATTAGCTAATGATTGTATAATGTGGCCAAAAGTACAATAGCAAAAAACATATGCTGATGTACCATACACCACCATCAACCCAAAAACGATTTGACCGTCAAAATACAAGCCAATCACTAAAAAGAAAAGACGCCACGACTCAGCCGTGTAGATGACGCATGTTCCCCCAGCATTCAGAGGGCAAGTCATTCACCATCACAGGCGTACTTCAAAGCGTGCTGAGGTTCTGCCAAACAAGCGCAGTCCCTGGGTTTCTTGTTGTAATTTTAGTGCGTGATGAAAGATGCAGCAGCAACACTTATTTACATGTTACTCAATGTGCCAAGGGTGCAGCCGCAGATGTTTTTGTTTCCACTATCTGTCTCGTCAGATCCATTCCCCCCCCCGATCATCTGGCGAATGTTTGCTTATGACTCTCGGCTTTAATGGCACAGAGTCTGAAAAAACAATATACTAATAGCACAAACCTGCGTAGCTAAAACAACCGACCGTCTACTCACTTGTTATCGAGGTTTCCTTCCAGTAATGAGAAGTAAACAGGACACTTAAGAGTAAATGTGAGGTTTCTTCCTGTGGTACAGAATGAATTTGTAATTTGTAAACTTGAAGTTTTATTGTTACCACTTAATTTCATTTCCCATGGTGCATTCTGCAGAGCACAGAGAGACTTAAAGGGATAGTATGCAAACTGGAGGAGGATGGGAAAGGATAGGGACATTTATAGACAAGCGGAAAAAAATCAAAATCTGTGTAATATACTGTATGTAGAAGGTGTGGTCGATAATGTATATTTAAATCCACTTCTAAGCCAAATTCAAGTTTTCTCTAACTGACAGTTGGAGTTATTGCACATGAACGTGATTTATGTCAGAGAAAAAACTGCCTCTAATTGACGTCAGCTCCGCCGGGCGGGACCGATCCTGGATATCTCCCCTGACCCGTGCCCGTCATGTTAAGTGCAATGCCGGGTAACATTTCTGCATGAGTTGCATCGATTCACTCACGATTTGAGGGGACACAACCGGGGGGGGGATCCGCGAGGAGAAGTGACAGACTGCTGGCTGTCTGCCCGCTCGGGCGTCGCTGCCAAAGCAAACAGGTGAACTTCCCATCTCTTCACACCTCTGCCTGCTCCTGACAGAGAATCAAATGGAACAGAATCAAGCAGAAGCTCGTCAGTCAGTGCGGACGACAGCTTGGCCTACTTACAGGTAGCCAAGGTTTTGACTGCTTGTATTGCTTTATCAAAATACACATTTGATTTTTCCTTGGAATATTACGCCAAATTGTTTTTTCCTCTCAAGTCAAATCTTGCAGTTTTCGCTCGTTGGGATCTGAAGGATCAGTTCTGCCTTGTTTACATTCCTACATGATGTCCCACTCGACTCGTTCATTTGACACCACAAATCAGTTTCAGGAGAGATGAAGTGGGAAGGTGCTCATGAAACTCAAACATCTCTCTGATGTGTTTTCCAAATCGCTTGACCTTTTGATCGGGCCAGCAGCGCTGCGTCAGTCCTGACGTGACGGCTCCGTGTTTATTTTTTTTTGCCCCCCTTACATTTGTCACATACTTGTGCTGAAAAACAGGCCGACACAGCTGCCTGCTGGGAAACCAAGATGTCATCCAAGCAGCCCGATACCTGGCCATCACAACCTGACAACCTTTGAACTGTCAGTCCTCCGAGCGGCTGAGGCTGAACAAGACGTGTCAGGCTGAACGAGCTGACATGCGAGCAGACATCTCAGGTCAGGCAACATGGGAACCACAGACAAATCCTTCAGTGAGAAGCTCTCGGACCAAACAGAGATTCACACACACTCACCTACTGTACATGCACACACACACACACACTCGGTGTACACTCACACTTTACCCACGCAGCAAGGACTTCAAAAGGAACAAGGAGATAAAACAAAATGAATTGCAGACACATCAAGCCTCCCATGCCCTTTAAAGCTTAATTATACCTGTTGGGGTGATGAGAGACACATCACAGAACCTAGTGATTAATAAACAAACGGTGCATCCCATAAAGCGTCTGACAAGTCCCTGCTCATCGCCCCCTCGCACTCACAGTCTGTGCTCAGGTGGAGTGCACATATCAAAGTGTATCAAACAGGAATGAAGTTAGGCCAACCCTGGCCATGGCTTAGCCCCACACACACACACACACACACTCCTCGTCTCCGAGCCGTCTCTTCCCTCCACCTGTCCACCTGACGGCTGATGAGAGCATCATGCAGACACGTGCTTCAGAGCTCCAGTCTCGGCCCCCGTGCTTTCATCTTTTCCGTTTGCCGGGCCTGAGATCACTCGACTGGAGCTTTGTACCCGGCCGACGAGGTAAGTGTCGCGTTCGCCGGCGTTTTGTAAACAGACACACCTTTTGTGAAAGATGATGTGCACGAGATGAGGTTACTAACTGCTGGAGCTGTGCGGCTGCCTGCTGAAGGAAGGGGCTGACCCCAGGCTGAGGGCATATTGGATTGCCCCGTCTTGAAGGGGGGGTACGTGTGGAGTGAGTTCCAGGGAGCGCGGTGAGCACTCACAATCAGGTCGTCAAACTTCAGGTGGAGCCAACGATAAGAGGTGAAGGGTATAGAATTATGGTGCGGGTTGATATTTTATAACAAAGATCAAGTCACATCACAATGAGTATATATGCAAATCTCAGCATTTGGATATTTCTTTCAAACCTTTAAATCAAAACCACATCACTGGGTTTTTCAGTACAAATTTGATCTGAAGGCCAGTAAATTGCTTTGTGCAGAATGATAAATGTGAACTCCACACTGATATTAAAGATGAATTCGTTGAACACAGACACACCGAGGCCATTAGACCTTTGTTGTTCCGGTCAGTCTCTCTCTCTCCAGTCACTGTTGTGCTGACGGCGTTCTGCTTCTTGCTTTAAGCTGCTTTGGCAAAACAAAAGTGATTTAGCTTAATCATTTCACTCAAACAAGTCGGTATTGTTATGGGTGTTTTTCCACTCTGCAGTTTGCATAATGAGCAATAAACCCTGCTGATGTATGCCAACCTGAACTGAACCCAGCTCGGAAATTCAATCACATATCAGGAGACTGCTGAAGTTTCACCTTTATGCTCAAGTCACAAATACACTGCCATGACTGATATGCACCCATCAATATCTTTAAATCATTTCTTTTGATCAACATATGAAAGTTGTCACTCGTAGCAGAGAACCCACGGAACAGGATCACACAGCTCTATGAAGCATGTTTGCATCTTTGAAGGTCATTGTTTTGGTTTTATGGGCCGACAACTTTCCTGTTATGGTTGAGTCTCGTCACTGTCATCGCGGTGTCTTGCCCGGCAGTGTATGTTACCTGCTCAGCACCAGGGAGCAGAGGAAGCACAGACTGTATATGGAGATGGAGGAATCCCAGTGATGGTGGAGGTGGAGCTGCAGTATTAAGAACCTGCCGATACACCGGCTCAACCGATAATGAGTCAGGCTCAGTTATCAATCATGAAGTTCCAAGTCCCTCTTACTAACAAAGTCTGTTGTTTGAATAGCCTCAAATAATAATATATTATACCCAAATATGAGTAATTGAACAAACTTGACCTAAGATGATATAAAACAGCTTTGAGAACATTTTATTGCACGCCTTTGTTGACTTTCAGTTTTTTTATTTTGTTCCCTGTCCAATCAACCAACACGGAGGAGGTGACCTACACTGCAGCCAGCAACCAGGACAGGATCAAGACACTTAAATAGAAAGTTAATAAATAAAATACACACAAAAACAGACGAAATTAAGTAAGAATGCATAATTGAAATAAACTCTGAAATCCCTGTATAAAGTTATTATAACATACTTTAGCCTGGTAGGTGTCACTTGGCAGCTACTGTCATAACTACTGGTTATTAGTCGTGTCTGTGTTGTACTGGAGAGGACTGGTGATAGACTTGGCCCAAATGAAAGGGGCTGACAGAGACACTAGAAGTGCGGTACAGTATAAATGATCATGCCTTACCATTGATTTAACTAATGATGAGTGCTCCGAGTGCAACAATAGTAATTTTGTCGTAAAGCTGTCAGCAGTTAATCAATCTGTTAAGGGTTTTCCTCCTTCAATGTAAGATTTATTAAATGTTCCTGCAGGCGCGTCCAGACATGTTCGAGTCTGTCGACACACAAAGCTAAAGTCGAAATGTTTCAGAACTCTAATGTTCCTATTTATCATGATCTCCATTATCATTTCATATTACCCACTAACTGAATGGCATCAAATTAAGGTGGCATAATTATGCTTTTTTTTTCTACAGGAAACCTAGTGACAAGACAATTTATGTGCTCACCCGTGTGTGATACATTTTTTTTTCAATATTTTGTCTGAGCTCCTCAGGCTGTGTCTTGTGTAGCCAGGACTTGCACGGTAGATGCCTGGAGGACCTGCGAGGCCTGCTGGTACATCTGCCAACAATAGGAATTCCCCCAGTTTACACGTCTCGAACACAAACTGAGGTTATCTGTGAAGATTCAGCCTCATTGTTTCCTTTCTGGAAGGTGTCACGCCGCTGAAGCGTTTGACTGATGTTGCTTCAGAATCCATTTGCTAAGACGACTTAATCTTCCATGATTAATGTAAAGAGCATTGCTCACAGGGCTGTTCCTCCAAACTAAATATATACTGTGTAGTGTACGGAGGTGTGGCTCCTGTGCGCCTCAATTTAAAAATAACTGAATGAGAAAAAGAAATGCATTCTGGGAAAATGTAATGTTTTTGTTTGACAGGAGACATATATTTTACTACAGGTTTATAGCCTTGTCTGTCAGCTATTTAAAAACAACATTGGTAACAAATCTCCAGATGACACCCTACAATCAAGATCCAATAAAAAAGACAGTTTATTTTTCCAACTTCAAAGGAATTGTTACATTTTGGGGAAATATGCGGATATGACTCTTCTGGCGTACAGTTAGATCAGAAGTTTGATTGTACAGTGAATATAAAGCAGCACATGCCAGTTAGCGGATTTAGCATAAAGACAGGAAACTGTATGAAGACACTACATCTTGTTTGTTTATCTGTAGAAAAAGATCAAAGTACAGTGTGTTAGTTGGTGGGGACGAGGCTTAACACTCCAGTCACTGACTGCGTCTCAATTCAAAGACTCCTTCATACACAGCAAACAATGCGTCCTCCCAATCTGGAGCGACAAAGGATCCAACAGGTTGGTCCTTCTCCAGCCAATCTATCTCAGGATTCATTGTGCTGGCTCAAGCTCCCTATGTGGGCCACAGCTGGGGGACCAGATTGTCCCATTTCTGTTCGGCCTTGGTTAGATACATGTAAGTAGGCAGAGACCTCTGAACCCTCTTTACTGTACATCTTATGGCTAACAAAGCAATGTTAAGAGCAAGTGGTACCCAAATATAAGAAATCCTTGGTAGACCAGTCTAGTTTCTGTTCAGCCTTCATGGTCAAAGTTCTCCAAAAGATGCAGAACACAGCTTTTATGCTAGAGTAAGCAAAATAGCATGACTTTAACTTTGAATTAACTAATTATGACAGAGTTGCACGGATTAACTCGAGGATAGACTGGCACCAAAATGTCAATTTATGTCCTAAAACTATGGTATTTGACATGAAATCCTCATCTAGACCCTGAGCCGACACATTCCTCATCCAAACCTCTTGTTGCATCAGGTGCACGTAGCAAAATCCCAGCTAAAAAGCAGATTTTAATTTTAACTAATATTTATAATGATGTGTGAAATTATTGTTTTTGCCGTCAGCTCTTGCTCCTGGTGCTCTCACTCTTCCCCTTTGAAGTAAAATATTAAAGTGCTGTTTAATGTGGTCATGGGCTGTTCATATATCGCCTTCCGACTGTAGTCAGCTCTTCTTAAATACATAGCCAGGGCTGTAATTTTTTACAAGTTAAGGCAAAATGCGCTCTAAATACAGTATCATAGTTTCAAATGGCTGGGGCAACCATCTCATTTCGTACATACATCACCATTTGATATTACGGTCCGCCGTGCTTTCTCTCATCGAGTGGAACGGTGTTATTAAAAACGCATAATCATAGATTTTGTGAATGAAACGACTCTAGTGTGGAGTCAAGATGGCAGGTATGAGTGTATGAGACCCCGGCAAGCCCCCGGGTGCTCGTGGTGGATTTTAAAAAGCATGAACTCTTTGCCTTCTGAGTTTGAAACGTGATCTGTGATATGAAGAAACTCCCTGATAAACAAAGTGATGTGAAGCTAATGGGAAGACGTTGCCCTCTAATTGCACCGTCCACGTTTTATATTTCGCCGGTGCTAATTTCATCTTGATGGTGATATTTGTAATTACAATTTTGGAAGCAGCACATAGAAAAAGTACAGACACACACACGCACGCACACGCACACACACCCTCTTTCCTGGCATTTACTGAGTTGTTTAATCTTTCTGTTTCTATAGATAATTGTGTCAGGCCTGTTTCTTAGTGTGATCTATAAATACACCTGTTTTGACATGATTTCGCTAAAAATAACCTTTACAGGAAACCAACTCAAGGCGTTCATGCATTTCTTGCCTTCAGCTGCTAAAGAAAAATATCTCGAAAAAACCTGCAGCATCAAAGAAATCTGTGAAGTAAAGGCCCTCTTGAGCCGAAGCCTTTTTGTCTGCAGGTCTCCTCGGACGAGCAGATGATGAATAGGAGGGGGGAACGCGGCCGGTAGCCGGGTTGCGGACCACCACAAGCTCCCCTCTGTGTCTCCTCCACCACTATGAAGCACGGTGGTGTTATGAGAACAGGATAGCTCTTGAGACGCTCGCCTTTCACTCCCGAGATGGTGCGTAAACAGAGCAGGGGCCGACAGATGGGCCTCAGCAAACTGGTCCCCGTTGACCTCTCAACCCCACTGTCCAGCACTCCCCTCTTCTCTATAAGCAAATGCAGCCGAATTCCAAGGAGATTATCATCCTTTATGTCCCTCGGTTCGCTGCCCACCGCGAGCGGAGGATATACAGACCAGGAAATGCAGCTCACGTTCCCAGGGAACCCTTGCACGAACACTGTGTTCTCCCGATGTACTCGCTTGTGTAAAATCTACAAACATAAACAGAACGTTACGTAATCTAAAGCACAGCTAAGTGCCTCAGGTATGAGGTTAATCTGGAAATGTACATTCAGAGTTTTGCTTACAAACGAACGCTGTGACTTCACCAGTTTTCCATCACTGCCGCACCGCTACTGTTGACTCGTGCACATCACATGTACCGAGAGAGCGGTTAATGAGAGAGTCGTCTGTCTGAGCGAGGGATTTGAACTTGTACGGTGAGACAGAAGAAAAAGAAGAGACTAGCAATTTGGAAAATTATCACCTGAGATTGCCTGAGGCTCCACTTTTGTATATTCGTGTTCTTATTTTCAACCGATTTCCTGGTATGAGCAGGTCCTCTGGAGGTTTTACTCGTTTGGTTTCCACTCTGATGAGGCAGATTCATTCATGATTTCCTGTGTAATCATCATTTGGCCTCATTGACACACTCTCTCTAGATTTGAGTTGTCATTCCGATGGTAGTGGTTTTATGCTAAGAAACCCCGTCCCAGCAGTGTATTGCAAATTTCTGATGTGCAGCAGCTTGTCCGGGGATCATCCTGGACGATGGGAGCTGTTCCCACTTCCTCGGACGATGCATCTGACACTCGACTTCCATCCAAACATGAAATTAAACAGCCACGTGGATGTTTTTGTACAGAAATTTAAAGTCAGACCTCTGCAAAAAAAACATGAACCCATCCTCTGGATATGACCTTTATGGATATGACTCACTTGTGCAGAGGCTTTTGTAAATTCTCTTTTTTCTAAAGGTGCGTCTGTTGCTCTAACTTCTCTCCGTGTGTCCGTGTTGTGAAGTAAACATCTGAGCAGCGCTGATCCGTGCATGAGGCATTTTTTGCATTCCTTGTTGCATCTTAATCTGCTTTGCATTCATAGAAGCAAAGGGGGAAACAATTCAGAAACATAAGCTGGTCAGGTCAGCATTGTGGTTTGTTTTCCGTGCCAACAGCAAAAGGATTTAAACTGCCGTGAGAAATCACCAATTGATCCAGTTGCACTTCACACTCCAAACGAGAGAAACGTAGAAACTTGACAGATCCGATTCACAGATGTGACAACTGTGAGTTCCCTGAAGTTTACTTTCCCAACGTTACGTCCGTGGATTACTCACAGAGCTCATACTCGTCCCTCAGTATCAATATTTCTCATTCGTCCCCTTGTGTGGGGGGGGGCGTTCAATCACATAGTTTTGAAGGGAAGCACACTTACGTCTGTAACAATGCTGATTAACAGAACATTTCCCTTTTGTGGACAGCCACAAAGAGCGACTCTTAGCGTCTCCGTGGCTGAGTCACCACACAGTTTGGGCCCCATTCATGTTTTTCCCATGTTGCAATTTACTCACTGAATTAGGCTCGGACCAAAAAAAAAGTGTTTCAGTCCCAATTATCATCTGGCAAGGAGGAGAGGCGGCCCGGCCGGGGTGGGGGTGAGATACTTAAGCCTTTTCACTGGTGCTGCCTTGTTTCCCCTGTTCCTCTCCTTGAGAGAGTAATGTGTTTCCTCACACAAAAGGAGGATCTTCAGAGATATGCCAAGAGTCTGGAGAGTGTGTTTGCTGGACCTGTGAAGAGACCTCTTTAGGAGGCTTTGGGGACAATGGGGCATGGGCACCGGCCGTGGTTTACTTTGTCCATTCTAAGCATTTCACACGCACCCAGGGCAACAGCCGGCCGGAGCAAAGGCACAACATTAGTCTGAGTTATTGAAAAGGCCTTTTTCATCTTTGTCACCCAATCAGTGCAATGATCGCTCTGAGGGAGTTATGTTTGCCCGACACATTCTTCACCTACAAACTGTTTTTTGGGGGGTTTTCTTAACTCGTTTTAAAGTGAGAAATCTTATTTTGGTGTTTTTCATTGATTATATATCGATGTTGCTCATCAGTTTAGGAGAATGAGATTGGAATGTGCTGCTGATACTGCTCCCTGTCGAAAATGTGTGGTTTATTTCACTCAAACCAAGTAACAGAAATATTTAACATTTAAAAATATATATTGGATAAGGTGTTGGGTAAACATACAGACCACATTCTTCATGATGGCATAAATGTGACTCAGGCTATTAAAGAAAATTACATTTCATTGTTATTAATGTACATGGATAACAGATTAGTTTATCTAACCAAACCTAATTGTCAGGCAATAGATTATCTGCCATCTATTATTTGTTATATTTTGCATCTTAATTAAAATATCTGAAGCTATATAGCAATTGCCAATTTAATGATATTGTGTTATCTAATAGAAAACTAAAATAAATCATTTATTCTGAAATGGAGAAATATATGATGAAGATTCCCAGTTTGAATGAGCTGCAGCAGAACTGGAGCAGACACCCACTACATCTTCATTAGAGCTGAAGTTTCTCATCTCTCCTGCTTCTCCAGCCTCAGCCGGCTTCGTCTGCTCCGTCACATTGTTCTTATCTCAATGGCCGCGGCTGTCGTTGCTATAGCAATGCGCGGATCTGACAAGGGCCCAGGTTATTCCTCATTTAAGTAAAAGCTACGTGTTAAACAGTTTCTGCAGCGTTTTGCATGACAGACGCAGTCATGAAGCAGGAGGTCAGTGTGTGTGTGTGTGTGTGTGAATGACTGAATTTAGGTTTAGTGTAAATCTCTCAGGTCATTGTAAACAATAGAATCCAGGTTTTAATGTGTAAAACATATAATCATGTATTTTCGTATAATTCATCTCATCAGAAATCCTATACTTTGGATTGCTGCAGTATTTTGGGTCATGAGGACGTTATCAGTAATAATTAAGTCGATTCTTTTCTTTTGTGCTTCTTGCTAAAACAGTTTAAAAACACTTTATGGTTATTTTTTTTACAATGTTCCCAGGTACTACAGTGTTCACCTCTGCCCCTCGAGAGTCAGCACGTACACAACTACACCAACACACCTGCCCGTGCATCAATCACTCGGAGCAACCCATAAATACTCTGCTGTGAACACACACCTGATAACGGTGGCCCGACCGGGAGCTCTTAAGAAAGCAAACCACAGACTGCGTGCAGCATTTTCAAACTAATGTTGTGTTAAATATTAATCTCACACACTTTGAGAGCAGCATTCCTGCGAGATCACAGTTGAGGCAACGTGTGGAATGCAAACGCTTAAGCCCCTGAAACTGTACTTCCTGGCTGTGAACAGATGCATGCTGGGAAGGCTGACAGACACCTCTTAGCCTCCGTCTCTCAACAGGTGTCTCTCCCTCCCTGATCCCTAAATTGCTGCTGCTCTACGAGACGACCACAAGGGATGGGTTCGGCAAATCTCGCTGTGAGATGCCGTATTCTCTCTTTGATTCGAGTCAACAGAAACCGGGCCACAGCTTGGGCGGACGTTTGGACTTTACCGTCTGAAGACCAGTGAGGTCATGAGGTGAAGTTGTGACCGTACCCAAACAGAAACCAGGCTCCCCGATCACATGCTACATGTCTTGAGCAAGTATTTGCAGTCAGATCTGTGGTAGTCCTTGTGAAATGTCTTGATATAAGCCCCACTTGCCAGACCACATAATTAGCTTTTGACCTACATTCCCCCCGCAAAGCTTTTTCGTGCATGAGACATAGGTCAGTTTCTCTCGGATTGAGACTCAACACGTCGAGGAAATCTTCATTTATTTGTTTTATTTAGCTAAAATGAAAGAAGAACATTAAGAAATGTCTCATCGTGTTTACCAAACAAAGAATTAATCCTCTTTTCAAGTGTAACAGCTGTTTACGGCTGCCGAGTTGCGGGGGTGTTTGAACATGACTCACTCTCATTGTAAATACCAAAAAAAAACATCCTGAGACTGAACATGTTTTAATAATGTGCTGGTGTGGGTGGACAGGCCGATGAAGGGTGTTCCACTGTGTGTAGATGGGCTTTTAATGAAGACTTTGTAAAATACATATACATATACATACATGAAATGAAAGTGTAACATCACATTACAACTTAACATGATAAACACCACACTATTCAGTGACATGATCGAACAAAGCAGTACAATAAGTAATAACAACTATTATAAGTCCTATAACATATGATATCTTAATCCATAAAACAATATAACATGACACATTCCCCTAAGATGACGTCTGACGTGACATCCAGTGACAGGACGTCCCACAGTGTGACACACTATCCCTTCTATGACATGACAGAGTGGGACATAATTCAATGTGACACATTACTGTCGTCTGACATGACACTGATGAGGTGATGTATCTGATGTGATATACCACAGCATGTTGATACGACATTCATGACAGGACTGAATGTGACATAGCATGACATGACAGAACATGGGCTCACAGTGGCGTGACTCAGCCGTCCCTTTCAAATGTGTCCCCGAGAAACAAAGGCTCCATCAGGGTGGATCTGTCTCGGGACAAACCTTTCCCAGGATTCAATGCGGTGTTGGTGACAAAACTATTTCTGCTTCATCTCGACTGAACAGCTTAATGTGCACATGTTGGAAAACCAAGGGGCAATAAAACGTTCACGTTGTGTCCAGCTGCAGCTCTGTAGCTAGGCAACAGCAGCGAGGGCGGGGCAAGGCCTTTATTATCTGTCATAATATAAGGTGATATAAGAGTTCTAAATATGACACATCATTCCATAGCCTGTCAGAATGTGACACTCCTTAACTTGACATAACATTTAATTACCTGACATAATGTGCACTAATATAACATGAAGCTCCATGACTCACTTAAATAACATATTTTTATTACCTCCAGCAAACATTATAAAATGATTACCTGTGATCCCACACCACTACAAAGAGCCACTGGGAAATGAAGACGTGTGTTATTTGCATTTCCACGATGACGACTCGACATATTCAACATGACACATCCCACGTGTTGCTCGGGGTTAATGCAATAATCTTTTTTGTGCGGGCGAACGCTGATTCTGTGTGTAATCCCAGTCAAACTTCTGGTGGTGAAAGAGGATGCAGGCCTTACAGCAGATTACTGCCATGACGATGTGTTCCGCTGCTGATGAGAGAGGGCTCAGCAGCTTCTTTCTGGACGGAGGAACCTGTCGGGGTTCCCCGCGCGGAAGGGAACGGCCAACAGGGTGATATGTGTTGCAGAATTCATACTGTTCTTAATGTTCTCACCGTAGAGAATAAAGGATTCGGGTTGAGAGAAGAAAAGACAAAGTAATTCAGGCGTCTTTTGTATAAAAATCCTCCCGAGAGCTACTCAGCCCATGATTTCATTATCAGTGCGACTTACACTAATCCTCTCAGAGTGGAGTTGGCCCTCGTTGGGTGTCTATACTTGGGTATCAAAAAACTCTGGGTATCAATGGGCGAGAGGGTTGGGAATATGCCTTAAGTTTACTTGTGTGTGTGTGTGTGTGTGTGTGTGAGAATGTGTTATTGTGCATGTTTGCAAACAACAGTGTGAGAGTGTGTGTGTGTGTGTGTGTTAGGATGCGTGCGTGCATGTGGGGGAATGCTGGATGTTTGAGATCATCCCCAGACGCTCAAGACTGTTTTGATTTCCCACTTCATGGTGAACGTGAGAGTAATCCCCTCAGGATTCCCCCTCTCGAGGTCTTTAGCTGCCATAAGCCACCATTCAACAGGCAAAACCCAACATGGGCTCAATGCAGCCTGCTGGTATTACTGGATGATTGGGGAGGGGAGAAGGCTTAATCTGCCCTGGTGGCTAACCTGTCACTGAAAGGAAACCTGCAGGGAAGCCGGCCATGAGACCGCTGGCCCGACCAAGTATATTGTTCATCCTCCGGCTACATTGAAGGAAACCTGGGAAGGATTTGTTAACCGAGGACTGAATGATAAATTACTCAATTTGTTCTTTTTTTTTAATCAATCAGGTTTTTAAGCTTTTTCTTATTAAAGCGCATCACTGAAGAAATGTGACAGCGTGGTGGCAGCCATGTTGTTACGCAACTGAATACTCAACAGTTACATAAATAAATGCTGTAATAAACGTATTCTATAATATTTCTGTTTATGTTTTACTATATTAAAGTTCCAGCCTCCAATTTAATCTGGAACGTTGAGTTATAAAACTTTTTAATATTTTTCTGATGTTTCTGTTTTTCATTTCACAGAGATGCATGTTTTAATTAAAGTGAAGCGACCACACACGTGTCACATGATGGTGTCTCTCTAGTTATTTAAATTTCCTTTTTCATATCAAGCCATGAGTTAAGCCTCTATCTAACTATGACAAATTTATCCAATCTGCTTAAACTTAATCATAAATTTAACCCTAAATTAAATGATAAACTAATAATAATAATAATTTCTATAAGGAAACTCCCACAGTTAAATAACAATTGGTGGATATTGGATTAGTACACAGTTTTGATACAAAAGGAATTAAGTAAATAACATCCTGCTCTAAATTACTTACAATGCATGATAAACTAAATATCATCCTGATTAAGATCAAGTGGACGTCCATCCTTTCTGTCTAAACATCTAATCTTTAAATTCAGGAGTCTGGGATGCAACAAGCGGCAAAATTTAAAACAAATATTTTTCACCGTGACACAGTTTTAATGCGTTCGCCAAAACTTCTCCTGCCATTCAAGCAAATCCAGGTGATGCACTAACTCCCTTTTAAGTGCTTGATCTGAAAGCAAGTATTGTCAGGGAGTAATAACATGGATGTGGGACGGATAACACTGACAAGGAATTAGGTGGCCTGAATGCGATGCAGCCGCGCGCCCTCCTCCCCGGCCTCAGAGATTCATGTCACATTGCACATATTGGTGGATTACTGGCTAGTTTAAAGAGCTTAGGTTGAGTTCCCTCTGGTGTGCGATCAAGTCTGAGCAGCGTGCCTCATAATGCACCGCCGAGAAGAAAAGGCCCTGTCACACCGGCTCGCCTCCTGTCTTGCTCTCAAGGTCTCTCGTCATTTGACTGTCTGAATGGCTTTGTGTGACAGCCGTGGCTACGCCGCGCTGATTGCAGCCGGGGCCGCGCGGCGTTTCCATGGAAATGGCACTCAGGTTGTTTCTTTTGTGCTTCGCTCTGCGGCAGCCTATAGCAGTCGTACCTGAACGGGACGTATGCATCCATAGCTGAGGCTTTAATGTGCAGTCAGAGCAAAGGAATAGTGAATGCGGCACAAAATTATTCATATGTCACCAGTGTGGCATTAACAAGGGGTCAGTTTACCCAGAATTTGAATTATATATATTTTCTCACAGCACAATCAGTTTACCTGTTATTCTGAATAATAACTCTCATCAGTTTTCATAGTAGTTTATTTTCAAAAATAGAATTGACTCGTTGTAAACCATCGAATCAACTTGTTGTCTCCCTCATTCGACATGTTACTCACAAACAAAAAAATATATAACCTTCACCTCTTCCATTAGAATTAAATAAAAGAAATTCCCTCAAAAACAAATTCCTAATCGTGATAACAATTGTATCTCCACACCAGCACATGTCCACTCCACTAAAATGTTATTATTCCAATAAATACATCATCTAGTAGCTGTACAGACTGGCTGGTATCTGAAACCTCCGGCCGCAACAAGACCCTTAAAGTTAGTATAATAAATGTTGATATAATATTAATTAGATTTTTCAGCACATTCTGGATGTGACTGATTTAAGTGAAACATGGCAACAACCACATGTTTTCTAACCATCAGAACACTGGTGATCTATTAACCCTGTCGCCCATGTTCCCGTTATAATCAGAGGAATTTGGAGTATTGATCTCAGACCTTGTTCAGTCTGATGAGATTCTAATGACAAGACCTCTGATCCTCTAGAGCCTCATTGATACTTTCACTTTCACCCGGGCTTGAACCTATTCACTGCAGAGGTAACACGCTTGACCTGGTTCTCCCCTGCGGGACAGCGGCCTCAGATCTGACCTCACCACATCCGTTATGTCAGATCTCGACCTTCTCAAACTTGGGGGTGATGTATTTACCATCGAGACATATCACTCCATCAACTTCCCCCTGCTGTCTGTGATTACCAGAGTTCTCCATTGAACCAGTGGCTTAAACACAACTCTGTGTCATCTCCTCTGACCAAAACTTGACTGAGCGCAAGTGGAAAGAATCTAAACTGGAAATCCTCTGCCTCCACTGGTGTGAGAATATATTTGTAAATTTAACTCACTTCTTACGCAGCATATTTCTCCTATTTAATCAAAAACAATATAGGGAACCAGCTTAGAACCAGTTTAGAGCATGTTTAGCATTTTGCTGAATGTTTTTTAACAGATTTTGAAAGTATGTCTGTGGAATCATTGACTAAGTCATGACTAAGTTGCCTAAGCTGAAGTTTGCTCAGGGCGTTGTCACATCCACCTTGTTTGGTCTGGACCTTTCAAAATAAAAGTAGGTCCAACCAAAAGAGGTGTTGGACTGTCGGTCTGGATCAAACTGGACTATGGTTCACTTTGTTTGCAGTGTAAATAAACTTTTTTAAACAGTTCTGACTTCTAATCGCAGGAAGTTGAGATAACATTAATCAACAGAAGAAGAAAAAGTTACTTTAACGGCACGCAGGAATAATCCCTGTCTTTGCTTCTAATGATTTAATGTTTGAATCATTCCTGGACTTTTAAAGATTAGAAGAGTCCTCAAATTAGATCTCATGTGATGCTACAGAGGAAAATGATCAGATATCAGCTCTCGCACAACATTTCTCAGGATGTAACTCATTTGCATTCCAGACTGTGTGAATCTCTACTTCACGTCTGAGGAGTGCGTCACCAGGACGGTCACTGACAAAACTCCACATGTCATCATCGGGCTCTTTACAAGTCATCACCGGCGACGCTTGGCGTAATCCTAAATTGGGCGATTCTTCCGTTTGAAGTCGTCTGTGGGAGAAGACGCGGCTGAGGGACAATTATCTTGTACGTCCTCAAGAGGTCTGGCATTGTGGAGGTAAAAAAGGGCTGAGTAAAAGAGATCAGAGGAGGAGGGCACACACAGAAGTACATCTAAGGGCCTCGTAGATCCCAGGTATTACCAACTGTCTGAATTAACAGGATACACATACTTCACCTAACAGTCAACATGTCATGTCTTAACAGCGTTTGGCTTCACCCATGAGCCCAAATTCTTACATGAAGCCCCGTGAGCCCCTTGCTGTTTCGCAAGCTTAGATGAGGTCTTAAGCCTCCACAGAAGATGAATGCCGAGTGCTAAATTAATTTGAGGCATTTTCTTTTGTGCGCTGACAAAAGCGACCGGGTTGGTGCTGGTTTCCATAGCTGATGACAGATCATCGGGCTGCAGTGTTTGCCCAGGTGTCAGGCCTCCCGCTGCAGACAGCAGAGGGTTTGTCCAGGTCTCCCAAACTTCACATTGCTGAAGCTTTCTGTGCCTTAATTGTACAGATCGACTTCATTCAATATCGCCCATGAAAGAGCGTCTAAAAAATAATCGTGACAAAGTGTGGAAACGTTGGAACATGCCCTGTTTTCCCGGAGGTTTAAGGCTGCACGGGGAAAGGAAAAGACTCTTTCAAAACACTTCTGAATTTGGTGCGATCTTAAGAAACACTTCCGACCTTTAAAACGCTCACAAACACGTCCATAACATCCAGGTTTGTGTTGCGTGGGTGACACTTTTCAGCGCTCTACTTACACTCTTTCCATACAACCTTCATCAAGACTGCATTATAATTCCCCCTGCATTGTTTACAGCTGCAATGAGGTGTTTCAATTGGACGGTAGTGTGTAAAAAGTCCCGCCCCGGGCTGTTTGGCAGATCATCGCTGTGTTTGGTGCGGTCAGGAATTTCTGGATGTATAAATATACGCGTATCTAAGTATATGGTTTGATCTGTGTGTCATTGAAGTTCGCGGTGTTTGTTTAAGGTTAAGCTTTTTGGAGGCCAGTCCAACAGTTTGGATCCCATCACTCAGGAAGCTTGTTATGTCTGCATTGGGAGGCCTGGGCGGAGTGATCGCAGCACAGCTGGCAGGTACAATGCGTCTGGATCTATAAATTTCCCTTTGGCTGCCGTGCATGACATCCCTCACCTTTGCCCAACCCCTCTGGTGCAGAGCTGCAGCAGCTAGCAAACCCAACAAGATGCGTCCTCGTCTCAGGAGAAGCAGCCGCTGCTAATCTGGTGCTTGTCGTGATTCCGATGCTGATACATAAACGAGTGAGCAGCATTTATAACCGGGCCGCTGCAGAGAATGACTGATCATTGACAGGCTTTGAAAGCACAATGTGCTTTCTTGTAGTAAAATCACAGGTGCTCTAAATCACTCCCTGCGCCTGGTTTTGAGGGAGTGTCATTTCTCCCACAGTCGGTTGTTCTCCTATGAAGTGTTCGAGCCTTTTGAAAAACACTCACCCCGGACCCGATCGTGTGCTCACACGCTGCTGCTGCAAGTTTATATTTGTCCCTCTTTTCACTTTTAAGAGTTGATATAAGAGGAGAGGGGGAAAAAAACCCTCCAGAATTTCATGACAATCTTGAAAAAGAGCACGAGTTCCTCTACATTGCTGCGGCTTACCGGACAAAAGAGTGAGGGGATTCGTTTTTCCACGGGGGTGAGCGGCGAAGAATTAGAAGCCTCTGCCACTTAATTTGGCGGCAGAGACTTACCCTGCGAAGTTTTGTTTTTCTAAGCCTCCAACATAACAGAGTGTGCCTTGCCGTCAGCACCTTAAGCAAGTAAAAGCGCTTCCCTTTATGAACTAAACCCGCCAGATATTTGCTTTGCGAAGCCCAGCGAGAAGAAAAGAGGAGGGCTCGCACTGAATAACTTTTTAAAACACTGTGTACGACGCGAGACATGAAAGAGCAGGAGAAATGAATTGAATGTTGTTTTTTTTTCCCCCAACTCTATGAAAAAGAAGGCGATGGGATCTGAAGGCTTCGTTTCCAAAAGCTTTAGCCAGGTGATTCATCACGGCGCTCTGTCAAAAGAGCTTTCCACAACATGAGGCGAACAATGACACTGTGATTGCAAGGACAGGAGAGCTCGTGATTGAAAGATATCAGCCATAGGTTCAGCTTCCCAGAGAGAGAGAGAGAGAGAGAGGAGGCCGACTGCAAGACGGAGGGGGGGGGGATGAAGGAGGTGAAGGTGGGGTGTGGGGGTTGTGGGACAACTCGGTGATGGAAATCAAAAAATCTTAACCCTTCGACATGGGTGTCAAGAGAGCTTTTCGGCGGTGGTCTGCGTAACGAGAGCCTCCAGATATGAATTAACCAAAACAAATTTAACAGCTGCTTAAGCGCGAACACAGGAGCTGCCAGGCAGATTGATGGTGGAGCTGCAGCGGGAGAGAGAGCGGCTCTCAGATCGGGTCCTGCAGCCGGCTGACGGCAGCTCCTCAGCTGTGGAGCGATGCTGAACAGATCGTGGACGTCTGCCAGATCTTAAGATCACACACTCTCAGTGGAGACTCACAACACTGGGCTTGTTGTCGTGAGTCGCACACCACCGGATATGTGATGTTTTGTTTCTGTTTTGCAGATGCACTCAGTTTGACACGTGAGACAAATATTATTGATGAATAAAAGTGTTTAAATATTGAATCAGTCATCTGCACCATAACAAGGCCCCACATGGCCTTTCTTTATAACCCTACTCTGGGTTTATGTCTATTTGTAAATGCTGCAATAAACATTTTACTGGTCCAGGTGAAGCTGTTTGAAATGATCTTATATCTGGCTGCAGTTTAAGTTATAATAATGGATCATATGTTTAATACGGAAAATCATAAACTGTTCATGAATGTCCGATGCAGTAGAGTGGAGGTCGAGCTATTAAGAAACAGGAGGGATAGTAATCAAGTACTTGTATATATATACTTAGTTACTCTGTACCACTAGATATGGATGAGTAGAGCTGGATTTGAAGCAATAGTGATCATAAAAGTGAACAAAATACATAATTGGAAGTTTCAAATTATATATTTATCATCATTTCTCTTGTTAATTGTCATTTTATCAACGCATTACATTTTATAATGTTAGTTAATGTTAATGTTTAAATCACAACGACCTAATAAAGACAGAAAGATGATGAAAGTAGCTCCGTTTCTCAGACTCACTTCATATCTCTTCCCCCGTCTCCACCTGTTCCCGCCTCATGATAAAAGAGTAATCACCTTAGATACTATTTACACTCGGGGCCGAGCACTACCATTACCCCTCCATCAATATCAGCATTTAAAGTTCATGAATCTGCGAGGCACACCTCCCAGCCTGTAATTTTCGTAGTCCCTAATTCACGGTGAGAAGAAATAATATTACAGGGCGTTCAGCTAAATAGCGATGACGCTCGCCCGTAATTGCGAGAAGGCGCAATGCATTCACGCCTATGTTACATGAGCACACGCGTGTACCGTAACCATGATATACCTCCGGGTGGGTCAGAACAGACAGCCCCCCCCCCTGCAGGTCTCCACTGTGACCACTTCATTAGGAACGTCTTCCTGCCTGCACACACAGCCTGATCCTGCAGACAGTGACTCAGCAGTTCGCTTCACTAAATTGGAGAGAATTGGCAAAACGTGTGATTTAGGCAACTTTGGACATGATGTGCTGCTGATGGCAGCTGCAGCCGACTTGTGATCCAGAATCAGGAGCTTCACCTCTGCCAATAGGAACCGAGAACGTAGTTGAAACTCGATGCTCAAGCTCAACACATTGTTTCTATCGCCATCTTGAAGGTCTTATAAATCCTTTACATCTTATTGTTCCGTCTGTATTAAGATCTTTAGAGAACTAGCGGTGATGGTGAAAAGACTTCGACAAAGACCGATGTGTGTCTCCTCGTCTTTCTGGCATCCGATGGACAGATTGTATCGAACACGTCTGCAACACACCGGGATGCAAATGTGAAAACGTTGCAGGCTCTGACAAATCTCACAGGAATGTCTCACCGATCTCAGATCCTGCTCATTAGCAACATATCAGATTACGCGGTATTCACCTGATTCAATATATCTTTGATTTATGTCGTCCTATCGTATTTCAGTCAGTAACAGACGGCTGAGTTCGGAGGAAGCGACTTGGCCCGAGGCTGCGGGACCCGAGGCGACTTGAACTGTGCGAGGAAACGCGTCTGCTGACTCACTGATGTGATTCATGTTGTTGTTTCTTTATTTGCAGAGGCTGCTGATATGATATTGGTTCATTCCTCAAGTGTAAATGAAGATGTGATCTGTTTTAATGACCAACGTTTACCTCTGATGTAGATATGGTCCAGTTGGATTTGGTTTTACAATGTATACGTATGGGGATTTGATCATAGACTGTATGGACAGCCTGGCTGCTTCCAAAAGTGAAGCCAAACTATTTGAGATCGCCCCCTGGTGCCTTGCTGCAGTACACGCCCTGAATCCACCCTCCTCCATGTCGGCAGATGGGACGTGGACCAAATTTTTAAATCCACACGTCAAACAACATGATTGACAGCTGAGAATGACTCACTATTGCTCGGACGATTTAGGGGCGGGGCCTCGATACTGTGGCTCCACCCTACTTTTCACAATTGCCAAGATTCTGGCTCCAACTTGTGGAGTGGAAACATGTCGTCCATATTTATATATGTACAATCTATGGTTTTGATTAAGAAATATATAAAATATTAGCACAAATTATTCAAGTCACTTAAGCCTCTAATAAAATTTCAATACTGTTATAATAAATTACATAAAAGCTTTTAGAACTAATTTGAAATAAGTCCACACAACAGGCGACAGTAAAAACTCTTATGCAGATATATATTTTGGATGCACGCAATTAGTACGATTAAAAAAATTAAGAATATATTGGTATTGATTTCAATCCCATCTCTTCGGGAGCCTGCTCTAAATCTTAATGATTCCCAAACCCTGAGGTTCGTCATCAGATTCGGGTCGAAAGCAATTTCTTGGAAGTTATAGAGTGAACTTGTACTTTGGCAGCAGGCTCGTTAGCAGCGAGCGGTAAATATTTGCTGTCCGGGGACGGCTGTATCTGGAAATGCATCCTTATCACTTGTGTAACTAAACTACATATGGCCTCGAGTTTCCTCCTTCGGCTGCGGACCAGGGAAGATAAGCTCGGCGGAAAACAAAGGCCCAGATAAGAATATGACAGCAGACGTTAGAAACAAAGCTGTTTTGCAGTGAGTCAACTCAGTTCAGATTGTATTGACTGTTGTTACAGATACGATATTTACTGTACAGCTGTGAAATCCTATTCAGGCCCAACGAGCCACGCGAGAAACCTTATCCTCCCGTTATTGATCCTGTTCTGTTTGTTGTCAGCTTTTTATAATTAAAGACTTGAAGATACCGAATCCAGTTATAAAATCACTTTGACATTTGAGCCCCTGACGGTGTTTAAAATGTTTTTTTTTCACACGTCACCAGAAGCATTTACCTCTGTCAGAGCCTCGCATTCAACATGTGAGAACAGGTCAAGAACATTTGATACGTTTAAGAGCATAATGAGAATAAAGGTTGATACTTTTCCCTGAGACCAGAGTGAAAACAATCGTCCGACTACAACATCTCTCTCCACCATATTCAGTGATACATTTTTTTCCAAAGCATAACATAAATTATTGAGATGTGTTTTAGAGGAACTAATGGCACTCTTTTCCCCAGACAGATGTCGATATGGAGGATCGAGAAAATAGATGTTGCACTATAAAACTGTCAAACAACTCTTCAGGGGATATAATTGCTTCTTCCTGCGCCCTGGTCTTGTCAGTCCCACCCTGAGCGTAGACACATTGAAAGCTTCCCTCATTTCCCCCAAAATCCACCAACTCACCAAACTCCTCCAGACTCTCCTGAGATCCTCAGTCCTCCCCCACCCCCGTGCAACGCAGCATTGGAGAGCATCTGCGAAAGGATAAAAAGGCCCCGACGTTGCCAAATTAGCACCACATTCAAAAGTTCTGAAAGGGCTGCTGAGTGTCAACAATGCCGGCTGAGCAGCAAAAGCTTAATTATCCCAAATGTGAGCATGGGTGTGTGTGTGTGTGTGTATTACATCATTACATCATTACCTCTGGCTGCCAGCGAGGCGGAGATGCTGAGACAGTGGAGGCTGCAGCAGAAGCCGTTCAGTCTGCAGCTCACACAGCGACACAGAGCCTCCACTTTCCACACGATGCTGAGCTGCAGCAGCAGAGATGTATGTGATGTCACCCAGAGAAATGTTAGGATTTAAAATGAGATGTGACGAATATTCAGTTTTTCTTTACCTGAAGGGCGTAAGATGTTTTTTTGGCAAAGTAAAAGCACGGGAGTCATCACATTTCGATGCCCCATGTTTGCACAACGTATATCTATCGTCTAGCCTGTCACGCCCCCTAACGAGGTCAGGTAAGAGCTGAGGCCGACATTTCCTACTCGTGCTTTAAGTGGTCGACCAATCACCATAGAGCAGGCCACGTGACCAATCAGAGTGGACTTTATCGAGAGGGCGGGACCTTAAAGAGACAGGAGCTTAAACCAGAGGATGAACAGAGGAGCTGCAGCAAATCAAAATTATAAATCTGAAAACGAACATAAAATGTCTCCTTTAATCACACAGTAGCTAATATATGTTTATTTCTATTAACCAAGGAAATGCTGTATAACTCTCAAAAGATGGGGTTTCAGTACTTTCACGTTATTAAAGGAATTCAGAAGCGACAATGTTGTGTTCTTGTGTTTTACTTAAAGTTATTTTGTGGTGAGAGTTTGAGCCATGTTGTATTTTCTGTCTATTTTCCACTATACACTGGACGTGGATATCCATCAGTTCCTTTTGGAATAATTAACTCACTCTACAGCTTCTGAGACGAGTTGACAAAGTCAAAAATTGACACAACTTGTACACTTGGCGTTTATGAGGAGGACGACAGGAGGGACGTCCTGACTCCTCTTCCTGTTGGTGTCATGCACTCAATCACATTTAGTATGCAGGCAAGGAATAAGGACACATTTTTAAATGTGAACGTACACACACACACACACACACACAGCCTCACACTCAGACGTATTCCTGTTCAAAAACTGCTTTGTCATTTGTTTTTTACACAATTTATAATCCTTAATATAATTTCCTCTTTGGAAACGCAGAGCAATGAGTTCGACTGAGGCATTTCTGAATTATGAGCTGAGCAAGAAAGGTTTTAGATCTTGGCTTGAATTAAGTTTGCGCCGATGACATCATTACACAATTTAAGTAATCACTGCAACTGAGTCACACACACATTTAGGATAATGCAAAGTATTGATCTTTCATTTTCGTTATTTGGTAACTTTTCCCCGACGCGTTTTGACAGAGTTAATTACTCGACTTGGAAACACATCCTGTGTTCAAAGGTTGGAGCAGAGGACATAAAAAAAAATCAGGCATGATCATCTATGTAAAACTTCACAGCGGCCCTTCATCTCCGACAGCAGCCAGCTCTACTTAGAAAGCCACAAGAAAGTGTGGCTGACAGTGTGCAGGAGCCCGCCTGTAATTCCCACTGATACCTGTGCATTAAGTTACCTCTCCTGCGCGGAGGAACACATCAAAAGGAGATTAAAATTAAAACACGGTGAGCCGATGTATGGTTACGTCTGGAGATGATAAGCTCCATCCGGAAATTCTAAAACAAAAACCGGGACTTGAAAATTACCAGAATGGAAATGTACCCAAACCGGAGTGAGGTGAAGTGGGTTTGTTTTTCTCCATGCAGCATTCTGCAGGTGCCACAAAATGCTGCGATGTGGACGACCACGAAATATCAAGTGACCCTATTATTACCACGTAGATAACGTAGGGCATTCAGGTAAGGTTGTGTGTCTGTGGTGCAACGCCATGTCACCCACAACCTGGGAGATCAGAGAGGAGCCAGGGCAGGAGGGTCAGCAGCAACATGTTTGTGTGGCGGAGTAAATTGATCACTGTGTGGATGTCACCTAGATGCTGTTATCCCCCTCCGGAGCCACAGACAGGGTCATTGTTGCAGCGTGAATAAATGAATACAGATGTAAGGCTTCCTCCGGGGGTTTTCATTAGACCCTGAATGCATCAATTCAGGCCGTAAACGTGCCCGGTCCTGCTGCGTCTGAGCGACAAACATACAGGAATGGTGAAGGGCAAAAAACTTTAAAGTTTCTTGCCACGCCGATAACCCCCCCACCACCACCCCCAGACACCATTCAACCACACTGCCATAATTAATACTTGATTCCTCAGCCGGGAGGAGCAGATGCAGGGAAGATGACCTGAAATTGGGAAACCACATGTGAGGAGGCAGCATGGGTGCAAGGTATCATGTTTACTTTCATAAATATGGCAACCCCCACCCCCCCCACCCACACACACACACACACACACACACACACCCACACACTGACACGCACACACACACACATGTTGTGCACCTAGCAATTAAATCGAGTTAGAGATTACTCTCTGCTGCATCCCGATTTTCACAGGAGCCTCCAGCCTGGACTATAATAACTATGGTCTGCAGTGTTTCAGCCATTCATTTGATAAAGTGCTTTTCACCTTGCAGCTTTCATTACCCGCACAACAGACAGTGTTTGCGTGTGCGTGAGTGTGTGTGTGTGTGTGTTTGTGTGTAAGTGCTGGTGTGTGTGCATGTATAAGTTTATTTGCTTGGCTTGGAGGGAGCTGATTAAACAAGTGTCATGTCATTATTTTGTAATCAATTTTTTCAATTATGATCCAGGCTGTATAACGCCGTAATGGAAGGTGAACCCGGATCTATACGGGAGCAGCGAGGTGATTAGATGTTGCTGGAAGCTTTCCAGAGAAGAAAGTAGAAAAAAAGAAGGAGAGCCTCTTTTTTCTCCAGATCGATCCTGCTGACTGAAACGGCCTCGGTTCATAACAGACCATGTCTGCTAGCAACAGCTTAGCTGGTCCACTGAGGCGTCTGTCCACACGTCTTTTGGGAGCTTCTTTAAAGGAGGTGAGTAAAGCAGGCGCTCGGAGCAGGAGAGAGGAAAAGATGTTTATTGTGATGACCCTGCTTGACACTGTCAGGCTGCTTCCATGGTGCAATAACATGCTACACCAGAGCTAGACTTTCAGACAAGACCCCGGAAAATATACTATCAACGTGGCACAGAGAACATGACAGGATTTTAGGGATTTGAACTCAGGGAGAAATGTCTTTAAATTCCTCCATTAAAGTCACATTTTCCTTGAGTCCTTAAATTTGTGCTCAAAGAAATAACCTTTATACAGAGGCTGTTGAAAACTGTGTCCTCTAAGTGGCATCCGTCAAGTGCAAAATACATCTCCAACTATTAAAATAAAATTGAAAACCATGTTAAGTGATTAACTTATTCTAATCATAAACAAATCCCTTTTGACCATGAGTAGTGATGTGTGTTTTTACCAGCGAGTCTATACACTGTAAAGAAAGATAACATCCTCCTTCTTTCCAGATATGGAGCAAAAATATGATCCCTGTTATCTCTCAAGCCTGCCAATCACAAGTAGGTCTCAGGTGTCAATCATAACTTTTCATCCCATTTTTATTCGATCAAAAAAGAAAAAGAAAACCAAAGATATCTGAAAATGAACAAGAGCAGCATCAGCATGACAAGATAAGAATGACCTAAAATGACAGAAACCATTTTTGAGAGAAATTAGTTGAATCTTTATTTGGACCTTTTAGTTTGCTCCATGTCCCATCCAACAACATGGAGGCGTCAGGGTTTATGACTTCAGTTGGCCACCAGGGGGCTACTGAGACTTGCTTGAGATGCTTTGGCTTCACTTTTGGGGATCTGTCAATCACCTATTACCATCTATATGTACGGTCTATGGCATGAACGTACAAATAGCCTGTAAGTGAAAGTGTAAATGAGGAGGGGAGGAAGCAGACAGGTGTAAGCAGATGTACACACACACACACACACACACACACACAAATAACAAGATATTGCTCACTGTACTGGTATGAGTTAGCAAATAATTGCTAGTCAGGGGAGGAGGTAGCCTGTAATATGCATTGGGAATTTTAATCTTGACTTTTAATAAGCTTTTGACCTTCTTACGTCTGCAGCCTATAATTAGAATTTCTGGCTGGGGCAGATTGACAGAATGCTGCGTCTTAGGGGAGGTAAAACCTTGTGTGGCTGCGGTCAGCAGACCTTCTAAATCATGCGGCTGCAGGAGAAACGTTTAATCTAACAAATTGGTTTCTGTTTCCTCTCCTTTTTTTTCATTCTTTCATGCGGTACGTCTTCTCCAAAATGGAGGTGATGTCATCATCTCATCCTTTCAAGACTGACTTTGCACCATATATTCTGAGGGGTGGGGGGGGTGAGGCAGAGAATCAGGACCTAATGGTCTCTCCTCCTCCAGCCAAATCTAATTGTGCCCTTATCATCTCCAAATTGAAGAGGATTGAGCTGTCTGGACTTTAACTGTTGAATTGCCTGTGTGTGTTCTTGGTGTTTCTCTGACAGGTGATCTGGTGTGAACCTGCACTAACAGCCGCGGCGTCTTCCTGTGTCCGACGACAAGATGAACTCTCTCTTCTTCTCTGGGCCTTTTGCATCTGTCAGGCAGTCACTAAATTTAGCGGCTGGTGTTTATTTACTTTCTGTCCTTGCTGGTGTGTCCTTGCTAAATGAAGGCGAACAGGACTGTCACCGTCCAGAGGACAGCTCTGCTCAGCCCCTCGGGAGTTGATGGATAATGCAGGGATGTGCACGCCTCAGTGTGTGTGTGGGTGTGTGGGTGCATGTGTGTGTGTGCATGGACAGAAACAAGAACATACATGCGTGTGAATAATCTATGCACGCACACTTGCACACAAGACAGACCTCCTTTTTGCACAATTACTGTTTTCAGTAATCCACTCAGATGATACAGTACATGAAGCTGGTGTGCACGGGCAGCCATCACAACAGGCCCGCGAGCCTCCAGCCACACAGGCATCCGCAGCCTGTGGAGGTATTCAGGCCTCCATGTGGCATAGTGGTATTTGCACCTTTGCTGTTTCAGTGTGTCAGTGTTGAGCGCTACACAGTCCCATGGATCAGTGCCTCTGTATGGATCCCCTGGAGCAGCCTCTTGTTCCCTTAACATTCCAGGTACATCCACACCAGCTCCTTCCTGTCGCTCCCCTTGTGTGGCGCTGATTGACAAGCGTCCGCTTCTCTCAGGCGCGTAATCAATCTGCTAATTGGTGTCGGAGGGTCGGCTGCTGCTGGAGCGTCACCCGCTCTTTCTTTGGCTAATTTGTCTTTGTCACCGCCCGACTCACGAGGTACATTAGTTGAGAAAGTTCCGTCTCTGCAGAGAGCCTCGTCTCTCTCCCTCTCTCTCTCTCTCTCACACACACACACACTGTATGCTACTGTGCTTTGTTCATCTTCTTCTTTTTTTTTACTGCAACACATCACACAAAGGAGTGAGGGTAAATGTTAGTCTTGCACTGTTTCCATTGGTAACGACGGCTCAGGAGCTAGAGGAGGAGAGCGGGTCAGTCTCCCTCTGCAGGATAATTGGCGGCAACAATGGACTTTTATCATAATTCACCACAGCCAATGCATCGCAGAGGCAGAGGATGGTTATAATTGGATGGAACGCTCCTCCAGGTCGATGGACGGGGTAAACACAATATCACTAGGAGCAGATTTTCTTTAAAAACAGCACAAATCTGCAGCGTGTGTGGAGAAATGAGGAGGATTGACTTTGTGTGATTCCTGGTGGAAGCACAACAGCAGCATCGACTCTCAGCCGGAGCCCTTGACACAGCTTCTTGACATCAGATTGATTTACAGGCCGTTTCTACCCAGGGTGCCAATCAAGCCCTGATTAGAACGCACCGACTCGCTGATGACGGTTCAGACGGCGGCAGCCGGGGCGTCGCGGGGCCGAGGTCTCCCCCCCAGCACCGGAGGCTGATTGCAGGAGGCCGCTTTAAACCCAGATTAATCACGGCAAAATAACACAGGAGTTGTGAAGTTCACATCTCCCTCACACAAGGTTCAGTGTAATGGACAGCGATGAAGTATGAAAAAAGGGACAAAGCATGTGTGCTGCTCAGAGAACACTTGTGGATTAGGCCCCCAGTGCCCCCTATTGGCCCCCGAATCATCTGTTGATCCTCTCACACACTTGATCCTTCACATTCATGAGGAAAATAACCTCACTGTGAGGAAATGTGTGAATGAGCCGTGAAATTTAATGATCATCATAACATGAAGGCAAAATGTCCCCATTTAATTTAGTTAAATAAGACAATATGAGAATATTTTAAGTATCTTCATCGTTTTTCCTCCTGCAGCCTCTCCTTTGGTCTCTTTTCTTTCTTGTTACCTCTGTCTATCTCCCAGTTTTTCTGCTCTAGTGATATATAGGTGTAGAAATGAGGCACGGTGATCTGAAGGGGGGGAAGCAGCGACGTCTGTCCAACAGCAGGGACAGACGTCCGTGTTCCAGCCTTTCCAAGCTTCCTCACTCGCTCGGTGACACGAACAGCAGCTGCACGCTGATCATACCCTCATTAAAGTTGTTCACTTTGTCCTTTCTCACTCGTTTCTCTCCTTCTTTGACGCACTCACCGCTCTTTAAGTGCTCGAGGCGCTGCGGCGGTTGCCTCGGTAAGAGTCTGTCTCCGATGCCATTAACAAAACCACATTTTTTTTCCAACAATGACACGACCATCAGAGGACGATTTTATGCAAACTTCTCAGGGGATCGATCCATTACCTCCACTGTTATTCACTTGCTCCTGTTGTATTAGGGTCTTAAATGTCTTTTTCAATGCAAGATAAGGCTCTTAACATAGCTCGGGGATCAGACTTTCACATTATTATTATTATTATTATTATTCATCGCCAACGTGAGAGAGCCCTGTACTTTGTTTTATTGATTTTCAGGTTTGATTTCCAGTGTAATTTCATCACTTTTGCGACCATATATTTATGGACCTTTAAATATAGAGAATCAGGACCTGTAATCTGGATTTACAGGGGATGTAAATGTGGTTTCATGAGCAGCCTTCGTGGAGTACGCGCTCCAATAGGTGTCATTCTAGTACATTTGACTCTAGACTGTGGAAAGACGATATGATTATGTTTTATGGTTTTAACAGCCAAAGCTTAAAGTACAGAGTGCGATAAGATAAGACTGAAAATGTCTGTTGTTATGAGAACCTAAAGATTTTGGGGGTCAAACCTTTTTTTCATTTTGATTTGAGCAGATTTCAGGAGGAGACTGAGGTTCTTATTGTTAAACTTCAAATAACAAAACAGATCTGCGACAGGTCGGGATCGATGCTATGAACCGTTTTAAAGACACCTCTCCTCAGCCTGTATCTGCAGTGTGTGTGTCGATCGGCCTGTTGTGAGTCACACTGCACGTTGTTTCAACCCAGACATGCAGACAGAAACACACACACACTGACACGACCCTGAGATAAAGCGAATGCAAATCAGTTTTTTCTTATTTCTATACACGTTTCGTTGCTCTATGATATTAAATGCTAAGAAAACCTCGATCAGGTCTAAAACTCACGGCCTGCTTGAATAATGACCCCTCGCTTTGTGTCTCAGGGTTTGTTTTTTTTGTATTTGAAGAAAAAAGGATTCAGGGCAGTAAATTCAACACATTTTTGAGCGGCGAGCTCCAGTCTGGTCGGCAGCTTACCCGGTAATGTAGCGAGTGGGTGAGCTTTTGCACACCGCCCTGTCAGTTTTCAGGGAGCTACGCAAGCGGAGGATGTGGCAAAGTCTCACACCGGCCCCGACCTTCGACAGAAAAAAAGAAAACCTCCAGCGGTGGAAGCGGGCCTCTGATAGTTTGGTGAGATTATAGAGGAAGAGAAGAGCGTCTAAAACTGCACTTCACAAGAGGCAAAAACAGCAATGAACCCATGGAACTGCTGAAAAATATCCCATAATGTGATAATAATGTGGAATTTCCGCATGAGAAATAGAGGTGAGGCGAGGTTATTAGAGAAACAAAGGAGGATTTCAGGTGGGGAAACACCTTTTTTCTGTGAGACCATGTGTAAACACCAATTTGAGCAGCACCAAACAATAATCAATATGTGCTACTATCAAAATATAAGAGGCTTGAGGATGATAATCTCGGCACTGCTGGGGTCTAAGCACCGTCCCCCGCTGGGAGCAAGTCCCTTTCCTGTGCTTTTGATCTGCAGGTAGAACACGTCCTCACAGAGCTTGAGAGATAACACACGATATGCTGCTGCCTTCGTATATATGTACACGGCACTAAAACAGCCCTCGGTACACTCCTCCAACACCTGCACCGTCTCCTCTGTGATCCCCTCACCTGTGATCTAAGCCTTTTATAAACCTCTGCACCCTGCAGTAGGAAAAACTTTCAACCCCTAAACTCCTCCCCCTCTGCCTCCTGACGGGGGCGGCCATTCTCCGAGGCAATAAAGATAAAGGATGAGGAGTTTCCCACCTGTAGACAGGGAAACAGGGAGAAGTTCACTCGACAGGCAGAGCAGCCAGACACCAGGGCTCGATTGTACTTTCACCTCTTAGACCTTTAAACCTGTCTGGTGTGCAATGCAAGGCGAGCGTCCAGAACGACTGTGTGGCCACCGCTAAGGTTCTGACCTCCTGGGATAACACGAAGAAATACGATGTGCGGAACACGCTCTGACATGCCCGAGCAGCCCCTTCTCCTCCCATACAGTATATTCCACCTAGAGCTATGTTCCAGCTCCTTGTTTGTGTTGTGGGAACGTATTTAGCGGTTGCAGTGGCACTGCAGGATTAGCCCCGGCTTACCCGACACAGACACATGGAGAAGGAGAAGCAGTCGCTCTTTAGACTGCTTGAACCCTGGTGGAATGTGAAAGAATGTGACCCAACAGGGACACGTTTATACATATACACACATATCCATATATGTATATATACCATCATGTCAGGCACTAATCACAAATTTGTGTTACTTGTAGTTAGCAACCCATGAAGAATGACACATTTAGCAACTGGAGGCATTTAATAGAGCTCGTAGATCCGTCAAGGCCCAACAGTCCCTTGCATTTAAATCCATGACGATCTGGAATTATGACCCTAGAAAGTTCGCGCAACTGTTAAAAGAACTCTCTATCTTACAATGTAAAAGAAAGAAGAATGTGGATTTGTCCTTCTTGCAGAAACTGTGCCCAAAGGCAATGTTTCCTTTTTTTTTAACCATGCATTTCCCCTCCTTCTGTTCTGCAGTTTCAATTTAGAAGTCACTGACGAAGATGTCAACTTGGAAAGACGAGCAGATTCCGGACAAATCACAGAACATGTGACTTTTCTTCATGTCACGTCCTTCCTGTATAAGCTCCACCCAGACAGCAGACGTACCTATCACACCTGTCTGTCTGTCTGTGTGTCTGTCTGTCTGTCAGTGATGGGACATCAAACGAGTTTTAATGCAGGTCAGTGCCCCACATTTTCTCTCAGGGGACAAAAACAGAAGCCTCTGCTGTGTAAGACATTTAACCCCGGCGCCCTCACAACCACGCTGGCTAAACAAATCATAAAACCCGGAGCGAGCGGCGGATCGTTTGGCGGCTTTTTTACGAAGCTGCCATAAAAGGATTTCTGTCCGTCCACGATTCATTTGAAGTTTCTCATGGGGAGTTCCTGAATATTTGAAGAAGAGAAAGAAAAAACAACAAGAGTGAAGATATCTCGAGGTGGATTTTGGTATTCAGGGTGTCACAGGCAGGGGTCATCGCCAAGGTGCGGTGGAGAGGTGCAGTGCAGTCTGGGTGCTAATCAGACTCATCCTCCAGAGCGGCGCTTGACATTTCCCATCAACGCCGGCTCCCAGCTCGCTCTCTCTCTCTCTCCTCACCTGGGCTCTCTCAGACGCTCAGCTCCCAACCAGACTTGTCTTCCATACTGGGCCGACACAGCCAGGCTGCTCCGTCAGTCGCTCGCCTCATTAACCCCTGTTGGGCTGCTGCTCCCACTGCTGCAGCCGTGGACGCACACACAAACACACACACACACACACATGTGTACATCCACAAGGTCGAAGTTTCCCGCTCAGAGGCAGTGGAGTGTTTGTCAGTTTGTACGATTTTACATGTTTTGACGTCGTGCTTCTCGTGTGAATTACCGCGGCTGCAGGGTTCAGTCTCCATCCGTTAAGATCCGATCAGAAGAATTGATTTTTGCAGCGCTGACAGGATAAGTGTGAACGTTTCTCCAAGTCTGTTCGGATTAGAGCTCACACACATCAGGGACTGCATGGAAACGATTGGAGGGAGGGCTGGACAATGTCTTTTTCTTTCATTTTCATTTTGTTTTTGTTGATCGGAGTGTAAAGAGGATCATATCATACAGTACATTGAAATGTGCCATGAAAATATAGATACGTGATATACAAAAAAACACACTCTGTGTAATCTGATAACTGCCTCCTGTGATGTGTAGATGTGCACTAAGAAACAAATGAGGTCACTAGCCCGCTCCGCACCACTTGAAGCTAACAGCTTGAGGGGAAATTAGCTGCCACTCACGACCTAATCTCTGTCTGTGGTTGCGTTGCATTGTGGGTAATGTAGGCACCAGGTTATGACGAGGAAGAGAAATGTTTGGAATAAATAAAAGACAACATCTCTGGTTCTGTTGCATCTATTTTGATGATCTACTTCTTAAATCTGCCAGTCAGTGGAGGAGCCGGCACCATTGGGGTTAATATTGAACTGCAACATTAAAACTCTTTGCAAAATGTACTATATACTTGAATACTATATCACTTGTATTGTTAATCACCACTTTCACTTTCAAACGCCGGCAAATGATTCATCTCAATCCAAAGCCACAACTCATCACAAGATATGAGGCCAGTGTCACTTTTGTGCAGCTTCCTGGTTCCTTCCGGGCAATAACTTTAAGCAGTGGCAGCAATTTCCTGGATTGGTAAAGTTTGAATGGAGGCGCGGAGCAGGAAGGATATCGTTTGCAAGCACTTCCTCCTGCTGATGGATTCATTAAAGGCAAATTTGATAGAAGCGTTTATTGATGTGAAAACGCAGGGAATCTATATTTAACCCTAAAAAATAAGCAACCGGGCGTCAATCTGATGACAGGCCGAGAATAGCAGGCTTCATCAAGGACGATGAGAAGGAGCTGATTGAGCAGAGGAATGCCTGAGCAGCATGTTTACCTATGACAACCGACTATCAGACACACAGGTGGTTAGTGTGGTTAGCATGGGTAGGGTAGCAGCCTGCTAACGGGGCGTGATTGAGCTCCCCTGCTGTTTGTTGTGTTCCTACACCTCATTTTAGTCAGGAGGGAATTATAACCTGCATTTTGGCCGCCCGGGGTGAACTGGCACACACTCTTAGCACTCAGGGCTCATTAGAGAGATAGAATCAGTGTCCTCACTTTAATGAGAGCGAGCGTCGAAGGGTTCGTGTTGAAGCAGATTTGCTCGTCTCTAAGAAGTGGGTTGGCTGAGTCGATATTCTCACACCAGGCTGATCAGGTTTGATTCCTCAGACAGATGTGGACAATGTTACGTCTTCCAGTTTGTGTTTTGATCAAAACTGTTTATTGTAACCGTGTTGATGTACATGAGGTGCTGAGCTGTGACAGGTTTCTCCTCTGTAGATTCAACAGATTGATAAAAAAATGATTTAATGAAGTAATCTCACTATTGGTCTTATTATTTTGTTTTCTAATGCATGAAGATTAGCTGATAAAACAGAAATCTCCAATTAGAGCTTTTCCAAATCTATGAGAATAACTCTGATGATGTCATGGTGATGTCTTCAAGGTCATTTTAAAACTTTAAATTAGGATCCGAGATTCTGTGTCTCACAAAAAACACTGTTGAGTTGCATTATGGGAATTGTATGATCCGATGGTTTTGGGGCTTATAGACAACATGGCCACGGCTAAATTAATACATTTATATTTTAGAAATGTGTCTCCTTCGCACCAATCAATTAAAGGAAATATGGGTGATGGGTGTAGAATTTCCTTACGAATTTGAAAATGTTTATTGATGGTTCTTGCAGAGAATAAGATAAGAAAACACGTAAATTATTTGTCTAATTCACACAAATAAGTATAAAAACACATGGGCCTGACTATTCTTTGCCCAGGTGTCTTTCAACCTCACAATGACAACACTATTTTAGCCTAGCCTGGCTAGCTGTTTCCCTCTGTTTCCAGCCTTTATGCTAAGCTAAGCTAAGTGTCCAGATGTGAGAGTCATATCGATCTTCTGCTCTAACTCTTGTCGAAGAGGTAAATAAAACATTTATTCTAAAAAATATCAAATCCGAACATTTCTGAAAGAAAATTAAACCAAAATGGAAATAATCTCAGAGGCAGTTACTGTTTTTAGTTTTTTTTTCAGGAGTTAAAGAAAATTCTTCGGCTCATAAACAGAAAACAGTTTTTTGGTCTGGATATAAATTCTTTCAGGAACTCTGAGCTCAGTTCTGTCTGAAGGTAAACAGCTACACATACTTGTCAATACCACTGAGCCCTTCCCTTCTCCGTCACCGTTGCTTAAGACTGCAATGGTGTTGCATGACGGCCAGCACTGACTCACCTGGTGGAGTATCTCGCACACGCACACACACACACACACACAGTAACCCACGTGCACACACACACACCGGCCCCCCGCTCTCCACTCACTCACCTCCTTCCCCTCCCACTGAGTTCACCCTGCACTGCAGTTCAAAGTGGTTTTGCCTGTCTAGCCTTGGCGTTTAATGTTTAAGTATTGGGAGCGGCTGGAGAGTGCAAATAAAATGCCTTTACAGACTCTGGGGCACGCTGAGGGCTGTGATTCCAGATACTGTATTGTGAAATTCCCATTGTGCTTGACAGCGTGAAGCCTCGGGGCACAGAAAAGTGTTCAGATGAATTTTTTGGCTCTTTAATTCTTGATGCAAGGGGCTTAAATAAACCATTTAGGAGAAGATTATTCAAACTTTATTAGGCTGACAAAAGAGTACACATGTTCCTGGGATGGACGGGAGCATGTGTGCCCCATAGAGGTCTTTGTGGAAAGTTCAGAACAGGATAAAGGTTTGAAAGCAGACCCCACCTGTAAGGGGAATGGTGGTGCAAGGCAGCTTTCTGCCGGGCTGAAAGAAAGGACACCCTATTCACAGCGAAAGGGGAAAACAACACAAAAAGCCTGACACTACTTATATGTTTGTGCGTGATTATTCTGTAGTCCTAATCCGTCTAACAATGTTACAAAACATTCAGACAGGAGGAGGCTTTAAAGCAGTAATTGGGGGGACTTAGACTGCTAAAACTCCACTCAACCACATCTAGTTGCATCTCGCTCGTGCTTGATCGAGACCGTGGCGTAAAAAAAAACAAAATCAAACATGGGTGTGGATTTAGTCTGATTCGAAGCATATCTCTTAATTCCCTTGAAAGTCGGGCTGAAGACGGATCTGTGAGAGAGTAGCCGAGGAGACGCAGGAGGAGCGAGTGGACGTGACTTACGAAGTTCGGGGGGGTAAATGGTCTCGGAGGGACGCAGGAGCCAGAAAACCGGTGACTCATTGGCCGTTTTCACGCCTCACACTGGATTAGCCATCACATGCAACAGGCATCTTAATGTGAGTTGTGTAACGGCCTCAATCCCTCCAGAATCATTTCATAAAAGCGGCCTCAGTTTTGCTGTGTCACCTTCCGAATTCAAAGTGGAAAAATCAAACGGGGACAGTGTGACACAGTGGGAAATGTCGAAGTTGGTGTAATTCTTTGTGTTGGGAAGCTTCTACAACAAACAGATTTAAATAACTAAATACTTGTTGTCAGGTGAAAAATTCCCAGTTTGCTTGTTCTAACCTCAATCACAGGATTACTTGCTCCTTTGTGGTTGAGCTGTTGGGTTTATGAAATCCTTTCAAACCCCATTTGGCAAACGGGAAAACATTTACTCTCAAGCAAGAAGGGGGAAGTTATAAAATGTCCGTACAGGTGTGACTACATCCATCTTGACCATTTGTTGTAACCTTGTTTGTATCTCAGCATGAAATCACTGCAAACATTAGTAATCCTGTGTTTGAATCTTGCAGTACACAAAGTATTTGGATGTTTGTTTTGAGGTGTTTGAGTAATTTTCTTTAAGAAAGATCAGATGAGTTCACGATCCGAAGTTCACAGACTGAATAGATACGTTCAGATTTATTGTCTAAACTGTCGGCTGTGATTTCCATTGCCTTGAGTTGCAGACTCCACCCATCTGGCACTGGAGGAGGCCAAAATCAAACAGCCAAGTGCAATGTTTGCAAATACTATTTGCCCCAGGTCTGGCTGATACATGGTTGGTTTCCTCTGTGGGAGAAACTCAAGCTCAAATCCAGTCTGTCACATCAGCACACCTTGCTCTTTAGGCTGCATTATTCATCACAATCTCTGCATTATTCATTTCACTTAGCATCACATTTTGTCACTTGGTACACTTACAAAGAAGCCCTTACAGTCTCCATTATACGTGTCATTATTATTATTATCATCGTTGTTGCTGGTGCTGCATGCTCAGACTGTTTGGAATGTGAGGACACTGTGTGACCTCTGAGGACGGTCGCTGCCTCCCCTCGCCTTCTCTGTGGTTTTGAGGCGTTCGTGTGGCATGCCAGGTTTTATCTCAGAGCGGTGACACCTGAACCAAGACTCTGACCCGGGGCCAAGCTGCACCTCCGGTATCCCTCAGGGCTCCGCAACTGCTGTCAGCTCGGTGTTTGAACAGCACCTCTCTGCACAGACAGCTGCTGCTGAGGTCTAAACCAAGACACCTTGAGAATCTTCATGACATTTAGCAAAAACAGAAGGGATTCAGCGACCTGCAGACCGAGAGCCCTCATCCCTGGTAGTCATGGCTGTTGGTTGGGGGTCACACAGCAGCGTGCCAAGTGCACAAGCCACCTTTTGGCCAGGACTTGACGTGCATGGTCTCAGTGAGCGGCAGGTCGTCTCACCTGCCCTGGTGGAGGTGCCAGAAGCCTGGCACACACGGAACACCACCAGACTGGAGGTCAGCCAGAGAGAGGTTATAATGAGACTGAAGCCACACCAAAGGCTGGCATATCTGTCTTCACATCCGAGCACCTGTGCCACACTGTCAGTGCGATGAGAGCTGAAGCTGCATCAAAACACTCGCTCTTCCTGTAATTACTCGTTGTTAGCACACAAATAATTTCCCTTCCTGAATCATTTCACATATCCCCTTTTGTTCTGAACTAATAAGCGGATACACAAAATGTTTCATGTGTCATGGTACCGAGCAGTTTTAATCAACATCACAAAAATGTTTCTTAATTGGCTCTGATCACAGGAATATAACTACCTGTGTGTGGGTGGGTGTTTGTGTGTTTGTGTGTGTCTGTGTGTGTGTTTGGGGTAAAAACAACTCAGGGAAGTTGGTGAATGAAATAGGATGTATGTTTACATCCAAGCTAAATCATGATACGTGAGGAGAATTCATTACTGAAGTGCTGAGTGTTGTAGGAAGCTCCTCTCCTTCAAAGAGAGAGCAGGAGTTACGCACAAACACGTCTGACACAACCAGGGCCAGTGTCCGGTGGACTCTGAAGGGAAAAGGGAGAATGAGACCCTCTCGGTGACTCTTGACCCAAAGCAGATGAAAACACAACAGTTTAATGGCAGATTTCAATAAGAACTGAGCTCATCTGTTCTTGTCTAGACGTCCCGTTCCCTCCCTCATTCAAGAGCCAAGTTTACAATGCGTGTCAGAAATCTGCTGCATCTAATAACTTTAGTTCAGAGGGATATTAAAAAATGTATTGTAAAGAAGAATCATTAAAGGAACAAATGGATGCTTTGATGCGTAAAAATGGAGGATGCGCCAAAGTGCGCACAGTGCGCGCACTGCACAGACACTCCAGCAGATTGAAGTTTTAAGTTGTCTTAAGTTGACAGAGTTTAGGTATAATGTGGAAGTAACGAGTTGAGTTCCGTTATATTTGTTCAGCTTTGTTTAGTCTTTGATTTAATGAAACGTCTCCAGAGTGTTCGTGCGTATTCATGTTGGCACGAGGCTGTTGATAAGGAAAAGGTTGAAATCAATTCAGAAATGAAATCCACTACAATCTAACAATTAGCGCAGTAAGTCAAACAGTCATTGTGTTAATTATTTATTTGATAGATACGGGGTCTCAGCGAAAAAAATCATCTGGCGCATGCGTGTGCAGTAGCGCGTCCATGCACGGACAGTTTTATTCTCCTGGGAAATGCGTTATGTGCGGAAAGTTCCTCCAGACGCACTTCAATTACCGCACACACACAGGAACCACTTCGCCGGCTCAGATTGAAGCTCCGCGCTGTGCCACGGCTCCTGTCTATCTCCCCTGCCCTGTGAAATGTGCGAGCTGGGAGGGTGAGGGGGGGGAAAAGCGGTATATAATTGATGTTTTCCCATGGAGCTGCCCCTCCTCCCCGCGACGCAGGGCTCACCCTCAGGTGGAAGAAATCTTTTAAGATTTTTTTTTGTGGGATAACATCAGGAGGGTTTGTCTAGGCGAGCCAATCAAGTCCCTCCCCTGCTATAGATCGGCTCCTATAATACAAAGCAGTAAAAGCGGTCGCCTCACACAAGCGGCTGCAGCTCGACCAGATCCCGTGGTTTTTAATTCCCTCACTACTTTTTTTTTCACCCTCCTTCGATGTGCCCCGTTATTAGCGGTTGTCTGAGGCGCTCATTTCCGCACCTGCCACGGTAGAGACCAGGCGAAGGCGAAGTCGAGGAGGAGACAAGGACATTGCGAGAGCCGGGGAGAGGCACACGGTAGAGAGAAGGGCAGCAGCGGCGACTCGACTGAGATCTTTAAAGGACACACACACACAAAATGCCGCTCTGGACCAGAATCGCATTGGCCGCTGTCATCTGCTTGTCCTTGGTGTCCTCGGGGATGGGATGCGGGCCGGGCAGGGGCTACGGCCGGAGAAGGCACCCGAAGAAGCTGACACCTCTCGCGTACAAGCAGTTCATCCCCAACGTGGCGGAGAAGACCCTCGGGGCAAGCGGCAGATACGAGGGCAAGATCACGAGGAACTCCGAGCGATTTAAAGAGCTGACTCCCAATTATAACACAGACATCATATTCAAGGATGAGGAGAACACCGGCGCCGACAGGCTCATGACTCAGGTAAGGAGACAGAATGAGCGTTTTCCCTCCTCCACCGGCCGTCTCCTGACGCACCATCACTGCGCACTGCCACAGCCTCCCTGTCAGACCGATTGCGCACCTTAAGTGAAGTGTGTTTTACCCGCTGCTGAACTCTTCACACTGAGCTTTTTTAACTTCACGGTAGAAGCCAGATGCGCTTTAAAGCTCCAGCAGCATTGGGGAGTTTTCAGCGGCTGCATGCAGGGCTCGAGGGCGAACGTAGAGAATCCAGCTGGAGAAGTAATGTGCAGGCGGACAGTCAGGACACTCGGCCTTCATGGTTGTGACAGTGTATTTAAAATATTAATGTGCCCCTCTCCTCATATCTATATTTGTATCCCTGTGAAAACAGTATTTGTTGCCTTATAGGCGCACATCACATGCTGCCTTATATTTCATGAAGACATCCAGTGTTTGTTGCATATTTCAGCTTTGACATTACAGCTTGTTTCAGGCGCCTTTTCCTTTATTCCGGCTCTGGGGATGCGCACCGTTTTCCACCAGCCGGGCTCATTCAGGCATGGCGTGGCTCATTCAGACATTTTCTCGCACAGGCTGCTGTAATTTAGCTTTTTCGCAGGGTGTGCACCGGCGCGTGAACACAGTGGCGTTTCTCTGAGAGTGTCCGGCTACTGGCTGGAAGCCGGTGGGTTAATTAAAAGGCGCACAGAGGTGATGGTGCCTCTTTTCTTATGTATTTATTTTTGGGTTTAACAAACGCACTCGCAAGGAGGATGACATCTTTGTGAATCACTCCATCCTCACGCAGGCAGGTAGTTACCAACGCTCGCAGCTCGGTCGGTGCAGAGAGGATGAAGGCTCGCAGTGCATGGCAGAGCTGGAGCCTCGGTTTCTCTCCAGGCTGCAGGATGCCGCGTCTCTCCAGCATGACTTTTAGCACTCAGATGCTGGTGAATTATTAAAGGCGCTTGGGTGATATTGGCTCAGTAATAATAAAATGCCGGTGGTGGTGCTGGTGGTGCTGGTGGTTGTGATGACGCCAGGCGCGCGCCGGAGTCCCTGAACCCGTGCCTCGCACCATGCATGAGCACGAGCTCCGATGAAATATTCACTGTGCGTGCGGTCTAGGCGTCCCTCTCAGCCCCCCCACCCCCTACATCTCCTCATGGACCTATAGGTTATCATACGCACAGATGAGGAAATCACAGGTGCGTGGGGATGTGATGCGTAAAGTGGGGTGCAGGGACCCGCAGAGGTTTCCCCATGGAGGGCTCAGGGTCTCCGGGAAAAGGAGAAAAGGCTTAATGTCCCTTGTACGTCTGAGAAAACTGAGAAACGTGTCTTCATTAAGTCTTTTAATCTGAGCAAAATGCCCCACCTGCTGTAGAGTAGAGTTTCCAAGTCAAGAGCCACACGGGAGATGGTTGCATTAGTATCTTGTACTTTAGCAGCAGCTTTCTATTGTACAGATTTATATATTTAAAGATATCCCTATAGCTAAGGCTCCTGCTTCATCATCCGTTTCTCATTCAGCATCCGAGCGTTTATAGAAAACACAGTAACCGACCCTAAGTGTGAAATATACATGAAAGGGCTTTTATGCACCCCTGGCTGGGCCTGAGACGCAATTTGAACTTACGACCTCTGGTCAGCGGGAGGCCAGAGTAAGTTGAAACAGGTGAGATTGTCCTTATCGTCCGTGCTACTGCAAAACACCCAAAATTAAAGCAAAAATGGGAGCGTGGCTGTAGCTGTTATGTAGACTATACTCTGACAAAGGCATAAGCGTTGTCACATGGGGATTTACGCTGTGCCAACAGTCAGCGCTGTTCCACGGCTTTCCGCATGAATCCAGTGGGATTTTACGCACGGGCTTTTACGCACGAATACAGCGAACTTCCCTCGTTATCTTACATCGATGGAAATTTATGTTGTATTCGTACATGGGACGAGGCACGTGTCTGATGTAGCTGCCCGAGGTGTGTGCAGTAAATGAAATAATCAATCAATTCCCCGCACATGAAGGAGAGGCTGAACAAGCAGCTCTTTCTGCTAAGACACGGCTCAGTCTCGTGGAGAGCTGCCAATAGAGGCGTTTTACAGACGGTGTTTCATTGAGTGACGGGGCCTAAAGTGAGCCGGATCATCAGTTTGGAGGCTGAACTGTAAAAGTGCTCGTCTTATCCACTCATACCAGCTGCACATGCGAGTTTGTCTCGAAAGAAGAGGAAATGCCCTCTTGAGGAGCAGTGGCGCTGCTTAATCTCCTAAATTCCATTTATTTCCAAGGAAGTTTCCCCCTATTTAGCAGAGAACGCAGAATAAGGTGTTGAGTGAGACGCGATGATAAATGACTCAAGAACGAAGCCAACACTTGATCTGACCTGTGAAATCACGCCTTCCCGCGGTGACACACGTTAATCTGAACTTTAAAGAATAGTTCCAGCACCATGATGAAATGGCTTTTTGAAGAAGCTGATTGTTTTGGCAGTGCAGCAGGAGCCTGCAGTCCCGAGCCCACGGTGTCGGGGGAAGCGATGAGCTGGCGGCTTGTTTGCACTGACAGGTAGCTGATAAGTGTTTCCTCTAACCAAATCATTTGTGAACAGATTAAGAGGGGAGGCTGTTGAACAACTTTACCCCCGCGCACAAAGCGCCGGTCCGGGGCGCCCTGCTGGGCTTCACGGTGGCTGAGCAGAATTTGGCTTGATTTGCGGCACACGACCTAATGAATTAATAAATAGGTTAAGCTTTACGGCTCTTGACTCCGACAAACCCACTCAGAATGTGTGTGTTTTTTTATTTATATGGATCTGTTTCTTATCCAACACATTCTACAAGTGTGATATCCTTATAAAACAACCACTGGCAAACGAGGAAACTCGGTTATTTCCTCTTTTGTCGTTATACGAGTCACTGTGTGAACATTCCTGCTTTAGGACGCACGGTCTTGTCCATAAGGGAGAAAGGACACTGGGTCACACATAGTCGCTCCTCTGTGCTTCTCCCATAGCATCCCTGGATATTTCACAAGTCTGTCAGTCAGCGGGCGAAACCGCAGCGTCTTAAGGAGGCATGTCACGTTCCTCAAGACTTTGCAGGAGAGGAAGAATGAAAGTTTCCCTCCGCGGCTGGAGTGAAAAGGCTCTTTGTGATGTTTTATTTGACATATTGCTCGAGTGTTGAGAATAGTTGTCTTGGAGAAGGCCAAGCATCTTCATTGAGGGAGCGCGGAGAGGTTGGGGTGCCACGATTTATTTATAGGGACGAACTCCAGATATTTTAAGGCTCCAGCTGCTCCTGAAGATCATCTTCATATCATCTGCATATCAATTATTTATTTAAAGGAAACAGACAAGTTGCGACCAACAAAAGGAGCCGCTCTTTTCCGTGGCCTAATATAAACTCATGAATGCGTAATGGACGCATGTTGCGTTCAATCCAACGCGTATTTGTGATAGAAAGGGACGCATGCTCACACCTCCCCAAGACCAGAGACCCATATGTTGTAGGCCAGTGAAGCGAATGCGGTGCCTTATCAATATTTCATCAGCAGCTTTCTTATCCGACATGTGCCCTCTGACGCTGCTGCTCCTCACACTGAGAAATGCAAGCTCACATCCGAGGATCAGCGGCTGCAGTTCACTGCCAGTTTTTCAGAGGAGGAGGCAGGGGGCGTCGGGTTGGGGCTGGGGACGCGCGGGGTGAGGCCTCGCTGATTCCAAATATGATTTTAATAGTCGTTGTTATAAAACAGGCATCAGAGGTCCTGCTATTATTCCATGGATGTGCCTGGAATATATATTTATTGTTAAACTTCTGTGGATCATGCGTTGTAGCATGATAATGAATTTCTCTGCTTAAAAGATGATGTGGTTTCAGACACTTAAGAGTCTTAGCAACAGAAATGTGTCATTAAAAAGAGGCTTTGGTGGCAGGTGCTCTCTTTAACTCAGATATTCTCGCACTTTACGCGCCAGGTCAGCTCGTGTGTGCGCGCTATGACCCAGTCTAATGGCACAACAGGTGACTAATTGATCCATCTCTCCCTCCCGCAGAGATGTAAAGACAAGCTGAACTCGCTGGCCATCTCGGTGATGAACCAGTGGCCCGGGGTGAAGCTGCGGGTCACCGAGGGCTGGGACGAGGACGGCCACCACTTCGAGGAGTCGCTCCACTACGAGGGCCGGGCCGTGGACATCACCACCTCGGACAGGGACAAGAGCAAGTACGGCACTCTGTCCAGGCTGGCGGTGGAAGCCGGATTTGACTGGGTCTATTATGAGTCCAAAGCCCACATCCACTGCTCTGTGAAAGCAGGTGAGAGACGGGAGGGGAAACCGCCACCTTTGTTGCACCTTTACAAAACCTGCCATGCGCACAGTGGCGCTGGCTGCAGGATAATGACCAGGTCTATCACCTGATGGGCTCAGTGTCCATCCGGTTGCTGGTAGACGTCTGATAAAGAGCAGGTGCAGCTCAGGGAATCTACAGCTGCTGCATCCTCTACAGAAGTTGCACACAAAACAAAAAAATCTGACTTTCAGCAGCTGCTTGTGCGTAAAAAGTAGATCAGATTGGATTTGATGAAGTTAAAAGAGTAGAAAAAAAAATGGAAAAATAAGTTATTGTCTGATGGAAATTGAGAGTGAATCACCTGCCACGTGCACAGACTTCCAAACATTCAAAATCAGCTCTTTCCTTTATATTCCAGGACTATAATTTACCCAATGATCAGAAATAAAGTGCAAACTAATAATTAGAATGAATCAAAAATAGCAAGATTAACCAAACACAGGTGATTGGAGCAGATAAGCCAATTAAGTCTCACTAGCTCTTTTTTTTGTGAACACTGTAGGAAATATTAAATGCATATTTCCAGAAGTGACGTATAAAGGGCACATCCAAGCCTGTGGCGTTGTGAGCGTTTCGCATGCTGCTCGTTTCTTGATCTTACATCGCCCCACTCTGTCTCCTGGTGGGAACCACGGCCACAGGCTCACACGGCTGCTCGCTGTGACCTAGAAAAGCAAATGGTTTTGTCCTGTGGACTCATGCACATGCAGCTGCGGCCAAATAAGATGTAGTGTTTAGGTTGCACTAAATTATATATTTTTAATTTGGTCATATGGATAAAATGTTAACCTCTTACATAAGGTATCTAATATTTATTTTATTTCTAAGAGTTTTATTTGTGGATTGGGTTGAATTGATCTTCCTCTCAGGCCTCCACTGAGCCACAGGACACCTCCAGGGGCTCAGAGAATATCCCTCCGCACTGATTGGCGAATCATGGCACTTTCCCTCAGCTCGGACTTCATTGATAAATCCCTCATTTATCATTCAGAACACTCGTTTTGAGATCACAGTACGGGCCCAGGCCGACGTGTCACTGGGGGTCATGCGACTTTACCAAAGGGATTTGGCCCGAACAATGTGGAATCGCTCGGGGTAAATCTGGTTTTCAGTTGTCACCTTATTTCATGCTCGGGAATCTTTTAAAGAAGATTAAAAGCCCCAGATTGTGAGCAGGAAACCGGCTCTTCTGTGCAGGACAGTGTGATCCCGGGCACTGTGGAGAGCTTCCACCAAGGCCAAAATTATTGTCATCAGGACTGACAACAAAGCGGGGAGAGGTGCTGGAGAGAGGGCACATTGATGTTGCACAACAGAAAGCATTTAAGAGTCCGGGCCCTCATTTAAATTCAAATCTACGACTCGAGAGGCTTGGAAAAGTGGCTCCACTGGGTAAATAGTAGTTGTGAGTCGCCTATTTGTGTGAATTGTCACATGGAGGTTTCTGCACCTGAGCAAATATGGGGAGAGGAGCTGGGAAAGGCGTAAGTGTTCTTTACCGAGAGTCGCTCGATCCACAGGCCGATTTAGAATATCAATGGCTGCTCTTTATTGGGTTTTTTAATTAAGAATAGATGAGCCAAGGCTTTGAGTTTTATCGCCTCAGACAACGTGGGCCAAGCCAATACGCATTTGGCACCGAGGGGCAGACAGGCACCATTATGCAAAATGCATATGTGCCTCCGAGATGTGAGGAGGCAGGGGGGGGAAAACAAATACCAGCAAGAAAAGAGAAAGGGTCTTGAATGAGCTTTTGAATGAGCCAGTGGTCCTGAAGTGCGGTGAATCACAACACGAGGGATTTATTAAGTTTATAAGTCTGTAAAGTGATTAAAAACTTTTAAGGGAACTATGTTTTTAATGGTTTTGGTGTGCCACGATGCGTAAAATGTAGTGACATGACTTTATGATCGTTTTCTAATGGTTTAAAGTTTATATTTGCCCAAGATTTTATTTCTTAACACTATTTATCGTCTATTTGACAGAGAACTCAGTGGCAGCAAAGTCAGGTGGCTGCTTCCCGGGCTCCTCCACCGTCACCCTGCAGGACGGAACCACGAAGCCGGTTAAAGCCCTGCAGACCGGCGACAGGGTGCTGGCGGCGGACGCGCACGGACAACCGGTCTACACCGACTTCATCATGTTCATAGACCAAGACTCGACGACCCGGAGGCTCTTCTACGTCATCGAAACCGACTCGGGCCAGAAAATCGCCCTCACTGCCGCGCACCTCCTCTTCGTCGGCCACGGCAACTCCACGGAGCGCGCGCACAGGCGGATGTCGGCGGTGTTCGCCAGCCAAGTGCGACCCGGACACACGGTGTTCGTGCACGACGCAGAGCGACTCCAGCCGGTGACCGTAACACGGATTTACACGCAGGAGCACGAGGGCTCGTTTGCGCCGGTGACCGCGCAGGGCACCGTGGTGGTGGACCAGGTGCTCGCGTCCTGTTACGCAGTGATCCAAGACCACGAGCTGGCGCACTGGGCCCTGGCACCGGTCCGGCTCGCCCACTGGGTGTCCTCGTTGCTTTTCAGCTCCCAGCCTCAGGCCAGTGCGCAGAAGGACGGGGTGCACTGGTACTCCAAGGTCCTTTATCAATTAGGAACATGGCTCTTGGACAGCCACTCGATCCATCCACTTGGGATGTCAGTATACCCGAGTTGAACCTCCACCACAGGAGCCGAGTGGGACTCAGATGTAGGACGCACGAACTATTCAGTAGATTAAAAAGTTAAAAAACATAATTATTATTATTATTATAAAAAAACAACAACAACAAACGAACAAACAAGACAAACAAGACAAAAAGGCCCCAGCGGAGTTGGGATATTTATTTCAGTGACTTCTCCAAGACGTGTCCCCTTTCAAAGAATGAATGGAGCCTTAAAAAGTTTCTCTTTGAATAATTTATTCTCATGTGAACTCGCTGCTGTCTCACAAATGGATTCTGAAACGGTGTGAGCGGCGCATTGTGTATAATCTATTTTTGTATATCTCAAATGCAAAACAGAAAAAAAAGTGAAAAGACAGGAAAAAATGAAAAAATGAAGAACAAAAAAAAAGTAAAAATACGGAAAAAAGAGAGAAACAGCGCAAAGAGAAAGAAGAACCATGTAGAAAGGAGCTAACGCTGACAGGTTGTAATGTTCATATTGTGCATTGATGTGCAACTGACTGTTATATTTCGGGGGAGGACAAACTTCGCGGGGTTCCATAAATTATATTTTTTATACACAGAATTGTAAATTAGATTTTGACAGATCGCTACCGAATCACATTTCGTTATTTGAAATAGTGTAAGATATGAGAATATATTTTAATTTAAATACAGTAGTTGGGGGGGGGGAAAGTATTGGAAAAAAAATCTTGTACTGCTTTGGTTCATTGAGATTTTTATTCTTTTGGAGAAACTGTTGGTTTAAGTTGTCGGAGAGGGACAGATATTCTGCCTCGTGTCTGCATTCTCTTGCATTTTTCTTTTGTGTGTGTTTTCTATTTTTATTTTTGTCCTCCCTGTTTTCCTCTGAGAAAAATATTAAAATGCAGATCCTGACAATTCCGTGACAGTTAAAGTAGAACCGAGACGGTTTCGTTGAATAAATTAATAAGTAACTCCTGTAAATGTACTAAAAATGTATTTTTCTTTTCATATTTTGTAATAGGGAAATAGTTTTATAGAAATGACCTGCGGCAGATGCACAGTTTGGATAGTCTATATATATATAGCCAGACCATACCAGTTAACTTTCATAACAGGGCGATGTGTCAAAAAATGTCTAGAGTTTATTATTTATATGTTTATTACAAAATGAGATAAAGAAAATCTTCAAACTTGCAGTTGTTACATGTCTTTGTCTGAATGAGCTTCACAGGAAACACAAGGACGATATCACGTCAAAGCCTTTAATTGGTTAATAAGAGTTAGTCCATGGAATACATGCTCGATTTAATTATTATCACTGGTTCAGTTATATTTTAAATTGAACTACATCGAGTTTACTGGGTTTTTGACTGAAGTTTTCACTTGCTGGAATAACTGAAGGATTTTCTTCTCGAATCTTTTTAGCAAATGGCCGAAGCATCGCGCTTTGAAGCACCTTTTGCGTGCTTGCGAAATGTTGAGAGTCCCTGTCAAATTTAACGAGCTTTTCCCTCCGCAAATAACTCGGGAGTCGCGGACAAATGAAACACAGAGTGTGTGTTTGTGGGATCAGTTCCCGCAGGTCCGATTCAGGCTGCTGCACCAGAGACCAGAGGAGATACACTGAGGGAGTACAACAGGGACACATGTGGAACTTAACAGGGAGCTTTCATTGGTGCTTCTTTTTTTGTCTCAATGAAGTGGGCTTTTATTTTGATAGGCTACATATCGATAATCAGTCGTTCCCCTGGTGCCTTGTTAAATTGTGCAAGTGCGACACCACGTGGCCAGTTAGCCACACTGCTGCCTAGAGATTTTTTAAAACATCCTTCAGCAAATAAAGTAAACTGACTATAATCATGAGAAGAAAGCAACAGAGCATTCCAGCTCCAGAACTGGACTCAGTAGAGAACACACATCCACCTGGTCCCACAATCCTTCACGTAATATGTCCATTTGTCATAAAAAATTGTCCTTAACTTTGGGAAATCAAGATCCTAGGATTACTCGTTGAGAAATGAACAATATAATGTTGGGAAATGCCCTTTGATGCAATTGTAAAGAAAGTGAAAAACATAATTAGTGGACTTGCCCCTTAATCCACATAATGGGTTCTTCTCAGATCCCTTTACCAAGTTTGGAGGAAGTAGTTTTTGTGTAATCCTGCAAACAAAACCAACAACAAACACACAAATAAACCAACAAACATACAAATAAACTAAGAGCAAATTAATTTAGGCCTATATGCTGAAATGAGTTATAGAGAACAACTCTACAGGGTCTTGCATTGGTTGTTATTAAAGGTTTAATGTTTCAAATCCACTATGCAGGTTTAGAGAGAAACCAAAATTGAGCTAAGAAATATGTGAGAATGCTTCTGGATCAATTGAACCTTCTGGTTTTTCAATCTTACAAAAATCACAGAAAATGATAAAAGCCATAATTCACCCAGACGTATCCAAGGTAAAGGCTCAAAAAAGCAAAAGGGTTGAACCTGGAGTCTCCGAACACTGTTGCAACACGAGCAGGAATTCCGTCTCCCTCTCCCACATTGTGTTTAGTTGTTGATATTGTGAGGTGGAAACTCTGAGGGGGGACAAAGCGGGCCCATCTCTCCCGGTGACCTTGGGTCCCTGACAGATACAAAAGCGTCGGCGCAGGGCAGCATTCCTCAGAGCAGGTAAACAGAGCCTCCTCTAATCCCTCAGGGTCCCCTCAGTCTGCCGCAGCTCAACAACGGCTTTTACAAACGTTGACATTTGCAAACACGAGCGGTCTGTGGCATTCTGGAAAACAAAAAAACTTCACCCCCACCTCCCCAACGTTTCTAAGAGAGTTCTGCAGGCGGCAGCGTTTGGTTCAGACATTATGAACATTATTAAACATTTCTAAGAGAAAAACCAGGGTGACCAACATTTCAAAACCCTCAACCACGACCTCAAGACCCTGTGTGATGTCTCTGGGTCTGAAAACTTGGTGGATGCTGAAGTTAAAAACATGATACATTACGGATTTGCCCAACATCACCACAACAACCAAACACTGAGCCGTTTGGCCACTTTGAGTTACGTCTCAGACATTTGCCTCCAACTGAATTTGGAGTACTACAAATTACACAAATTGATAAGTAAATCTACATATCTGATCACAATTCAGATAATATCCTTCAGATTAGAGGTTCCCACACTTTGAAGGGGTCGTCACGTAATTATCAGGACTGGGAAGGAGGAAAACGTGGTTCTGTTCCTCTAGTAAAGATCTTGCTCTACTTAATTTGATAATTATGAACAGTTCTTCTAAAATACATAATATTTACATCCCCTGACACATTCATACCCACATCTATGTGCAGCACTTACTCTATGAGAAGGGGTGATTTGGAGTTCATTAACTTGCCCAAAGACACTTCGGTATCTAGACTAGGGAAGGTGCCCAGATGAGTCCTGCTGACAGGCAGGTAATCGTTCTCCCAAATTATTTTCCTTTATGTTACTTAAGGAAAAATAAAAAAACAAACACAGCAAGTGTAGAAACACTAACTGGTAATAATGAAACCAGTTGTAGAAAGATGAAGCTACTTCAGATTCAAGTCTAAGAATTAACTTCTAACTGAACCTCCTTATTGTTTTTGGTCTGAGACTCAATAGATTGAAACTTCAAAAACCACAATGAAAACCAAAACAAGGCCATAGAGTGAAAAAGGTTTATTTTCTTTCAGTTTCTTGATTCAAGTTTATCACATTTCAACTTTTTAAAAATATCGAAATTTCTTTGCAATAGAAAAATCATGTTTCTTCTTTACAAAAACAGTTTACAGTATCAGAAGAGCTTTGACAGTGACTTCAGAATATTCCAACACAAACAGGGTGACTTCATATGACACGACATCAGTGCGACGGGTGGAAACACACAACACGGTGCTTTGAACAGTTTCAGTCACATCTCAAAAGGCTGGAGTCATCACTCGGTGCATCATATTGTACAAGACCAGGAAACCACTGCAGTGTCTCGTTTTTTTTTCTTGAAAAATCCCACCAAACAATGAAAGTCAAGAAGCTGGGATGACCCTTGGTGCAGTGACAGAGTTACAGGATCTGCTGTGTGAACCCGGCAGTCGTCAACAGAGATGGAAACCTCCAGCCACTGGGCTGACAAACACTGGTTATCCAGGTGGGCCCCCCCCCCGCCCCCTGCTTGATACAGGAGTCTTAAGTTCATTGAACAACGGCAGCATCGGGGGGGAAAAGGATGAGCAACTGTAAAAAAAAACAATCAATATGCAAGCTGGAAGAAGAGCGATGAAAGGAGAAGCAGTAATGGGAGGAAATGAGGGTGAGGCCCCAATACTCGGACTGTAGTAACGTGGATTCAGTTAGGGAAGGAAGCTTGAGTAAAGTCTTCACCCCGAGGCCGTGGTGCTGTGAAAGAATCCAGAGCGTGAAGTGAGGGAAGGAAAGCAAGAAAAAGTGACAAAGCAGATTCATGGAGAGAGCTGGTGATTGTCTCCTCCCGCCGAGACGCTGCTGAAAAAATGAACGCGTTAAATCGAGAGGTCATTGTGTTCGGATGAGGCCAACAAGTTTTCATCAACCTCAAACAGCCCAAAGAGCAGCACCTCAAGTGTTGGACCATACCAGCGGTTTGACATGCTGCTGCTCAACCTGTCTATAGCTCTCATGTACTCATTACTCTAGTAGTGATGGGGAAAAAACACACTATAGGTCATCTGAAAATACAGTTTCCAAAAATGTACTGGTGCAAAAAATATTCTTTTTGTCTAAATGTGTTATGTCTTTGTTTTTAAAAATATCTATAAAACGATAGATGTCATCCTGTGTCTCCTGAAGCCTTTTTACAGTTTTGCTGACTTGTTGTATTAAACATGCATCAGATACAATATCGTTTACACCTGGAGGATAGAAAAGTTTTCCAAAAAGCAGTAAGTGTTGTTCAATGATCTGTTAAAAATGAGTACATGAGAGCTGCAGCCAGTTTTAGCACATCAACAAAATCTAATTTCACCAGGACCAAATTACACTGAACAAGGAAATGTGAAATGAATTATTCACAGCCTACTTTGTTGATAGGATAAAAAAAACATGTCAAGCCCTTGGTGTGGCCCCTTAACTCCCACTACACTGATGACTGCTTCTGACTCTGAACTGTGACCTGAAGAAAAACAAATGAAATGATTATTAAATCTGCGTCAGTCTGCAAAATCACCTGTAAGAAAGGAAAACGTATGAAGTTAGTTGTACTTTGTGTAAATCCTAACCAGGTCACTGTTGCATATCTGACCAAGAGGCAGTTTTAACATTCTGTATAAAAAGATGTTTCTTATGTCATCACAGAAAACATCTGACAGACAAGCTTATCTGAATCAAATATCTGAATAATCTACTGTAACAATGAGGTGACTGTAAAAACACCTTGATATTTAAACAACCTACTTTAAAATCAGTTATAGATTTGTCATAAATCCTTAAAAGTTAGGATACAAATAAGATCCAATATGAATCTGTTCTGCGTTACAAGACCCAGTGTCTCATAAGAAATATCTCTATGACGGGCATTGCCCAATACGTTTTGTTAAAAATCCACAGGATTTAACACAACAATAGAAAGAGATCAAGCATAACCCCACAACATTAAAGACAATAAAAAACACATTGCAATAGAACACACACTTCTACAGCATCAACTCAAACCAAAAAGGATTAAAACATAAAGAAGGCAGTTTAGAACAAAAGCACAACATACAGGAGACTTGAAAACCGTCCGACCAGCAGCTTTTCAAGCCGTAAAGAGAAACTTTAAAGGCTTCGACATTGGTCCAAATACCCTCTGTGCTTCACAGCATTTTGAGAATCTAGTGACCCCCGCTGGCAGGAGTCAGTAAGTGCAGCTTATTTTCAAACCTGAATAGATATTATTTTAATTATTTCAAGTAACAACTATTTTAAGGGAAATACCACCTAACGTATGAATGTTAATTCACACAAGCAGGGAAGACATAAGGCAAATAAAACGACTTGTAAACCATCATCTTATAAATCTCCCAAAATTTAATCTGTGATGTCACCCAGATGCGCAGCCAGGAGTTGATTAACTGATAGCAAATTTAAAAACCGACCAATTTCTCTTTGGCATTAACCCAAAACTATATTTCCAGGCTCTTCTGAAGTCGTTCTCATGTCCAGCAGCTGCACATCAGTTTGACAACAAGGTTAAATTTGCAGGTGACGATAAAGCAGGATTCAGTGGCATTCCCCTTAATCTCCATGAGGTAGCATTTCTTACCCGATATTATTTCTTAAAAACTTAAACCTTAAAAACTGAGGAATAATAAGTCCTTAAAAATATTTGTGCATTTATCCCTAATTAGTAAATTGATTTTAAAAGTATGTATAGGATATGCTGTAAGGTGAAAACCTATGTACTTAGAGGAAACTGTGAATATAAATGATTAAAATGTGGCACAAATAAGAGATACTTAATGGACATCACACACAATCACACGTCTTTGGGCTAAAGTTTGACCGGCTTGACATACCTGCATGTTCACGGTATATTGGCCATATTTTTATTTTTCTTGTTTTCCCTTTAACTTGTAGTCAAATGTCTTATAAACAGAAAATGTGGTCCAGTCATGTTTGGCTCTAAATTCAAAAAAAACAAAACACTTGTAAAATGATCTATGCCTGGACACATCAGCTTATCCTTACATATAAAAAGGTTTTTAACTCGTTACAACATGAGTGAAGGAGAAATTAACAAAACAAAAAAAATTCAAACAGCATAAATATTGAATTCAAGTTCTGTTCTACTGGTGTACATGATCACTGCGGAGATAATGGTTGCCCCCTCACCTTCCTGCGTCACGTCCTGATCGATTCAACTACAGAATTCACTTTCCGGATTTCAGCTATTTGTAAACGAGGATGAGGAATATTTGAATTTTAAGTGGACCTGTTCCAGTTTGACGAATCTTAAACACGAAACATTGTGTCACAAAGGAAAAATATGGTGAAAAGTAAATGAGTGTAACTTGATAGATAAGGAAATTAAAGAATTTAGCTATGTGCTAGTGCTTCCTAATCATGCTCTGAGAAATTGCCTGTTACTTTACACTTTCTCACGCATTTCTAAACTAAATTGACCCTTTAAAAGATAACTGTCGTTATTCTGCAGAGCCCAGGATCTACAGTGAATGTCTGTTATAATGAGGAGAGCATTCAACGTGTTGTGTAGGTTTGTTCTTGGTGAATGCATTTCCTTTTCTCTGTTGTGCTCTCGTGTCAAACCTCTTCATGACCAGTTCAGTGTTTTTGCTCAAAGTGCTATTCCAGGTTCATTTATCCCATTCGTCGATAAAGCATCACATTATCGCCTGACGCAGATTCAGATCAGTTGCTTCCGAAAGGAGAAAGACAAATATATATCCAAGCTGAAATAATGTAAAGAAATGTGTGTATATCCCGAAAAGAGCCGCGGCAATTCTCTCTGATCGACCAAATAAGAAAAAATATTTAATTCAATAACAATATATTTAAACTCGTCACTATAAAAAACCTAAAAAAACAAACAAAAAACTTTCAAACACACTCCCTCAACGCACACTCAGCACAAATTACAAAATTCACTTCAACTCGAAAAAATCCAGACATACAACTAAAATATGCATTTTCCAGGATGCACTCCAGGTTCTAACAGTTAAAAGACCTCATAACAGAGAGAAACAGCCAAATGACCAAATGTACTAACTTAAACCAGAGATATGATATGAACAAGCAGCACTGACGCTTAACGCACCGCAAAATATACAACCACAACCCCCAGGACTGCTGGGAATTCAGAAAATAATGGTTATTGGTGAATTCTGTTCAATCATCCACCCAGGCCACCACTGTGCCGGTACGTAACTTCTCCACTAGGTAGCGCCATTCACACCAAAGCTGCTCTAACTCAGACTCATCTCTACTAAAGAATCCGGTTGGGTACCAACGAAAAAAAGTCCCAATAGTGTTGAAATACTGCCATCTACAGGAGAAGAGAAACACTGCAACTTGAGTAAGCCGGGCACAATCTATCACAACCATCCGCCGCCGCATGTAAACACAGAGCTACAAATGAAATAAAGTATGGAATTTTCACATTAGAATTGCAAGTGTGGTTCTGCATTTTGCTGTCGTGAATCTCACTGAGGAGGGGCGCAACCATTATCATGATTTGTTCTACTTAGTGTCCGTGTAGGATGCACAAAAAGGATCTTCACACACTAACGTCAGAGAAGGATTTACTGTCCAGTGTCTCTCCGGTGCCACTTTACAACAACGGACTATCGGGATATAGGCAGCGTCGCACAGAGGCGGCCTCGCGGCAAAATGTCTTTAGGTTCATTGTTCCAAGTTGATGAGAGAAGAACGGCGGGCGATGCTCCTGCGCAGATTGAGAGGGAGGTGAAGAAATACTCCTGTGTCAAGTTGGAGCCGCGCACGAGAGGCGCCCACGTCAGCAGGAAGTGACGTCTTGAGACGGGACTCCCCCCCCCCTCATCCATCAATCAGCGACACGTCAATGTGGGACAAATCAATCATGTGCCTGTGTGGTAATTGTGATAGTAATGTTTGAGCCATCGTCTCGGAGGAAGAGATCATTTTAAACACTATACAGGAGTGACATTTCAAGACCATCATGTGTAAATATTCCATAATGTGAAGCATTTAACTGAATGTGTATATGTGATGTAAAAAAAGGAAACATTGATTACCGATGGAAGCTTGTTTGAAAACTTTCTGCGTGCTGGGCGCTGGAGAACGTGGCGACTGCTTTCCTCTGGTGAGGCATCATGTTGAACATCTGTAAAAGACAGAAGTAGAAAAAGCACCAAAATTAATAGGACGCCGTGCTCGTCTCGTCCACAAGAGGGAGTGAGGGTGGTGAAGGAGAATTGATCAGCTTGTTCACTCGCAGTAAGATACCTAATCACAACGACAGAGGGCGCTGTGGGACCACACTATTACTGCCGCTGTGGTGGGTGCAAATAAATGTTTTCCACACAGGTCACATAGGTTGAAAATGACACGTAAGTACATATGGCTTTAGTAACAGCAATTACTGCTGACAATATTGTAATTTGTTATAGAAACTGAAACACAGATATTATAAGTTAGCACACCAGTAAATATGAAGTTAAACAGCGTCTGGTACCAACCTCTATGGGCCCGATGGATCTGAGGAGGTTCTGCAGCTGAGCGTCAGTAGTGGATGAGGAGAGGCCCTCTATGGACACAGTGCAGCGTTCGCCCTGTGCGACTCTTTGGCTCTGTCTGGTGGGCACCGCTCGACCTCGACCCGTCTGACCGGCCCCTCTACCTCGGCCCAAGCCCGACACAACGACCTACACAAACGCCAGGTGGTGAGGAGAAAATTGCCGACATGAGATAAAAAAAAATATATATGGAGGGAGGGGAGGCGGAAATAAAAAACAACTACATCTTATCCTGCCTAAACAGGCCTGTTGATGTTTTAATCCTGCGTTCAACCGCGTGGAGGAGAGGAGCGATTCTCCTTCTCATCACAAAGGAACATTTTAAATTGCTTTGTTTTCCTCCCGCACCTCCCAGACATGCCACGCTTCCACATGATTGACTTATCATTTTTGTACATTGAACATCAACTTCACAACACGATACATGGCATATCTTCATAAGAGCTTGTGCGTGAGAGGTATGTTTCCTCAGCTCCGTAGGAAGAGGAGGAGGCAGAGACCCCGAAAAGAGAGGAGGTGAAGGGAGTGTGTGTGTGTGGAGGTTGGGGGTGGGGGAACACTAAGGGAGAGGAGCCATGCATGCGTTATGGTGGCAGCCTTACCCTGTCAGCATCAGTGAGTATGGTAACTGTGACAGCAGCCTGGTGGTGACAGGCGTGCAGAGAGGCCAGGGGACCTTGTGTAGCCCCCCGTGTTACACTGCTTTCAGCTTGTCAATACTGCTGCACCTGGCATACTGTCCTGTCTTATTACCACTACTGCGCGATTGGTATGTCTACTGAATGCCAGGGTAGTGCCAGCGGCTCAGGACAACTTTACAGGAGACACTTTGGCTCCTTTTATAGCAGAGCTGCCATTACCTTCGCCGTCTGCTCTGTTAATATATATATATATATTTCAGGTGAAAGGGGTTACTGATGTCCACAGCACAGAGGGCCGAGAGAGCTCCTCTACGACTTACCCTGTTTTGCTGCTGGATGCCTAGGCCCCCTCGGCCGGCCTGCGGTGCTCCGCCTGGTCCCTGTTGCTGCTGTCCTGCCATGGTAACCTTCCTCTGGACGCCCGGGTTGGGAGCAGTGGCCGGCCAGGTGCCTTGTTGCTGCGCTGGGCCGCCGGTGGCCTCAGGCCCCTTTTCACTCTGGGTGAGGATGAAGGACAACACTAATTAAAAAACACTAATAGCATTCACAGTCTCTATCTTAGTTCGAAGGCTTCACAAGCTCAAGCTAACACGAAGCATATCCTAAAAATATCACGTTATGGAAGAAATGCAGAAATGCACGGCCATTGTGAAAATGTGCCTTCATTGGAGCTAGATCCCTATCACACGCAGGCTGTGGGGAATTAAGATCAGCCCAACAAGGTGATGTTCTCATTATCAAATAAAGTCACAGCTCGACTCTGTTGACATGCGGGGAGGAATTGAAGGTCGTCTCTTTCCTGACTCTGCGGAGAGATGTGACAGATCAATACGGGAGAAGAAAAGAGACGATATCTCTGACCTGTCCCCAGTTGAGAGTAAATGGATTAATCCCTCCTATAGAAATCACAGCTCCTGATTGCACCCATCAAATGCTAAGCTGCATTACACTGGAACGACAGCAGCTCGATGTGTACCCCACCCCCCTTGCACCCCCCCTTCTCCCCAGCTTTTGTGTCTTGCGCTGCTTTGTATTATCCCTGATGAAAATATAATTTGCCTCTTATCTGTGTGCCTAAGCCATACAAATCCAAATCCTCAAAAGTGGCAACTTTCTTACACAGGTATTATGTTGCTCTCCCTTCAACCAAGAAAGATTAATTACAAAGCCCTTGGATTGGCATTCTTTTGTTGCCTTGCACCTGAGAGATGGGGTGATGGGGGGAAAAGCAAGTCAGGGATGACACGAGAAGAGAGCTAGCAAGACGAAAAAAAGAGAGAGAGAGAGAGGAGATAACATTGTAGAGCTCCCGTTGATGACAGCGGAACAATGTGGGAGAGGGAGCATCTAGAGAATCTTGTTTTCACTGTGGCTACAGGCCTTAGCTGTGTCCTTGTGTTTCCATCTCTCTTTCCCCACCTCACATCCCGCTCCCCTCTTCTCTCCGTGATGCCGCACATCAGATAGCTCTGCGCAGGTTTCCATTAAGGCACTGACACCCAGTTATCTTCATCTGCAGCCAGCCTGCGATTTTTGGCTCTGCCGCTTGATCCTCCGGGATGGAGTCAGAAAGCGGCTTATTTCAAATACTATCACATCCCACCAACGTGTCTCATTAGTGACAAGTAGGAATGTTTAACATGCATGCTTTTGTAGGTTTTCAATAAAGATTACTGGGTTATTAAGGCCACGGCAGAATCAAGTGAGTATGAAATAGGAGGGAGTGGTAATTCTGGACTGTTGGTGTTACTGTCATTCTGGTTGTATCCTCCATCTTTTATTAAAGAACCCTCTTGTGCCCTTAAAGAGGATGCCAACCTTTAAGAGCAGCAATGAGGTGTCCCTATCTCTACAGATAAATGTCATACCGCTCTCTTTAATGTCTACAGCCTTTCTGTGTTCCCGGGGTAAAATGTATGTTAAGGCATCGTGGCTCAAATACCAGCCACCAAAGCTTGAGCGAGGCAACTCTTAACAGATCAATTTTGTCAAAATGACACAGACATCATCTTGTCATACCCATAGGTTAGATATCTTTTGGATAACAAAATAGACAGAGTGAGGGCAATCAGTGGCCTTTAAAACAGTTACATTTCAAAACTATGTACCTTCCCAGGCGAGTAAGTCAGTGGTTGAAGATAAAATAAATGTCGGACCAGAACACTTAAGGATGACAGATAAAATTAATAAATGATATGCTCACCGCTCCTGAAAGTTTGACGACTCTGACTTTTTGCGGCACCTGCTGACCTTCGTCGATAGAACCCCTGGCTCGCTGCATCACAGTTCGTTTAGCGCCAGGCTTTGGTCCTTGACTCAGAGCCAGATCCTGAGCCTGGCCAGACCCCACTACAGGAATTACAGGTATGTTCTTCTGGATCTGAGCGCCAGGCCTGTTGACGTTCTGTGGACCGCTGCTCCTCCGTTGCTGCAGCTGCAGCTGATTCTGCGGGGGCTGGTTCCACTGCTGGTCGGGAACAGGCCCGGGTATCTGTGGCTGCGGGACGCCGCCTTTCGCCATCTGCAGCCGTGTCTTGACATTGGGACGGGGCGTAAGGGGCTGAGCAGCGCCATTAGGAGGGATGGGATGGACTTTATTTAATGACTGATTTAGTGGTTGTGGAGTTCTCGGCGGAAACTGTCTTTGCTGTTGTGGCGGTAGCTGCTGCAGCGGTGTCTGTTCTGGCTGTTGGTGCAGCTGTGGTGGTGGTGGATGTTGCCGTGGTTGCACAGGGTGTGGTATCTGCTGAGTTTGCTGTGCAGGTTGAATCGGTGTTGGAGGGGGTCCTTCAAATGGAGCGTTTGTCTGCGAATTAAGTCTTTCCATCAGCTCCTTCTTCCTGACGCCAGCTTGCATTTGCCGTCGCATCTCCTTCCTCTTCAGGATTTCCTCTCTCAGGCGCTTCTGCTCCTCAATCTTCAGACGATACTGTCGCGTCTCCTCGTCCTCGTTGGGGTCCTGTGGCGCAAAACACAAGCTGACAATATGACTGTCTCCACCTTTGTGAAGGGGCTCCCCTGAGCAACTGTGTCCTATTTGAACCACATTACATGGCCTAACACTCAGATGTAATTAAAGTCAGGACCCACAAGATAAATGCAATAGTATTGATCTGCTCTTTCCAATGAAAGGAGACCATTGTCATTAACAACCTTATGATTGGGTTTTAATAAATGGGGGGTTCTTCTCAGCACAATGATAAGATGAGCTCACAACTTCGGGGGGTCCATTGAATTTAACTGGGGAAAACAGTGAAAGTGACTAGATTTGTAGAACAATTTCAGGGGAACATTTCACCCAACATAAGCAATGACATGAAATAGTTGTTCATTATGTTAAATAGCTCACTGTTTTATCATTTGTGTGTTTTTCTACTCGTGTGTTAAAAAACTGACCTGCGGTGCCGAGGTAGGGATTTCCTTGCGAACAACTGTCCTGCCTCCCCCCCCAAGCTGAAATTCAGTCCTGGCAGCAACTTGGCCTCTTCCTCTGCCACGGTCAGACACTGGCTGAGTGTTCTGCCCAGGACGCACCCCCTGCGTTGCCTTGGCAACAGGCCTGACGTTGGCGGCGGGGGAGGAGGCGATGCGGGCACTGATCATGTTTGTGTTGCCAGGTGCTACAGGGAGCTCCCGTAGGTTGCTGTTGCGCTGCTGCATTTGTTTGGGGCCAGGTGCATTCTAAAGAGGGCCAAATGTAAACATTCAGGTTAATGCACATTTAGTTCTTTCCATTTTCATCATGCTGGGAAAGATGCTGACAAATGTAAAAAAAAACATTATTAGAATGACCTCGTGTTGAAGTGTGGAGCCCTGCTTTACATCAGGTTGAGCATAATATACATAATATGCAAATAGTGTAATAAACTGATATGTTAATCTCTCACCATCCTCTGCCTGTTGGGCATGTTGCGCTGTTGGGGGTTCAGAGGACGGGGAGTCATCTGCCTGGGGCTGCCGTGGGCCTGCTGTTGATGGAAGGGAATCTGGCCGTGGTGCATCATGGGGCGAGGTTCACCGAGATTTAGCTGTTGCTGCTGGTGATGATGGGGTAGTTCCTGCCTATGATGTTGCTGCTGCTGCTGCTGCTGGTGGTGCATGGGCTGATGGGGTGGCAGCGAGTCGTGGTGTGGAAGTTGGGAGACGGGAGGAGCGTGTATCAAGCCCTGAAATTACAGAAAAGATGATGAGCTATAACACGAGGGAATTAATATTCCACATAATTCTGTTTATATATAAAATCAAAGACAGAATGACAAAGCCTCCATTCATATATATTTACATATGCTATGGCCTTTGCAGTCACCAAATCTCAACCGGACTGGCATGTTAAAAGCCATCCGCCACCATCAACACACCAGATGAGAGAATACGATTTGAAAGAATGGTGATCAAATCCCTCCAGTTTCCAGGGACTTGAAGAATCAATACCTGTCACATTGAAGCTGAGTCCCTTTGAGTGGCCTTTTTCCCCCTTTCCCCATTTTTGCCTAACAACAGTAACACCATCAGTTCTTATTAACACTATTTTCAACACAATATCAGGCACATTATGCATTTAATTAACCCCAGAGATGGGTGCCAACATACACCCACATGGTTTCTACTACAGTGGTGATTCGGTCAGTAGAGGGAGCTCGTGTCTATGTCTCGACAAACTGCTGAGATGCCAAACAGACATGAGTCTTTTTCTGTAACGCTTCAGTGGACATGAATATGATAACTAGTCTGGCTTATTCATGTGTACAGTAATCTAGTTATCGCTGTTGCCGAATCCATTTTAATAATCTAGAGAAAAGCCAAACAGAAATTCATACTTTCATGGCAAAGAAAGCATGTGGGTTTTATGCCAGACTTGTTTAAAACAATGGAAAGATACAAAAAAAAATTAATCATGATACATTGTTCACAATTGGAGAAGAAAAAGATAAACCAACACCCAATTGCTGTACAACAAACAGACTAAACTACATTGACATCTATTAGATATAAAAATCACTTACTCTCATTCGTACCTGCATTCCAAACGGAACCGGTGGCGGGGGGAAAAGGCTCCCCTGCTGGCCAAACGGCTGACGAGGGCCCATGAAAGGTCTGGGCTGGTTAGGGGGGCCACCCTGTTGATTCATGCCGACCATCCCTTGATGACCCTGGTGGGGAGGGTGGTTGTTTCTTGGGGGTTCTCTTGGAAACAGTCCGAGCTGGCCCTGGCCCGGCTGGTTGAAGGCTGGCCCTGGTGGGCCAAAACCCATGTGGCCCGGTCCGGGCATCTGCTGCTGCTGGTGGTGGAGGTTGTTGCCGCTGTTCATCAGAGGGCTCGGGCCCTGATGATCAAACATGTGCTGCCCTGGAAACCGTGTTGACTCTGTGCGCTCTGTGCCCACGCAAGAAAGACCAAACAACAACACCAAACAGAGATGTCAAGTTTTTTGTGCTCTGAGCCCATTTCAAAACATCAGCAACTCCCTCTTCGGATGTATAGTGTTATAAAAAAGAAAAGAGAAAAGAGACAACTCTATCAAGCTGAAATGGTAAATAACAAAGTGGGTTGTATTTAATGCTACATCAACACTGTGAACGCGAAATCTCAAATATATATGTTTAATGCATGTTTCAAGTCTCCGAGGCTCATTCAAATGTATATATATATATACACATGCATTTAACATGAGTGCAGCCTCTTATAGAGCAGCAGCAGAAAGCTCGCAGCATACCCTGTAGGTATACCGCCTGAGCTAATGTCGAATTGGGTTAAACATAATACTAAGAGAGCTTTGTAATCCTCGTCATATGTGGGTGTTAGACTCACCTGTCATAAAGAGGGGCTCCCTGTCCTGGTTCCTAAAGGGCTCCATGTGATGAGGGGGCCGCTGGGGCTGACCAAAATTACCAGGCATGTGCTGCTGGAAGTCTCCCGGTCCCTGGGAAAACACAAAACTCATGAATTAGAGGCCATACTGGGAACTCAATAATCGCTAACAAATTAAAGTAATGAAGAATTTGCCGTGGAGTATTGCATTGGGCAGGAAGCGCTTATAATTAAAAAGGGCCAGGGTCATTAAAAAGACACAGAATCTTGAGTTGCAAACATCAATATGTATGCCAATATTAAAGAAACCCTTTAGCATGAATTTGTGAGCGAACCTGAATTAATGCTTCGCTTTCGAACCTTCTAAAAGCCCGTCTCTAACAAGGAAAGGCTATTTCAGGGGGGGGATAAGTGCCCTCATCTTTGTTTTAACTTCTTTTTCCGTTAGCATGTTCGACAACTTTCACTGCATACACATTACTCCCTATCCATCTTCCAAGGAAAAGTAGATAACAACCCTTTAATCCCTCCTTGGAATTCAAATCCCCCTCATAACTGTCTCCATTATTCTTTCAAATATCCATCTCTGTTAAAAAATTAACCTGCTATTCAACACGTGGCACTTCCACAAATGGGCTGCTTGCCTCCTCCAAGCCTATTGTAAATTACTTAAGATGCTATCAAGGCTTAATCCATCTTTATCCCACTGCTGTGTGGCGGTATTTAGAGAGAAGAGGTGTTTGAAAGCTGGAAGCCACAGTCCCAAAAACTTGCTTAACAGAAAGTTAATCAAAGGGGCTTACTAAGACAGGGGGGATCACAATGGGGGCCGCAATCAAACCCTTCTAAAAAGGTCAAGACAGGCAGGTTTGCACAATGAGGACTCTGGTGTCCAGACACACCGCGGAAATAACACGGCTCATCCCCTCACTTCTAATCCTTGATAAGAAGGCTGCAGGTGATCAGCATGTAACTGATGCAGGCAAAGCTCTTTGCAGTGAAGGGATAACCATGACACATATAATAGAGGGGGCAATTGCCATATAATTAATAAAGAACAGAAAACTGGGCTTTGTTTTATGGGTTTTATGGAAACTTAAAAGCTTTTTCTTTGTTTTAAGTATGTGATAATGGTTCGTAAGAATAAGGGTCTGTGACTGAGCCCATCGACCATAAAAGGAAGAATTTAATTATAAAAATGCAGAATTTTCAAAAGAGGTGTAATATACTAAATTACAATCCGTAATAGAAAATATGTCCAAATCGCGTAAAGGGTGGCCTCTCTGTTTCATGGTTAAACTGAATGTCCTCATCCAAACGGATTAAATATTATAATAACTTTAATTGGCACCGAGATTAATATTTAAAAACCCAGACTCCACTAGAAAAAAATTCAATGCATTAATACTAGAGGCAATGACCTGCGCCTGGCCTTCTAACAATTAAATTTGATGGGATGATAATGTATGATAATCGTGAGTAATCAGGTGCCCACTGGTAAATGGAATGATGCGGCCTGGTCTGTCACCTGCATTTCAAATTGTGTCCTTGGCAACAGCAGCCTAAATGCAATTGACAGCTGGGGGGTTCCAACACTATGTTGTTCATCAGCCCAAACCTTTACAACCCCACCTTCTACTGTGTGATAAGAGCCCAAACAGCCCTCTGCTTCCACACTATCGATATCTAGCACCATCACAGACCTCAGGGAAGAGGATTTGCCCAATATTGATACAGAAGGATGAAAGAGGGGTAAATAAAAATATGTTTCTCTTTTTTTTTCAAAGATCGACTCCTATGTGAAAGCCTAGCCCATTTGGCAACGGGGTTGTAAATCCACATGATTGCAATTGGTTGCAGCTATTTTGCTTTGGCTAATTTGCATAAATCCATATAAAATGTTCTTTCCAGGAAAATGTCAGTCAGTACCAGCGCCACCTGATGCCCGGGCATCATTAACTAGAAGGACAGAGTAACTTCAGGCACTTTGGCTGACTTGCCGGCGAGCCATTTCCCTCAATACAGTAATTACTTTAAAGGCATTTCTGTCATCTCTCAGATGGGTTCTTTGTGAGTGAAATAAAGGACCTTTTCTTGCAAGAAATCACTGACTGGAGATCCCCTTTCTCTGACATTAAAATCAGACTTCGAAATATATAGTGCAAAAAGGCAAGGGGCTCACAGCACAGCCCTATCAAACCACCGCAATGTTTCATTAATTCAAATACCGTCCAAAAAAGGTCTCCATGCCTTCAGGACACAAACTTGTGGAAAGTGAATTTTAACTGGCAATATATCCCGGTTTCACAATTCCATTATGTGCCAAGCTGGGTGTAGTCTGAGCCCCAGCCCATCCATGAAGAGTTGCTAACTAAGTCCCGCCACTGCAGCCTCGACCTCCAACAGTCTACTTGCCTAAAGCCCCTATCACGCATTTCCAGTTGTGCAGCCAGACTCATATCAGTGTTTACAGATTTGCTTTAACAGTATTTGGCCGGGGCAGGACAGTCTAATTGCCGTAGTGATATTACCCTCACAAAAAGGGGATGCTAACCGTGCGGAGGGGGAGAGAAAGTGAGGCAAGAGGGAGGGAGAGAGGAGCAGCTGCTACTCACAGGGAACCTCTGAGGACCCACAGCAGGTCTGGGCTGGCTCTGAGCAGGAGGCATCAAGGGCACTGCAATGAGAGAGGGAGAGAGCAAGAGAGGGGGAGGGGGGGAGAAATGAAAATGAGGGGCAGTAGGTAGAGAGGGTAAAAGTAGAAAGGGAGGAGAACGTTAGACATCTTCATGCTTCATCTTAATTGGATCTCAGAGTTGCTCCTCGTGTCTTTACACCGGGGTTGAAGACCGGGGAGCTCAAAGAAAATATTAAATACTTGAGTATTATTTGCCAAATATGACACATTAACGTGAATAAACTGCTTTACATCATCTGGCAGAGTAATTCAATGACTGCAATTTCATTTGCTTCAAAATAAGGGTTGCTGTTAATGTACGTCAGCGTCTACAACTGGAAAACATTAAATAAAATAAATATATAAACAAACAGAGACATATACAAACAGATGCACGTACACACATTCACTTAATCATAACCAGAGGCAATCCCTGATCTTTCAGAACACGTCTGACTCTCAGGAGCACAACCCAAACCCACGCATGCGCACTGGCACACAATGATACACACACACACAGTTTGTTAACAAAATTTAAATCTTGGCCTGGACAGACAGGCTAGATAAACCTATCTCAGGGAACGAAATGGTGATGCTGCCAGGAGGGAAAAAAGGGAGGATAAACCCATTACTGGCTGAGAGAGCTATTCACTTGTCATTCAACCAAACAACAAAATGACATTCTAATCCAGACACCTTTAGGGTAAGGGTAAGGATATCTGCCAAAACAGAATCATACACCTCAACTGAGGATTGTGGTTATAAAATAATGCTGCACAATTTTGGATAAAATGACAATTATGATTTTTATACTTTTAAACTAATTTTTGCATTTATATTTGGCCGAGTATTTGAGACTGGCATTTCACAGCCTACTCACTATCATGCACTTCACTTAAAGGATTTTTTTTTAAATCGCAATTCACGACACTCTTGAATCTCCCTGCTCCCTTTTCTCTCTACGTCATTACAACAAATAACATGAACAACCTGTGTTGATCTGTACACAAGACGCCGGTAAAGACTCATGTGTTGTGAAAGTAAAATGAGGATTAGGATACCTCTGTTTTTCTTTCAGTGGTACGGTTGGATACTATAAGATTATTATGTGCAAGGCTTACAATTTCTAAAGGTAATTTACATTTACTGTTTACATTGTGAGAATCAGGTATCCTGGCTTTGCAAACTTCCTAAAATTTCAGAAATGATCACATAATTACTCCATCTTCCTGAAGATAGGTAATGCAGTTATGTGAAATGTAACTGTAATTTAACTGTGCAGCCCTAAGTCACATCAATCTAAATGTCAAAATCTTGAGTTGCTCTCTATACAATCAATTATTTTAACATTGTACTTTTACTGTATCATTGTACAGATTTGTCTTTGTATCTTTTATCCCTCTCTGACATTATGCCTTTGTATAGTTCATCGCGTCGCGCAAATTCAGTTTGGTTGAGACAAATTCTGGTTACGATAAAGAGAGTTTGGTTTATTAAATAGAATCACCTTGGTGATACAGAGGTAGCAGAATTGTTGATTGAGATTAAAAGATCACAGCTTTAATAACACAGAGTGCTGTGGTGGATCTAGAGACACACTGCAGTTAAATGAGAAAGGCATTTGAGTGATAGTTAATTAAGTTACCTTGTACAGAGGATGACGTGGGCCCTCTGAAATGGGGGTTAATGTGGATGTTTTTGGACTGAGGAGGTGGCTGCTGGTGATGCTGGGGGAAGTTAGGTGGTGGGGAGCTCATCATCCGTGGTGGCGGCTCCATCTGGGGCCTCATCGGCGGGGAGCGGTGAGCCATGTGCAGGGGGATGAGGGGCTGAAGGGGTGGCTGGGACAGTGGGCGCCCGTGGTCATGGAAGGGAGGTGGTCCTCTTGGACGCGAAGGGTGGTGCTGCTGGGAGTGCAGTTGCTGCTGATGAGACTGATGAGGAGGAGGCATTCGGGAGGACTGCTGCTAATTGGAAGGAGATGGGGAAACGGAGAGGAGGGAAAAACCAAAACAACCTGTCAAAACACATTTCTTTCAGGGAAGATTCTGATATCATCGCTCGCAGCCATGCGATGACACGCCAACAAGTCAATTCAACAGCAAAACTGAAGATGGTATCCTAAAGTAATTTAAATGCATCTCCCCTGAAGATCAATAGTGCATGTGTTTCTTTTATAAATTATACAGTGACATAAAAGTGATGGCAACATTGGTGGGATCACAATTTTTAAGGTGATGTTACAGCCAGATTAAAAAAAGAAGGGGAAAGAGTCCTGATATCTGCTACAACTGGAATATATAGGTTTAAGTGGATCCTTGATAGTTTCCCAAACAAATGCACAAACATGCCAGAGACCAAGTCAAGTAATAAAAACCTGACTACACTTTGTCTTAAAGAGTCCAAGCTCTTTAACAGGACTCTGAACATTCTTTGTGGTATTGGCATAAAATCCATCTGCCTTTAAATTGTCATTTACAATGTTGATGTTTTGAGTTTTAAAGCCTTTTATCATTATTGACATGAGCTAGAGTAATGGCGAACTGGAGAAATGGCACGCAACCTTGAGGAGCCACTTTAATTCAATGGAACTGTGTACTAGTATTTAATTATTCATGTTAAACATAGTTTATGTGCATTTTTACATAATGTGAACTTATTAAACTGTGGTTTTATTCAGTGATCAAATATAATATTAAACAACAGAAATGTATCTTTACATGATGACGACGACAAATCTCGATCAACTCCTGAAATACCCTCCACTATGTTAGTGAGGATCATCGTCTGTTATTTCCATTACAGGTTTGAAGTGACTTAGATTTCACAGGTCTTGTATGAACTGATGAGCCGTGTTACGCCGAGGATTAAATGGATGGATTGATATCAAATAATAAAAGCCTACAAGGAACTAAATCCTGCGCAATGAACAAATTTAATTTGTATCCTACTGCCTGAGCAGACTACCGCCACATACTTTGCTATAATCCCAATATCAACATTGATACAGGGAAGCAGAGTGTTTTGACTTTTTTTCATGCGCCAACAACAACTGCTCTGGAGGTCTCAGACAGTTTAAGGATTAGCAGTGAGCGAAACATGTTTCACTTTCAAGTACAAAGCAAACAAGCTTTGTATCTGTGACCGATAGAAGGGAAAAAATAAATAAAGTAATTTTTACATCATCTTAACCAGTAAAACCTGTATGCTCCTTTTAGCTTTATACATTATGCACTTAATGTTGTTCAGTAGTTTACCTGCATGCCCATGTTTCCCATGAGGGGTATTCTCTGGTCATTCATTCTTCCTCTGTGTCCTCCTCTAAAGTCTCCCATTCCGAAGCCTTGGAATCCTCCTCTTCCTCTATTTCCTCGACCTCCTCCTCCTCCTCCTCCTCTACCACCACCTCGACCTCCGTAGCGGTTTTGTCTCTTCTGTCTTTCCTGTTCCTCAAACTCCATCAGATCCCGCTTGGCTTTATCCGACAGTTCTGATGAATAGAAAACCCCAAACATTTAGCATTTGTAGATTAAGTGTCTGGTAAAATTTGAACTGAGGTTAACATATATTGTAGTAAACCTGTAACAGATTAGTCAAGGTCAGAACATACGAGTGTATTCACTATGGTTGTCCATGAATCAAGGACAAATTATGCCCAGCAGGAAACATTACTACCTAGTGTTTCAGGGATATTTCTCCTGTTACTGCCGGCATCAGCCAACCGCACCACAGCGCCGTCTTTTCTCTCCGATTTGAACCGTATGCGACCGGACTCTTCATCTTCCTCATCCTCCTCATCGGATTCTTCCCTTGTGTCTTCATTCATAGTTTCGTTTTCAACCTGAGCAAAATATTAGAGGTTAAACAATTTAATTTAAAAACATTTCCACTATGAGCAAAACTGTGTTTAAATTCAGAGGTTTGTTACATTCGACCTGCATCATGCAACTAAATCTCTTCTCCTGTCTTGTTGTCTAGAGCCAAACAATTAGCCAAATAATCCATTACTTACTGAAATGAGTTTGTTTTCTAATAATCAATAAATATGTTACATCATATATTTTGCTAAATTGCATTACAATCTCTGGTTCCAACTACATTTTTTTTTATTTATCCTAAAATCAACCTTAAAATGGATTCAAAACGTGAAGCTATACTATTTGAATATACCACATAAGAGTATACTTAGTACTTTGGGCAATTCTGTGTAAAAAAAAATTGTTGCTGTTAACTGTCTGCACCACCTTTACTGGGATTTAATTAAAAATAAATGTCATTAATCCAGAGCAAGTGTATGTTTTTGTTTGGAGGGTCTTCTCATACCTCCTCTGAATCAAAGACCTGCGAGCTCTCTGCAGCATCTTCCTCCTCCTCTTCCTGCTGCTCTTCTCCCCCCACCTCCTCGGGGGCCGCCTCCTGTTGGACTCCGTGTTCATCATCATAGGAGGTTTGATATTCATTACCCTTCAAAAGATCACATGGATAATAAGTATTGATTTTTTCAGTAATAACAATGCTCTGATAAGGATCAGCAAAGGCTCACTGCATTTCAGCCGTTGCTGGAAAACAATCTTTTATTGTGTTTCTGTTGAAATTAAAAACATCCATATCTGCCGAGCGATGCTGTTACGATGCAGGGCAAATATATACAAGCATACAAAATGCATTACGAGTTGAATTAAAATCAAACACATGAAATATGGACTTATGGCTTTAACCCTTTTTTGATGACTAAATTAAATAATTTATCTTAAATAAGATATGCATATATTAATGAAGAGAAAATTGAAATATAAAGACAAATAACAAACAGGGCACAAAAGCAAACATTCAAATGTTATGGGGGGGTTTTGGGGAGGCATCCTGTACTCCCAACCCAAATTACCATAACAGTGGGAGCAAGCCTTCATTACTATTCCTGATACCATTTGAAATTCAATGAGATGTAAATGTTTGACATGATATACAGAAATACGGGCTCAGATAAAAACGCTCCTCCCCGCTTCAGTGATGGTGAAAATATCATTGACTGACTCCTTCGCAAATCACTCCCGTTATTGGCTGCACTGTGAGTTCATGACTCCGTGCCCAAAACATGGCACAGATGCAAACATTCCAGGAAATGACAAGCCACTTTTTTTTCTCCCTTACTCCATAACAAGATTTCAGCACAAGTCATGATACAATCACTTCATATAAAACCACGTACACATCCGTGTCATTCCAGAAAAAGCAGTAAACAAAGGGGCAGCACAACTCATACAGCAGTTGCTAGTTATTCAAACAGCCTATCTGCTTAACACCCGCAGACAAAAATCCATCGCTAAATAAGGTCAGACTGTAGGTCACACAATGGTGTTTGGTGTTGCGCTCCATTAACCTGAAAAACAGCAGCACACATTAATGCAGAAAAAGAAGAGGAAAAAAAAACACTCAGTAAACCTGATAGATGGACAGGCTGCCCCAAGGGAACACAACAGCTTAATCCTTTAAACTGTTCCACATAGTACTCATTGAATACCATGGTGAGCCAAATGTCATGGCCAGGCAGTTTAGTGACCTTGTAAACTGTTATGGCCCATAACATAAATACACATCCACACCTGCAGACATTTGCCAAAACTGAAAATAGACATCCATTCGTTCTGTGCACCCTTAGTAAGAAGGTCAACATCTTATCTTTGTTTGGAGAGAGGAGGCAGGCTAATATATCTCTGTCAGGTGCCAAACACCATCACACCTCGGTAAATGGACCATAACGGACATTTGCACATGGATCTGGTCTTATCTTTCATCCTCTTAGTCTGGGCTAAGAGGGAAGGGAAACGAATGAAAGGGAAACTCGCATCAATCATTAGAAAACTGGATGGGGTGTCCCCAGGAAGGTCAATAATCTTTTCACCTGCACTGACTTTATCAGATCCAGTCTAAAGCCTGAGATAAAAGCCCCCCACATTAACCTCCGCCGATTGGCAGCACATCTCCTCGACACAAAGCAGCTTCTTACTCCCCTAAAGATAGGCGGCCCAAGGTCACAATGGCACCGGTATTGGGAGGCGACAGCAGAGAATTACTTCACAGCAAACAAGCCGTCAACACAAACTTCGTCAGCAAGATGGAGAAATTAACTGGCAGGATGTGATAGTGAATCTCATCCTCCCCTGGCCAAGAAAAACCCCAACCAACATCTCCTTCCCCTGAATAGATTTTCGGTGCTGACTGTCGGTTTTCTTGTGTCAGGAAGGGGACAGTTGAATAAGGCTGGACAGAAAAAGAAGTGGGAGGACATGTGTGTTTTCATCTGCTGGCTTTTACATGTGGGAAGGAAAATGTGAAAACTCACTTGAAAATCCCCATCCAAGGGTTCATTGATTTGGATGTCTAACACTTCATCCTGGTAGCCATCTTCTGCGATCTCTCCAGTGTAATCCATCTGGTCTTCAGGCATCCCAGCGTTGTTGTCCTGGCTGTATTCCCCTGTGTACTCCTCCCCCTGGTACCCCTCCTCCCCTACTTCACAGCCCTCTGCACCCAGGTTCACAACGTCATCTGTGTAGTCTGCTCCCTGCATGTTTCCCTGCTGGCCATAGGTTGTGCCCAGGTTGTATGTGGCATTGACGTTCAGCTCCTGACCACTAAACAAAACAAACACAATATTACATTACACATCCGGCAAACAACAGATGACGTATGAAGGAAACATGTTCAAAACGGTGGAGCTTCACTCAGTTTACTATATACAACAGAAAATACACACAACACTGATGTAATCAGCTTACCCCATTTCCTCATCACTTTGTAGGAGGTCATCATTTAACTCTTCATCTGAGACTTCTGATGGATTCTGAAACAAAAAAAGGAAATATTTGCTTCCGCTCTTTTAAATGTGTTATTACTCTCTTCCTCAGTCTCTGTGTATATGTTAGTGTGAGTGTGTTTGTGGTGTGGGGGCAGGGCACCACCTCCAACCCCAAAGGATGCTTTATTCCCATGTGGTGCAGGCAATCTGGGCAGGTCAACACAGTTCTTTTTTGTCCACTGTACTTCCTCCTGGTTCACATCAACAGTTCCTCCTGTGGAGGAGCCACCTGCTACAAGTCCACTGCTCACGTCTATTTTCTCAAATGTTCTACCAACAGTAACACCCAATGTTGTAGATGCTATTTTTCACTTCCTGCCCATGCTGAGAATGAAAGTGCTTTATGTGACTAGAATAAAAATCGACTTAAAAGATTTTGTTTTATCTTACCTTTTTACCTGAGAGCCAATCATCCCCCAACAATTCCTCTTCCAAATCACTAAGGAGAATAACAACAAATAACAGGTTAGCAGAGTGTTATCTTCGAAATGCTACAGTTTACACTGCCTATTTAAACATATTGCCATGAGAAAGCATTTCAGTTTTTAATACTGTCTGCTTGGTTTTTAAAAGTATAACTTATTAAAACACTCAGATGTTTACTTCTGATAGCATTGCAGTTATTTAGAGTATGAGATATGATTTCAGCAAGGAGTGTACTCTAATAACACTACGGGTATAGATTTTGATGATAGCCCCAAGTGGCAGCGAGGCAACCACACCGGTGAGAGGCAGCAATGAGCGAAGCCACTCTTAATCTCCCATGAAGAAGAAATTTGCCGCACTGTTATTTTAATACAGGGGCTGCATTCAGAGAGTCCAAATAATCTCCTTTCCTGACCATTATTCCTTGACACCGAGAAAATATGTCACATGGTCAAGGAATGATGACAGAGTTAAGAAAGGAGATAAGACAGGAAAACCACTGTGCAGAAAAAATTTGAATATATGAGGAGAAAACCTTATATAAGTGGAGTAGAAATATATTGTGTCTGTTCCAGTCAGGAGGTTGAAATAACTTTGATATTTGTATTTTGTTGTGATGATAATGCAAACAATAAGTTCAATATGCTTGTAGATCTGTGAATTCTGACTGGACAGATGTGACAGAGAAGAAATCAGGAGCTCAGATGATCGTTGAAGATTAACTCATTAACATTGACTCTGGATCATGAGACTAAAAATCACTGTAAACATTTAAACATCAGTACAGCTTGCTTCAATGATTTTAAACCAAACTAATATTTGATGCTTTCGGAACTATTTGGGGCCTAGAATGTTCTATGTGTGCAGCTGAATGCCTTTCTTAAAACTGACTACCAAAGTATGTTGAGAAATACAAACACTACACTACTGATACGGTACAGTACCCCTTGGTGTAATCATGAGAACATAGAGATAAGTAAAACCATTTACCTCTCTAGATCATCACCTTCACCTCTCCTCCTGCGTGACCGCTCAGCACCTGGTTTGTCATATTCGCCGAAGCCATATTCTGCAACAGGAAGTCATTTCACTTACAGATTCACACCAGATCAACGGGTTATGTTAACAACATGCAACGTCCTCGCAGTAGAGTAAAGACCAGAAAACCTTTTCACGACTGCATCCAATTGGAAAATGTATATGACCAGAATGAGAAAGGAAAATGCAATGGTAGATCGGACCGAGATAAAGCTGTTAAAGCCTTATTGCTCATCATGTTGCCCACCCAGTATTTATGTGTTTCTAGAGTCACCTGATTCCCAATAATAATTTATTTTCACGGCCATCTGCCAAAGTAGTCGGTGCTTATATCATCATGCTCATCTTGACAGGTTTTTTCCCACCCCAACTTTTGGCACTGTGTCCCCCAAAGGGAGCACAGATCTAGAGAGAGAATAATAGATCAAGCAAACTCTTGAGTCACACATCTTGAAGAAGAAAAACACAGAAGGCCACCAAAGCATTTACACCCTGGAAAATCGCCTGAAACAGTACATTATGCAACACAAACTGTGTATGATTAAAAACTGAGAATGTCTCAATCCAGGATGGGTGCAGTCACTACCACACAGATTTTGGGAGTTAATTGCTGAGTTTTCTCCCGGAGGCCACTTGGTAGTTGGCACAGTCTGAAATTGGCCCAGACATAGAGACAGTAAGAAAAACACAGGTATTAATCTAATAATCCAGAACGGCTTTACGCGATTCTGCAAGGCAACTTCTGCAAACAAGCGCCAATATATATATATATATTGACATGCAAACCTGGCATGTGTCACTATTACACACCTCCTTTCAAAATACACTGATAATCAAAGTATTTGTAAAGACAAGAACAAGCGACACAGTTTGTACAGTGGTGAGAGGAATAATCACAGCTTTTCAAACTGTGTTCTTCTCCTGTGTGTTTGCTGCAGAGTCTCCAGAAGTTGTACAGGTGACGTAGGCCACGGGACTTGTTTGTGTTTCCTGAAGAAGTTGAAGGTATTTAACCTGAAACCTCCCATTGGTCAGATCACATCTGAGGAAGCCTCTTGGGTGAGAGGTCTTCAAGAAACACAAGCAAGTCAATTGGCCCACGTTCACCTGTACAACTTCAGAAGATACCATAACCTTGATGACTGAGGAGTTTCACATAATGACAACTCCATCATAGATGAAAAACCTGGCTTGTTTGAGTATGCAGCCAAACATTTTGATGGAAATGTGAACCTACAGAGGAGGTGGCCCTCAGGTTTCCATAAAGGGAGCATGCAGAGAAACTGAGCCCACAAGCAAAACACCAGGACACAGAGACCAAAGCTGCCAGAGAACTGGGTGTTCTTTCACAACAATGTACTAATCAAAGGTAGCCAGCTTGCTGTGTAGCCACAATTCACGTTAAAAAGGCCACTAACGCAGTACAAACAATTCAAACACTGGCACAAACACACTCAGTCACTAATGTATAGACCTTGTTTTTACCTTATGTTAGCTGAGCAGCTAGCTCTTATGCTAACAAACGCAGCTGCCAACAACCACTGGCAGATGAAAAATGAAATCCTCCTGTCAAAGTTAGCCCGCAGAATGGGCCTGAATTAATTTGCTTAAAACAACCCAAATCCAAAAAATAAATATGTTTATACAAGTGAGGTGCTAATGATAATTATAACAGCTAAGTCATCCAGTGGTGGTCACTGGTGTTTCTTCAGGGTGACGCTAACCATGGCCGAGGTCTGACTTGAGGCCTATAGCTAGCTGCTAGGTAACCTAGCCAGACGCGTAGCCACCTCAAAATCATGAATACACAACTTATATTAAACAAAAATTACTCGCTAACCATAACCAGGCCTCATTCAGTGGCCTATATCCACAAAAGCCGTGTTTTTCACCTAATGCGGTTTCCAGCAGTTAGCCACGTTAGCTACACAAGCTAGGCTAACGTAGCATCATCGACAAAAGCCCGCAGCCGGTACTCACCCTGTGCGTTGGCCGACATCGTGCACCGCGCGTCCCGCTCACACTTGGACTACACGCGTGTGGGTCGCATTTAATGTTTCGTGCTTCACTCGGGCGACAACACGAGAAACGATCCGAGCCGCCGAGCTGCGTCTATGCGACAGTGGTTCCCTTCCGCGGCCGGAGCAAAAACATGGCAGCGCTGTGATGATGCATTGTGGGAGGGAAACACCACCACCAACACCACCCCCCTCTCTCTAACCTCCACCCCAGGTTCTGCAGCACAGGTTTGTAAACACACAGGTCAATGACTGTGGTGTCCCACCTGCACAACTGCATGTGGTGCATTAGACCTCTATGTGTAAAATGCATTTACTGTATAAGTCAAATTAGAATTTGCTCCCTTTGAACTCACTTCTCTATGTATAGTAATGTATATCATCCATACCAGGCACTTGTTTTATAGGCCTTCCTATTATATAAGATAGTCCCATTTAATTAAACAAAGCTTCATAGCTGGTTCCGCTTTTCATTTCTTGCACCCAGTTAATACAAAACCTCTTAACAGATTATTTACACCAACACACAAGAAGTCAATGAAAATGCTGAAAAATGTCTCGCATGTATCTCGCAATGTTAAAAAAAGTGAATAAGTAACCCTGGATCTAACCCCTGATATAGATATGAGTTATTTTGGGTTCTCCATTTCCTTTTTTCCTTAGTCACAAGCAACATTTGCTTTGTTTATCTCTAAGTCTTTTCCCTTTCCCCAACATCTTTATCTTGTTACCCAGTGACTTAATTAAACCAGTTTATTCTTCTGTGTGTCAGAATTATTGTGACTCATCAGTCACAAGGGAACTTCTAAAGTTATTACTTGATTAGTCTTCATTAATTGTTGCATCTGTGAGTCAGATTCTCACCTTAGAAGGCTCTTGGATCTCAGCAGTGGGAGAATACGGTTTCTCAAGTCTCCACACTCTTTATGGGCGGTTGAGGATGGACTTCTCTCCAGGTTTCAGAAAGATGAGAAAAAATGAGAGATCTCACATCCGACACCAAGTTTTGTTGTGGGAATCTGGAACCAAAAATAATGACGATCGAGAAGCCGAAATGTCCTTTGAGACTTCGCAAAGACAGAACACAGAGAACAGAATGTTCGTAAGTGTGATGCAGACTGAACTGCTGTTGATCTGAGGTATGCATAACAGTCAAGGCTGTAAATTATCACTTGGTGAGGGGTTGGGCTGGTACGGCTGGAATGAACAACATGTGGAACATTCAAGGCTGTTTAGAAAATAGTCAAGCCCATAAAAGGCTCTTTCCTGACCCATACCGCATCTTTCCACCAAGTTTCGTGGTAATCCACCCTGAAGTTTATGCATAATGCTGATGTAAAACAAATGGCAGTGAAAAAATACCTCTTTAGCGGCAGTTCGAACACTTTCTTATTCTCAAATGATCGATTCTGGTAAAATTATCTGATTTATAGGTTTGTACTTCACTTGATAGAATTTGGAATTGTATTTGCTAGTTCTTCTTTATTTACCTCTGCAGTATTATCCTATTCATATAGTTAGAATTCCCATTTATTGCACATTGGTTATTGTTTGAATCCAACCCTGATAATTGGTTAAACTTCAATATTACAACCATTCTTACTTTCCATTTATACGGTTTCAGCAAAGGTGCCAGATGTTTAAATGCGTGCCCTTTTAAAGTCTTGGTCACTTTGGCTGAAATTCAAAATGCTCCTTAATCTTTATTCAACTCACTCCTTTGATTTTTCTTGCCTGTAAGGTCAAAGCCTTTTCTTTATCTCTGACCCATTTTTTTTCCCTTCCTCTTTTCCTGGTCAGGTCTGGGAGTCAGAGTTGTTGTCTGACTATGCAGCTTGACTACAGCACAAAATTCTAACCCTCCAAATTCCTCCTGGGCTGACAAACGTCAACAAAGACCCCGAGAGACACCAAAGAGAGGTGAGCAGTGAACTGGAGCCTCATTGTATTGGCTCATTATGGTGTCCCGCAGTGAGGAAGAAGCTATTTTGTAGCACCACAAGGTCAATATCTGAAAGCCAGGGCGATGGAGGGGATCAGCCGTGAGATTTTTAATTTGAGAAAGCGTAAAGGGACTTTCCTGGTGAAAGACAGTCTGTTGAATTATAATAAGAGTGGGAGGATTGTACAGACAAGATGTTGAGTTGGCAAATGTTCCCCCTTTTTTCTCTTTTAAAAGTGATATGAAATACAATTTATCCTCAATCTCGTACACTCGCTCTTATGACATGCACAGTTACTGCAGTGTTTAAGGTGTACAAAAGTTTATTAAAACCACTGAAAGCGCCCAGGGCTGCTGCTTCTTTAAAAAGTTAAAAAACTTTTAAAATCCTAATGTGTCAGCCTCCCACACTCAAAGTGTTCATATTGTACGTACACGCTCAAGCTCATGTGTCAGTCGAAATGAATACAGGTGCAGTTCAACTTAATAATGATAATAATGTATTCTACACTATACAAAATATTCACTCCAAACAGCTGTTTCCAAAGCTGTATGAGATATTTCTGTGCTCCCTGGACTCACTTTCCCAGGAATTTTGATTTTACTTCCAAATAGATGTGAAAAGGGGAGCTGTCACACTCTATTATGGTGACCTCAATGATTCTGTGCCCTACCCAAATCCAGCGGTTTTCCATAACAATGCAAATTAAAGGGTGCAAAGCTGGAGAGAGACAAGACTTGTTAGTTTCCATCCAAAGGACAGAGGTTCTTTACAACAAAACTTGTCTGTACGCCTTGTGTAGATTTTGACAGAGTGCCAACTTGGAAGTTGTTTTGTGCGAGACAATACATTTTTGCTGTCGATTCAGAAGGCTCGGCAACTGTCTTGAGAAAGTGATACTGAAGCTGTTGTGGAGTAGGAGTTTACAGGCCTGCAACCGATTATTAAATAAAGATTAAAGAAATGTAATTTTTTAAAAATTATTATGAACTGTATTTAGCTGCAGACAAACTCTGTCTGAGACCTTCTGAGACTAATTTCGAGTCCAATTTGGAGCAGTTTTCTCACTGAGAGCATGTCAAAGGAATGTATTAGCATGTGGCCATATCCAAGACCTATTAGCTTAATACACTCCAAAAGGAAGATTTGCTTTTGGCAGATTTGTAAGTGTCTGCTTCAATCCCACATGGGAGACAGCGGTTTGAATCCTGTATCTATCACTGGACACTGGTCAGGGATTTGGGCTTAAAGTTTTTGCATCTCTCACACAGAAGATCCAGTTACTCTAGTTTAACTATCTGATAAAATATAATGTGCATTTCAATTTCATTTTGAATTTATACTATTCCCACAGATAAATGGAGCAGCAGGGATCAGTTTAATTTGTAGGAACATTGCAGGAATCTAAGTGAAAGCCATGTGCAAAAATGTTGAATGTATTGACACAGTGGCTGCAGTGAATACAGATCTGTAGACATTAAGATAAGATAAGAAAATCCTTTATTAGTCCCACTATGGGGGAATTTGTTTTGTTAGAACAGTAAAGTAGTACTAAGTAAATGTGCAGGGAAATTTGTAATTGGTGCTCTTCAATTAAAAACAAATATCATCAGTTTCAGGGTCTTGTGAAAATATGTATTATCCCCTAAATAACCTAAAGGCCTATTTAGAGTACTTTATGGTGTATGATACTGTATATATTTAAAAATGTATATGAATGTATTTTTCATATTGCAACCACTTACCTGCACAGTACCCATATAACGAGTACCAATTATAACACATTATATTTGTCTGCATGTATGCCTCTTATTGCGAATTTCACCCATTCATACATATACCTACACACCTTTTATATTCTTATCATATATTATGAGTTTATACCTAGATATTTCAGATGTATGATATAAAATATACTGCAATTTAGTATACTTTGGTGTATTTATACACATTTATACACACATTCATCGCATTTTACCTGCTTATATATGTATAAACAGAGTATACCGTATATGCATGTATACATCTATTTCAACATCTCCTTATACAAATGCACAAAAGCAATCTCCCTGTGCTACTTCACTTTACTAAATACATTTCTTCTTTACAAAAAAATATTTCTTTAGTGAAAGATGTTTATTATGAGCATATTCTGTTATTGTATTTTTTATTGTTTTTGCCTTTTTTATTCTGTATCTCATCTCATCTTATCTTATCTTATCCTATATCCTATCTTATCTTATCTTATCTTATCTTATCTTATCTTATCTTATATCATCTGATCTGATCTGATCTGATCTGATCTTATATCCTATCTTATTTTATCTCATCTTATCTTATCTTATATCTTATATCTTATATCTTATCTTATCTTATCTTATCTCATATCATATCATATCATATCATATCATATCATATCATATCATATCATATCATATCATCTGATCTGATCTGATCTTATATCCTATCTTATCATATCTCCAATTAAAGTTAATTGCTTCCTGTATGTTAATGTAATAATGATTGCACATGTCTGGTGTAATTATGAATGATTTCTCTGTAATAAGATCCCTGCATCAGCATCATGGATGTGCTGCAGTCACTGACCCACATCTCAGAGCAGTGAACTGTTTAACTCACTCTTGTTTTTCCTCCTCTGTCAACACTGAGGAGGAGGAGGAGGAGGGGGCGGGCTCTCCTTGCTCACCGGGCCTCTGTGATTGGCCCGCCACGCTCCACTCCCAACCACCATTGGCCCCTTGCCCCGTCGCTCCCCCGCCTCCACAAGCAGCCCTGCTTCCCGCGCCATTCCCCGTGCACGCGCCCAGCCAACGCAGGCGCGCCCCCGCTCGGAGACTGTCTGGAGTCTGTCTGAAATTGATAAAATTGAAGATGGAGACTAAACGCGTCCCTCCGCTCGGACCAGGGAGGGGCGGGGTGAGACGTGACGACCGCAGCCGGGGACCCTCGCTCTCCTGCCCGGGGAGGACTTCGAGCAGGAGTCGCCCGCGTTGAGCTCCACAAAACAAAAACATTTGTGGGATAAACGCTGTGAAAGTTTCTTCTCCCGCAGTGTGACAGCAGACAGGTCTTCATGCTCCGGCAGGTGAGACAGGCGCCTCCGCGGGACTTCTCTCACACAGTACGTTGTATTTACATTAATAACAATATTTGTGTGTGTGTTAGCTGTGCTGGTTTAGCTCTGAATTGAATTTCTCCTGCTTTACCGCAACTGAAAAATGTAAGAATCCTGCTATTATTTGTTTTAATCGGGAAAAATACTGCGTGTGATGTGTATCTATTTTTAAAAATGTGTCGTAAACTCCAGCGTAGCCGGTTTGTTTTCAGTGCTGGACCCATTCACGCTAGTTCAGCCTGATGCGTAGGTGACGCACCTGTGCTGACGTGATGCTCTTGAACGCACCTGTTCCTCAAACACACACCTGAGGGGGGAGTTTCCTCTCACGCGTGATGTGTGCGTGAGGTTACTGCGATTTCATATTTTCACGTACCCCTCATTCACTCGTGTCTTATTTTAAAGCCCAGGCACAATACGTGTGGGTGTGTGTTTTAATGCGCATGTGTTAACTACGCAGAGACGCACGGTCCTTCCTGCAGGTGAGGTCAAATCAAACCATGTAATGAAGTGTTTGCTCTTTCCCTCCTCTTGTCTTTGCTCAGCAGGGGATCAGCCCTTCAGCCCCCAGAGTTCAAGAGGAGTGCATCCAGCTTCCAGCTTCCAGCATGCAGCAGGACACAAAGGTCGGTTGCTGCACACTACAGGCCTTTCTTCCCCCTCCATGGCAGACATGTTGCCATGTCAAAGCAGGAAAAAAGCAGGTGGAAATGATCAAATGAGAGATGTTTCTGGTGTCCTCTTGGATCAGTAGTTTGAGCTTGTAAAGGACCTTGTAACTTTGATTTGAAACGTGCTATAGAAATAACGTTTATTGTTACTGTAGGGACGGTTATCTACTGGTAGATGTGCAGAAGACCTCCAAACGCGAAAGGGATATTCACCATCTAATCCTATATTCTAAAACAAGTGTTATAGGGACAGTTGAATTGAACAAAGCTCTTGTTTAAATTACCCGCAACACCTGAGGTTTTAGAATGACATGTTCAAATGTCTGTTTTGGCCTTTGGAGGTTGAGACACAAATTGGCATGTTCACTTTTAAGTGTGTGTGTGTGTGTGTGTGTGTGTTTGTATACATATTTCACACACTTCATTGCATTTATTCATTTTCCATGATTTAATCTCATGCCAGCCATTTTCCAAACAATTGTAGCACTACGCATATTTTGATAATTCTCACAAGAGGTTTCGTAGTACAAAAATCCCCCAAAACTAGGCATGTGTACTTTCTTTGTAACTATATTTACTCTATTGCTGTTACACAAATATTTAAATATCATCTTCTAGCTGCATCATCGCTCTTTAAATGAGGGGTTTATAGACTTTATCTGATTTTAAGTCTGACATATTCTGTATATTGGGAATTGATGAAACCCTCTGCGTTGTTCTGCACTTCCTTTTACATTAGAAGAGGTTAATTGTTGCTAAATATTGCATTTTTGCGTCTCATTGGACAGAAATGAAAGGGCAGATGTTTTTAAATCTGACCGAAAGCATTGTGGGAGTAATAGTGAGGTGTGTGCACCTGATGTGCTGCCGCCTGTAACTGGTCTAGATGCTTTTGCTCTGTCACTGCAGTTGTCTGCAGACGGTGCAGTCATATGACTTGGGGGAGCTTCGTTCCCCCCCCGCCCGCCCAGTGTCTAGCTTTTTGGGGCAAGATGGCTGCTATAGCATTGTTGTTATTCATGACGTATATGAATTAAAGTGAGGTGAGGGGAGGAAAAAAAAACACACACCAGGGGAAGGGATATAGTGTGACGCTGGATTTAAATGAAACAGACGTCATGTGTCTGACGGTACAGTGCAAACAGAAGGGACGGAGAATGTTAACTCTTCACAGGTATCGCTAAAAAAAAACCGCGTTGTTTTGAATGAGCTGGATGAATATTTAGCCGCCATTCTCCGTATTGGGTCAACACAACCCAGCTAGGTACTGTCACACGACTCTCGTCTTGACGGGAGTATTTGCCTGGATGGTTTCTCCACCGTCCCCTCTCTCGTCTGCTATTGGGAGCTGCTTGGTAGCCATTTTGTCTGATTCATCGCTGCCAAAGCCTTGTGGCATATCCAACAATCTGTTCAGAGCATTTATAATCTCTCTGAATGATATACAAATGTCAGTGGTGGCTTCTGATTGAGATTTGTACAGTTTTAGTAGGGATATCCTTTAGTAAGCATCGTTGGAAAGACGTATTCTCAAGAAGACTCCGTTGAATATACATAATACACACACTTACTGTAGCTATTTCTTTCTATCTTAGATAATCACATTATTTTAGAGGCAGTCTGATATAATACCTGTAACATTTTAGAGTTTCCTAACACATTGTGATCGCAACAATATTTTGGCAATATTTTTAATACCGTGAAATAGTTTGAGAATGTAAAACGGCCACTTCATTACGTAAAGTTTGTATTTTTCTACACATATAATATCTGTTGGATTCTGGACTGACTCACGCTGAAAAATAACTCATCTCAGATTTAAGATTGAATGGCTCATCAGTGCAGAACGAAATGTCATCTGAATCAGGTTGCTTTTATTTTGTAAGATTTGTGCTTTCGACTCCATTCAGCTGTGTATTTACTCCAAATAAAACTTCTTACCTCCATTATTACTATTATAAATGTGCTATAGAAGATGCATCAAGAATAAATCTCTTATTTCACAGGTTTATTATCATTATAAACCGTAAACCTTACATTATGAAAAGTAAATAATCACTTAAAGTGAATTACAATATAACATTTTAAACGTAACTGTGAATGTTTTTAAAGTCATAAGAAGCTGTTTTTTTCCGCTCTTTCAGTGAGGGAGAATTGAGGCGAAATTAACTCTGACTTTCAAAAGTACCTCGAGCTTCATTTTTGACATTTGAAGTTACTCTCACTCAGTGAGTCTGTGATGTTTATCTGTGTGTCATATCAGTGACCAGCCTGGACAGATCTCTTCATTATCACCTACTTAGTACAAACTCGTCTGCTGTCAGACAGCTCCTTCAGTCTCATCTCCTCATATTCCTTAATGGTTTTTGAGAGCTTGTTGATTTTTGAGATAATTTTTTCTGTGTTTCCAATGGAGCGTACAGCCACACTCGAAAACATGCACTGTCTTTGCAGGCTTGTCCCAAACCTGATCCAGGGTCTTGCAATGAGAAAGGTAAGAGAGACATGCAAAGAACAGTTTTAGTTTTGCAAACGTCTATCGCAGCCTAGATTTATTGTTTTTGCAGCACAAACCAGATATCAAGTATCATTCGGCTGGTTTGTTTTATGTTATACGTTTCATTATTTCCGTTTATTTTAGGAAATTGATCGGTCGTCCGTATTTATAATCGGGATTGCAGTTGTAAATGGATGAGAATCAGTATGATCGCTAAAGTCATGCAGTATTCCATATTACCTCAAAACAACGTCTAATTAAATAGACGAATTAAATATAGGCTTTTTTAAAGTAACTTTTATAAAATACGTACGGCTGAAATGTTTTTGTAAACTACTTTAAACAATTATTAGCTCCTCAAATAATTTCAGGGACACTTGAATTATACGCAACGTAATGTTTGTTCGTATATTTAAAAGTATTGCCTTCAAATTTTGTTGTAATGTTTTTACAAGCCATATCTCTGACAAAGCCGTAATGAAACAGCAGTTTAATTAAAATCTTGTCTTTGTAGGTAACCACATAATGTGTATCTGTGTATCTTTGCAACTATTTTACTATATCTAAGCCGTAAAGTTACTTATTTCAGTTTTTTCATTTGTTTTCTCAGGAGATCCTTGGTTTCCTGAAGCCTGTCACCCCTTCATGTCTTTGACGCTGGAGTGCAGTCGGCCCAAATGGTAAGATCTGTGTTGACCTGTTCATTAAAGCACGTTTAAAGTTGAGAAAAACAATTCTAGGAATGCTTTAAGGTGCTGCAGTGAGTGAATGCGATTGCCTGAGGGAAATATCAGTCCTGGCTTGCAATGCCAATTCTGCATTATGTGATGCTGAGAAGTGGCTAATCAGATTCACCGCTGTCATTCACTCGTCAGCAGAAATCATTTTTTATTAACGCAGATTTTTGATCTCTTCATAAGATAATCATAGATATAGATCTAGTAACTTTCACTTGAGGCTTAGCCGGAAAATGCTGATGCAAGAAGGGCTGTAGATCTCCATCCTGTTCCTCCATTGGCTCATTGTCTCCACCCACAGTGCAGTCACGAGGTCCAACGTTATGATGATGTCTGGAGAAAACAGGCTTTCATCTCGGCTCTAATGCGTCTTGAGATACAATGAACATATTTCCTGGGTTATTTCTGTGCACACACAAAGTAAAATCTGAGCATGTTTCAAAGCATTGCTCAGTACGACAGCAGCACCTGCCATTGTCTGTATTAACCGGTGGGTTGTTTACCTCACCAGCTTCTGCTGCGTAATGACGCGGTTTCCCTTTGACATTGATGTGGCATATTTGAAATCAAGGCTTTCCCCTGCTTTTTAAGGAGTCTCCTGGCAGTCTGCCAAAACATGGATCCATTTGCCTGTTCTCTCCTAAGAGCATAGCTGCACAGCTGTGACCCTTAGCCAGTCCTAGCCACTGATAACTCAGCCAGCAGCATCCATTTTAGGTTTTAGACAGTAGCGAAAGAGATGAACTGTAACGTAGCTTGTAGAGAAAGGAATCTGTGGAGAAATCTAATAAAGGTGCGACTTCGGAGCTGTAGACAAACTTTCCAAAGGAACAGATATGAAGATGATAATTAACGAACGGGGACTTCTATTGATTTCTGGTTTATGATTTACAGTTTTACTTGTTGTCGAACAAGGTGAAAATAGATATTCCGGTAGTACTTTGTGATTTTATCATAAAACTTTATTCGTTCTTTATGAATTTTTAATCGTACAAATGTTTTTAAAGAAATATTTAATACTATTTACTCAAAACAAACATCGCCGAAGATTTGAATCAAATAAATTACACATGTATAACAGCATACTACACTAACGTAATATTTGTACAATTAATGCTGCTTAATATTGTGTGCGATGTATACTGGCTATTAGCGAAAGTACAAGTTAATCGAAAAGAGCAAAGCATGAAGAGTATTTTTGTTTGGATTAAAACAAATTCAAAAGCAATTCAAACAATTTCATTACATATGGTTTTTCGTGCGTTTGGAGCTTTGGTTCTGTGATGAGTAAGTTTTATATTAAAACAATCATTAGATCTCGATTTCATTAGAAAGCATTTAAAAAATATATATATGTAGAGGAAATAAGCACTTTAAATATAATAAATATCTTGCGAGTCACTGTGATTTTTTAAGACGATTATTTTGTATTTCATCGCAGTCATTGACATTAAAATGTTTGATTGTTATTTTGTTTCAGATTAGTATCGTATTATTTATATTTCCGTTTCCTAATATTTGTTGAATTGCGCCCTATACCATTTTAATTGTTACAACAATTATAATACACGTACATGCAGATGAAGTAAATGTAAATAATACAACATTTTAATCTCGATGCACATTTTAATGACTGAAAATCAAAGCAATTTACTTTACTAATACTTTTATTGCATTCAATTAAAATTAAAAGTAATATTTATATATTTTTTATCATGCAAATGCTGTTATTGCACCTTAAATTAAAAGTCCACCCATTGCAACAGTTATTTAAAAGTATTGTATATTGTGATGTAGAACTGCTAAAAGGTTTAGGTGACCCTAACCCCCTTGAATGCTTGTTTTCGTGCACTGTAAAGAGCTCGTGAAAGCCAGACTGTGTTCTGATGCCACCCAACACAACAGTGGCTGTCAGTAACATATAAAGCTGGGCCTCTGCTCTGTGGCCCCGAACATGGAGGGAGAAAAGCCACTGTGGGTTCATGTTCATGTGTTGTGCTGTTATGAGGATGGTATTACCAAACCTATAGATTAATGTCAGATTGTGCATTTTTGATTTTTTTCCACACAAAAACCTGTTGAGGTTTTGTTGTCGGAACAAGACAAGTACAGTTTACTTCACCAGCATATTGAAAATTTCCCACAATATGGACATTTTCCAGATGTAAACAAACACTTTCAAATTTGGCTATTTCAGACTTAGAACTAAAAGCTTGATTGTGTTAAATTATCTATTTCGGCGTTTCGACAAACGCTTTATTGTTTTTAATTCTATAAATCTAGTGTTTCTGATGAACGTTACTTCTGACTGTTTTTCCCTTTTAATGCGTTAACGATGCATTAATAAGGCGGTTGTTTCTCGTGTGGGTTTTGCAAACTATCTCGTCTTCAGTTTCTTGTGCGTGAATTGAATGTTGGGTCAACAGTGATCTCTTTGCCTGGAGTCTGTGGACCTTTTGTTTATCATTAAAACAAACAGTCACCACACCAGTCACTGAGCAGGCAGGGATTCAGAATTTAAGCTTCAGCCACAACATCAGCTCTAACGTCTCATGAATATCACATCCTCATTAGCAGAGGGCTGTCTACCTGTGACCGCACTGTAAATGTCAGCGGTTAAACTATTATTTCCCGGCTGTGCGAGGCGGTAAATAAATACCTTGCGTTTGTTGACTGGAGTGTAAATGTTGTGCGTTGCCTGCATTTGTCTCCACTGTTTGTGATTCAGCCGGTCTTAAGATGTGCACATGTAGCATGTCCGTTCCCACTCAGCTGCGTAGCCTTGACAGCTTCAGCAACACTTCCTGTTTTCATTTGACTGCAAATCTACCACTGACTTTTAAATGGAGTGTGCTCGTCTATAACACTCTCATGAACGCTACAAAGAAGGCTGTAGGCCTGGGTGACCACTGTTTGACTGCAGTGCAGGGCTTTACGCCTGCTTAAATTCAACAGCAGCCTGAACAAGTACTTAGTTACTGGGAAGAAAACTTTTGGCCTGAGATGAACTTCTGCTTTTTCTTTTTTACTCAAGTCTTAACTTTCACTGAGTCCTGAGCTCATGGAAAGTAGAAACTCTCCTGCTGGATCGAGAGGCGAGTGACATGAAGAGAGAGGGTCATATGCACTGTGCTTGATTCATAATTAATCGTTCACTCACTAACTCATCTGTTGCAAGATTATTGGCTGTGTGGATGTTTGGATTTGTTTTTCAATTTCTTTTGGCGTTTTTACAAAAAGAACCCTGTGGTAGCTTGTTGGTAATGGGTCGATATTCGTCTTGTGACCCAGCTCCACCCTGCTAACCACCCGGGTTTTACACATGCCAGATACTGAGCAGAGGTGGAACACTAAGTACACTGTGTCCTTGCAACTCTGTACTGGCTAGAGCTCGACCGATTTATCGTTGGGGTGCAGACATATCGGTATCTGCATTCATGTTTTCCAATATGAAAACTTTATTTCAAATTTTAATGAAAGAAAGTGGTTTATCTTAATTAAAGTGCTGGACATTTAAATGTGTTTTGGTTCCATTTCATTTGAAATAAAGTTTTGGGCTAAACTATGAAAAAAATATGAACCCTTACCTTCAGTTACATTCCCTTGTCATTACGCATTTATAACAACATTATTGGGAAGCATTGACAATTTTGTTTTTATATATATTTACCGGCCAATGTATCTGTATTGGAAATGTTTTCAGCCCTAATGTCTGTATTGACATCACCCTGCTAAAAAATCCATATCGATCGGGCTGTACCAGAATTAAAGTGTATGGCTGGATTTTTTGATTAATAAAGACTCCCCTTAAATCAAAGATATGTTGTTGAATAATATTAAGATAAGATAATTGTTCGTACCAGCTGTTGTCTGCAAGCATCTGATCAGACTGTAATATTATACACTTTGAGGACTAGTCTAAATTTGATTCCTTATGGTTAAGTGCTAATTACTTGTCTTGTTACAAATCTTTCATTCTTTTCAAAGATGCTTAAACAAAAGTCAAACATGTTGCATCCACTTTAAAGAGAAACTACCAAACTACACAGGTTTTGTCCAAACACTCGCTGAGTCAAATCTCAGGTGGAAAAAATAAATATTGCAGCAAAGACTTTTAATGATGATACAACCCTGTGAAGCAGTAAGCGGTGGATGTGCACTGCGTTGAGTAAACGCAGGTGACTCAGTATTTATGTGAGCAGTAATGTGGTGTAAATATCCGTATATGTCAAGGTATGTAATGAATATGTAAAGATGCTCAGCATTAGAATTTCCACAGCTCCAAGGGCTTTACTGCAAGTTTCCTTTAAAGTCAGAAATGTGAGACTCGAGGGTGTGCTTGCATTTTTCCCTAATTGGGGCTTATTTGAACGCACCTGGACTACCTGTTTTCACTTTGCCATTTGACCTTTTGTGAATTAAGACGACAGGGCGGAGTTGGAGCTCATCAACCCCGCGGTACATCACAGCGAGGGGAGGCAGCGCCATGACTAAATAGTAAATCTCACTTCTCTCTAAGGTTTTCAAAAATATATTTTCTGTGCAATGAGGGAACGTGTTAATGAGGACCAAAAAAAAACACCTTCACAGAGTTTCAGAAACCCAACAAGTCTCCCTGGACTGAGAGTGAATATTTCATCCTTCATTGAGTTTCATATTCGACTCTCCGTAAGCTAAGGTAGATAAATGGGAACCTCAGACTGCAGGGTCTCTTTCGTGTCACACAATGGCGTGGAAAGGTCAGGCCTAATGAAGTCGGGGGTGTGACCCCTAGTATTCAGTGACTTTGCATGGGCCCTCGTCCCACCGCTGCAACCATGCCGGTTAATCCCTTTTTGATCCTAATTGATAGGCATTAACATGATCCTTATCCAGGAGCTGTGTTTTGTCTTCCACAGCCCGTCTCTCTGGGTGTCAGTGACACAAAGTGTGAAAGCGTTAAACCAAATGTGAAATTGATATTTTTGGTGTTTGTGTGCTTAAAATCTGGCTGTGTTTCTAAACACTCACACACAAGTGCTCAGTGCTCAGCGTTTGCCCTTTGAGGCTCTTAACAGGACTTAGCACATGACCTCTTGAGTCCGACTGTCATGTGAATGGTACCAGCCCATTTCCAGTTTGTTTTCCTTTGAGTCCTTTTCATCTTCATCACTTGGCGATTACTGCCTTTTAACCGGTGACTAATTACCCTCATTAAAATGTTTGCATTGACTTTAAGTCGGGGCACATGTCACTTTCATTAAAGTGAAGGTGTTGAAACATGCACTTCACAGGGATTTTATTTGAGTAAAAAAATATGTGTTTAAATTGCTTTGTTTAAACCCATTAATATTAATTGTTTTGTGAGTTATCATTGTCTATTCATGATCAATAATTATCTTTAGACTGATGAAGCCGCTTCATTGCTTCTTATAATCAGCTGCTTATTATCTTTTTCTGCTCATTAGCTGAAATCAACCCTATTAAACTGGAAAATATTTTACATGATACAACTTCTGAAAGAAAGAAATTATGTGATTGTCACATTTTCAGATTTTTACACTGTAGCTATTAGTTATTAATTTATTTAAACTTATCCCCACTCAAAACAGGTTTGAAACTAAAGTCAGGCTGAGCAGAGAAGGGGTGGCAATTTTATATTTAAATATTTACTTTTCATAAATAAATGATAAATAAATAATATTTTACATATTTTCTGAAATCACAGAAATTGTATGATCTACTAATATACAGAGGGATGTAGATATTGCTTATTACTTTACTACCTGCTCTGTCTTAGTTCAGAGTTTGGTTTGAGCTCAATACGATGATCAGATGGTTTAGTGTTAAACTTTCGCATAAGCAACTGTGTTGTGCATGATGATTTATTTGGAAATATTTTGAAAAGGTTCAACAGGAAGTCAATCAAATAAACGGCTGAGCTATGTTCAGTTTTATAAAAAGAGGCCACAGTCCTCAGTAACCCTTCAAGTTTCTATTTTCCACTTCACTTGTAGATCTAAGTTTTCCCCACACACTACCAACAATACAGCTGGACACGTATTTATTCAGAATTTGTATTAACATTAATAAAGTTGATTAACTCAAAGGACAAAATAATGGTGGCTTGTTTTGTGATTAAAAATAAAATAAGAACCGATGCCTTACAGTTTTTTTTGTTTCTGAACTTTTTCAGAATAAGAATTTTCACCCTACATGCATTTTACGATCACTTGTTAATTCTGTGGACTTTTTGGGCAATAATTGCAATTTTTGCAGAGTCATCGCCTTCTTTGTTTTTGTTGTTTTGTTAAGTCTTTCCACATTTCATAATTGATTCCTTTTTTTGTGTGTTTTACTGCTAAATGCTTTTGTCCATTTGCTCCAAATGAGTCATATCTGCAGATCTGCACAGACGCCAAGATCAGATTTTGTCTATCAATCTTTGTTTATTTTTTAAGGACAGTCATATGTGTGATTTGTTTCTTTCTATCACTCTCTCTCTCACTATACTCGAAACCTGCACAATTAAGAAGCGGGGCTCTCCACGGTGCTCAGCAGTGTGCAACAGCCCACTTTAGCTGGAAAATACCAGGTGTCGTGTCGGTTCTTGTTGGTTTCACACAGCGACTCCAGTCCCTCCCTGGAACTTGGTTCTCAGGTCTCCATAGGATTGAGTGTTATTTCCAGCTTGTTTGTTGCAGTGAATAATGAGTACTCTGTAAGGCCTGATGACATAATTTGGTGATCGCGATGGAAAAATAACCAATTACGGTGCTAAGAAAGTGCAGATTGGGAGTACGCTGGTGTATTTTCACTTGACTGGCACCACCTGCCCTCTGTATGTCACACTCACTTCACTTATCCCACAGTTGTGAAACCGAGCTGGTGTCTGCCAGTTGTGTGCAACCCCCAGCAGACGCACGCACACACAATTGAATCACAGTGGAATGGACTTTATAGTGCCGCAGTTATTTAGATTTGCTTTGCCCATGATGAGTAATGTGAAGTGCAGGATTGAGAGTTTGGTGGAGGAAGGATTCAGTGATGGTGAAAGTGAGGGAACTCCCCTCAGTGCTTCTGTATTCACAGAGACAGCAGGAAAGTTAGGAGTCTGAGCAACTTCTGGAAATGTGTGTTTTTTTTGTGTGCGTGTGAGTTGAGGATGTGCAGTTTGAGCTGCTGCAGCTTTGGTTTTCTTGCATCTGTTGAGGAATATTTTAAAACCATGTTGGGGAGAAGACATTTAGCAGGGCAGGAACATGGCGTTTGATCACATGCGGTTCTGAATGAGGAGTTTGCTTCAGTCCTGGCTCTGGTTGAGAATCTCTTTCCTCTGCGATGTACTACTTCACACTTACTTTATGAATACAAAGCACTTTTTTCTGTTAGTACGACTTGTGTGTCTGTGTGTGTGTGTGAGAGAGATCATCTGAGCTTATTGAAAAGCAAGTTTCAACATCTGTGCCAGCGTTGCACCGGTGTAGTTCAAATACATTAAGTGAATTTTCCAAAAATTGGCGACTGTGTGAAAAATAATTGAGTGACACTCCCACTGTCTATCTGACTTCCAGACATTTAAAGTAATATTCTGCATTTGCTTGATTCACCGTTGTGTTACCAACTGTTTTATTGTCACTCACCTCAACAAGACTCTGTAAACTTTCTGCCTTTAGCTGCTGTGGATTTGTCTATTCTCATCTGATGTGTGCAGACTTTTTCTTCTGGCTGTTTTTATCAATAATTGCAAAGCCAGAAAGTACAAAGAACTCAGCCACCTCAGTTTGTGTGTCTGTGTGTGTGAGGAGTTTGATTGTCAGTGTTAAGGCACCAAAACAGGTGTGAGGGTGTAGCATCATTACAAAGGACCAGAAATGTATTAAAACTGATTGTTCAAGCCAACGTTGAGTCTTATCTTAGTTTGAACCTGAGATGATGTATTAAGTCAACAGCAGTTGTTTATACGAAGGAGCCACATCTTTAAAGTTTTGAACATTTCAATTTATTTTGAAATAATGTAATTTTCTTTCTCTGAAGCTTAATGAGACAGATCTCAGCACCTCCGCCTCCTTCGTTCTATTCTCTCCATCTTATTCTAACATCAGCTTTTCCTACAAATGACACCGATGAAAAGCATCAAATGTAAAGTACTTGCAGGATGTTGCTGCGTCACAGCGGGGATGAGAGGAGCTTGTTGTCATGTGTGAAGTTTCAACACATTCAGCTCTGCAGTAATTTACACTTCTCCAGATATAGCTGTCAAATATCACACCAGACTTTTTCACTGTCACATCATTTTAATGAATCGGCTTATTCATCGTTTCCCATTTAAACCATTTTGACAACTTTCTGGCTCCATATGTTTGTGTATAATCACAGTTATTCTCCTTATTTGTTTATTCGCTTGTGGTCACACATTTTATTTTCACTCTTTCATATAGTGATTAAAATCTTGCATATGAGAGAGATCGATAAATGTGAATTCTTCTCCAAATGGGAAATTGCTTTGTTAGTGCAGGAATAGAAACAAAAGACATTATATCTACCATATGTATTTCAATACTAGAAGAAATAAGAAAGAATAAGAATGTTTGCAGATGAGAAAAGGTAGAAATTGAACTGTGAGAAAGTAAATGATTCACTGACGTATTGTTTCAGACCTTATAATGTTTCTTCAACAATAAAACTAAATATTAAATTTGCACACAATTTCAGTGCTTTTCATAATTTATCAGGGGTTCAACACTAACAGGAAACTCAAATCAAATATATTTGTGTTGTGCATGATTTGTAACTTGGATATTCTGCATGTCACATATCTCATGATTAATTATTAAAACATTAGTTTGCTCTTGATTTTTATTTAATGAATCCAGTCATCGTCAAAGTTTGTTTCTGAATGTGTTCAAGTAAAACTGAATTATTAGCAGTAGATGCTAAACTGTGCTCCTGTTGTTAGCAGGTGTAGAGGTGAAGTGGTTCATGGTCCAGGCTTGTCTACCATGACTGGTGCTCAGTGTGACAGGTGTGTTAGGAAAATGAATCCTCTCACATTTATGCATAAAGCACATTCTCCCTGTAGCTGTTAGTTTTGCTCACTTTCTACACTTCTATATTTTATTGGCTTTGTGCCTGTAGACAATTCTTCTTTTTTCACATCCTCAAATTACCTGGTGCCGGGTTAGAGAGTTGAATTTGGATTCTTAGCTTTGTGTTGGAGTCAGTTTTCATAAAAATAGCAGGTACAGTCCCTCATGGACCAGGCAGCTCCGTCTAACTTTACTTCTCAATGCTGCTCATTCACCTTCCTCCTGACAAAACCACACAAGATCAAGGACAGCATCACCTTTGCCACTAATGAGATTGTTTATTTAGCAAATTTCCTTGTGGACTTGAACTCCGAGAGAAAAACAGGCCATGCAAAGCAAAGCACATAATCAACTTTAGCGGCACAGAGCTCTGAAAGCCCCAGGTTATACATGTTGTGACAGTAGAACACAATATTGCTTATCTGCAGTGGCTGCATGTTGAACATGTAAACCTCTCAGAGGCTGCTGAACTGAACAGACCACATTATTACTACATCCTGCACATAGTGGTGCTGGATTTAAAACGTGACATAATCTTCTAAAGAAAGACATTTGGAAGGGATAGCTTAAATGTTCTATAGGTTTTAAGAAGCATTGTGTCTTACAAACCAAATCTTCAAATATACGATAGAATATCAGCTATAAAGTTACTTCATCAATTTAAAAAACATCTTTACAAAGGCTGATAATATTGTGATTAATTCCAGTTAGTAGCTTTTTACAGCTATAACCGGTCAGGTCAGGTTATCCTGGCTGATATGATTCTTGAAGAGAAATAACAGGAGTTAAAGTTCAGATACAGATATAAGATATGTTTTTTAAATCGGCATTGATTTCTAAGATTTTGTTATCAGTCCTTTATGACAAAGAAATGTAATTGAGACTTTATATTTTTCAGTTTAAACATACACTTTGATATATATATATATTTTTTGTACATAAAAAGTCAACAAAAACTTAAAACAGGCTTTTTAGTTTCTTCTGTAAAAATGAAAGTTTTCAGCAAATATGAACGCAGATACCAGTATGTCTGTGAAAGGCTGATATCGGCCGATTATATCGACCAACCGATAAATCGTTCAGGCCATTCAGCACTTCCACTCGCTGCACTTTGGATAAATCATCAAAAGGCTAAATGATTTGAAGCGAAAAGTCCAAACCAGCCTAAAGAATGTGGGCGTAGGACAAACGTAGTGTATTAATCTCTGAGGTTACAAATACTCCTTATTGTTTAATAGCCCCATTGGATACACACGAGTAGCAGCAACGATAATTTTACCAATTTCAAAGTATTAAATATTTGTGGCTTCTCATTGTATTGATATTGTTAACTTTGTTTACGCCTATTGTCTAATCTCAAATTATTTATCTCCATTCCCATCAACTGTATTGTATTTAGAAACTCAGAAGTGTCACACATTTTAAAAATGGATTTTTAACATCACAAATCCAATCCATGAGAGGCAACATAGATTAAACTGATGGAAGAGCCTCTGGGCGTTGATGGTTTTGCAATAATAATGATGTATGTGGGGCACAGTTCTGCCTGGTGCACAGCAGAATTCAATTTTTGCTTAAATCCGTCAATGACTTGCAGGCCTGCTCGCCAGAGCCCGTGTACACTGCTTTATTTGCTGATGTAGATTGGCTTCCAATCTGTGCGTGAACGTGTGAGGCTTTACTGTATGTTTGCTTATCAGTCCAGCCATCCCATCTATTCAAACAGCTCCCCTTTCATTTAAGGCTGTGTGCTTGCTGGGCTTCTTTTTTTTTCTCCTCTTCTTCTTCTTCCTGGGACCTTTTCTGTTATTTTGGGACCAGATGGCGAGGGGCACGGAAGCGCCTCTTTTGTCCCGGCGCCCCTGTGAAAAGAAGCTGTCCTCCCTAATGTAATCAGCGGCACCGGAAGGGTCCATTTTGGGCTGTGAAAGAAGACAATTGGGTTTGGACACGTCTAGATTACAGAAACGCAGAGTTCATCTCCCGACCCTGCCCCCTTTGACCAAGGCTCTGGCACAGAGGATCCTCATCTTTGATCAGTGGAGGGTGGAGGTGCTGATCCGACCTCACGAAAGCCAAAGGCCACCCCCCACCACCACCTCGCACCACCACCCCTCCCTGTTTACCCTGCACTTGGCTGCTGCTGACACCTCCTTCCGGAAAGAGCCAGGGGTGGTGGGTTTGGTTTGGGCATGGCGGGGGGGCGCTAGGCGGGTGCGGGGGGGATACCATGACCTGTCTAGACACTCCTGCTTGTTGCCCTGGTGTTGCCAAGGGGACATAATGAACTTTGACCCCAAATGTAGTTGGTTAGGAGCCACTCCGGTTATGCGAGGAAGACATTTTTTTTTCTTGTTTAATTGTCGGGGGTTGGGGGGTGGGGAAATGAGGCGGAGGTATGGATTTGACCCACATTACACAGAATCTGCTTTGAGGAAACACAGGCATGAATTTGTTGGCAAAACTTCCTTTTTTTATTTCTATATTTGTCACATTTCCACTTTACAGGACGACGAACAAGGAGGATCACAATATTAACTGACAGATATTGACGGACAGATATTGACAGATTGACAATATTGCTGACTAATTTGTTTGCTCTGGTTCATCTGACCCCCGTGATGACACTTCTTGGAGGGAGGACTGATATTTTATTTATTTTTTTGGGACATTTCATTTTGTGATATTCTCAAGCACCGTAAGTAATTTTAGGATTTTGATTTATGTTCAATCTGATGAATTTTGGGGAAATTCCCTCAATATTTTATTTTTTTACTTTGACCGAGAAGAAATTGTCTTTGAATTGTGCCAAGTTGTTTATCTTTTTAAGACTTAACATTTTATTGTTTTCTTCTACTTCATCCTAGTGAAACTGTAATATTATATTTCAGTTTATAGCAGATATTTTAAAAGACGTTCTCCTGCTCTCCTAAAGGTTCATTTTTCTCGTAACTTGTACTTGCAGAAAACCAAGTACGTAGACAAACTTAAGTTAATACAAAATAAGTGGTGCAACAATTAAAGCTGCTAAACTGACTCTACGTCTTTGTAAAAAAGATTAGACTCCAACAGCGATGTAAAATATTCTTGCATTTTGAGTTTTAACACCTAATTTGTGGCGTCTGCTCATAAGTCGACAAGGTCTGTGTACGATTTTGCAGATAATAGGATGTATTTTTTCTATATTGAATCTACAATTAGCAGTTTTATACACAAATTGAAATATTTCGTCTCGCACACGGTGAGCTGTTGATATTTATCGTGTGTCATACTTCGCCCTTTGCCTGGAGTCCCTGCTTTTTGGCCTGAACCACAACAAATCCTTAACGTGTGAATTGGCTCTAACGTTGAGGATGTTCCTCAGGAGTGGGTGTAGTGATTCCCCCCCATCATGGCCGCCATTACCAACCCCGCCCTCCAGCCTGCCACTCAGGAGCGGTTAAAATGGCAGCATGCAGCAAAATGAGTGAGAGGGAGAAGGATGGCAACGCCCACTACCTCAAGCTAAGGCACAGCCGACTGAGCCGCAGCTTCGCCTTGTGTGCCATCTCAAAGCGAGAAGATGATTTTTGGTGCAATTCTTTATCTGAGTACAATGGAGCACCTACAGATGTCTGGACAGGTAGACCAGCGAAGGGTTAACAGGGTCTGATTCATCCAAAGTCGGTGTTCCCGACTCGTCTCTGTTTTCGAAACCACAACCCGTCCAGATTTCAGAAGCAAATGCCGCTGTAGATTCTTCTGTGACACATTTTTATACAATTCATCCAAATATCATTCGCCAAACCATGGCTCCAATATTTACAAATGAAGCCAAGTAGAAAGGAACTGTGCAAATATCCTTTTTTTGATTTTATTGTTACACGGACTAGATTTCACCCGGGTCTTTGGCGAGCTGCCATTTTATTCTCCAAATTATCTGCCGGCGTTTGGCTAAGATGGAAACGGTACTTGCTGATTATCACAGAATTTCCTGCTCTGTTCCATCTAAGATGTTCAAACCCTTTGCAATATTCCCACACTCTGTGATTCTCAGTTGTAATATGTCTTAGTTTGGCTTTTCAGCGTTGGCCTCAGCGTCATTTGTATTCTGAAGCGGTGCAGTACAGTATTTTAAGCGTATATTCATTTTTAATGTCGAAAGAACAAAGTGCTATGATCAGTGATCATTGAAAGCCTTTGCTCTTAGTCAAACAGCTCTCGTGCATGTGCTTATTATGTCATCTAACTAATACCAATTAAATGCGCTACACCAACCCACTGCTGTTTCATTGAGCTGAAGATTCATTTAGAAAGGCTCACAGAGCGTAGATATCTAGTCTCAATAAACCCACTCAAATTAAGTATCACACCCAATCACTTTTAAATCTTTGCAGGTCTGGCTGCTGTTTCGGAAACAACTCTATTGCAAATCATTCCATATCCAAACTGCACTGTGGAGAATTTTCAGGCAAAAATCCCAAATCTGCTATTTTTAGGTTCTTCCTGCTCACACAGAATGACATTTTATTATTGGCTCTCTGTGTGTGTGTGTTTTCTCTCTCTCTCTCTCTCTCTCTTCCTCTCCACAGTGTAGAGAGTTGGTGGTGGACTACGAGGAAGATGTCATGCTAAGGATGGGTTTTTGGTGATGATGTCGCTGCTGTTGATGCAGCATCGAGCTCTCACTTTGTGCCTCTGTCAGCTATGATGCGTAACCACACAGTGAGTGACAGGCCCGTCCCCGGGGAGAGCAAGGGGCCTGAGGTGAGTCAGATGTATCCTTGACCCTGTCTAGCTGTGTGTCAGCAAGCAACACAAACTCTGTAACAAAAACAGAAGAGGAAAGGCCAGAACTGCCATGACTGTACATTATACATCTTAATTTAGTTTTTTATCAGAACCTAGGATGGAGTTTTTCCAGCAACACCTAGAAACATAACCATCCTAGAGAAATATAGTTTTCACTGCATCAACTCCCTTAACTTCTGAACACCTTATGTCTACATTTGTGAATATTCTTCTTACTGGGAATAACCCTGGTACCTCAGTCCATTACAGCTAGAACATAACACGTCTAATCCCAGGTTGGGGTGTTATAGAGAAGTCTTTCTCATCAGTCAGCATTTAAAGCTTTCGTATTATGGAGGTTTGCTTTTGATGCACAAACTTATTTTAGCTCAATGCTAAGAAAAGGTTGTTGCTGGTTTTTTCCAGTACCTGAGTTTATTAATCTGATATTCTAAGAGGAAATTTCCCGAAAACCTTTCCCATTTCAATATTTACTCTACAAGATGTGTACAAATTTAAAATATACACCTGGTCAAATCGTAGTAACACAAATGGCTAATCAGTGCCTATTAAAGCTTTTTAGCGTTTTAGATTTTCTACACGAAAAATAACGTAAAGGGAAATTTGATAGATTTTATGCACATTCTTGTCCTATTACTTGTATTATTATGATTGTTTGTTCTCAAACCGCTGATTAATCAATAAGTTGATCGACAAACGAGTGTTAAACAATAATTATGATTATGGATAATGACTCAAGTGATCTTGCTAAGTAAAGCTCCCAAACACTTGTAGCAACCATTTCCTGATATTTTTCTGATATTTATATATCTACGATATATATCATCGTAAATAAAATGTCTTTTGGTTTCTGGTCAGGCAAACGAGCAATTTATCACCTTATGCTTTGGGAGATTGTGACGGGCTTTTAAAATGTATTTTCTGTAACTCTATAGATGAAATGATTAATCGACATAATGTAGATTTACAGATAATAAAAATGATCATTAGTTACCGAGCTTATTTTCCAAAGTGTTAACAAAAAGTTAAAAATGAAACAAAGTCTGTTGATTCTAAGATTTTATGAAATATTCTTGAATTGCTTTGTTCAGTGAAAGATAAAACTGCTTCTACTCACTGGGGACAGTCCTGTTATTTTACCAAAAGCAGGATCCATGTTTTGTCGAATTATTACAAAATCAGATTCTTACAAATATCAACTCTCCGTGAGAGCGTTTCCTGTCGTCCTCTCTCGTCGTTTCTTAATTTTGTCCAAAAACAAGAATTTTTTTTTATTTTTTATATTGGGACACACCATTGACTCCGTAAAGAAGCTGATCTTTGGGTTTCATGTTTTTAAGTTGGGTTCCACCTCCGCCCCACAAACCAGATGTGGGGCTACATGGGAAAAAAGTACATGGACATTTTTTGTCTCCTTCTTCCCTGAATTTCATTTAAGTGAACAAAAAGAATCTTTAGTGAAAAGTCTTGCATCTGTTATTTTTTTTTCCCTTCTTCTTCAAGGGGTCACTCAAACACCGTGTGTGAAATGAGAGTTGCCTGGGTGTGACTTTTCCAGAAAGCATCCGCTCGCCATTGTCTGCCCAGTCAACTTCTGCAGGCCCCAGTGCCCTGACTTCCATACATGAGAGATCAAGGGTTACCAAGGTGCTATTGAGAGCCGAGTGCTCAATGTGAGAGGGGACAACCCCGTCCACAAAATACTCATTTCCTTTGCATGTTTGGTGCCTTAGTGGGGATTCAGCCGGGGTCACTGACACAGCAACTGGGTTTTTCTTAATGAAAGCTTGTGCTCGTCTTGTCGGTGATTATCTGCAGCCTGTGCAGCATGTGTACAGTGTGTATGTGTGTTTATAACTCAGACTCTATTTTACCCAAAAGAAAGTTTGTTTCCGACTCTGGCTGTTTATCCGGTGCCAGACGGAGGCACCTCGTGTAGAAAAGGTAGAAGTAGTTCAGTCCATTTCTCATTCTTACCAAAAAGTTCAGTCACCGAGGCACGGCATTAACTTGTATTCTAACAAGATTAAAATATATTCGTCCTGGGGATTAGCATAGTTAGGTGTCCTTTTTGCCCTTTTTTTAACGGCGCTGGTGCGGTGACAGTGCGCTTTGATCTGTGTTGCGAGGCAAGAGTCCTGGCTTGGACCTAGCCATTCGAGTGCCAAGTGTGAAATTGGCCTGATGTCATCCCCATTCTTCACCTTTTACATCTTTCACCACTTTAATTATGTTTCCGCCACAAAGCCCGGGCACCTCGGAGCAGATTCCACTCCGGCCGTAGGAAGCATTTAGAAACTGTGGGTAAATGACACAGTAGGGGAGGGGGAGGATGGTAGGAGAGGTCATAGCAGGATGGGGCCCTTTTGTGTTCGGAGGTAGACATTGATACTTTCCTGATGTTTCCTGCGCTCACTTCCATTTTTACAGCAGGAGAACTTTCTGAAATTGCCAGCGATGCTGCAGAAGATGATTCCTGGTATATATTTTTTTTACACTTTCTACATCCTGCTCAAGAAGAGATGCTTATATCTCTCTAATCTATTCAGATTACTGATGAATTATCTCTGTCGTATCTCATGTTTAGACTTGCCACTCGCAGTTAAGAGCCCTGAACGACAACCAGTGGAGGTGACTTGACCACCTGACGCTCACTTTCAGAGATGAGACGCGTTATCCTCGGATCAAAGCTTTTGTTCCAGGAGAGAATTTCCGTAGAGCTTTTGACTTATTGCTCATGCATTGGTGTCCCCACCTGAACTTCAGGGAGCTTCTCTGCCGGTGAATATTTTGATGAAGGTTCTTATTGATGCGCAGAATGAAGGACCAAAACAACAGGGGTGTGTGCAGGAGGAGACAAATGAATGAAACGTGTGAGTGTGTGTACGTGTATGTATATGTGTGTGTGTTTGTGTGTGCATGCATGCGCCAGGCAAGAATATAATAAAACCAAGTGGGGATGTGTGTTTTCGTGTGTGTTGGGGTATATATAAATATATGTATTTGTGTGTGTGTGTGAGGGAGAGAGAGGGTACGAGTTGGTGAGTGAGCGAGCGAGCTGTGTGGAGAATGGGTTACTGCAGGGTGGGAGGGGGGGAAACCAGCCACCTGCAGCCATGACAGGCTTTGACCTTCATTGCTCTCTCTCTCTCTCTCTCTCTCTGTGTCTCTCTTTCTCTCCCCCTCCCACCCCTCCTCTCTCACTCTCTCTCCTTTCGACTCCCATTTCTGCCCTGTGATAGAAGCGCAGGCTCTTTTCAGAAGCGACGTGGAGGACTGACCGTCGTGAAGACGCTGCTGGGAGCAGCCCTATCTGCTCTAATGGCAGTCACCGGCCGTTAGACATGGCGTTCAAAGACTAGTGGCGCAAGTATGGAAATGCAGATAAGGCATTGTTGGGGAAACATGCCTGGGAATTGTTCAAGGCTTTCTCTCCTTTTGCATAATGTTGGATGCTTTTGCCAATGTATTAATCTCCAAACCCGTAAATTAGATCCTCCCTGTATCAACACAGAATGAGAGACTGTTTGTTATGCTGTGCAAATCCATGTTTGTGATTAAATCTGTGAATATTTGAACATTTTATTGTATGTATTTCTCTTCTTTTAAGCCAGTAATACTGCAGATTGGTCACATTTACTGTTTTAACCAAACCTGTGTTATTTATTCATCATTTTTAGGAGATGATGCTTGATGTAAACATGTCAGAAACTTTGTGTATAATCTTCAAGCTTTATTTACTCTTCTTTTGCTGTTTTCAGGAGGCAGTTAATTACACAATTAATACATGATACAAATTATGTACATTTATACCAAAGAATACTTCCAACATAAAATAAAAAATAGCATCGTATTCTACAACTCTGTGTTGTAATTTTATTTAAACATGTTCATATATAGATAGATATACGCTGATGAGTAAATTCATAACGTCGTACCAGCAGTTTTCGTAAAAGGCATTCAACTTGAATAGTCTGCATTTGAAGTAATACTGCTTCTCTGATTCGGCACAGTTCTGTTTCATAAAAAGTTCACACTTGAACTTTAAGGCAAAGTGTGTTTCTGTTTGGTGGATTTTAATTCACACACACTTTTTGCAGATACACAACAAAAACACATTGAAAGGCAAAAAGTCCACAATTTGGTATGGATACAGTCTAAAACTTAGCTCGTCATCATACGTTCGTCAGTGAGGACCAGAGTTCATAAACACAGTTATTTGCCCAAGTACAACAAATTGCAGCTTTCATGCAAAAGGCCCCATAAACTATTTTTCATTCACATAAAAAGGAAACAAAACAAAGAAAAGAAGTTATTGCAAGATAAACAAGCAGTGTAAACACCTCAGATATCTACTCTAAAGCAACACTGGTCATTGGATAGATTTTTTTTCTCAATATAATCTATATAAATACACATATGAAGTCCTTTCAACAACGATAAGAGATTTCCAACATTTGTAATACAGTCACTGACGGATTTGCCTTTTATGATATATGGATATGTGATAGAAATGTATATAGAGAAAGATTTAACAAGAACATCCAATAACCTGCTTTTATAGTCTATACTCAAAGAGTGCGCAAAATGGTTGTCATCATTGTCTTTATGCTACAGAGTTGTTTCTGTGACTTTATAGGCAGCATTATAGCCTTGAATTTGCTCAGCTACAAAACAAATGATTTATATTGCTATTAAAAACTATAATAGCTGCTCTGATGCATTGGTATAACGAAGGGAATACGCGCATACTAGTTGTTTAAAGGCTATGAGACGACCACAGACGTATAAACAAGGCTTAAGTCAGCATTTTAGTGAAGTGGCGTGTTAGAAAAAAGTCGCTACCTCTTTCTAATAATTCCTGTGAATTTCTTTTTTAAAAAACGTATCAAAATTCCTTTTTCTGCCCAATTACAGCAAACACCTTCCTCTGTCCATGTTCTTTTAAAAACAGTAAACAACCAAGGAAACCAACAAGCAAGGAAATAAAATGGGAAAAAAAAATCGTGTTAGCATTTATTTAAAATTCACAGTAGCCTGGATGCAGCAGAAAAATATTCTTTGGACTTAAGTTGGTTCACTTTCACTGACAGATCGAAAAAAACGTCAAGTGCCAGTTCAATGTAAAATGACGACAATCATGGATATAGCAGTAGGCCTATATATATAAAAGATGATGGGTGTAAGCATTTTTACCTCCTGGGGTTGGGGGGGCGACAAACAATGAAAACATACCTTTATACAACATCTTTTATAGACGTGATATTGCAGAAATATCTCTTATTTTTTTTAAACAATTTATGCTGGTATACTATACACTGGCCCTTTATTCGATGAAATTATTGCATTGTAGGCTTGATTAAACCTCCCATAGAACGAAAAATCACTATAATACTCCTATAGGAACATATAGAGATCATTAAATATCCCTGTGGGGACGAGACGATGACCAGTGAGCTTATTGTGTATTTGTAGTATATTTTTAAACTATTTCTCGTGGTGTCGTGGACCCATTGTAGAGCTGCGGTGGATAATCTGTTATAGTGATAGAAATAATAATTTGTGGTATTTTTTAATCTGCTGTGTGTCATAAAATATTCCTGTAGGTAGAGTTTCGATGTGGTATCTGTAAAAAAAACAAAAAACTATATAGGGTTACTATAGGTTCTTTTTCGTCAGGAGGCTGCTGTTACTTCTCTGAAATTCATCAATCGCTGTCTGATTTTTCGTCTTTCGAGACGGTGGCGTGATTGTAAAGTCCCTGTGCCATCAGGTGCAAGGCCAGGCCGTTCTTCGGGCCGGTGGCCTTCTTGATTTTGGCCCTCTTGTTCTGGAACCAGATCTTGATCTGGGACTCGTTGAGGCCCAGTTCCTGCGCCAGGTTCTGCCGCCTCTGCTCGGTCAGATACCGGTTTGTCTGGAACTCCGTTTTTAGTCTTTGCAGCTGCTCTGCGGTGAAGGCCGTCCGTGGTCGCTTGTCCTCTTTGCTGGCTGTTTTCTGCTTTGGTTTGCGGGATCTGGGCCCTGTGGTGGAGAGGGATTTGGGGACGAGGGAGGGAAACACAGACACAAACGTATCGTTAGCATCCAAACATGATCGTTATTATGCGTAGAATACAAAATATAGCTATGTGTAAACTTCAGCATGGGCCATAACCAAGGAAACTCATAAAAAGAACCTTTAAAGTAAAAAAAATAATTCATTTCAGATTATTCCATTAACGATACTACTTTTCATTTAAAACAGTGCCTACAAATGAATGTAAAACATGCGTAAAGTGTATTTGATCAGAAATGTTGGTATTAAAACTTATTCCAATCTCAAAAATTGAGAAGTTAGTAAACAAATGGTTATTCGGGCATCTGTGGTCATTATATTATTGTCTTTAGAAGCTTTTAATTTTGGGGTGAAACAAATTACAAATATAAGTATTCATGATGCCCTCAAACAACTTGGATAAACCAGTTAAAAAAATAAGGCAAAAAAACCGAGAAGCTGGTTGTAAATATGTTGACACGTTCACTGGAGAAAACATCCAAGAGGTAAAAGCTCCCCTCCCTCCCTGTTTCTATCCCCCTTCGCCACTATAGCACACACATATGTCCACACACACACACACACTCGCTCGCTCTCACACACATATATACACACACACACACCACCTCTAGTAAAAAGGAAATTATTAGCCAATAGGGCAACACTGGAAAAACACCAGCAACACATCGCAGCCAGGAGGCCTAGTTGGATATATTTCAGTTCAGCTACTTTACATATTTTATAAATGTGCTAAAAGCTCATCAGTGGTGAAACGTAAACAGAATTTGAGCAGCTCACATCAGAAACATTTTACTTTTCTATCTGGACGCAGAGGCCTGTGTGGCTCAGTTTGGTTTCCACCTCCAAAAACACGAGAAAAGAACCAGGACATAATTCGGGACGAACCCTTCTACTCATGAATCAGCCTCTGTAAGCAGCCCATATGAAAACTGTGCAGCTCTACAACTCGTAGTAGTCTCCCTACGCCACTCTATACAGCATTACATAATGCATGAGAACAAATTGTACTCCACTTTGATGGACACTACAAGATACAGTAGATGATAAATCTGCTGCAGGTATTAGTCATTGTTTTTCTTAAGGACAGGGATTACAAATGATAGTAAAAACGCGCACTGAGCAGATGATCCATGCGCTAACGGGAGCGTCCATTGTGGAAACATGCATTTTTAATTCATCCCAAACACAACTCCAGCGCTACGAAGCGCAGCGAAACAGCTCTGCCAGGCGCACCACGTAATATTTTTGCCGATCTGCAGATTCTCAGCCTGTCAGCGCGCATATGTTTACTACATGTAGTGCTCAACTATCATCATATGCACAAGCAAGGCAAATGTGCACGAGTTCTGCCTGAATTGGAGCATTTTAGTGGAGAAAACCTCGCGCGTAATAGTTCCGAAAAATAACCGCTTTTAGGTTTCGGTGTATTTTCGTGCGTAATTATTATATAAAGATTTAACAAAGTGTTTCTGTTAATTATAATAATAATAATTTCTCTTCTTTCTAGTTTGCATTTAAAATTAGGCCTAATCTCAGCGATTCTTATCCGCTTTGCACCGGGACGTGTTTGTCATTACCGGATTAGAGTTTAACGTTGAATATTTATTTATTTAAAACGTGGATGTATATTTGCTTAATTCTCAGTTTGCGGTGCTCTGTAAACGGCTCGCTCCGCTCTGCTCGGCAGAAGTCGGTCACGGCACTCGGGGTCAGTGTTACGGGGTATTTCAGGTTACCGAGAACACGGAGGGCCTGTAGTAAAAACGCATGCACGGTGCCACCAACCTGAAGAAGGCCTGTCCGAGTAGCGGGTGCAGTAGACCCAGGCTGGCCACAGCATGCCCTGGGACTTGCTGGCTGGGTTTGAGCTGGCTTGGGAACTGTCTGAGTCTGAGCTTAGGCACTGGTCTCCGTTCTCCCCGCGGGGTTTCAGGGGCTCTTCGGCGGCTATAGCAGGCTTCTTGGCCGCGGTAACAGTATGCGGAGTGGAGGTCCCCTCCGCCGGCACCGTGCTCCCCACAGGCTCGGACTGGGGCGCGGCGGGGCTGTTGTGGCTCTCCCGCGACGCGAGGCTGCCCTCTTCGCGGTCTGCGATCCCGTCCTTTCTTTTGCCGAAATCCGGCCGCAAGATGTTGTCGATGAAGAAATTGGTGACCCGGTGAGGGATCTGCAGGTTCCCCGGCGCCTGCAACAGGGGAAGGATGGCTCTGTTGGATTCATCCGCCGACTCCTGCCGCTCCACCACCACGTCTCTGTTGCCGTGATCATTTTCTTCCATACTGATTCACTTTCCCCGCTTTACTCTCTTTAACCCCTTTATCGCTCTCTCTCCGCTGCAACACGATTTGCGAGGAACTTCGGGGGAAATTAAATTGCAAAAAAAAAGAAAAAAGAAAAGGCAAAAAAGCGCACGCGTAAAATAAATAAAAAAATCAAACTCAAAGAGTAGTGAGTGCCCTGGACACCACGCACAGCCTTGCGGTAGTGTCCTCTGTGAAAAGCATACTTTTTGACATATATTCCCTCAATCTCGGGTTACAACTGACACCGCGTGAGCTAGAACATGTGCCATTTGCGCACCATCCAATTTGGCGTTATCCGATTTCAGAGTGCTCGCCGATGCCTACACCTAAACTAAACTAAGGGTAAATAAAGAGGCTCCTAAACTGATGCTCTAATACTCTCACTCTGGAGTTTTGTTCTTATTTTCAATACGAGCCCCCCGAGTGACGTTTTCCCACCGTCCTCCCCGACACGTGCCTTGGACCAATGGCGAGGCAGGAACCGGGCCACGTGACGCAGACTCCGGAGCAGTCCACAAACGCCCATCCTCTGCCTCGGTAAAAGGGAAAGAGTCCTGGAGTATAACGAAGGAGAAGCCCTCATTTAAATCCAGTGCATGCTCCCAACGCCCGATGATTCTTGCGCGTTTAGGAGCAGGCAACTTCATTTACTGGAGTTTTTCGGGTTTTGCCCAGGAAAAACCCGCGATGCGTTTCTTTCAAAACAAGAGAAGGAGGAAAAAAACAAAACAACAAAGGGAGATTGAAGCGTTGCTTGTCAAAGTGGGTTGCGGGGACCCCCGGGGTTTCGTGTTTGCAGGGCATGCAGGGATTCCCAATAAAATAATACATGTTCATTTTACTTTAACCCACATTAACGCACCTTTAGATGAGATTGCGTCCAATTCTCCGCACTTTTAGATGCACGTAGTTACCTGCAGCTTCATTAAGGATCCAAATCTGCTTTCCTGACGCCCGAGGAACCACAATCCTGTCGGAAAGTGGCCTCGTGTGGATGTGGATCTGTGGATCTATGACGTGCAAACCTTTGAGGCAACATGTGTTTAAATATCGTGTGAAAAAGCACAATGAAAACACCACTATCTGTATTATTTTTCTTGGAATAAAAAGCCCTTTAAGGTCACTATAACACCTGTAAGGTCAAATGGACTCTGCTCGTGTCCTGCCAAGGTTACATGCGCACGCTGCAGGTCTGTGCGCGCTTTCAACTGAAGGTGCATCAGCTGTATTTTCATTGAAATTGAAATAAACCTCAAGACACTTAATATGTTTTTGTTTTGTTCACCCCCAGCAGCACTTTCTGTATTTTACTGTATCATGAGATGTGACTAATCTGGCCTGCACGATGCGTCACGTTGCCTCCAGTTGACTCATAATTGGCAACAAAATGCATCCAAACTGGATCGTGGCAGCCAGCGAGTGTGAGTTCAAACGCACGGGGGGAATGTGTGTTAAATATTTCTATTCATTTATTTATTTGACGTGCTCCTGGTCCATCTGTCGCGACCCATGCGCTCGACCGAGAACTGGGTCCGTATCCCTTTAAAAGGAAAATCAGTGATGCAAACAAACTGTTTTGTTCGCGGTGCTCGGGATCCCGAGTCGCGCCAAAGACAAAAACTTTGGGGTAACTTCTGCTGACCGGCGACTTAAGTTTGCGTGTCTCCTCCCAGGACAGCAGCGGGCAGCGGGGGTGGATGAGCTCACTTCTCCGCTGGCGCTGGATCCGCGGGGCTGTGCGTAAAAAATGGAGGAAGAAAAGAAACCATGGGGCATCGAGGAGGACCAGAGGAGCAGCGACACATGAGTGAGGAGCGTTTGAACAATTCTTTCAGTCAGCTGCTTTCTTTTTATATTATTACGAGGATGCATCGTCTTTTTTTCTACAGGTTTCTGTGAACTTTGATCCATATTTAGTACATATTTAATATCATTTGTTGTGCCATGTGATTAATTGTGCATCTCTGGCCAATCAGCCGGTATGACAATGGATAGGTTCATGGTTACTTGGAGCTGTGCACCAATGAAAGGAAAATATAAGTCTTTTGTGCAATGTGGAAGTTGCACAACTGTTGTTGTTTTTTTGTGTTTGTGGCACAGCAAACCCTGTAATTTAAGCTGGAGACTAAGCCCTGTTTTGTCCTGCGGGGGGAAAGAACCATGTCCATGACTTTTCACCTGTGAAATACAGGCTTTGTGCAAACTGCAAAGCAATTATTGCTTTGCAGTTTGTATTTTTTAACTAAAAATATTTTGTTTGCAGTTAATCTGGATTTGTGTCTGGGCAGCTCACATGCGCACACATTCATAAAGTGCAACAACACATGGTTTTCAGCTCCTTTTTTCATATTTTATATATTCAAAAGTGAATTTTTGTTGTATTTAATGGTGCTTTGTGAAGAAGAAAAACATCTCAGCTCATATCTACCTGAACGTCCCCCCCCCGGTCCTATCTCACATGTCCCCCCCCATCACAAAGGGCCCATCCAGGCGCTCCCGTCGGCTGCTGCAGGGAAAGTTGGGAGTGAAATATGTAATTAGACAGGCCACTCTCATGCTGCGATTGTTTCTCACTTGTGAGGGGAAGCGCAGATTAAACGTTGAGCGCTAAATAAGCGGCAGACAATGGAGGCACAGACAGGCCGCTGCCGCCTGGGCTTGGCCTCTAACCTCGCAGCAAAACAGGGACGTCTGGAGGAAATGACACCATCTCAGCTTTTGAATTATAATAAGAGCTGGTGCGCACTGCAAAGCGTCCACACTGTGACGCGCCTGCCAGTGCTGCTGAGCCCCCGAAATCTTATTTTTCTCTTAAAAAAATGACACATCTGATTGTTTCCTGTGTAGTTTCCAGTGTGAAGTGGTGTTTTAAACAAAAATAAACAAAACAATAGATATTAAGGGCAACAGATTGACAGTTACGTTGCTTTTACGCACAGCAGCCACCCCCTTCTTAATGAAATCCTCCAAATGGAAACAGCAAGTCATCTCACTCTGCTGCAGAAAACACGATTTAAGCTTGAAAACTATGTGTTTTGCAGTGTAAAGTTAACAAGCACACATTGATTTCCCTTTGCCTGAAAATACCACAAAACAAAAACATGCACCGTGTCCTGAAAACTCATTTAATTCTCCACTATCATTGGTTTCTCTGTGGTGTGACACATGAGCGAGGATTCTGTGGTTCACTTTCCTGGTTGTTAAATTTGAAAAATAGCTTCTAGAGTTTGTCCAGGTTGATTAAGGGTTACATTATTCCCGTAGCATTCAGTGGTGGATTTGCATATCACGGTATTGTAGTTTTTAATTTCCCCCCCAAATAAAAGCAGGCATAATGAAGTCATATGAAGCCATTAGAGTATTTTATAAACCTGCCTTCGTGTTGTTTTTGGCTGCACAGAGTTTGCTGGGGATTTATTTTGGCTCTTTATTGACTATTAGGTGCTTAGGACGTTGAAACATGTTCATGTTCAGACTTAAGGTTGTTAACTATTTAGTTTTATTATTTTTATCAATATAGAATTATTGCAATTATAAAATTAAGCCTTCAAAATGGCAGAATTTGAAAATCTGGGACTGTACAGACGCACGGTAATTCGCATATAAATACAATAAAAGTATTTATATTTCAATTATCCTGCCTGTGGCGTGATCAAATAAAGCAGTAATACCAACGTGTACACGCACATGTGCTAATCAAGTAGGCCACGAAGGCGTAGTATAGCCTCTCATGGGCGTATATGTAGTTTTTTTGCGCACGTGTGTATCCCTGTACTTTCTACATGACGTTACAACATGGAGCAGTGTTCAAACAGCCGTGCACACACACACACACACACACATAGATATAATGCTGTTTCTGCACAGCCATCAGTGCACATGTGGATCACGCACACGCCTCATATTCAGGTGTTATTTGCTTTAAGGTGCACGCGCGCCAGGACTCTTGTCACGTATACCCTCCAAATCGCTTCCAGCAAATCAATAAGCCATGATGGGAAGTTTTAGAAAAATTCTCCTAGTTGTAATTTCACCAACTCCTAATCAATAATATAATAATAATAATAAATCGATGTTCCTTATGTTTTTACAGGTTTGCATTGAGAGGTTAACGCATATAGAGGCTGGGTAAATAATTATTTACCCCCGAATTTATTCTGTTCTTGTTCAGGGAAGCAGGAAATATTGATTATCGCACATGTCATGTCTGTCAGGTTCTACTATCCACCTCCTCTCTCCTCTTTTGTGTGTTTTAAAAAGCACTGGAGCATCTCTTCCTCCTCCTCCTCCTCCTCCTCCATACTCTTCATCCCCCTCTTCTTCGTCTTGTTCTGCATTGAAGGGTTAATATTCCCTGCTCTCTCTCTCTCTGTCTTTAATTCTGGCCTGGTGTGTATAACGCACATGTGTGGTTTTGTTTCTATGCAGCCTATAAATCCAGCTACTGCATTTCATATTCACTTATAGCTCAGCAACCCCTCCCCTTCCTCCTCCTCACATGGACACACACTGGCACACACACACACACACACACACACACACACACGCACGCACCCCTTCAAGTATAATACATGGCATGCATTGTGCGCATGTGCCCTGTCCTTGAGTTCCTATAACCTATTTTTCCCTCTGTCTTTTCCTTGGTAGGATTGTCTCACACGTCACCAGCTACTATGGAGTATACTACTACAAAAGGTGACGCGCAGGAGGAGGATTTGTGAATGGACGCCGTGATGTGTGCCAGCTCACAGATCAGAGGGCGGTGGGACCTCTGCAGATGCACCCTGAATCCCCATCCTCCTTCTCTCCCTCTCTCTCTGTGTGTACCCCACCCTTTGCCCAGCACCCCTCCCTCCCTCACCCCTCTCCCTCCCTCCCTTCCCTCCAGATGAATGGGGGTCTCTAAGATATCACCATGCAGGGGTCGAACCAAATCCTAGCAGCTTCCTGTGCCTTTTCAAAAAAAACCACACGTTTCTCCCATTTCGTGACCCCTGTATGATTTTGGTTGTTGTTGCGCTTTTGTGCGCCAGGAGGATCACTGCACCCCCCACCTTTTTTGTTTTTGTTTTGTTGTTTCATCCAAAAAGCATGGCAGCCGAATTATAAAAATATTAGAAAACATGTGTAGTCCACACTGCAAAGGCTCAATCAGTTTGGAAATAACATTAATGTGGAAATAAATTGTCCGGGTTGGAGGAGGGAGGTCCACCTGTTTCCATCGCCCCTATTGTTTGCCAGGATATTTCACCAGAACCATGGAGGGTCTGCCAGTGCGTTGGAATAAGGCAGAAGTGGGCAGATGACGAGGAACCTGTGCGTGGGTGGACAAAAAAAGGGAGATTTGGATTAGAAATAAATACAATTATTGTTATTTATTATTTATTATTATTGGATATTTCTTTAGCCCTGTCTTTTTGCTGCAGCTTCATTTCAATGCCAAATTCTGGAGCCCGTATCCAAAAATAATTTGCATTAACTCCCAAACCTACTTCCTATTCCTCTAAATGAGATAAAACATGATTGAGGATTTTTTTTTAAAGAAAAACCCAATTTAATTCCTCCTCATATTCCAGATGTTATATCCTGGCTCTGGTATCCCACCATTCTTTATTCACGATGCAGCTGACGTCTCTATAAGTTGTTTTTTCCTCCGTGGTGTGAATGTGTTTACAGAGGAATCCTCTGGAGTCGCAGCGGACTTCAGGGGCCGCAGGAGCTCCTGGTCTCAGCCCTTCATAGGTTTTAATAACTCCTAATCCGTCTGATCGGTCTGGCGTAGATAAGTCTCATTTGAATTGGGATTGTTCTTGAGGACGAGTCTCAAACGGAGCTTAGCGCAAACAACTGCACCACCCTGAGCGCAATTAAGGCCTCAGCTAAATGAGAGCGAGGCTTAATTGAATGCGGCCGAGTTCCCATCAGCCAACTCTTAAACGCTGCTCTGATGTGAGTCATAACCGCGTTTTATTTATAAGACAGTGTTTTCTGTAAAATACATTTCTAACAGGGATAAATCAGCAGAACCCGAGACTTTAATTTGTATAATTTTATAAAAGAAAACTGTTTTTCTTTAAGTTTAGTTGTTCCATAGGAAAACAAATAAAGTTGGAAAAGGTTTTTGTAGTTGTGAAGGTTATGTTGGATGTTAAAAGATTATAAACAAGAATAACTTTAGAACTAGCAAAAAAATAATGGTTTAAAAAATAGCAAACAAGTTTAACAGATTTTATCATTGATTTCTGGTCTTGTCATAAAGTCCCGGGTGGAAAATATAGTCTTAATCCTAAATAGTTATTTTGACAAAACGAGGAGGCAGTAAATTAAGTTTCTTACTCTTCTTATACAAAAAACAAAAGAAGAAAATTTAAGTTAAAACCGGATCCTAACAAGAAATGAAAATGGAAGCTGCTTTTTCTTCTGGGGGCAATTTGCCATGCATTGTTTTATTTTGTTGAAGTTTAAAAAATAAAAGGTAGAAGAAATAGTTAGAAGACAGCCTGTAGCCTACATTTTTACTTTAAAGTCCAGTGATAAATGAATCAAAGGTTCATGAGGAAAATTCAAATTGTTTAGGTTTAAAGAATAAAGTCTGCGTCAAACTGAGAATGAGTCAAATCCATTTTTTTATTTTCTGACCTGCAGCTTTATAACTTTAAAAAATAGCTGTTTGATTCTCATGTTGAATTAAACACGTGAAAGTCACGAAAAGTAAAAATTCCAAGTTAGTTCACGGGGACTCCACAGTTTCCCTTCTGTGCGTAAAGTCTCCAGTTCCCTGCGTGACGCTCAACTGGTGTCAGGAGCCGCAGAAAAGTTCAGCCTCCACTTCTCCAGCTGGTCCGCAGCACTTTCAGGACGTCTTACTTGTGACAGCGAAGAATGAACTGCACGTGATGGCTATTTCCGTAAGGTTAATGGGTTTACATTCTCAGTCATACAGAACAAATAGGCTACCGTGCAACATGGAGGGGCATGGGGGGGGAGAGAGAGAGAGAGAGAGAGAGAGAGAGAGAGAGAGGAGATGAGAGGGGGGTGTATTTATGAATGGAAAAAAGTGCTGCTGAAGGGACCCTGGAAGAAAAGCCAGTGTAATGTAAAAGAGCGCAGTCTACCTGATGTTCACTGACACCCCACCTCCCCCCCCACCAGTTCATTCATTCATTCAGCTCTGCTCGGTGGCCCCTACAGGTCCTGGTCCTCCATGCTCCATACTGCGGAGAGGGGACCCAGGATGCTTTCTGGATGGTCCGCATGCCTCGTGCACCTGTCTCGCGTTTATGAGGGAGGGAGGAACAAGTGGGAGAGGAAAGGGGGAGAGAGAGAGAGAGAGCTAGAGAGATAGACAGGTGGAAAGCACTTGCTGCGGAGTGAACTCGCTGTTTGTTCAAGGAGAGCAGGTTCCTTTTACGCACGCATGCACAGGTGGTCAGAAACGCGCAGAGCGGCCACATCCACATCGAGATCCATCTGCAGAATCCTGCTTGTTGTGTCTCTCAAATATGCTTCCATGCAAATATAGAGCAAGGTGCATTCTTAAAAACAAAAGCTTCTCCCATGTGTCAGAGCTGCAGTGCATCAATTTGTCCAAATCGAATTCGTCTCCTGTATTGACGCATCTGCAGCCCCACAAACCTGTGGCATGTTTTAATTCATATTAAAAACTAAAATGATTAAAAAAGGAAAAAGCCCAGCTTGGCCCCTGCAGGTGTTTTTTCCCTCCACCTAAATTCCGAGTTCATTCCGAGCGCGAGGAAACAATTTCTGTTATGTCCCAGGGTCCAGCTTGCAACTTTAATTATAGTGTTAAGAGGTCAGTGCTGCGCGGCCACTCGACCCCTCTCCCTGTGTGGCATCGCGCCCTTGTGCGCTTTAACTCGCCAAAATAGTGCCGGACTCCCTTTCACCCCCTCCACCTCCCTGCAAATGCACCTGAGTTGTTTTTACCCCCCCAGCCGCGGATATGTCGTGAATTTGTCACTTATCAGGTGGAGGGGGTGGGTGGGGGGGCTGAGTCGGCCTGTCCGAGGCCATTTCGGGCGCAGTAACTTTCCCAGATGGTTTTGAGCCATGCCAACTTTGTGCGTCTCTCAGCAGCGAGGTGAACAGGCCGCGCGCCTGTTGCTTCTCCAGAAATGTCCCTCAGGCCTTTTAATGGAGACTAATTAAAACATGATAAACACGCAGCTTCGGTGCATCTGTGACATTGTCGGAGGAGGTGACACATCCCTTATAGGCCCACGTGTGTGTGTGTGTGTGTGTGTGTGTGTCTGTGTGTGTGACCTTAAACAGTTTTGTTGCAAGTGGCTGTGGAGTTGTGGGGTTTCAGGGCTCCATGGCAACACAACAGGTGTCCGAGGTTTTGTGTTTTTTCCGGATGCAAATTGACATTAGGACTGAAACACCGTTTTGAATATGTATTGTTATAGATCAGTGTTTCATTGGCACAATTAAAGCAAATGGAGCTCATCTTAAAACCAGTGAGTTGAGCTTAGTGGAATTTAATGGAATGAGTATATTTAAACCTCTGATCATTTATAGAAAACTAAGGAAAAATGTGCAAGTGGGTGCATGAGTTTCTGTCTCTAAATTCTCACCTTGATTTATTCCATTACCCTTAATTCAGATATTATTATTATTATGAGCCCCTGGTCGGTTCACAGAGTCTGGTCCTGGCTGTGTAAGATGCACTGGGTGTGTTGGAAGGATTTGTCTGCATAATGTGCCATCACCTGAGGTCGGTGCTGTCATTTCTGTTATTGTCCTGCAGAGGAAGAACGGGAACGAGCAGGAAAAGGCACAGAAGGCTGAACATGCTGACTGAACTGATAAATCCCACTGAGACCCGGACTGTTGTTTACGCTCCTGAAGATGCTGCTGTCTCTTTTGTCGGTGTGTGGGTTTTTTAATGTAGACATTTTTTGGTTTTCCACTCTGGGAGGACTGGAGGGCCAAGAAATCAGAGCTGGTAAATGAGGAAAGGGGGCGAGTGGATCGTTTCGCCCTCGGATGAGGCAGGAGGCTGAGGGCGGCCCTCGACAGCCATTTGAATGGGATCTGAGAGGTAATTTGAACCAAAATGGAGTCCACTTCTGAGCCACTCACTCAGCCCCCCCATGGCATCCACTGAAATTCATTATTCCTGGCCAGCACAGGGAGAGGCAATGAGCTAGGGCAGAGGACAGGAGTGGACCCAGCTCTGGTGTAATGAAGACTCAGTAGACCTAAACGACACACACACACAGACACACACACGCACACTCTCTTTCATTATATATCACACAGAGCAGGACATTAATGCCACTGAAGACCTTTTGGCAGAGAAATAAGAGTGTGCAATGATTTTCTCCACACTCAATCCATTTCATTGACCTTTTCCATCATGCATGTGACTCTGCCCCGCTCGCTGCACTCTGAGATAAATATTCCAAGAATAATATTCCTGCCACCGTTTAATAAATCATCCTCCTGAATCTGAATTTTCACGTTCATCTCTGGTTTTTAAGAGGGTTTTAGGAAAAAATTATAATTCTCTGGTTTGCTCCCTCTTTTGTGCACCCTTTTGCTTTTGCATACTTGATTTTGCATTCCTTAAACATATTCACCATGTTATCGCAGATCAGTTAAATGCATTCTACCTGTGTGTTGTTGTGTAGAGTCTCAGGAGGTTTCTGTTTTTAAATGTAGTGGGATGAGAAGGTAAAACCAGGCTGTTTCTCGGGCTTCCACTAGGAGTCCATAGTAATAAGGGGCAGACAGGCTGAGAGGATAAATACTGTCATCTGGTGGTAACAAAAGCCATCACCACTAAGTAGTCAGCATTGTATTCGCTGCATGGTTTCCTCCTGCATGTTTGTGTCCTCATTAACCTTTAAAGCATCTGTTTTTACTTTCCAGCTGTTTGGATTCAACTCAAGTCCGAGAGCCAAGAAAATGTTTATCACCAGAGTTGAAGCAAATACATGTCGGGATGTTTAATGTGACGACACACGAGAGACAATACATGTTTGTGACATTTCCTTTCAGGGGGAGACGTGTCCTCTGCATCCAGCCAGAAACATGGAGGGATATCCACTTTACCTAAGTACCGGGACACAATGGGAATGTACTCTGCGTTCAGAGTTTTATTTGAGTAAAGTTAATAAATGTATTGGAGGTATAGAGAAATGGAAATACTGAAATGACTTCATTAGTTTCCACCACACAGACCTGGGCCCTGAGTTGAAGAGTGAAACCTGTACAAAGGTCTGAAGAAGTCATTTAGACCTGTTTTCCTCATGCAAATCAATAACTATCTTTATAAATGTTTTGTATTGATTATATATTTTGAGATGTGTGAATATGTAAAAGAGTCGAGTCAAAAACTGATGCCTCAGATTCTTTAAGATACTCTCATCCAAGAGACCTCCTAAATTCACCAGAACTTACAGCACAAAGTACTCCATGTTATAGAAACCCCTCCTGTACTGTCATAAATATCTGTACACAGTCTTTTCTTATATTCCTACAGTACAATGCTTACGGATTCGGTTGAATTCTGTTATTACCTGCACCAAGCAGGTTGTATTTTAATTTGTGTCTGTCTCCCAGCAGGTTTACTCCTCACTACTTAAAGTGGGGTGGGGCATGACTCCGGGAAGAACCAATTAAATTCTGAAGCGGATCTGGACAAACGGACGGCTCCAGGTAGCTTTTCTCATTTCCTGTAACATGCCGTGATAAGGCGTCCGGCTAAGTGGAGGTACGACCTCGCTGATCCTCTTCTGTTCTCACTGCAACCATTATATGTACATGCATTACATTATCATAATATATATTGCTCATTGTCTATGCATGCTGTTTTCACATTATGCTTCATTGTATTCATTATTAATGCGTACATATGCAACCACGCACAAATTTTCATTCCAATTATAATGTATCTAAAGCCACTTTGATGTGAATAATTTGAAAACTCTACTGGTTTTTACTCTCATGTGTATGTACTGGTTAGAATACAGCTTTTTAACTTTGTTGTCGATGATGTGGGTCATGAATTCAACCCCCCTGGAATGAACAAAGTTTGATCTTTAGAGAATGAGACAATAAAAAATAAATGGACACATCTGCGTGTGGAGTTGTTAAATGTTCACGTCACCGTGCATCAAATTAGAGACTAAACCACAGAAACTCTAAAGGAACGATCAATGACCCGGGAGGAGCTGCAAGGGGACGGCCATCGAACGGCCCACCAGTCGATGGATCAGATGGGCCCAGGCCTGTCTCCTCTGCCCTTGATGAGAGGACAGACAGAGGAAGAGGAGGAGAAAGGAGGGGAGGGGAAGGGGGGGGGGTGGCGTTTGGCAGAAAGAAGGTGCTCTAATGGAGTCTTTCAGTTCACTGTGGCTGGAAATGAAAGGAGGTTGAAGCTCGGCCAGTTATTCAGCCTGAGAAGAGGAGGAGACTGAGGGAGGAGGGAGGGAGGGAGGGAGGGAGGGAGGGAGGGAGGGAGGGCGTGTGGCGCTGGATCACTGCCATAATCAGATAGATACTAGAGATAGAGAGATAGATACTTTACATAGATATATACTAGAGATAGAAAGTGATACTAGAGGTAGATAAATACTATATATAGAAAGGACACGATAGATAGTCTGATAGAAAAGATGGATACTAAACAGATACTATATATAGATAGAAACGTAATACGTAGATATATATACAATAGATAGATAGATATAGAGGTAGTGGATGGATACTATAGACAGATGGATACTAGATATTGATACTAGATAGACACACAAAGACACAGTGGAGATGGTAACACAACAGATACACAGACGTTTGTGTTCTGACCCCAGGATGAGGGTCTGATTCAGAGTAGCCCACAGATATTGGCCCCACTCCCAGAAATTTCCCCCAGTGCAAAAGGTTAACTGTCAGCCCCCCGCTGGGTATAAATAGAAGTCTGCCGTCCAGAGAGGCGTGTTCTGAGAGGGGGTAGACAGAGGAGGAGGAGGAGGAGGAAGGGTTCCGCCTGATCGCGATGACACATCCAGGGGCACACAGGCTACTTTCAGGGGTTGTGTGGTGTGGTGGTGGTTGTGGGGGGGGGAGGAGCGGGGGAGGGGGTCCCGCAGAGGAGCCAGAGAGGAGGAAGATGCAGCCGAGGACGTTATAAAAGAGACTGGAGACTGACAGAGAGGCCCCCGGACAAAAGAGCGTCCTCATCTATTCAACTTGGCTGTGACAGCAGACACAACAAATACCAGCATCAGCACCCTGGAAAGATCCCGTCCAATTGAGCTGCTGCTGAAACTGACAACCAGAGAAAACAGGGTGAGGGTGCTCTTGTTTCCCTGGAGCTGCTGAGACGTGTAATTAGGCTTCTGTTCAGCAATCAAATGCAGAATGAACGCCTGAAACCCAGTTACACGTTGGTATAATGTTAATATGACAGGAAGTTTGTCTTTCTTCCGGGTTTGGACGACAATATAAATATGTCAGTATCAAACACATACTCAGTAGAGCCCTTTCCTCCACAAGGCCCAACAGCCTCCTTAGATTAAAACAAGCTTCACAGCTGAGGCCACAAAGTCTCAAATTTGATTCCCAGACTGCACATTGATATCAACCCTCTTAGAGAAATCAATGAAATTATTAAATACAAGTCCAATCCACACCAAATCTAAATGGTCCTTCCCTGACCCATACCACATCCTAACATCTTTCGTGGAGCTAAATGCTCATTGCCTATATTAAACTGGTTTTAAAACCCTTAAACAAACCACCAGGGCCTAAGACCACATTTAGTTTTGTATTTGTTACTGTACAGCGGCTGAAAAAAGCCTTTCCCCTCATGAAACCTTATTTAAATCCATAAGATCCATATTTTTATTTGAGTATATATAAATAATTCTGAGAAATCAAGGGAAATGATGAAAAAACCCTTTCTCACAATTCTAAAGATGGTCAGTATTTGTCTTTTTTTGTCTTAATGACTCACTGACCTTTACCACATCCTTCGACTACCGGTAAGTTTTGTTTTAATCAGTTTGGAAGATCCTGCTTACAAAGGTTGATGTTGATATTCAGCTCCTATTATAAACTAGTTCAAAACCCCTAAACCCAACGTGTGCTTGTGATGACTCGACACTGACGTCCTTATCAGGTGTTTTTTATTTTTCACTTAAATCCAAGGTAGCAAAAATGATACACAGCTGAAATATCAAGACACACACACACAGAGAAACTCTGAAACATCAAAAAAACAAGGTGCTTCACCACCTCGGAAAAAAATAAAGCTTCCTCTTCAGTTGAGTCCACCTGAATGTGAGCAGATGATCCTGAAGCGATCTGCCGTGAAAAGTCCTTAAAAAAATAAATCAGGTTTCCTTCGGTTATACTAAAATATGAGATTAAATAAAATGAGAATCGTTTGACACGGTATATATTTTTCTTGATGGTGTCTCTCTGATGAGTCATTGGTATTGACTCTAAAAAGGCATGTGTAATCTCTGACAACAAAAAATTATCACTGAAAAACAAAAGATGTTATTGCTTTTTTTCTTTTAAGTATCACCACTGCATATACTTACAAATTATACTTTTTTTTAGCCTCGGTCAGAAATAATAATAAATAAGGAAGAATAATCGGCTCATGTATATACTTTGATTGCACTTAATCCTTTAGACCCCAAACACTAACTAACATACTGTAGATCTAGTATGGTAATACACCTGTCTGATTACATAGGCAAGCCATTATACATACAAGCAGTAATGTCAATATGTTGGTACCAATGAAAAACTAAAGTTATAGTGACAAAAGCACTACATTCTATAATACACAGGCAATCACAGATTGCAAATCTTAAGTAATAATGTCCTCCCCACTCCTTCGACTGGTGTATGTTCCCAAACCAACAGCAACTGCTGGGAAATCAAAATGTGGGAAAGTGTTCGTCTGGATGGGAAACACAGGTTCATCTGACGGGACGTTTAAACACGTGGTTTACAGGGACCACAGGTGCTGGTAGAAAGTGGTTGGAGTATAATCATACAATACATTCTCTCACATCCGCATTCTTACTGGTGGGGTTTGTTTCAGTCCGGGCTAATACTCGAATAAACAGCGAAACACTCCTCTGTCCGGATTCTCCGAAACAAACTCGAAAAATATACTGAAGCTCCTCGGAGTAAGTTTTGGGTGAATAATAATAATAATGTGATTTGTGAATATGATACTGTTCATTTCCGAGTGAATATTAGCCAGTAAAGATTGGTAGTAAAACCAATTGGCACTTTCATTCCTTTATCATCTCTCTTTAAATCGTAATCCATCTACGATGCGTTTAACGATCTCGTAAAAGAAAAGTTCCCCTTGGATTAGAGGATCGCCATCTTCTCCTCCAACTCTCTGTGAGGAATCGAGTTAACATTCTGCATGGGAACCATCATCATCATTTGGTTTGGGGTCATTGAGAAATCCACATAATAAATACTTAATTTTGGTTTGATTGGGAACATACATCTCCCCTGTGCCACAGTGGAGCCGCGGCTTCTTAATACATTTCTATACGAGAGTGAAGACAGTTTCGTTTTCTGTCCATTCACACGTTTCCCTTTTGTGATCACAGTAAATTCAGGAAGGAAAGAAAAACCAAACTAAAAATGGACCCCACTGCAAGTTCTCCCTCCTAATACAGCCACGCTCAAGTGAAGAAAGAAATCTCACGCCATTAACCACAGGAGCTCACACACACACACTTCCTCCCTGAAAGTAAAAATCAGTCCACTTTAAAAAAAAAGGCGAGGAAGTCTTAATGCTGATGGAGAACAGCGGAGGTGGGAGCGAGAGGCTGTTTGGCCACAAGGAGGTGCAGAGGACATGGCACGTTGGACGAGGGGATTTGCTTTTTCCGACCCGCACGTTTGTTATGAAGATAACAACAGATGAAGTCAGAACAATGAGTCTTTTCTCTCCTCCTCTTTCACAGAACTAGTCCATTCTAGCGTCCGGGCATCTTCCGCCTGGTTTCTCCGTCTTTTCCCGCCGCTCAGTCCATGTGCTGTTTCTCCCCACCACCCTGAGGGAAGAGAAGAACAGGGCGGCCATTGTTACTAACATGTGCTTGTTCGTAAATGATCAAGGAATGCAGCAATTTGAAATCCAGTCAGAACATCGGTACGATACAACATCCACCTTCGCCAATGACGTAGTGTTTATATCTGTATCTTAGCAGGATTACACAAAACCTTCTGGAAGGATTTCAAAGTTACTCAGAGGACGGATCGGGTGTCAGTCAGGGAAGAACCCATGATTTGTTATTTATTTTACTTCCTTTAACATTGCAGTATCTTTTCAGCATTTTCTTGATTACTCAGAAACTTAAATCTTAATAAAAAATACACCAAAAAAAAACTGACATTTTTTAGCAGACTGATATTTATGAGTTTGTTTAATTCGGTATAGATAATTCAGATTTACTTTCATTTAAATGTAGTTTCATAAGGGGAATGGTGGCGGTATGTGCTCTTTCAGTGCCGTCCTAGTTACATTTGTTTTACAGTGTTTTTGTGCTGATAAGTAAGAAAATCCCTTAGTCACTGTAGTCACATGTTAACACGTTAAGTTTCGGTTCCCTTCAAACTGACACTAAAACTGTATGAAACCAAACTCTGGACAACTCCCTGATGTGTACTCGCTGTGTGCAGCTTCAAATAAACACAGATTTGTTGCAGCTTCATAAATGAACAGAGACTCGTGTCCAGATCAGTTCTAAAAAAAGAAACTCTTCTTTTTTTCCCCAAATGTCAGCAGAACATTTGGTACAAAGACGGGAACAACGTGCTGCTTGCTCAACACCAGACGACCGCATAAGGCTGTTTCCCATTACTCCTCTTATCTATTACAAAGACAGTGCAAATATATTCAGTCTTAACAGCTCAGCACTTTGTGGACTCAGCTGCATTATCACCTGATTTGTCCACAAATCAAACTGTAACTCGAGCCATTCAGCAGATCCACAAAGAACCGGAGCAGAGCTGGTTTTATTTGATGTCATTGCTGCGGCCAAAACCAAAATATACTATATAGACTAAATAGTTTTCTTGTTCCTCCTCATAACTGACCCAGTGGAGCCGGAGTGAGAAGGAGAAAAGAGAGGCGGAACAAAACCACGAGTGCAGGCTTGTGCCAACATTCCTCAGGCCTCGTCACAAACAAAAACAACAAGGAGCAAATGACCCTCTGGTCGGCCGAGTCCTGACTGGCTCCGAGTGCCTCGCCACGACTGTGAAAAACAACAGCTCTTAATCTGCTTTCACGCTTTCACTGAGTCAAACTGAGGGAGTGACGGGACTCTTACTTTACAGACAGAATGAGGTGAGGCTTCTGGGCACGGGCTTAATGAAGACGTCAAGGCCGACGTGATGGGATAATTATGAAGGGGGACGGGGGCGTCCGCTGCCGCTCGCACATCTTTAACTCGTTTGACAACGTTTGGCTGCTGTTGTGGTTTTCGGCCAAACGCCGGCACAGAGTGCGTGTGGAGCAGCGGAGTCGTGATTTTCTGTTTATACACTCTGAGGAGTTCGGTTTTACACTAGTTGGTTCACCCCTGAATTATATTCTTAGAAAATTGGAGAAGGGTCCAGATCAGGAGCATTGTGTCACAGTGAAACATCCCCCCGTGACCAGCGGTACTGAATCGGGTTTGGTGGCAGATTAAAGCTGCAGTTCAAGATAAAATGCCAACTCTTCTATATGGCTGAAAATGTCTAAAAAGTTGAAAAACATATCCCTTTACAAAAAGGAATCCAAATAAAAAACAAGCTGCCTTCTCAAGATCTTAGCAACAAGTCTGTTCCTCCAACATTACAGAATTCAGACAAACTAGTTCTGAACTTCAGGACGCCAAGCTTCTGTCTTCACAGCAGATTAATTATATACTACAAGAGCCATTTTGAATTTACATCCATGTGATTCACAGTATCTGTCATGACAGTGATTATAGGCTGGAGTCTGAGCCTTTGGTTCCAACATTATATTTCATAAATGATTTCAAACTTTACCATGGCGAGTTGGCGTCCTATGTTTCCCACGGTAACTCCGCCTGAGAAGAATATACACGGGAGCCAGGAGCGGACGTACAAGAAGTCTGGAGACGTGTACCTGAAAGAGTGACAGACAAAAAACAGCTTATTACACAGAATCCTCAACAAACACCCTACAGGCTTTGTGACGTTGTTCTGGAGCCGGACCTCTGACCTCGAGGCGAGGAGATCAAACAAAAACAGAACCTGCTCCAAAGCTCGACAAGTTTTCTAATAATAAAGAAAACAACTGAATTTGTCTTTAGGCAAAAGTCTATGAATAAGACGTGTGTCAGATCTGACGGGAAGGAAATGGTTTTTAAGGTCACAGCTGGAGACGGATCTCTGACTAAGAAAAACATACAGAACCTGTCGTGCTGGAACACATTATTACATCTCCTCCTCGCTCGCCCTGCACTTCTCCCTTAGTCAGCCGGAGCTGCCGCTGCCTTTTGAACCTTGTGTCAACACTCACTTCTCTCTGCCCTGTGTTTTGATTATTGTGTGCCACTGAAGCATTTCAGGCCTGTTAATTGGCCTCCCAGAGATAGATGTGTTATCTTTGACTAATCTTTTTTTGGCTTCAGACACAGAAAAACTTCCAGATATTTAGTTTACTCCCTTTGAGAGGGTGGGGCCTACTCTCAGAGCCGTATAAACAACAATTACACCAAGTCAAACAGAGAACTTGTTGCGGATGATTGTGATACATCGCTGAACACAGAATCAGTTTTGCTTCCTCGTTCCACTTGAACAGCCGACTTACTGGTAGACCCCGTTGTAGACGAGCAGCTGCGTGAACACCGTGGCGAGGAAGGCCGTGGTGATGCCCAGGCCGAAGCCGCTGCGGGACCGGTCAAAGGTCCACCACAGGCCCAGGGACAAGGCCGCCAGCGTCAGGGAGAGCTGCACGTTGTTGTCGAAGTCGAGTTTCTGTGTAACAGGTGCAGTCAAGGTCAAAGTGAAACCGTTTTGATGTGAGCATGGAGTCTGCTCTTACTCAAATATTTGTCTGACCTTCCTAGCATCAAGTTCCTTCACTTCTGAAAAGACAGAGGGTAAAGAAGGACAGCCCTGTTGATAAACATCCTACATTCAACAGCAGTTCTGGGTGAAAGGATACAACACTGGCGTGGTTGATGCCGACGAACACGGCGATGCACCTCATCACGCTCGCCCACTCCCTCTTGAACTTGTGCGGCTCGCCCAGGTGGCTGTCGAGGCAGGGATAGAGGAGGCCGACCACAGCTGCAGACGGGAACAAACAGAGACTCGGCATTAGAACAAGATAAGGAGCAATTCTGAGAAACACCAGAGGTCACTGTGTCATTGAGTCTGAGACTACTGACAAAACCTTGATTGCTTTTTAGACTGGACTGTATTGACGTGTTGTTTAATTGCAAATAATGTTTTATAACTCTTAGGTCACCATTTTGACCATAATGTCAATAAAAGGTTTTTAAAAAAATAGAAAGAAGAAATATGTACCTGTCTCGCTGTTTAAGGGATTTTAGATTAAACAATGAGTCAATAAACTGATAGGTTGTTTTAAATATACATAGGAAACTTATTCTTACTTTCAAGGAAATGTAACTTCTAAATTCTGAGGACTGGCCTTGTTTTTGTCTTATGTGTTGGTAAAATGTATACATTTGTTTTATTTATATACCATACATGAATGTAATAAAAACACAACATTGTTTTGTCTCCATTTCAAATCACTCTATTGAATACATTTGTTTTGAAGGACATGTTTGTGTGTTTTTTCACATGTCATAACCTGAACAGTAATCGAATGGATGAAACTGAAACTAAGGGATAGAGTCACAGCAAAACTTATATTAAAAGATAAGATAAGATCAGATAATCATACATTATACCCACAACGGGCACAATTGCAATACTAGAGAAGCAAGAGTCAAACATGGGCACCAGTGAGTAATAATACACAAAACGCAATACTTAAGTTTAAGGAAATATATCAAATGTGAATACAAACTAATATACCCATATGCAGTGTGAGAGTTAAATAACTGCAGACACTGTGTAATTCGGTGGTGAAAGCAGTTAGTTTACCAAGTAAAGACCTTATATGACTGAGAATCATTCATCACGCCACACTCAGTCAAAACAAGCAGCTTCTCCTCCTCCTCCACTTGTTTTCCCTCCTGCAGCCACATGAGGAGAGGGAGGAGGAGGAGGAGCACCGCACACTTCCGGGTTCCTGGCCTGAAAGGCACCGCCCCCCTCAGCTCACCCGTTATGACACGGACCAATGAGCGCGGAGCTCACCTCGTGTCCGGGCAGCTGCGGCCAATCAGAGCTCGACAATCGCCACCATCTGTTCAAAGTCAGTTTGGTCTCCCCCCCCACCCCCCGTACGCAAGTGACTCGCAGACGAGAACAAGTAGACTGAAAAACAGCGGCGTGACAGGGGGAGGTTTGTGTAACAGCCCACAATAACAAAGCCGAACGGTGAATCATAAACTCATGATCACAAACACGTTGTTTGCAGACGCGATTGTGTAGAGGTGTCGTTTTTCTACAGTGTCTAGTTTTAAAAACGCCACATTTTTCAAAGCAGTCTGGCACATGGTGCAAATAAACACCTCAGGGGGGATTTAAACATCTATGTGCAGCATAATTTATTCATTGAGTTGATTTCTGATGGTTTATACTTTATTATTGTTAATAATGTTTATATATTGGGGGGGGGGTAAAGCTGCAGCACTGTAACTCCTCCCCTCCCCACATTCCTTTGTCTAAAAAGTTAGTCCTCAGATAACCCGGGTCAAACCGATCAGCATTAAAAAAAACAAACAAACCAACAACATCTACGTCTTTCCATCCCCCGTGTTCGCTGGTACTCACCGGCCCCGGTGCCGCAGCACGGCGGGATCCACCAGGCGGAGGAGAACAGGGTGGCCAGCACCTCCTCGGGGAACAGCGTGACGTGTCTCTGGATCTGGAGCAAGTTGAGCACCAGGGCGAGGAAGACCCCCACCGTGAAGAGGACGAGGCCCCGGCGGATCAGGTTGGCCGTGCGGACGTCGTGCAGGGAGCCGTAGGCCTGGCTCAGCACCGACGTGATGATGGACATCATCTCTTCGGCTTTGGCCGCCAACCAGGTCGCTTCGGAGGACGAGTGCTTGGCTTCCACGCTCGACGCACAGGAGCAGCTCCAGCAGCGGGACTCCAGTCTGGGCATTTGGCACTTTGGGGCTGGAGGGAAGCAGGGAAACGATGTCACGACTGCACCCAAGCATTCACACACACATGCATGGGTTGTTTAAAACTAACTGTGATGAAGAGGAGGGAGAAGCCTCTTACCTCGATCTCCAGACGTCTTCGCAGTCTGGTCCAAACTCAACCCTCCTCTTCCTCCTCGTGCGCTGCTGCTCATCAGCCGATCGAAGCCCCTGCGTTCAACAACAACACGGATCAGTCCCGTTGTGTGCTCACATCATCGTTGACTCTCTCTCTCTCAAACACACACACACACGCGCGCGCGCACACACTCCATTCCTCAGCATTGGGTTCATACCAGAGACGAGAGCTTCCTCTGCAGAAAACAATCACAGCTGTGTCGGGTGAGACGCGGCAGCCAATAGGAGCTCGGCAGCCGATATGACGTGGCGCCGCCCCACCGCCCCCTCGTCCGGTTCGGGCGCACGCACACACACACACACACACACACACACACACACCAGGCAGGATGGCTCTGCAGAGCCCTGAAGTGAAAGTGCAAACATCGACTTAAATGGATGCAAAACATAAGGAAGTGCGCGTGTGAGGGGGGGCGGTGAGAAGTGAAGGGTGGAGCACGTAGCACGAGCTAAACTGGCAATTTAGAATCAGGCTTTTATGGCCGAAATAGGTTTAAACAAAGGACATTGCTGTGGTTTTTAGTGGCAGCATACAATTAAAAGTATAAAAACAGTATAAAGATAGTATAGACACTAGTAAATAGATATGTGCAGTATGAACTGTAGAACTATTTGACATGCAAATTTTAAGAGCAAACAATACAGACAACACTGAGCCTGAGAAAATCCCCAAATCTGCATATGTCAATACAATTGGGACAAAGAGCCCAATAATATTTTGCACGTCTGCATATGGGAAATAAAAGTGCACTCTTATCTCACATGGTGATACAAAATACAATAAAACAACCTAAAAGGTCTTTATGAATCCAGAATCATAACCCCCACCGGCAATTTGTTTGCATTGTAAGAATCAGAATTGTTCTCTATAAGGAGAGATGTGTTTACCAGGCTGAGATCAGAAGCTGGGCGCAGTCCTTCCTTGGATAAATGCTCAAACTTTCACAGATCCAGTATCTCTTCTTCTATAACCACTCAAGCACTCCAGCAAGCAACACCTTCACAGACTAACCCCGGCCTCCTCACGCCCCTTTATATATACCTGCAGCTGAGAAATGGGGTTAGTCGTACACCTGTCTTTTCCCGGCAAGAAGAGTGGTTGAACTTTGGGTCAGGTTGGAGGAGGTGGGGCCCTGCCAGGAGGAGGAGGGCACGTAGAGCCCCTGCACGTCAGCAAGCGATAGTGCGTTTGGGGTCTTTGAGATATCCGACAATAACATGGAAACATGTTACACAAGCAGCCTGCGTGACCCAGACAGACCGCCTGTTAGGCAGAGTGGAAACAAACCTCCCTCCATTGGATACGTGCAGTGAAAAACATACGTCCATAGGTGCATGTTTTTCACTCCTCTCTGTGCCTGCGGTCATGCACAGGTAGTTCATTTCTCCTTTGACATTGAGCCACAACCACGTGTCAGACATTTGCAGGTGAAAACTTGCCGCTGTGCATTTTTTAAATGATGAACTATGCACCCTCTCCTTCACAGAGACGAGCAAAACATCCCCATCATTTTCAACATAACCGTCAAAAAGTGCCACACTAAATCACATTTACTTAATTTCAGCTGCTGGCACTTTATAGAAAGTGCGATGGATGAATCATCTTGCAATTGCAAATTGGCAAAACGGAGTAAAGCTTCACGACCTCCAGCAAAATTTGGGAAACAAAAACACAGAGTGTATCAATCAGATTGCTTTTTTTTTCAATTATGTTTAATTAAAATCCCTTTTTTTGCTGGTGATCAACTGTGCCGCCGATGTCTCAGGGTGTTGTGTTAATTTTGTTTTGTTTTGGTGATTATGTGGTGCTAAGACGCAGAACTGTGCAACGTGGAGGCAGATTTTTTTGGTTGTCACCCAGTATTCTGCTTCAAAGCCTCAACCCAACACCCAACTGCTGAATTTATCTCCTCTTGTTATGGCTGACTTCATGTGCCATGTGGAGGAAAATGATGCCCCAGCTACTGTGGATATTGGTGAAAACAGGCAATGACAATATTTATGAAAAAAGACGTGAAAACATTTCTGGCCCGTCAAAGATTTTTGGCCATTTTGGCCTAATTGCTCCGGGGACGGCAACGCTGACTGGTTGGTTGGTTTGTCTGATCGTCACTTTGCTCCACACTGAAATGAAATTAAAATATTATAGGACACACAGTACTTTTTTAATGATTTCTCAAAAGTTTTCCCTAAACCAACAGTGAAATACCTCATAGTCTACAACATGAATTGTATAGTTGCATGAATAGTTTCTACATGATGTTCCCTCTGGGATCTCGGTGGTGACCTTTCCCTTAGTATTACCAACAGTTACTGATGGTTACACTTTCAATATTTTCTATATTTACTGCTTTTTACACTGTGGTGCATAGAAAATAAAAACATTTCACACATAAGATACCAGTTTGTGATGATTATCCGTAAAGAGTAAAGCTGCACGACATGGGAATTTGTCTATATTTACTTGTTTTTCTATTATTATTATAATAATAATCAGCACATTAGCATTTAGCTCAAAGCTCTGCACACCCTATGCCAGCACAGCTACAGTCTCATTGTACCAACAAGCAGCGATGCAAAGTGTAGAGGAGGGGACCCTATTTTGTTCCATTGACTTTCACATTATAAGTTATAAGCCTTGACATCACACAACTTTAAAGATAAAACAGCTCTTTCATGTCCACTAAAGCAGCACAGAATGTGTTTTTGAATGTGAGCATTACAAACATACAAGTCATCTTACGGGCATTACAGTTTCCAGACGGCGCATTCAAAATGGACCCGGTGTAAATTGGTTCCACTTGAACTGAATGGGAAACTGCCATTTCCCAAAATGGCAGTGATAGATGAATGGTTAAGTATAAATGTCACAGTTGCACTCCATTGGAGCCGTTTCACCATTTTGTACCGAGCGAGTCAAGCATGAAAGTGTAGTGACGGTTGAAAAGTTTGTCCTGTTTGAGTGTGTTTGTGTTGGTGTGCATGGACGCCTTGGACAAACACAGCATGTCTTACAGGATGAGAGGGACACAGGAAAATTCTGCTCTTTAATTTGGAACAGGTTTTTCTTTTGTATCCTCGCTCATTTCATAGTGTTCTTAAAAAATACATTTGGATATATTGGCCCAGATCCCCACTCGTGACCTCTTTACAGACACTTTCACTTTGCCGCCCTCCATAGCTAATGACATCAGTCATATTTTTCCCTGTTCAAATGTCAGTGGACCATGTGGCTGACGCAGATAACTCACCACCGCCTCACGGTTTCGGAAAGGAGGGGGGGAAAGGGGGTCAGAAGTAGAAGGGGTGCACCTAGAGGGAGCTCCCCCAAGGCCCCAAACTCCTGCACCTCCCCGCTGATCCAACAATAGTATTCGTCTCTGCCTCAGGACAAAATGAGTATGCCTGTCTCTGGGAAGGAGTGTGTGTGTAGCTGTGTATTCCCCAAATGAATATGTTTCTCTCTGTGTAATTCTTGGCAATCCAGGTGCCTGAGGATAAAAGCCTACAGCACGGAGTGTGTGTCAGTGTGTGGGCGTCAGTGTGTGCATCTGGCTCTTTTCTTCCCCGTGTGTACATGTATGTTGTTGCATACATGTATTTAGATTGCTTCTGCTTTGACAATAGCATTAGCATCAATATGGAGGCTGAAATCACAACCTGTATGTTTGCTAATGCAAGGCCGTAATAACCATGAAAATAAATAACACATATATATATATATATAACAAATAGCTCCTAGCAACCAGCAGTGCCAGGGCTGGCGTGGAAGAGGACTCAGCCACATCAGAAGATAAAGCAGGATGCTATGACACTTCAAATGAATAGCAGATCAAGCGTGTCACAGATTATGCTGTTAGACTGGGAGGGATTGAATTATAGCTGAAGGAAAAGCCTCCTGGAACAGCTGCTAAATTGATCTATCAAACTACGGCTTGACAATTTTGCTCCTCAATCCTGTGTGAAATTATGAAGGGAGAACTTCCCTAATCCGTCCTCTTCGGATAGTTGATGAAGACGAAAAAACGGTTTCAGTGTCATCCGGCGAATTCCCTCTAGTTTGCGTGTGTCAAAATTCATTACACTTCTTCTTCACTACGTGCCACTTATGGAGAACCTTTTCAAAATTGGTATTTACATATAAATACATCCCCTTTGTACCACTAGGTTAATAATCCACAGTTTCCAAAATTCTTCGAACCTATTTCACTTCCTTTCTCCGACACCTTTGCTTGGATGCTCTCTGGGTACATTTCAGGACACACCACCTTTTTTCCACCGCCACTCCCTCCCGCACCGTGCCATGGAAGATGAAAGGGGATTCTGGCGTATGGAGTGTATCGAGCAGCTTAACAAAAGGGATACCATAAAGGCCCTGACTCTACACCCCGAGGGCGTGGCACCAGGATGCAATCTCGCGGCCCCTTTGTTCTTCAGTGCTCGGCTCCAGAGATTGTTTCTCAGCGGCTCACCTTTTTTTCCACAGCAGCGTCCTGCACCCTGCTCTGTGCAGCCGGCGTGTTGTTCTGGTTGCATTATGCTAAAACAGAAAGAGTGTGTCGGGTTTAAAGGGATGATAAACAGATCCTGAGTCAGCCAAATAAACTCTCTTTTGGAGAATAAAAACAGAGCCATATTTCCGAGACGTTGACCTGAATTGTTTATTCGCTTCCTTACCAAAAGTTAGAGAAGAAAGTTGATTCCACCTGCCTGTCAGTGCACTGAAAAATGAAGAAATTGTTAATAGTTAATATGTTAATTAGTGAGCATTACGTTTTAAAGCTAGCCAGGCAGCTTCTAGAGCTGAGTATTTACTGCACGGACGGTATCCCTCTTCTCATCTGACCCTCAGCACGAGAGGTCTTTGGCCTAGTTTCCAAAATGTCAAACTATTCCCTTTACGTTGATGCTTGGTCTTCACTGTGTGTTTGTTATGATAACCTACAGAACCCTGTGCTCTAATCAGCAGTGAGCTTCCTGCTGCTGAGCTCATCGCTGTCGTTGACCTTTCAAGAGCCGTATCTCACTTTAAAGGAGAACTCCAGTTTGTTATCTCACTTCTTTATTACTTTATGATTTAAGTGCAGTTTTATAAACACGGGATGTGAGTCAACACCTCATACCTGCAGAAGCTATGACTTATAGTGATGAAGCAACACCCTCACGGAGGTACTACTTTGTTGCAAGGCAGGGTACCCAGTGGTTTTAGATGACAGCATATAGGTGTTTGGGATTCAGCTCCCTGGTGCCTGCATATGTGGCGTGTTTACACAAAAGCTCAATGCAAGTCAGTCACGCTCAGCATCCGTGAACAGCACAGTTCCAGCAGCCAATGAACACATCCCCGGGGCGTCTGCTCAGGTGTCACTCTCGACCAATCGAGGCTGCTCCCTCCTGGGCTCATTTGTTTGTCTGTGTGAGAGATAGGGATTCTGTTTATGAGAGGAGGAGCGGGAGCTACAGAGCTGAAGAGCAAGTTTGTTTAAAGTCGGACGACGATGTTTAAATACAGTTTTTATGTTTTGCTTTTCTTCCGTTTTGTACAGTGGAGGTTTATTTCTTCTGCCGTGCTGAGCAGTTTAACGATGATGTAATCCACAGACAAATCCCAGAGCTGCTTCCCAGACAGTGAATAATGGGACAGCTCCTGGTGACGGCACCACTCTGGAGCCTTTACTGAGATTTGAGCGTGTGACTTAAACTCATGAATCCAACAAAAACCTCTGTCACTCCGCAGCTCCAGGAAGGGCCACAGATTAGTGTGAATTAAATCAAAGGGCACAAGAAATTCAGTTTAAAGAAACAGTCAAATATTTTTGCCCATAAATTGACACGTCACTACATATGTAGCGAGCACCAGTGAAGGTTTAGCTTGACTGAAGCTAAGCTTATAGTTTGCTAGTTTATAACATTTGTTGATATTGACCTCCCTATCCTAATCTACACAGAAGTATAATTTAAATACTTTTTTTTTAAGAAATTGTTCAAAAATTTGTGAACAGATATTTACTAATGTTAGATGTGAACGAGGAGACGATTAGCTTGACTTTAGCTAAGCTAACATCTTCCGGCTAATCGCAAGTTCTTCATATTGACCTCAGCCTCCAAATCTATACAGTAGTATTGTTTAAATAAATACAGTTTAAATAAATATTTCAGACTTTAGTAAAACATGCTTACTTTGCCCATAGTTCGATGCAAAAACAGAATACTCATAAAGAAATACTTTGTGGATGTAATATAATGTTTTATCAGAGAGTTGATGCTACATTTATTTTCATATCACTGTCCAAATCTAATAATATAGACAAATTTAGTGGTATAAATCTTTCCCTCTACACTTAAGCCTGTACCTTTAATATTTACCTAGCGGATGATTAGCTTGACTAAAGCCAAGCTCACAACTGCTTCCTGCCATAAAGCACAAGCACCATGATCGTTAAACAGTAAGTTGCAGTTTTCACACTTTACAGATTATTGTCAGAGTATAAAGAAGGAGCCTTCGGTGTCATCACCTCGGTTCATCTTACATTTACAGACACCTGCCGTCGATCACCCCACCTTCACCTGAGGGGACAGCCGCCTGACTGCAGCTTAATGTTTAACATAGTGTGGCTTCATATCAGGGGCAGAGCTGAAACACCCTGGTACCAAAGAGGATAAGTGTGAGAGGAAAAACAAGTAGGTAAAAGATAAAAAATCAACTCTCCTTGTTTACTGGTCTCAGACAATCTCTGGTTGGTTGTGTTGTATAAAGAAATAACTTCATTCAGACTTTGCTTGGCTCAACCACGACTCTTACAAAAAGTGGGAGCCGTCATGTTTGTGTTCTTGATGTTGAATATAATAGAATATAATAGAACGCCTTCAATAGGTTTTAATTGTGCGATTCTGTATTGACAAAACTGCTCTTAACGTTTTGAAATTGTACAAACACACACACAATAGAGAAAACGAAAGCACACCAGTGAATGGCCTCAGTCAGACAAAGGCCTCCCGCTGGTTCCCAGTCCGGAACCTTGATTTCACTGTTTGATGGTAACCACAGTGAAACACACACACAAACAGATGCACTGACATCATGTGATACCCGAAGTCACACGATTGGCTGCAGAGTTGCACACTGTGTCCTTTACAGCAGCCATTGTCCTTGTTGTCCTGTCCTGTCACCACAGACTGAATGTTAGAAAATGTCACATGTCACAGACGAAGCTCTGATGCGTCATGAGCATGTGATTCTCTCTTGATTTGACTGAATTTCTTCAGCCTTGCATCACATTTCAAGTTAGTAGATAGTCATCATCTTGGCCTATATTCTAAAAAACTGCCCCCATTAGCTCCTCCTGAGTAGTTGGGGTAAGATCCCATTAAATGTAAGATATTCTCATTTAGAAAGGAGAGTAAGCTGTACTGAATCACACTCTATTGTCCCCAAGAGAGTAAGATTTAATGGTGTTTGTTATTTTCCAGGATTAATAATATTAGGTGATATGATAATAGGTATTTTTATACGTGAATAAAATGATTCTGATGCTTCTCTTTATCATTACGTTATTGTTCTTTGACTCATGCATTGTTTTATTTGGGAATTTATATGTAAATTGCCATACTGTAAAATCTGATTACACATTGACTATCCCTGTTTATTTGATATCATTGTCTGGAGCACAGTTGTGACCTGCTCCATCTGAAAAGTGCCCTGAGATAAACCTCTGTTGTGGTTTCTGCTGTGTAGAAATGAAGTTGACCTGACTCACAGGTTTATTGTCCGTGAGTACATGTTGTTATTGTACTTTTTTATCACTGATAACGGATTGAGGTTGTTGCCAAGTCGGGACACGACCATGTATGATTAATCCGTATCTCTCTACTCAGTCAAAGAACGGTGATAGAGCTGGAGCGTAGGTGGCTTTTATATGTGAGATAAACAGAACAGAAGAGAAACAAAACTCAAGACTCTTATCTGGACAAATAACTGAAAGATCCCACAGGAAGTGACGTGTTGAGGTTAATGGGTTTTGGTTTTGAGGCCTTGAAATCTCCAACAATACATGCAACGGTACAGAATCCTTCTAGCGGTAGGTGATGGTACAGTGCAGGGTTGACATTTTGCATGAGGATAACCAGCAGATGGCGCCAACACGTCAACCAATAGAGGATTCATGAAACTGTCTCTATTATGTTCTCCCACATGCCTGAGTGAGGAGTATTATTGTATGTTTACATGTATTTCAGGGTGGATGTGTACACAGAGTACTCATCAGTGTCTTAGCCCTGTATAGTCAGTCTCATTGGATAAATTAAATCAGGTGATGTATTTCCTTTTTTATCATTTCCAAAATAGATATTACTCCGTGTTGCTATGGCACCGCATCAAAAACAAGTGTCCTTTTTATAGAAGACAATCTAAAATTCAGATTTACGATTTCACATTTGATTCTGCTGCGAACTCTCTAAAACACAAGCCACACAAAGAGTTGTATGCTGCAGTGCAGTGCTATTAACTGTAAACTTAGACAGGCAGTGAATGCCACTTAAGGGAAATTTATAATCCAATGGTTGCTTGTGTTTTTCAAGGTAAGTGGAAACAGACATTTTCAATTTGGAAGACGCCGGCGGGGACCGGGGAAGTGACAGACGTATTTGTTGATAAAAGCTGGTGGCCCGAGGGGTCAGAGACAAGTGACTCTCCAGCACAGCGCTGCCTCCAGAGTGTATATTACCTGTGAATGAATTTCCCTCCACAGGGATCTAAAGGTACATCTACACAGCCCATTGTTATTCTTAAATATCTTCCTTACACATGGTTTTAATTGACACAAGCGTATGTCCTGTCACGTGAAGATTGTTGTGTCTGATTTACTCAATGTGCGACTGTGGAAAATAATATGTCTTCACCTCTTGAAGCCATGGAGCCTCAATCGTGTTGTTGTTGTTGCAGGAGGATGGTTTAAATTGTTTTCTACTTAGTCCGTCATTATCATCCCTTTAAAGGTAATTGTCCCTCGTAGATCTATTAGAGAAGGGGCGGGGTTGGAGAGTGGGGTGGGGGTGGAGGGGTTACAGGGCCATTTTAAACCATGAAACAAGCAAAATGCTAATGGCCGCCGGCTTTCCAATAATTGCAGGCAATTATATTAAAAGTTCTCTTGTCATCTCAGTGCAGATAATGAAATCAAGAGATCGTGAGACAAGGATGATAATTTCAGGGAATATACATATCAAAAACCTACTCTGACCGTCAAGTGGCTCTGCTTGACGTCACCACCCCCCCCCCGTCTCCAACAGGACCGGGCTGTGATGTCGCCCGTCCGAGTATCAACCCGAACATGTGAAGTATTCTTGACTTTTTCCGACATAAGTCCTCTCGCCGAGTCCACAGAAACTCATTTACATATTCACGCCCGTGCAAAAATGAAACGTTTCATAACCGAGAGCTTCACGGTTTGCATTATGTTTCATTGATAAGTCCGTTCCGCCCACGCCAGGCCACACGGCGGCGAGGAGCCTGAATGGGGCACGACTTTCATCAGGGGCCCGGGCGCCTCGGGAGTCCAACCACGGAGAATCTCCTTTTGGTTCGCAGAGGCCCTAAAGGTGAAACTGAATCCAGCAAATCAAATAGTGACTTATTACATTTGACACCAACGTGAGGCATCTGAATGGACATGAGGAGAAATGTAGCAGCCGGGGCTCGGGGGGTCTGTGTTATATGTGTGCATAGTCTTTCATTAATCATCTCGAGCTGTAACAGAAAAAGGAGAAAATTGAGACCGGTGTTTCCAAAGTCCTTCAGACAGAAAGAAAGTTTTACTGGACGCATGCGATTGCTCTAATAGTTTAAAGAGGAATAAAGATGATTATGCTTTTTAATCAATTTACAGGTTATTAAAAGATCGGGGAGATTAACTGTGTTAAAGAGACAATCCTTGGAAAATTGAAAATAAACCCCAGTGGGATTCTCAAGCTCTGCTAATTGAAATTGGAGCCTTTTCTGTTGGACCTCTGAAAATAATAGTTTGTGCAGTTTCGTCTGAATTTGTAATCCCACAATTCAACTGTGCTGCCTGACAGCGAGCCCGGTGCTGTTGGGGTTGAGTGTGCGGCGGTGCCAAGCAGGTCAGCTCCGGCAGGATGTGCTATAAACAGACATCCTGCTCGGGAAGTTTTATGAACCCAAGTGCTCCCCTGTTCAGGAGTTGTGCAGAACATGTGATTATGTTGTAATGAGACGAGGTCAGTTTGCTCTGCAGGGATGGGATGAGTAAATCGGTTTCATTGTTCAACGCTTAAATTGACCATTCACATTGTATAATTATCAGATAAACTTTGATTTTTGTTGACATTTTCAAGTTGTATGACTCATGTGGTTATGAATAGGTGTTCAAATTCTAAAAATGCAATCACTTGTTTCCCAGCTCTAATCGACAACAATTATGTTCTATCCAATAAGAACAGAATGAGTGTTTTTCCAAATTGAGTGTTTATGTGTGTACCTTGTGTGTACTTACAGTAATAGCCATGTAGCCATATAATGGTGTTTACAATTCAATACAAGGAAAAGGTAGAAAGCAGTGGAACATATTGTACTATTCATAACATTGGATTTAATCAGATGGGACTGCAGTTAACAGTGGTTTATTAACAGCATTCTACAATTTCTTTTACATTATTTCTTCTACAAATTTGATTTCATTTGCAAAATTCAATGGAAGAATCAAACAAATATATATATTTAAATATATATATGAACATATATAAATAGGAATAAATAAGAATGAATACTTATTACACATATATACAAACTTGAATGTACAGACACAGAAACACACATATATACAGTATATGTATGTGAGTATATGTATGTGTGTGTGTCTGTATGTCCCCATACAAACTTAACCAGGGTCAGGTGAGGACCATTTTGCTTGAAATTCCCTGGTGGTGAAAAGCCGGCTGCGTGGAGCTGACCTGAAATGACCCTCTCCATCTCCCTCTGTGGACGTGCGTCAATCTACTGCTCAGGATGCAAGACCTCACACTCTTTAGATGAGACACCTCCACACATCAGCTTAGCAAATGATATCTGTTCTCACTCCCATACGTCTTGCCCCACACACGTCTCAGCTCGCCGAACCTCGAAAAAACCAAGACGCCTGCAAATCAGAGCTGAGAAATCCGTCCCGACGTGAGTCATCAGTCATCCCCGGTGTTTGTGTTGCGGCCCCTTCAGACTCAGGGGGAGCAGTCCTGTTCCCCTCGGTGAGCCCCCAGCCAACCCTCACACAGTGGCAGGTGCAGAGACATTTTACTTTTGATCTCTGTCAGAGTGCCTGGCTATGATTATCCCAGGCTCACTGCCTTTGATTCATTTGCAGTGCGATACGACTATTTCAGTCCATCGGCTGCACAGGCTTTTCTTGTGTTTCCACATTACCTGGTGGCAGCAGGCAGCTCAGCATCAGCGACACTCGGTCATGCACAGCCACAGTATAGATAGTGGGGATTCAAATAACCATTAATTCCATAGCGAGCTAGTCAAACAAATGTTTACACAGTTTGTAATAAACCTCAGAGCCAATCAGGACCTAAATTCATTTAAGAATTAAAGTATTTTGCATCGTAAAGAACCTTATAGGAGCTACAAAATATGTCTCACAATAAAAAGTATATGGCGATCTATGGCGATCTATGTCTTTTTAAAAGCCTTCCAGTGTTATGAACAAATCACAAAAAAGAGCAGATTGTGTGTTTGTTTAGGCGCCAGAATCTGGTGCGATAGAAGCAAATACACAACGGGTGAGGTGGGGGAAGCTGCCAGAACCAACCCAGTCTGTGCAAGTGTGCAAATGTTTGAGTTTTGTGTGTCGGGCCCTCGAGTCAGAAGGAGCAGGAGTCCTGATGCCATAAAAATGAGATTTCAATCCCGAGTGCCTCCGAGCCCCGACGTACAGTTCGCCACACGACACTGAACAAGCAGTTTCCCTCTCTGCAAAAAGGTGAAGCTCTGATGTAATCACACATCGGGAACGAGGTGTTCTCCGACAACACTCGAACCTGACTGCGGAGGATTTGTTTTTATCTACTGACAAGACAATAAATAATACAAGTTATGTGAAGGTATAATAAGCAGGAGCAGAACCGTGAACACAACCAGTACTTGATAATAAATGTGAGTCTGCCACCTCCTCGCAGCCTGTGGTGAGGATCAATAATTGCCCTGCAGTTAATCACATCAAACGGCCTCATTAAACCTGACACAGGCTTTTGGCTTCGCTCCGGATTGAAGCTGCTCTCATCTCTCACTCTCTCTCTCGTGTCCTGATTCCTTTTTTTTTGTTGGCAGGATGGAATAGTCTCGACAGACGGTTGTTTGTATTCCTGCAGTAATATTTTGTCTTTATAGTTTGTTGTTGTGACCGTAACTGGAGAGTAGATGTTTCTTTTAAATCATTTTTTTATCTTTTTGAAATTGCAAAGTCGGGCGTGTCCAAGTATCCCGCTGTCTCATCTTCAGATGGTTGATCTGTCCTCATGTCGCTCCGTTAGCTACAGCACGTCCAAGAGGCTCGTGGTCGGAAAGCTTCATTGAGAAACTCATCAGTGTGAACAGCAGCAGGAAAGACTCACTATGAATCTTTTCTCTGTTTATCTGTGTTACCTCTGCAGAACAAAGGCGTTCTGCCGCCCCCGGGCTCTTTGATCTCTCTGTTCTTCTGTATTTAACCAATTCCAATAGGAAACAGGCAGACACAAATCCGGATGTTAACCCGAACACTGACTGACACAGTGTTTCAGATTGAGTCATAAAACATTTATCCTCTTATCTTTTTTCTACATTTAAAATGAATGAGGAAAAAAAGTAAGATTCCATTTCTCCACAGAGAGTTTGTTTGTTTGGCCTTCACTCGGTGCAACAGAGGCATTTTTCTGAATATGTCTCCGAAGCAGAACGACCGCCCTGAGGTCGAACGCCTCCGACGACCAATCACCTTCTCTGCTTAACAATGGCAGGACATTAACGCGGTGCAATTGATCTTATTTAGACGTTGCCTCAACTAACCTGGATGTTTGTGTTGAATCGTGTCATAATCAACACATCAAACTCCAACCGGTTGCTGCTCGAGTCCAAGTGAATGTTTTCCTTTGGAGAATGACAAGAATGGGATGTATGGACAAATATAAAACCGTACCTCCAGCAAAGGTGTCATAACAATTATTGACTGTCATGTCAACTCTCTCTGAACGCACTGCTTCTTCTTCACTTTGCTGTTTATTCATTCAAACCACTTTACAACATACTGCACACGGGAATATTGGGTAAAATTTTACTATGATATAAAAACATTTATCTCCAGTCTCATCTATGTTAATTTGTTGTAAAATGTGCACATTGAAAAAAGAATAATTTGAAAATAATCTTCACATTAAACTAGATTGAAAGTGGTTATAGCAAACGTGTTAGTGCTCAGTTTCATTTCAACACACGCAGCAGACAAACAGGAACATTAGCTGACATCTGAGCTTTGTCTCTGTCCCCTTGGAGAATGTAAATCCAATATTCTCTCTCCCTTTACCTCTGTCCTGGTCTCCACCGCTCAGTGTTGCACCACGTTGACTCAACTTTCTATACCTCATCTATTTGGTGCAAAGCAGGCGGCGCAATGTGGGTTCATCTGAGGTTTTTTTAATCAACATGACACTGATGAGGCTGATGAGAGTCAGAATAAGAACCTGGCAGGTTGTAAAATCTAAACAAGTACCGAAAAGGCAGTAAAAACTCTCATAGTGCTGCTTTGGGTAATATTAAATACAGACTTTGAACACAGCCTTGTTGCAGTGTCTTTATTCACCGTCGCTCCCACAATAAATTACATTGTTGTAGACTCCTCTTCCAATAAGTCAACGTTTCCCTAACAAAGCCTGTATTTCAGCTGAAAGCAGTTTGTACATTCAAATTGCAGGAAACTCTAATTTGATTTTTCACATGTTCAGATTCTTCACTGATCAGGACCCCAGCATGAGGTGTAAGGAAAAGTGTCGGATCAAACTGGGATTTACAGCCCGGAACATAAAGCACCAGGATGCTCATTAATATCAGTGTGTAGAGAGGAGGCGGAGAAGTGGGAATCTATCTATCTATCTATCTATCTATCTATCTATCTATCTATCTATCTATCTATCTATCTATCTATCTATCTATCTATCTATCTATCTATCTATCTATCTATCTATCTATCTATCTATCTATCTATCTATCTATCTATCTATCTATCTATCTATCTATCTATCTATCTATCTATCTATCTATCTATCTATCTATCTATCTATCTATCTATCTATCTATCTATCTATCTATCTATCTATCTATCTATCTATCTATCTATCTATCTATCTATCTATCTATCTATCTATCTACCTTCCATCTATCTGACCTGATTTCCCCTGCCCTCTCTATATTAAGTCTCAGCAGCCACAGTGGGGAATCAGATTTGCCCTGCCACCCTGAAGAAATAGGGGTCTGTTAAAGGCTGTTAATCAATACTTATAAATAAAGATGAATCCTAATATTACACAAAATTCACACGCACACACCAGTGACCATGAATGATAATGCTGTAGACCCACACAAACATATACGCACACACAGACACACACACATCCACATATGGTAAACGAATTACAGTGTGAATCTCAATTAAGCCTCCCAGCTGTTTTTCTTTTTTTTAGTCATGCAGCACACCACGTTGGACTAATTTGAACTTGAGGAGTAACAATGAACCTGGCAGATGGATGAAGCCCGGAAAAAAATCTGCACTCTAGCAACTGACACATCAACTGCAAATAGCCAGTGAGGCGGCTTCTCTCCTGTGGGAAGGGATCCCTGCATGATCACATGTTGCGGGGAGGCAGCTATTGAAGACTCTTGATTTTTATGTTGGAGCTTTCGCTGTGTTCAGCAACACACGATGTACAGAAAGACCTCCCGGGATTCAACTGGTCCTCACTAACGAGCTTATGCCAAGGACGAGAGAAGAAGACACAGAGGATGTGGCTTCTCTGGACAAGTGTTGATCATCATTAGTTCAGAAGAGAGCACCCTAATATAACCTATGTGTTATATATGGGGGGGGGATAAATTATATCTGAAGCCTGTCATGGTGCTAAATCTGCACTTCATCAGTGGGGTTTTATATCTCACAGGCAGAAGGACCAGAGGCCGATGCTGTGGTGAAATAATAATGCACGCCACGAGGCTCAGCACACAGCGCGCCAGGCCCTGTCTCTCTGGAGCCCCTGCATGTGGCCCGAGCTGGTTTCATACCCTCGATGATCGCTCCGCTTTGAAGATGATGGCATTCTGGTCCGCGCTCGGTTGCCTCATGTGTCCTTGTGCATACATATCCTGTGAATCAGAGGGCTGTGATGAAGGTTTGATTAGCCTCACCCTGGCAGCTCCTTCCTGTCGCGATGATGACAAATGACGCACGTGTACAAACACACACACACACACACACACACACACACACACACACACACCACACACACACACGGACGTAGAAAACCAATTTTATTCAGCACACAGCTCGGGATTATTAATTCAATGCATAAGTCAATTATTCATCGCTGTATTTCTTTAATTTATTGTGATCCATCTTTTTCTTTTTCCTTTTATAAACTTGCAACGACAGTTAATCAATTGAATGTTTTTATTTTTGATTTGAACCTGTAATTATTATCTGTGATCATCTAGCTTCCGCTCAAAGGTCAATGGAGTTTGGGCGATACATCTAAATAATAGCAGAGCAACAGGTTAATGTTGTTTTTTTACCTAAAAGTATTAATACTAAGTTTAAAATAAACATTTTACATTTATTGTAGGTTTTTCCACTTGCTGACTTTGTTGTTGCTGTTAAACTTCATAATCCTGCAACAATTATCATCCCCGGAGCAGATAAATGCACAGAGTAGTGTCTGAAAGCGTCCTTTCTTTTCTTCTGATGAGCTCCCTACACAGCTCTATATATAGAAGACCCTACACAGTGAGTAGGGGTTAGGTGGGGACTTCAAACGGAGCCACTGTCTCAATACAAAGAGCAAAAGGCTGGAGCCTCAGTGTCTAGTTTTATATGTACAAAGCTATTAGGCGCATATCAAAGACCCTTTTACGAGATACATGATTTTTAATGAGTTGACTGGAAACACACATTCTTTCTAATTAACTGAGGAAGCTAATACTGCCTTTATTTACTAGTTTAATTAGTTAGCGAGCTTCAGCAGATAAACTGCTGTTATTATTTAACTCGTTAAAATGTCAGTAAGACGTGAAACCTTCTGTTGTTTACATGGAAGAGACACTGATTCCAACAAGTGCTGTAGATTTCAAGAGGTAAATCTTGAGATATTATCATACATAGCAACAGTAACTAAGGTGTTTGCTCATTAATCGCAAGTATCCGCAGCAAAATTATTGAGAGTGATTTCTTCCCAAGTAGCTTAAACATCATTTAAAAGGAAATCTATGAAAATAATTCCATACATGAATGTTGTTGATGTTATTAAAATGTTTTCGCACATTTTGTATTTCTCAACTCATGAAGGAGCACTCTAAGTTTTGCTTTTCATATACCTCTTAGGCATGAAGCCAACTTATGATTTCACACTGTTCCCTCAGGTCCCATAGCCACACATAGCACAGTACGCTTTGGCTAATTGGACAGGTCACCCCTCTGAAGTCTGCCCACTCAGCACATTGGATCTGCCAAATTGAATAATCAATAATCGAATGAGCGCGGCACTCTGCATTTAGAAATTGCTGAAACATTAAAGTCATAGATGAGCAGGAACAGACAGAGATGTACGGACGGGGACTTACCGTGTCATGACATGTTACTTCTCTTTCCTGTATTATGGCTCCTTCGGGAGTCCTTCAGCCAAATCCCTTTCTCTGTTTTATATGCCACTCTTGATTTAGCTCATAAAGCCAACTATTAAAATTTCAAGCCCTTTGAGTGTAAAGTGTTCAAACCTTTTATAGGGAATATTCCCCATTCACACGGCATAACCAAAAGTGCATTGATTCGGATTCCTGTAGCTGATTTGCTATTCGTTTTATGTCCGGCTCTCATCTCGTCCATGATTTAGTTGGTATCGAGTCGGCCTGCGTTAGCACAGGGAACGTGTTGCTGAGTGCTGCAGCCCAAGAGGACATATTAAGTGAGAAGTGGGCTGTGTAGAGAGGAGTTGGCGTGGACCAGCTGCAATCTATAAAAGAAAAACCAAGGCGGATATAGACAATGGTTCTACATACTAATACGCTGTGGTCAAATATATGTATGCACAAGGTCTGGGGATTGGACTCACCTTCATCGCTCTTGGATAAATCAATGAACATGATGCACACATGATTATAAATTAGGAGTTTAGATTTTGATTTAAAAGATGACAGATTGAGTCCATCTCCATAGATATCTTCATCTTGTGTATATAAATTCAGGATTTATAGACACTGATGTGTCAGTTATCTACAGTAACTGAGATTTCACAATTTAATTGTTATGCACATCTTACCGCACATCAGTAATATGCTAATTCAACATTTTGCTCGTGTTGTTTGAATCTCTGGGTAGCGGCTCCGGCAGAAGTGGAAAGAAACGGGCAATCAGCTCGCCGGTAAAGGTTAAAACTGCTGGCATTTCAGCAAGGCAAGGAACCCATTTGTCAAAGACCCTAATGAAAATGTTACAATGGCACATATAGAATTTGGAGCATCCTGTGGATACTTTCAGCCCTCGACATTAAAAAATGTAGCACATGGAGATAGAACTGTGTGTTTTCTTAATGAAACACAAATAAGCCACATCCAGAAGTTTAGAGGTTTAAGTGTAACACAAGGATCTAGTGAGATGGATGTTGTGCGGATGGATTCCTTCAACATAACACAAAAAACAAAAAGACTAAATAAGATAATGCGGTTTTCCATCCGGGGGAAAACAGCAACAAAAGTCGTGTTTTTAAGTGTCTGTGTGTTTGTTTAGTACCAAACGCACATCCTGCATACGAATGCACTGTTACAATGAAATGCAAAACAAAGGCTGTTTGCCCCCCCCCGGGGCTCGTTGCGGTAACATATGAGCCGGAGTGTTTGCTCTTATTCTATCTGCAGAGGTTGAGTCAACATGTTTCCTCCGGCTGCTCCCAATCCTCATTAGGAGGGATTTCATTATGAAATCCTGAGCGGCCACAAGAAAGCCACAGAAGCTCACGGTCACGCCGCCCTCGCCATGGTCCTGATCATCAAGCCAGGCAATCAAACCCACATTGTGTTCCCATGCCACAGATCTCATTCATATTGTAATGGTTCTTGAAGGGAATTCAGACCAGGAGCTCTCACTTCTGGGTGAGAAAATAATGCGAGAAATGATAAAACAGCACCGACATGCATGTTACCAGACGACAAAGTGGTGAGTTCTAACATCCTCTGGGCTGCTAGTGGTGGAGGGGATTGGGTAAATCAGCAGAGGCCAAAACAATATGTAAACTGGTCCTTGCCAAAGCATCACCTTCTTAAACCCACAACAGTCCCAACCTCAGGCTGGTCCTCGCTCGGCCTTGAAGGAGAAATTGTAAATTATGATTTTTGCTCAGTTTTTCTTTCTTCTAGTTTCTAATAAAGATTCTTTGTTGATATAAAAGTTTTTCAAATTTAAAAACCCCAAAGTTTCATTAAAGGGAGAAAACTCTTCTCCTGAAGATTCTGAAACACAATCATTAGTCCAGCAAATACTTACAGGGTCTCCCCAAATTTGCAAATAGCTTGCCTCTAGCTGCTAGTTGGACGCCCCCTTAACCAATGTATGCAAAGCAAGGGCAGAGATCGACCTCTTCTACATGCGCTGGAATTGGTTGACCAATAACAAAAGAGCAGGCCAGCCAGCCAATCAGAGGAAACAGGGCTTTATTTGTAGGAGGGCCTGAGAGACAGTTTGAGGAGTGTAGTGTGTTCACTGAACGTCAGAGCATAATCCTTTGGTGACGGAGTATCTACAGCCCGACACACTTATCCACCCTCTGAATTGCAAATGTGTGAGAAGCCTGAAGTGTGCACGAGCCTCAACAGTATTTTCCTGTTCACGTTTATGAAGGTTGCCCCCGATAAAAGCTTCTGTGAGTAAAGCCGCGGCGAACCGACGTGTTGAAGATCTGTCAGCAGGTTCCTGGAGCTTCAGAGGGAAAACCACACTATCAGCCCTTCTTTGACTTAGCACCTATAGACAACCTATACAACCCGGGTGACTGAGAATCTTCACAGACCTGTACTGGGGCTGTCTCTCGCCGGCCTGGTGCCATAGCAACAGAGGCTGCGTCGGTTAATCTTCACTGCTCAGAGGAACCGTGAGAAGCTGAGATATCCCCCTGGTTTCCGATGTGACTCCTGCCACAGAGGGACTCATTCTACCTTTCATCGCTTTGTTTCACGTTTCTGTGTTTTGCACGTGAGCGTACTCCTGTTTCTGTCGAACTGATGAACACACGGGGGGAATTCCCTCCGCCTCCTGAAGTCTGAGCGGTCGCCTCAGCAATTAGTCTGCTCTGTAACAAAAATGACAACGCCACCTGTCTACTAATCTGAGCCAGCCAGGGAACCAGCCTCCTTCTTTTGACAGTATTTAGACTCATGTATCCGTGCAACAGCTTTCTCATTTCAACTCCCTTTCTCAGGTGGTTCTGGTCTCTCTCCATGTCTACACCAGTGTAGCCAAGCCCACTGGGGTGTCAAATTGAAATACGCAGAGCCAGAACAAAACAAAAGATAACAGGTGTTTTTGTTTTTTGCAACCCAATAGGAAAAATCATATTTTCACAGTTTTTGAGATAAATTGCTCTTGTGACACATACTGTAGCAGGCCACTGTTATCTCAAGGGGATTACACACATTACTCTTTTCTCAGGGAGGCTTTGGCGGATGATAGAGGTGTTTCCATTTAAAACGTCATAAGCCTATCCTAATTCATCGGAGGTGCTGTGGCTCGACGTGTTTGAGATTCTTCTCACACTCACTGTATCAACTATTCATGGCTCGGCCGAGTGAGTTATTATGGTGAATGACAGTGCCGGGGTCAGAGGAGTGAGGAATCACAGGGAAACAGCGGGACACGAGCTAAGGATCAATGCTCAGAGCAAACACAAGACATTAGTTATGTTCACAATCTCCCGCAAAAAGACGGATGGCAGCGTCTCCCTCAGGTTTTTAAACCTTGTCTCCTTTTCCCTTTTGATGCCAAAAGGAAACTGTCATCAGGTGTTGTTGTGTATTCACCTGCTATAAGCCCAAGAGCCAGGATCCTAGAGATGCTTGCTTTTCATTTTTGTTTTATTCTAGAATTTGATGTTTGGTAAATATAGTGAAAATACAGTTAAAGAGACATGCCCCATGTTTGAATAATGTACAAGCCGATGAAACCAGAGGAGCTGCAGCAGTGGACAGTTTGAGGAGAGAGATGTGTTTTCTGGACATTAGAGCATGTGAAACTTTTCATGTAATAACCCAAATAAAAATGATGAACTGGAACATGAGCAGAATATTTGTTTTAAAACCCAACTGAGCCACAATAAGACAAACACCTCGTTCGAGCCTCTTAGATGATCATGAATTAAACTCTGAATAAAGTGTATGTTTCATAACTTTGCACAGATACTGTGTTGTTGTTTTTTCATTTGAACATTATAGCTGCCACACATCAAAATGTTTGCAGGTTAGCATTTACTCGAAGCACCATCTGTCCGTGAACATGGGCTCTCAGGAACATCTGCTGGGGATTTCATTACAGCAGGTACAGAAGTTCACTCGGACTCAAGGACAAAATGATTAGGAATCACACTGTGACCCCAAAAGTACATTTGTGGCTGTAATCCAAATATACGACTTAATTATGATATAATACACTTTGCTTGTATTAAATTCCCGAGTCTTCACTGTGTGTGCAGCCAAACTGTTAGTCGAGTGGTGAGCAGAAGTTTTTAGTTTTTCTTTCTGCTGTTTTTTTTAGTTTCACTGCTTTTTAGTTTTCACTGCAAATAAATAAAATATCCAAAAATGATGAATGTGTTGAAAGCTGAAAGATAGATGCGGATTAATATTCCTGAATATATTTCCCTCTTTTTCTGTTCTACCCTGCAAATCAAACGAGCTCATGCATTAAAATATGAAAGAAGAAACTTGTCTGGTGTCAAAGTCTGGTTTATCAGTTTGCATCTCCTCAGGAGTATTTTAGAATTTCCAATTTCTCCAACGCTGACCTCTGTCTCTGCCCCGAGAGCTTGAATTAAAAGCAAGCAAGGAGCGGATGGATGAGACGGCGAGAGAGAGCGCTCAGTCAGACATTCAAACAAGCACGCACACACACAAACACACACACACAGAGACAGACACACACACACTCGCTCACTAGGATCCTCCTCTCCACAGTCCTGCTGTGCTAGTTCTATTTGGATAAAACTGAGCTGTCGCAGAATAACAAGTGCAAACAACAGTGGAGTCACACAGTCGACATCCACTCACGCAGGAGGAGACTGAGCCCACTGTGTTGTGGAGATAAAACGAGACAGAGCAGGACATCTGGTCTCGTCTGGTCATTGTGCTCTACGCCACCTGCTCTTCAGCCATTACGGCTCAAGTGTTACCTGAGGCTAGTGTCTGGAAACTGTTTCTACAAGTGAAGCGACTGCGATATTAAAGTTCCTGTGACCAAAAAAATTGAAACATTTGCGGTTTATTGTGTTAAACTGTTATATAAAAATGTTGTATTTCTGTATTTGCCCACACTGTCCATCTGGCGGCGTTGTGCATGTGTCACATGGGCAGCTTGTTGCGTCTATTTCTGCAAAGAAAACCTGGTGACAGAAGGTTTAATTCGCCAGAGGCAGCCGGTTCTAATCCGAACGTCAGGTTAGCCAAGTCACATTCTCATGCACGCTGTCTGCCCCGACGACATGGATTGATGAGATCCTCTGAAGGGCAGCAGCCGCACCGCTGGCTCCGAGTCGCCCTGCAGAGAGATGGGCCAGTGCCCGTTTTAAAAATGACCTCCAGGAGCTGGGACATGATCATCATAAAAAATGAATACTTATTAAAACTAAAAAGATATCTCCTCTCTCTCCTCTCTCCTCTCTCCTCTCTCCTCTCTCCTCTCTCCTCTCTCCTCTCTAGCCCATGCCGGCTTGTGTGTTTGTTAAAGTGTGTGTCTGCCTTCCGACTGTTTCCCTCGCGGCTCAGCCCGAACACATGTTGCTTTTTCTCCTCAAAGTGTCAAGCTTGACGCTGTGTATCACAAAATGAAGTGCGCGTTTATTGTCAGTTTTATCCTCCAAGTGGAAGGAAGCATGCACACACGGACAAAAAAAAACACTGACACAGTTACACACAACGAACCATTAAGAAAACTCACTACTTTTTATGTTTGTTTCCCACAGACAATGAATACAAGTGTGGATTCCTAAAAAGTGCCCCGGGTGGATGCAATGGTCCATATCTTAACGTAACACAAAAAAACAACAACTGTAAACAACACATTTCTGCAACACTGTGCATTTTCCTGAGAATGGTCGTCACGAGACGTAAGAGGGGCGAAGTGTGAATTTTGGGGGAACAGTTAGAAATCAATTGGAAAGAAGGGACTCCTGCACAACGGCAACTGGCTCAAGAAAACACTGAGTCATGCGATAAATACATGATGGATGTGCCGCGTCATCTACTTCACTTTATCTGAAAGAACAAATGGCAAAATGCTGGTTCTGTCTATGTGCGTTTCATTATTTTAACCACAGGATATCGCGAACACTCAAACAACCATTACAATAAGTGGCTTCGTTTTCTTCTCACTTACATTTATGTTTCCTTCATTTTGATAAATCACTCTGTTCAACAGAGTCTAAATCATTTTTTTTTACATTATTACTGAAGCCGTTACTTCGATGTATGTGACACATTCAAAGACTTAAACATTCAATAAAATCTAATGTAAGGAAACAGGTTGAGGTCATTATACAAGTTTGTGTTGCTGTTGTGTTGCAGACTTTTGTCCGATAATTTAATAGTGTTTTATCGTATTTAGGCCATGTAGCACTGCTGTCCTTCGAAAAATGTGCAACTTTACTATTTAGTCTTTTGTGTGTGTATTTGTACACTGGGATAAGTCAGTTGTTTTACTTTAAAGTTGAAATTGTTATAAAGCCATCAAGTCTCAAATCGTTTGGTTCTGTGAATTTGCTCACGATCATGAAATGTTGTAGTTTTTCCTGGACAGCGATGATCGATCCTCTGAACAGATCCACAGCTGCTTCTTCACACTTTTAAATATTTAAAGAGATTTGTGCAAAAACACACATTGACGATTCTCTCCAGCAGGAGCTCACTGACATATAACACAACTATCCGCTGAGGATCCAGTTCTCATGCTTTCACTTTAACATTTACTACAGAGAAAAATACTGTTCACTCACTGAGGACTTTTGGGCAGAAAGTGGCGAATGCACATCTTGTTCTGGGGTTTATTATTCACCGGGTTCGTTTTGTTCCGTTTTTCTTTTAATTTCTCTTCTAGCTCTACTTTGAAATGATTCCCAGCAGCTTCACATACGATGATGAAGCTGTTTACCAGGGAGTAAACATGCCTTTCTCCCTAATAAGCCTGAATCGACAACATGTAGATGGCGTCGTAAATGCCCCCTTCACATCACAACACAACAAATTGAATCTCCTCCGTGTAGCTACAGCACCTCAGACAATCATCTCAGTCCAGCTGTGAGGTAACATCAGTGCAGAAATAGACAAAACACATCCAAAGATAAAAAAAACGACACGTTTATAAAGACTGTCTGACACAGTTTGTGGTTCCATCGAGGAGGAGGAACAGTGTGGAGTGTCTCAGCGCTGCCTGGAGAACAGGTTCCTCAGGGCGTTGTTGTAGTTCTTATTGAAGGCGGTGTATATGAGCGGGTTGAAGAAGGAGTTGGAGTAGCCCAGCCACAGGAAGATGCTCTTCCAGATGGGCGGGATGTCGCAGGAGCACAGCGGCACGATGAGCTCGGTGATGAAGAAGGGGATCCAGCACAGCACAAACACGCCGATCAGAATGCCGACCATCAGCGCCGCCTTCTTCTCCTTCTGCTCGCGCCACGTGTCCCCGTCCGTCTGGAAGGTCACGGTGGCGTGGCGCACGGTGAACACCATCTGGGGCTGCTGCGCCTCCTCCTTCACCTGCAGCCGAGCAGAGAACACATCAGTCACGCTATCGATTCAACGATCCATCAGAAAGAGAAAGGAAAATATACTGACAACAAAGGCCAAAGAAAATCAATTACTGGAGGGAAAAATGCTGAGAAGAGATGGATTATATATAAACTGAGGAGGAGGAGAAGTATGAATCGACAGGTGGCTCAACAATCCACAGATTAAACACAGAACTGAGCATAAAGTCGGAGTCATGTCTTGATCTGCTCTATTTTCCCCGAAACTCATTTTCTGCCATTTCACAAACACACGGCGTGCAGCGGGGAAGAGGAAGAGGAGAATGTCAACATTAATCTGCTGACTTCCTCCTCTCGTGTTCTGTTGCCTAGCGCGGCTCAGGGCCGAATCGTTTTGTTTATCTGTCGAAGTCGACCGAGGTCACCCCGCCCGCCGAACAGCTTCTAAATGTTTTACATCTCCGAACGTGTCAGAAATGAAGCGCACAGAACGGATCCTCTAAAGCCGTCGTGTTCAGTATTTAAACAACATCGGGAATGGAAATGTTTTTGTTGAATCGCTTTGGGTCAGCGAGGTCCATGACTGATGAGATGGAGGAAGAGAATCCATTTACAGCAGAGGCCAGAAGTTAAAAGCGCAGTGCTGTTGGGAAGGAGGTTTCAGATTCAATGGGAGGTTGATGACATCTCACACTCATACACTCGCTGGTCCACACACTGAAAGAGGCTCTTTACTGCAAATCCTCCTTCACACAGGAGAACGATGAGGTTATGATGCACCTTCGACCTCAGAAACTGAGAAGCAACCTTCAGTGACCTGAAGCTCTATAGAGAAATGGAGAAAAGAATTCCAACATATATATTTATATACAATGACTCGTAAGATATAGTTGTCAAACCCTCATGACAACGAAATGAAATCAAGGTTTGATATTTAACAGTTTAACCCTAAGCTCCAGATATAGAGAGTGTGAATTAAGAGAGTAAACATATTTTAAATGTGAAATAAACGTTTCCATATCAACAGAGATCCTCTTAAATCTGTGACTGGCTCAAATCTGCCATCCGATATATGGGTCGGGCTCAAATCCATGCCCAGCCGGACCAGTTGCATTATCTCCTGTGACCTGACCCATCACACAACATGCTACATACTCAGTCGCTCACATCAAATTGTTTATTCTGTCATTCTGCTCCCGTTTTGGTGGTTCTGGTGATGTTCTTGTCGTGTCACCTGTGACGACTTGCCAAGTTCGCAGCTATCCAAAGCTAATATATATAAAATATCTTTGCTGTTAACGTTTACGCAGAACCGCAAATTAATATTAATATATATATATATACAGCCTTCCAGAGGTGAGCCTGCATATTGACAAGCCCTCTTCCCATCCTCATGGCCGCCAGGTATAGACAAAATGAGTCAGGCCCTCTCGAGAGCCCCAGTTCGATCTGTCTCTGTTCTGAGGAAACTCAACTATAAAGTTTCAGGTGATTATACACATAATAATAAATGTTATATCTTTAGTCCCTGCCAACAGATTCTCCTAAATCCCACAGAGTGTATGAGTCATCAGGAGAGACACGTTCAGTCACTTGTTCAGGTAATTTAGTCAGGAAAACGTTTAGTAGACAAAACCTCAGCCACCTGTTATATGAACCACTTTCTGAAACTATATATTTTTGCTAATGCTATTTGTTCAACCGGGTCAACAATCCCTGCTTCATAACTCCCAACTCTCCAGCGTGGCGAGTGTGTGTGTGTGTGTGTGTGTGCGTGTCTTAATGTCTTTGAGTGGGTGTTGTTGATGGATGAGAGCAGCAGGTTTATTATCTCCGGTGTTGAAGCCACTGGTCACATGGCGCCTCGACTCGTCAACGCACACGCCGGGGAAATGATGAGAATAAACTTTGTCGGGGTAATGAGACACATTCGACCATAAGCTGCTGATATGTCGGCGGAAAGCAACATTACCAATAAAACATATTCAGACTAATTGCTACGGCTGCAAGAGTGATTGCCTGCGTAATGAAACTTGACATAAAAGGGTCAATCTGCAGAATGGGTGTCAGTTGCTTGTTGTAATTCTTCTAAATGAACTTTATTTTTTAAACTGAATCTAATAGCGCACATTGTCACCTATTAAAAATGAGTATTAGTCAATTTTTTTCCTCATATCTGTTCGTATAATTTATATTCATGATTAAGCATCACCATATCTGCACTCTCAATTGGAGCAGGGACTGATGAATGCAGATTTTCAGTAGGTTTTTAATGAATTGCTTCGGTCACACATCATAAAATGGCCATTAATTCAATGTGCAGGACACTTTGCACACAGTTAAGTTTCATGCATATTTATGCACAAAATGTCCTGGGGTTGGAAATGGCCCCAATTCTGCAGAATGGCTCAAATTCGATTCTACCAGAGCAGTAAAAGACGGAGCTAATTCACTTGACAATTGCTCCCCCTTTGATCTTGTTCTCCTAACTCATGTTACACCTCCATGACTAAGAGGCGTCTGGAGGATTTGAGGGAGAAGTATCTGCAGGACGTAAATGAAAAGATCTTTTTCTGGGAAACACCTCCTCCTCTTCTTTGCTCTGTGGATGTTTGCCAGATTGTCACGATGTGCAGACTCTGTGTGTTTTTCACAAGAAGCAGTTCACAGGTGCAGTAAAATAAGATGTCTACTCCGGGATGTCTAATGTCATATCATTGATTTGTTTTGTGAGGGATCTCGAATTGCATTTGCAAGTGTAAAGTGGGTTCAGACACAATCTTCACGGTGAATAAATGTTTTCTAATGCTCGAGGAGCAGATCTCGATCGGCTGTCTGCTGATTAGAGAGTTATCAAAGGCAGGGAGGTGCAGTGGCCCATTAAAGATGTTGGAGGTGTGTATTTATAGCCATCAACCTACGCACATTAGCAAACCGGTGGTGATGAGCACGATGGCTTTGATTATTTGTCCGTATGCTCATAGATCAGATGCCTAAGTTTCCCTGATTACTGTTGAATGGCTCATCATCCAAAATAAAGAATAATGGCAGTGTTTGTGGGTCAGGGGCATCAGCCAGTTGCAGCAGGAGAGATATGCACGATTTCAAAGAGGGGGGGGAGGACAATGATATTGTGACTCACAGGGATGAGGGGGTTATTTTAAGAAGCTGTATCTCTAAAAAGAAAAGAACAAATATAATCACCTCCGCCATGGGTGTGATCGTGTTGCTCTTGCGGGAGCCAATCCGAAACTTGGCCGCCTTGTAGATCTTCCAGTAAACAAACAGCACCACGCACAGAGGAAGGTAAAACGCCCCGAAGGTGGAGAAGATGGTGTAGGAGGGATCCTGGCTCACCTGGCACTTCATGCCCTCTGAGTACGTCTCCCCCCAGCCGAAGAGCGGCGACAGGGAGATGATGGAGGACAGCAGCCACGTGAGCGCGATCATCACGTTGGAGATCTTCTTGCGCGTCTTGAGCGTGTACTCCAGGTGCCTGGTGATGGACCAGTAGCGGTCCAGCGCAATGGCCGTCACGTTCCAGATGCTGGCCGTGCAGCAGAGCACATCGAAGGAGATCCACACCTGGCACAGCACGCGGCCCAGCTTCCACAGGCGGCCGTTCAGCTCGTGGACCAGGCTGAGGGGCATGACCAGGGCGGCCACCATCACATCAGAGATGGCCATCGAGGCCACCAGGTTGTGGGGGACACGGTGGAACGTCCTCACCCGGAGGATGGTCACCAGCACCAGCAAGTTCCAGACGAAGGTGGCCACCACCAGCATGGCCAGTAAAGTGAGGGTGAGCACACTGAAGACGGAGAAGGGCCGGTAGATGTTTCCCCCCGGAGTCATAGTGATCCGGGGCGCCACTGAAGTTGGCCGTCAGTGAGCTGGTGTTGGGGTAGGTCATGGTAGCTGCTCACCGGCCGGCAGCCGAGGGCCAAGACCAAGTCGAGACACTTCCTCCAGAAAGTTGAGGCATTCTGCAGAGAGAGGGGAGAGAGAAGGATGACACAGTTTTAATGGGACCGCACAGATTTCTCTCTAATGACTAAAAACCTTTTCGTATTCACAAAATTAGATGAAATTCCACGATATATGTTTCTATGAATGAGGGTTTACACAAAAAAAGAGGTGGGTTTAACCGTGCGGTGCAAATGTGCGGGTGTCGCTCACCAGAGAGGTGGTTTAGTGATGTGCTCACAATAGTAAAAAGCACTTGAGTTTCTCATTTCAGCTGTCAAGCAACCTGCCCACAACTTTCAAGTGCAATTTCATCTGCCGTTAAAAGGGGCTCGAAAGAATGCCGCGACATCTCAGTGCCTGGGGAAAGGACCATAAATATTCAGTTTCATCATCCCACTGCTGTTCTTGGATTTGCATCAAAGTCGGGGCCTCCGATGCAAAAATCAAATGTTTTAAGTGGAGTCTTTGTTGTGCGCTCCTTTGGGAAAGAGATCCCTCCTCGCGAGGCTTTGTCGGGTTGGATGTTTTCAAGAGGTTTCTTTCTTTTTCTTCCACTTTAATTTGTCGAGTGTCCATCGGGCAGAAAGTCTGTATTAACATAGGATTGTCTCAGTTTTGGGGAAGAAAAGATTTGACATGCCAGCTCTGTGGATACATTCACAGTCTACGCTTCACATCGCTCGACAGGGCAGAGGCGATGGAGCTGAAATCCTGAATCCACTGTCGACTGGATGTTTTGTGGAGTTCTGGTATTGATCTTTACAAATTATAGCTTCTGTGTAAAGTGGCAATTAACCAAACCATCTATTCTACGACTCCAGCTGCCACGTTAGCTGTGAATGGAATCATGTGACTTATCATTAGAAATCCATCATTTGGTCCCGAATACATTGTGATGATAATAATGAGTCAGGGAATCGTTTTTCAGCTGGATCACTGGGGTGAAATTAATTATTTCATGCCTCATGTTTTGGAAAATACGCTCAGATGTGCCTGGTTTAACAATGTCCTGAGTTCATTTTAATGGTGTGGATGCTAATTCCTATCATATATCATAGTTTAGTATTTATAAATACCTAGTTTAACCTACTCTTAAAAGGATAGTTCACCCAAAAATGAACATTCCTTTATTACATACTCACCAACGAGCCGATGGAGGTTGTGGGTGAAGTGTTTGGGTCCACAAAACACTTTTAGAGTTTCAGGGGTAAACATTGTTGCTGCCAAATCTAAAACAATTGAAGTAACTGGGGGTTCTCCAAACGTGGAACAACAACAGAAAGAAAAAACCTAACATGCCTCCAAACTGCTAATGTGGTGTCATCCAAGTGTCCACAATCCCCAACAGTCAAATTCAACTCCAAACGGCCTCATTTACACCACGTTTTTAGCCAAAATGTAAAATGTTATCAATTGTATTGGATTTGGCTGTGACGCTGTTTACCCCTGAAACTCTAAAAGTGTTTTGTTGACTCAAAACACTTCACCCACCACCTCCATCGGCATAGTAGCGAGGAGATAATGAGTGAATGATCATTTTCTGTGTGAACTTTCCCTTTAAGAAACTGTTACCCTCCACAGTTTCCTACCTTGACCCAGAGTTTTATCTTGAATCTTGAATACAATCATTCCTTTTGCATAATTCTCCTCCTGTGGCATTGTCATGAGGGGACGTGGACGTCTTTCACAGGCCTCTGGGCTCATAGTGTCCATAATGAGTTCAGCTAATTCATATAATCCATCTGAAATAATTGCTACTAATTGAGTTTCCTCAATGGAATCAGGTTCCTGCAGCTGATTTTGGCCCCTAATGACATCACTTGTGTTACCGAGGCATCCTTATATCATCTGATGAATAAATCGGTCAGATTTAGTCTGAATTTACAAAGTCATGTTGAGTTTTTCTGCAACTGACAGAAATGAAAAGTTCCCGGTGAAAAGCTTTATGTGTTTTTACAGCCAAGTGGGTTGTGTCAGACGGATCCGCTGGTTGTCAATCACCGGGTTCTATCAATAAGTCCCGACGGGCGACAACAACACGAGCCATGTCCGCGGCAGCCGCTGCATTCATGTGACATGTGACACCGTCTCCAGGCATCACAAACCGTGGCCTCTAATCAAAGGGTCCAGCCAGGCTCACAAAGACAGGCCCCTACGCTCTCTCTCTCTCTCTTCTCCCCCGCTCCTATTAACAAGACTAATAGCCATGAAATTGGACAACCGTTGTGTGTGTGTGTGGGTGGGGGGGGGGAACAGTAGGCAACCCTACTGTTTCTCCGCTTCATCGTCAGAGGCCAGGTGTCTCGGCTAGGGAGGACATTACGTACAGTGCCTGCAGCTGCAGGGGAGCACGTGCTCATGTACTGTATATATGTATGAGTGAGGAGGAAGACAGTGGTATAGGAGGGTATATAGGGGTTCTTCGTCACACAGTTGTATAAGCGAAGAGTCAACTCGGGTCAGGGGCTGTCCTCAGACTGGGACTGGGCTGATTAACTTCTCATTAACAACCTGAAGCTCTGCACTCGTCTGCTTCTCAGTGGACCGAGGGGACGATGACAAAGAAGGATTCTCCCTCTTCCTCCTCCCGTCATCATTTGCAGACGACTAAAATAACTTAAATCCTCCCTGAGCTTCATTCTGAGCCCTCATGTTGCACCAGATGCTGCAGGAATCAAGTCTTTCATCTCTTTTGTTCACAGGCGGCCACAAACTTGAAATTGCATGATGGGAAAATGTGGTTTTCTTTGTTCAAATTATTCATTCGTCTGAATAAAGGAAAAAAGTAATTTGCAAGTGCCTTTATTTTTCTGTCTTTATCCAAAGAGCAAGCTGGTAAACAATGTGCCAAAAAAGTACAAAGACATCTCAACTTCTTTTCTTTCTTTGTGTCCAACCCCTCTGGCACCACCTCTCCTCTCCAGTCCCCTGAGTCTGACAGCTGCAGCTGAAGGGACGGGCGCTGTGTGTGTGTGTGTGTGTGGAAGTGTCTTCTCGTAACAACACAAAGCAGATATGAAATGTAATGGAGAGGTAGATGTGGTTTGGTGCAACACGTTCAGATAGAAGCCCTCCAGCTCATTGCAAACAAGCCACCCCTCATGCACACATGCTTTATTCAGAAAGAAGAGTTAGAAATCAGAACAACAACTTTTCAGCCTGCACGGTTCCCCACGAGGATCCCTGTCTGTGTCGGTGTTGCGCACACACGCACAGACCGGCAGCCGAGACAATTGTTGCACAAGCATCTCAGACAATAAAACGCAGCCTCACTTTTATCAACCGAATCTGCAGAAACACGATCTCATGTGTGGAAGGAACTCACCCCGTCGACAGCTCGGTGTGAAGCGGTCCCGCACCGGAGGAGCATCACCTCTCCAGCGACATCCTCCTCCTCCTCCGCCTCCTCCTCCTCCTCCTCCGCTGCTGCTGCTGCTGCTGCTGCTCCGTCAGAGGAGAGAGTGAGGAGCCTCCGTGTTGACGGCAGCACAAACACACCGAGAATACACACACACAGAGAGAGAGAGGGAGAGATAGAGAGAGAGAGGGGGAGAGAGGAGCTGCTGGAATGAACCACACACCAGTCGGAAGGGGGAACTTGAGTCCAAGTCACATTGTTAACACTGCGTTTTGTTGGTGCATGCATTAAAAGCGGGGGGGGGGACTTGCGTGCGTATTCTGTGCGTATTTGTGGCGTGCATGCGCAACAGCTTGTTCCTTGAGAGGTGCGCGTTGCAGGACCAGCTGATGCCTCTGTCTCTGTCTCTCTCTTGGTAAATACGTTGCCTCTGTTACTGATGGGTGTCATTCTGCGGTGATGTTCAGGGGCTGCTGGTGCTGGAGGAGGAGGAGAGGAGGAGGAGGAGGAGGAGGAGGAGGAGGAGGAGGAGGAGGAGGAGGAGGAGATCATCCCGCTGCTTTGTGATGGATGGTCCCTCCACACGACTACCTGTGGAACTCCCACGACGTTTCATCCATTTCTCTCCAACATGATTAATCCTTTTTTCTTTTCAAATCTCATGTATTACCCATATGCACAACTTATAATCAAGTTTCTTCAGATTGTTAAACATTTCAAAGTTCAAATTGTATTTGACACATACAACAACCATACACAGGTTTCGTTGGTATCCTTGACATGAAGATAAGATAAGATAAAAAGTGGAAAATCTAGAATGAGGAAGGAAGGAAGAGATACAAAAAAATATACATAAGGTGTTCTTTGTCCCCAAATTGTACCTAATGAGTAAAATGTATTTGTGTAAGGTTGACTGACTCTACAGGATGTCTGCAGAACACCACGTACAACAAAAGCTTTCTCTATCACCTGTACTTACCTTCAGCATTCGTACGAGCATCAGTGTGTGAAACAGTAGTAACACCTCACAATATTATGCAGTATATTGACGTAGGGAAGTATAATTGTGCAGTCCAGGTACAGAGGCTGTAGTGTTGTTGTTTTTTTGTTGACAATTTGTTTCTGTCATAGCAAAACTTATTCGTAGACGATAGCGTTCAGACTTGGGCCACTTCAGGGATATTGAATGCAGCACTTGTGGCCTTCTTGTGACCGGTGCAAAATGGATTGTGAGCCTCAAGTGGCCGACTTGTATAAAAGCAAATGTGGCCTGAGTTTCCCCAAAACAAATGTGGGACTTTTTGGGCAAACAAGCAACGCTCTATAAGGTGTAAGTTGGATCTAAACCCAAAGTGGCACATGGTGGTGAATGGTGAATTTGGCCCAGACAGCACAAAACAAACTTGTTCCACCTTTTGGAACTTTTGTTTGAATTGCTATGACTTACTTATGGCCACAAACTGGCAAACAGGAGAGCATTGCCCGAGTGCCTTCATTCCACACGGCATGTGGGCCAGATGAGGGATGTGTGATGGGAAACTATTTTACTCTGTGGGCTGCCAAGGTCCAATGTACCCCCTGAAATTCAATCAAGCTGCACCGAAGGGCACACACAGAAATCAATCCCTAAAATATGAATTATTGATATATCAAGAAATAATCAGTATGTTTTCATGGTACATTAGTGCAAAATGCCAAAAACAACCTCCTCCTGCAAAGATCCGTCTCTTTGTCCTTTTGCCTCATGGACTGACTGTTCTTCCAAGCACTACCATTAAATGTTGTATTTATCTTTTTCTCAGAGAAGAACAAAATCATTCCTTTTCGTCCCCTGCAGTGTAATCATCCCCCCTTTTAAATTTCAGTTTTTGTCCAAAAAGCATTTCCTTTGTGTCAATCATCAAATGTTAGCAAGCGAGTCTCCCCCGCCTTCCTAATCAGTGTTTCTTGTAGAAAAAAATACAATTCAATCTCGTTTGTGTATTGACCATATGCACAATTTACATCAGATTGGGTTTGAATATCCAGTGGGATGCTTTGTCCTGAGAAAATCTTCCTGCATGATACATTTAATGAAATCATCACCTTCCCGCAGAGAGACCAGAACACCGTGTGACTGTTTAGCAAACCATCTGTCCACTCGGAAACCGCTTTAAAGATGTTTTGATATCGCAAAAAAACTAAATGATCTCTTCCTTATTAATGTTAATCACTTTCATAATAATCGAAAGGAAATCCTGCCGAACTTGCACATGCGCCTGGATTTAAGCTAATGCAAACACCAGCCGCCTCCTTTACCTCAGCCACCTCAGAGGATGCAGTGAGTGTCTATCTAATTGTTGCCTGTGCTAACACTCACTTCCCCTTAATCCCTGGGATTTGTTTGAAACATCTGCTCAAGGGGGGTGAGTGCGTCCGAGTAAGTAACCATGAAATATGCAGCTGCACGCAGGTTGGACTTTATCACTTCCCTTCGCTTCAGGTAGCAGTGGTACCCTTCACCTCCTCCTCCTCCTCCTCCTCCTCCTCCTCCTCCTCCTCCTCCTCCTCCTCCTCCTCCTCCTCCTCCTCTAACTTCCTCATGCAGGTGATGCTGATGCACAAAATCACATCAGCTCAGCGGTTGCTCGTGCAGCAGCTGCCGAATAACCTGGTTTGTAGAAAGTGTTTCACGCTAATTACTGGGCTATAAAGGAATTATCGCAACCAATTTGAAGTGTCAGTGCAAAGCGGTGCCTGATTAAAACAGATGACATACTCGCGCTTCCAGCTATTTACTCTCCATGCAGCCACGGGATGAGAGTACAGTGCAGCGTGCTCAGATGGATGCTCTGGAAGGGCCCACATCGTGTCACTCTGTCTTTGAGGTTTTTGCCCCAAAAAAATGAGAAGAGCGAGCACTAATGGAGCTTTTGACTCCGTCTTTCATCCTCCCCCGTGTTCCCTTGTGCAAGGCAATGAAAGGGGGGGTCTTTTTCTCACGGGGCCCATTTCTGCAAATCACATCCCTGACCTTGTCCCGACAGACTGGTTTCATCCCTATAAATAGCCGGTCATCAATTATTCCTGTTGCAACGAGAAATTTCGCACGGTCAGCAGCTATTACCTAAAGACACAGCCCGTGGAAAATGACCAGAGAGAGAGGGAGAGAGGGAGAGAGAGAGAGAGAGAGAGAGGAGAGAGGAGAGAGAGAGAGAGAGAGAGAGAGAGAGAGAGAGAGAGAGAGAGAGAGAGAGAGAGAGAGAGAGAGATGTGATGCAGTCTTGAATCAGGGACGTTGTTAGTAAACCTGCCACATAATTCCAGTGGTCCCCTCCCCTCCCCGTCGGAACAGCAGTGATTGTGCCTTGATTGATTGGATGTTGAACACAGTGAAACATAGTGTTTTACATCAAGGCCGCTTTCCGTTTGCTCGGTGATCTTATAAAGGTCACATGTGAGCCGCTCGTCTAAACGTGTCGAGGCCTGGACGAGGCTTCGGCGGCGCGGTGACATGTTTATCGACTCGCTCAGGGACTTAATTGGTTCAGTCAAACAGAGAAGTGCAGCTTGACGCCGCCGCTTCATGTAACTGTAGAGTTGTTCGTTATTCCTCCAGGACCTTGATTTCACATGAACTTGAAAAACACATGCGTTTAAAAGCTGATTTCGACCCAAGCGACAGATCAAAATCCTCATTTTTTTTTACACATGAACCCGCACAAAGTCCTCCTGTGTTCTCCAGACAAGGTTTGATACCGTCAGGCTCGGCTGTCACTCGTCCTTGAGGGGTAACGATATCTGTCTGCTCTGTACCACCCACACCTAATTACAGCGTCGCAGTGTGTCAGTGTCGCTCGCAAAGCAGAGCCGCTTCCAACAGGCAAGGTGTCAGGGCGTGATGTGCTGAGGCAAGCAGCCGCGGCCCCGGTGCATGAAAGAGAAGAAAGAGCCATTCAGTGACTTGTGAAGATGGAAGGAGTGGAGGTCCCGGTCTGACAGGGCCGACACACATGCAGGCAGCAGGAATCAACTGGAAATCAACAAAATGCTCCCAAATTGCACTGGAGGCCTCACACGTATGTTGGTGAGGTTGATTCAAGGAGACTCCATGTGCAGGATGTTTGGCTGTAGATCAACTAGCACATGAAAAGCTTATCTTCCTACCTGCACAGCAACACCTGCCGATTTAATGTAGTAGAATCAGGAAAGTGTAAATCAGCCAAAAGTTATCTCGCAATGTTAATTCAAGATTTGTCCATGACCTGAGTTTTCCTCTAACTCTTCCATGAGATTTAAAAATATCGTTTCGATTAAACACGTTATGAAAAGAGACTTCACATAAAGGGATTTCATTTGTGTCTCTTAATCTTTTGCAGTTTATTTTTACAATCATTATTAAAATGTTCTACTCGTCGTCTTATTTTCTCTGAGCTGGAGCTTGTGACTCATATCAGACTCCCCTCGATCCACAGGTTCGCTCTTTATTTCCTCTGTTAAGTTGCCGATGATCACATTTTCATTCCAGCCTCTGAAAACCTCTGGATGCCTTTCATATGTAATTGAGCAATCATCTTGATAAAAAATTGCTCTGACCCCCGCGTGGTACCATGAACTCTCCGAGAGAGTGGGAAGACTGTAAGTGACAGAATGAGGCTCCTGTTTTCTCAGTGTTGTTAAGTGTCAGGCTGTATGTGATGTGTTGTTGTCAGCATTTCTGTCGGTAAACAAACTACGACTCCTCACACAAGCTAAACTGACTCTGAGGTTTTCAAGGGAATAAAATGTGTTTTTAAATGTTGTCTTGCCCTCGCGCTCTGAACTCAAATCTGTCAATTTAAATGTGGGACTCTGAAATATGTAGATCAGACAGGATTCTCTTGTCTCTTTCTGGAGTTTTGAAATGCAGATGACACCCTGAGTCTCATTCTCACCTTTTACAGAGACGACACGTTGATTGTGAAGCATTTTTAAAACACTGTGCTTGAATCGGTCATTTAACTCCCGGAGTGAGCGGCATTTACAGACGTCTGTCAAACCACAAATCCACGTTTCTTTTTCCCTGAGATGAACCTGAGAGTCTGATTGTTCCAAATGCTTTTGTCATCGTCTCAAATAAGTCTTTTCACAGCGTTTCAACTGCACAATTATACTTATTGCAATAATCTCCTTTGTGTTCGTCACCTTAAAGTGCCATTGAAGCTTCAAACTATTACAGTGGAATAGATGCTCCTATTTCCCACTTTTAATGTTGAAATGATTCCGACCAGACTGAAAGTTTAACCCAGCTCCTGTCACCCAATACCTCAAATAATTACCACCCTTTGGAATAATTGAAAAGGAATAACCTACACATACAACAAAAGCTAATTTGATCGTTTTAATTTAATTATTCTTCACCAAGAATTCATAATTGAAATAGTTAATGAACTGTTGAGGTCTGCTTAACTGGAAATTGTCTAATTTCACATCTAACGCCTCAAGTGATCCCCCGGCTCATCTTTGAGGTGGATAGCCGGAGGTGTTGCCCTAAAAACAATAAAGGAAATTAATAAAGCACTCAAGGTCGTACGCTAGGAAACTCTGAGCGGAGCCATCCGTCTGCTGCTCCCAGGGACCGGCCAAGGTAAAACAGGCTGAAGCTTCATATTTCTTTAAAAATGATATTAACATATTCAAGTGGAGCAATGAGGAAGTGTTGCGTTGAATCGTGATAACTCGTCGAAAAACTACACTATGAGCTAAGCATTGAAAAAGTTGTACGTGGCATTGACTGATGGACGACATGACAGCTCCCCCAAACGTGAAGCCAAATCTTCGCGAGAGCCCCCTGGTGGCTAGCTGCATTATAGGCGGTACAAAAGACAGTACACTAAATCAGCAGCTATAAAGATAAGTAAAATACTTGTAGAATCTGAAGACACATGGATTTTAGATTAATTTTTGTACATCAAGAGGAAATGGAAACGTGCCCTCCATCTTTATATACAGTTTATATATGTGTAGTTTTACTCCCCTGAGTTTTTCTTGGTTTCATGTGTCTGGCTGATTTCCTTGAAACCTCCTCTCACTCAGTCTATGAGAGATAAACAGTGCCTGGAAGCTAAAGAGCTCACTGGCCCTCCTGATAACGGACACACACACACACACACCCACACATCCTTACACACACAGCCCCCTGCATCTCATGTCCTATCAGACGGCAGCCAGAGCATCGGGAACACTTGCTCGATGGAATGAAGGGCCCTTTAATCTGTAATTTGCTGCAATCAGAGACCCTGGACCTTTGGGGTCCAATGAGTCAGATACTTGAGATTGAGCCCCTGCCAGACACCATTCAACGAGGGTATACTGTCCTACTTTCTGTGTCTGAGCTCCTTCAGTTGTCCTGTTGGTATAAAGGTTTAATATGAAGTCACCAGTGGCACGTCCAATTTAGAAAGGTGATCCTGTCTTCCTCCAGAGTCCAACAGGGGGACTGTAGCTGAAGGGTTGATCCTGGAAATGACTAGACGTCTGCAGTTACATCACCCACTCCTTCCGTTAACGTGACATAATAGGAAACTTCAAACTACAGTAGCCACCATACCACTTCTTATGCAAAGTGATATTCACCATATTCTTCAGCTCATAAACAGATTCCACTTCCTTCCAGCCGTACTGATATTTCCCTTGATACCAAAATACATTTTTATCGTGTATAAACCTGCTGAGGTGATCAGTAGAAATACAGTTTTACTTACACCTGGAGTAACAGGATCAGATCAGGGAGAAAAATTATTTGATTTGTAAATGCAGTTACTTGAGTGTCAGGTTCTCAGGAAGCAATGAGAGAACGTTGAAGCCAGTTAACTCATATTTGTTATAATATTTTAGTGATCATGGGAATGGAGCCACAGTATCGAGGTCCTGCTGATACGCGCTTAAAGAAAAATAAATTCAGTGTGTCCTTACTTTGCAATTCGGTTAATGTCCTATCCATTAACCAGGAGGAGGTGGAGTTTATGACCTTTCGAGCAGCCAGCCACCAGGGGGCAGACAAGGTGATGTGGCTTCACTTTTAGGGAGCTGTCATGTCATCTGTCTGTGATTAATATCTTATCAGGTGAAACTCACATGTGTTTGTTAGCAGTGGCATATTTACACATCCTGTTCCGTCTTTTATCATATTTTAGCTCTGTTGGTCTCCACACAATCCAGATGATGGGTTTATGGGGCTCGTCATATAATTTTTTTTTCATTCACATAAAACTACAAATGCTACTTAAACTAACTTCAGTTTCAGAATCCTCCTGTAAATCAAACGTAAAAAAAACATCTGTGAATTAGAGTCTGAAGACGTTTCATCTGCTCGTAAACATGTCAGTCATATTTCTATCTTTTTAAAGTCACTCACATCCTCCTCCGTAATTACAAATCCCTTAATTACAGCTGTAAATTAACGTCTTAATCTTTTGATTAACATCAACAAGTTCCTTGTTGGTTTGTCTGTGTCCCAGAAATGTGTTGTACTGACACACAAAAAAAGCGTCCAACTAATTAGTCAGATCTTAAAAAATCATCCGTTTAAAGTAGTAATTATTTTACAGATTTCATTCTTTGGAGTCGACCGTCCTCGTGCCTGGACTGAGTCGAGGTCGGTCTTAAATACGGAATGATAGGAGTTGGGGATTTCTTGCTAATTAGCGCATCTGTGTCATGGGATTAATTAATTCAAAGCATTTACATATATTCTAATTGTCTTGCCGAGCTAATTGGCTTCACTGTGCCGCTGTTGTATTATTTTCGGGGGTTGTTGAAGTTTGTTTTCTTCCAGCGAAAGCCGGCATGTCACACTTCAACACGCTGCTCCTGCTGCTGCTGCTGTTGTTGTGTTGCTGTTTAATATGTTGAAGAAGTAGAATAGAAATTGATTTATTCAAAACTCATTTGTTCGAGTCTCGGTACAGATCGGAGATGTTCTCTATCTTCTGTATTCAAAGTGGTGCCTTGACTGTGTTGTTACCCGTGTTGTGTTGAAGCGTTGTTACGTAAGTTGTGAGACTCCTGGATCTAAAATACTTCTGAGAAATGAGTAAATGTATAATTTAAACTGAAAATAATACTAATAATAATCCTATAGTAAAAGATATCCTGTTGCATACCGTATAAATTAAACCTGGGTAATAAGATACAGATTTATTGAGAGACACATTTGAAATATGATTCCTGACTGTGGTTTATTAACCCACCCACACTCGAAATAAATCTATTACTTTCAGTAAGACAAAATATAAGACAGAAATATTCTGCTCCTTCTAACAATTCCTCTTTTGTCTTTTTTTCTAAATGAGTCGTGCAAACTGAGCCTCTCCGACGACCATCAGCTAATTCATTGAGTTTCGTCCCTTTAGCCCCGATTGAAATTCACTTCTGAATTTAATAGAGCATAAAACAAAGACTCTCTCCAACAAAGAACGAAGAAGAAAGAATCATTGATCTCCACTGATTTCACAAATGAAACAGCAGCTTCCCGGTGACAGTCCTCATCAGCTGCTCTTCCAGTGGAGCTGATGAAGCATAAATCATGCTCAGAGAACCCACAGTGAAATCTGATAACGTAAAAGGTCAAAGCGAAGCTGCATTTCAAATCAAAACATTTAAAAAAACACAGCAATCAGGGTCACAGATTCATGTTTATGTATTTAGTCGGGTTCATTTAAACCTTGTTCTCGTATCGATTGCTACCAGCGCCTCACTGCTCGTTGATTCCCAAAAGGCGGAAGGCCGCTCATTAAAACATTGGGGGCAGGTGATGCTCATCTGTGAAGCCGAGCGTGCTTCCAAACTCCGAGTTAATTTAGCTGTACCCTGCGCGGCGAGGGGGCTCGGGTGGGAGGACGAGCTGGCACGAGGTTCCACTTCTTTCTCCAACCCAATCTCTTCCCCTTGCATAATTATATGAATTGAATTAATTGGGGATTCACATTTGCATATCTAGGTTATTTCTCTTATGGGGAGAGAAAGGAGTCTTCGGAGAGTACAGAAACAATTACAAGGCTGCCGAGATGGTGAAACACCCCAATTTCCTCCCTCACGTTCGCCCATTTGCCCCCCCAGTGTTTCACTCCGGGGAGGATTTAGCCTCAGAGCTCCAGAGGAACGATGTGATAACAACCACGGTCCAATATGTGCAGGAGTCACACCCATGAAGCAATTTAATGGACTCGCCACTTTTTAAAACGTGGCCTCACCTGATATCTTTAAAATTACTTTGAACACCCGTAGTTATTTGTTATATATATATATATTTTTTTTTGCCAGGGAGGGAATAATACAAATTAAGTCTGGAAGGAAAATTTGATTGGACCTGTGCAATCTGACACTGGTTAATAAATGGTGTGAGGGAATCTCATTTTCTGCTCCTCGGATGTTTTCCCCTCTTTACTGGAAGATAACTGGACCTAATCTGGGAACAAAGCCGCATGCTTTATGTTTGACCTACTGAGCTGATGCATTGTGCTCTTAACTCAACTGGAAGTTACTTCGAATTACACAGCAGATGAAGTTGAAAAGTCCTGGAAACAAAGTTTTACAATCGTCACACATGAGCTTCCTCTTCTTTGTTAATACAGTTATTCCCTCCAGAGTCGTTATCATAGTTTATTCAAGTTTGGACATATCATTTCATTTACATATTTGCATAAAACAGTGATAGTTGAGAAGATGATAACGTCTTAAGTGTTTCATTATTGATAAGAAATAATGATTTGATTATCAGAGTAGCTGCTGAACAATCCTAATTGATTAATCTAGGCTCAACTCTTACTCTTATAACACGTTGCATGGTCATCCCTGAGCCTATGAGTTCATTATGTCTGACTATGTCATATATTTGTATGACCCGTCACTTTGAGATGGTCAGGAAGTTATAGGAGCTAAATGTTTCTCACAGCTCAGAGAAAGTGATCTGATCTTAAAATATGAACATATCGTCTCATAAAGAATAATTAGTGTGGAACCTCCAGCTCTTGTTTTCATCTGCGTTTTCTGTTCCTCTTTTTGATAGTTTTCAGGATTATGAAAAAACTACTGGACCGATCATCAAGAAACTGGGTGGAGCGATGTGGTAGAGGTCGGGGAAGAAACTGTTAAACTCTGGTGTGAATCCAAATCAGGGGCAGATCCAAGGTTGTTTTTCTTACTTTTGAATAATTGTTGGACGGATTTATGAGTTTCTGAATGTGGTTTCTTCAGGGGACTGTTGGGCCGTGGCGGAGCTGTGCACTCTACCGAGAGTCATTCTGGTTTTAAAACATAATTTATATGAAAGGAATAGAGAGTCCTTGCACAGCTGTGTTCAGGAACCTTTAGCCCAAGAGACGCACAGGTTGAATGTCACTGCAGAGGAAGACAGACTTTATTTGTTGTGTGAGCTCAATTCAATTCATTTCTTCTTCTATTGTCCCGTCGACAATGAGATTTTGGCGAAACATCCTCAATTTCTCCGCGAGTCTTCTGGCTCAATGAATAATGAAAAACCCCCCTGCTTCACGAAGGCAACTTTGTTTGTTTTGATTTTATTTGCCAAGGTTGGAAGGAAAGGTAGAATAGTTTGTTTCAAGGCTGAGTCGTACCTCAGGAGGTCGAGCGGGTCGACCGCTAATCAGGTCGGTGGTTCAATCCCCGGGTACTCCGGTCAGTGTCCTTGGGCAGAACACTTAAAACTGAAACCTGACAGCTGTGCTAGCAGGGGGAATGGTGTGTGATAGAGGAAGTGTTGTGTATAGAGGTGTGTGTGTGTGTGTGTGTGTGTCAAATGCTCTGAGTGAATAAAAAGACTAGAAAAGCAAGAATACATTATGGTTTTAAAACAAACTGTAATTTTGTATTATAAAACACCTTTCTCACAGATTTTCTTTTGATTGAAATAAGACAGATTTGGCTCCATCACTGCAGGCCGCTCTGTCACTCCTGGCTTTTTCCAATATAGAGTCTAGTGTTCACTCAAACATGCAGATGAAACTAAATTACAGTGAACACATTTGTATAAGTGATTTTCCAACGTGCTCTGAGTTGAACTCTCTCTGCGATGACCCTGAAGGTAATTCAGTCCAGCGTTACCGGAGCTGGAGATAATAACGTTGTGCAGGATTTTTCTCCAGATGAATTGTCAACGTGCTTTTTACAATCGAGGGTCACGGACGTCCACCCACTGAGGCATTTTTTGCAAAATGATATCTGTAAACACCAAAGTGACACAACAACAACAGCAGGGGAAAGGAAAACTAGTGTTTGCATAATGTCTGTTCTAAATGAATCAAGGATTGATGAATATAACCAACCAACAAACCCATTGGGCAACATGCATTCTCCTAATTTGAGCCACACGTGAAGCTCAATTTATTTAGATGTACAGATAATTGTTTCCCATACAAGGGCTTGTGCATTGCATCCCTGTTGTCATGTGATTTATTTTTTCTTCCCCCTGCTGCTTTCATCTGATGCTCGCTTGCATTCAGCTCATCGTCCTCATCAAAGGTCGAGCTGCTCCTCTCCACAGCCGGCGGGGCTTGTTTGATATTCCATTCTTTAAGCCGCATCAAGAAGCAGGCCACTTATGAACGGCAGTCTCGGCTTCATCACGTCACACAGACACACACACACACACACACACACACACACACACACACACACAGTCACACACACACACACAGGGAGAGAGGGAGTGTGTCGGGAACTTTAGTGGGTCCATCATTTTAGAAGATGTCATTATTTCTAATGGGAGAAATAAATGTTTATTTAAATCTTCTTCCTTATGGATTTCCGTTTTCTGCATTAGGTTTAAAATTTGCATCAGAAAATACTCAAATAATATGAACCACACTGGCTGTCGTACTTTATGTTTGTTTAGGTTGTTTAGGATTCTTTTTAAGAAATGAAATTCAGTTTTCTGTACGTATATAAGTATAAAGCATATACTAAATAGTATATATGCATGACTATAGTAACAGTATGAATAATAAAAGAATATGAAAAGTATAATTTAAGTGTTTTTCCATATAAGCTGATTTTATCGTTGGATTTGATATATTATCACTTGGACAACTGCGCCATCTTCTGGTGCAGCACAGCTCTTCTTTGTCTGGTCACATTCTCACTGTGACGTGAGTGTTTGCTGCCCCCTTTTGGTCATCAATGTACAGTGCAAAGTCTGACCAGTGAATAAATAGAATAAATGTCCACACTTTAAGACACATTCATTTTATTTCAGTGTGTTTTTGTTTGTGTTTTTTTCTTCAGACTTTTGCAGAGAGCTGATGTCGGTTCAGACTTTGTGCGTCATGGTGGGGACCATTGGTTTGCACACCGTCACACAGGCCTCAGATTTCCCCCAGGCCTCTGACGCAGGAGGTTTCCTCGACTTGTACAAACAGGTCGAGGAGATCAAATGGATGAGACTCAGGATGGTCATCAGGAGCATGAGAAACCCTGCAGAGCAACAACTCAGTGTAAACATCGACAGTAAAACACACAAATTCGATAATATGTGCGTTTTACTTCTCTCTTTAAGGATCTCACCGCAGTAGATTGTGTTTGCAGAGAGGTCGTGGATCCGGTAGCTCCTGGTGAACATGGCACCCAGGCTCAGGATGAGGAGCGGGTAAACGCTGAACGTGTGGCGCAAGTATTTGGTCAACAGGAAGTTCTCCAGGAGGAACCTGAGGAGAGCAAACTGCCATTTACCTCCCTAACAACCAGTAAGACATTCATTCAAGTCTGCAGTGTTTCTGTCCTCACCAGGTTATAGTGCACAAGGAGATCACGGTGAGGACGGCGGTGCTGACCATTGGGTCCTGCAAGCGGACGTTATACTTGAACACGATGCCCAGTCCCACCACAGCATCCACCAGAGACCACCAGGCAAACACTGCCAGCCCGTTCTGGGTCTGATGATAAAACACATTCATTAACACAGAGAAACCTTCAAATCCATAAAACTGATGATGGGGAAATGGTCAATTTCACCAAGTATGCAAATAAAACTTTACGATCCCCTTTTTCTTTTGTTGCCCTAATTACAGGTCAAGTGAGAAAGGGGGAGAGTGAGGAAGACACGCAGTAAATGGCTGCAAGCAGGAATTGAACCTGCAGCCGCTGCAGAGGATCCCCAGCCTTACACCACTGGGGCACCAGCTCCACCAGTGACCTTTTGGTTCAGCCTCACCAGGTAGCGTGTCCACAGGATCACGCTGGGGTTGTTGATGGCGAGCCAGGATTTGTGCGTGTGGAGGTTGGAGTAGGACATGTAGAGCATGTAGAAGCTGAGGACGGGGACGAGCCATCTGAGGAAAACAACTCCAAAGAAATCGCTGTGGAAAAGAAGCAGCAGCTGTAAACAGATTGTCGGACTTATTCCTCTGTGGGTGTGGCTGTATATTTATGTGTGGAGCACTGAATGTGACTTACTGGCTGTCCCACAGACACATGCTGCACATTCTCACAGTATTTATGATGGTCCACAACAGGTAAAACTCTGGAGGGTGGATTTCGGGATTGCAAGACTGAGGACCGAGGACATTTCTGCAGAGGAAACCACACACTTACTTTAGGATATTTATGGTTCAGGTAACAACCTTGGATTTTGTCTACATTGCGTATTTACCTTTCTATATAATAGTTTGAAGTAGTGGAACCTGTAGTGGTGTATTTTAAGGGACTTTGGGGGGGCCAATGCAGGCAAAGGGGAGCCTACAGAGGGCCCTACTGCTGGATGAACATAAAAGCCAAACTGCACTTGTAACCACAGGTGTTGCTAAATCAAGCTCGAAGGACATTTTTAGGGATTTTAACTTTAAATGCTCAGAGAAGCACTTTTTTCCTCTTTTTATGAGTTTCATACACAATGTCCTCGCTACCTTTTGAAGAGGCCGACCACAGCGTACACGAGCCACGCAGTCGACCAGAAGTCAATCATGATCCAGTAGATGTCGGACCACCTGTCCATAGTCACCTCCAGGGGGAAGGTCTCGGACACATTCCTGGACGAGGTCTCAAACAGAGCTGAAGGCCGAGAGGATAATCATTAATCCCTGATTGGGGTTAACGAGAAATGTCACTGTTTTAAACTGAGAGCACAACACATCTGTTCAAATACACACTCTCTGTTTTATATGGCTTTTTTTTATTTGGCTCCCATCCACGGTAACAGCTGGCACACATATCAACCAACAGGGCAAAGGTCTGTTGGTGAGAAGCACACAATAAAGTCTCTTTTTACGAGTCTTTGCAAACACGCCGGCCCCCTGAAAACCTTCTAATCTAAGTATTTAAACATAAATGAAGTCTTTGAAGTAGAAAATACAGAGTTCAGAGCCATTTAATGTGCATTAAAAATACATCACACACAATAACATGCCGCCCTCTTATCCAAACCCTCAGGTTCAGTCCTCTGACGCTCTGAGCTCAACCCTCTGATCGGTTGAGGTCGGGTCACTCACCGTTGGGCACGTTGCCGTCCCTCGCCAGACTGAAGAAGATGTCAGTGACCACCTGACTGATGGCAGCCAGGACCGTGGTGCAAGCATGTATCACTACATGGTCCCAGTTTGTCCAAGAGAGGACAGACGTCTTGCACCTCTCCATGGTGTCGGCTCAGGAGACTGCGAGAAGCAACGTTTATCACCACAATCTGATCCGTCGGACTTTGATTCGCTGCATGACCGTGCTTTATGATTTCACCTTGATCGATTACACACACGCACTGTGATTACTGTGATTATGACACGCAATAACACAGTGTGTGTGTTTTGTTCTGTACTTTATGCAACAATTTAATGTAAAAGAAAAGGGATAAATTCCTGCCTACAGAACTTTAACATCTTTATCTCTTTCCTTTATTCCCAGTCTCACTCACACCCGGTGCTGGTCAGACCACTGGGAGCAATGAGTTCACTGTCTTGACCAAAGGACACATTGATATGGGAGCTGGGGGTTGAACCTCCAACCCTGTGATACACAACTGGAACTTGTGACAGGCCTAAGTTACAGGCTGAGCCAATATGTCAATCAACAGATAATAAAATATAATAAAAAGAAAATTATGAATCTTATAATTGACTGATCTTTATGATGTAGCAAACAAATCCCTGATGTGAGGATTGATTTAGAGTCTTTGTACTTTTGTTTTTGCAAAATTAACAATTTGAATATTTCCATCTGTATTTGTAAAAAAGTTTAAAAAAAAGACAAAGAACTTACTTGCATAACTTACTGAAGTAAAAAAAGTAGTTTATTTTTAAGGCAAAGGTTCAACTACCTCAGTGTTTATGTCCACAATAACATGTGCACCATATAAGTTTAACAGCCTGATAATTATATCACTGTTTACATTCTTTCATTCATTTTCTCATTTGCCCAACATCTGTTCAGTGTAATTTATTCATTTATATTTGGGAGACATGACTTTCAAAATGTACAGTTTTTCATTACCTTTCTGCAGCATTTATACATTGATTTTAGTAGTAAATATGGAATAACACTGCAAACTTTTAAAAAAATACAGCAAACACAAAATGCTTCAATGATAATATCTATAGAAAGATTTTTCTCTGTGTCAAGGAGATCTCTACAGGAGACATACTGGGTCCAGTGTCTGTGTAGAGCGGCCGTTTGTGGTGCCTCCATGTGACCAGAGCAACGCGTGCCACAAACATGACGCAGGAAATAGCCAGGGCCAAACCTGAGAAAGAAATCAAATATATGTCATTAATAAACAATGAAATGAATCCCAGAGAGGGAAAAAACTCTGAATCAGTACCTGTAAAAATGTAAAAGAGGCTTTCAGGAGAGCTGGAGTTGTTCAGGGTGCCGATCAGCCACAGGATCACCACGGGGTAGATGGTCAAAACGTAACGCACATGCTCATCCAGGTAGAAGTTCTCCAACAGAAACCTGGGACACAACGAGAAGGGATTTGTCTTCCAGCTGTCAGGTGAAAGACACAACACAGCAGGGAGTATGGCTCACCAGGCGAACAGCTGCATGAAGAGCAGCAACAGTGGCAGCAGAGAACAGCCACAGCTGAAGGTTCCTGTCTGGTACTGCAGGTATATCGTCAGGTTGAGTACGGTGGAGAGGGTCCCCCATGTTGCATACACAGCCACTCCGTTCTGCACCTGATTCAGGACAAGGATCACAAACATTAATGGACACATATGATGTGTTTACAGTTTTAGTTTTTCTGTGAATGTAAAAAGTCTGAAAAGTTAAAAAGACCAAAATCTGCATAGTTTTATCATGAGCAGCTTATCTGGTACATTGATAACAAAGCCGACATTTCCTGACCAATCACTGCAGAGCGAGCCAGCTGGCCAATCAGAGCAGAGTGGGCCTCGTAGGGAGGGGGGCCTTAAAGAGACAGGAGCTAAAACCAAGCGTTTCAGAAAGAGGCTGAAAAGAGGATCTGCAGCAATGGGCAGAGGAAGGTTTAAACCTTTTCAAGTAATAACACAAATAAAAGCCACGAACTGAACATGAGCAGATTATGTCTCATATAGTATGTTTCCGTTGATTGATTGGTTAGGCTATAAAATCTCAGAGGTTGTGTTCAGATGTGAAAAAGGTGTCTGGAAATTTCTCCGTTAGCTTTAAACCCAGTTTACTGTTCACTCCGTATCCATCACCTGATCTATTTAGTCAGAATTGAGGCAAAGAGGGACTGGAAACCAATCTCAAGGTTTTGCCACGGCCTGACTCGTGTGCTTCTGTAGCTTCCTTATCTCAGACCACAGTGGCCTTCTGCACAGACTTTACAGAAGCAGTAGCACTGAGCGAGCTGGTGAGGATTCGCTCTTCAGATGTAACCGAAGGAGCCGCCTGAGGCCTTGAAACCATATCAGCAGTGTAATGTCGGAACTAGCACTGAGGACGTGACTTTAAAGGAGTAGCTTGAGGTCTTCAGAAGAACACAAGACGAGAGGTAGATAAATATGACTCTACAATCTGGAAATGGCTTAATTTTACCAATATTCTGAAGAGCCAGAGGTCCACGGTGTGATATTTGTTCAACCAGGCTCCGTAGATCTTCAGTCCATGACAGGAGAAGAAGAGCAGGAGGTAATCGGTGAGCGTCATCAGGAAGGAGGTTATCAGCGACGGCAGCAGCAACCTAAACACAAACAGACTTTTAATCTACTGTAAAGAAACAACAACGGTTTGTCATGTTTTCAGAAAAAGTGGAACACGTGTTGTCCAAGGTGAACGTGCACACTCACTCTTTGTCAAATAAAAACAGCCATGTGATGTTCAAGCTAATGTTGGCGATCATAGAGACGTGGAATCCGTAGGGCAGCAGTGCAGGCGTGGTGTACAACCAGTCGTAAGCATGCCTGCAGGGAGCAGGGATAATAGTGTTGGAGGGAGGAGAAACACACCACAGCAGACAATCTGGGGAAATAATGAGTCTTTCTTACAATGCCAGAACAATCTGCAACATGTAAAGAGAGAACGAGTGCACGGAGGAAGACTAAATTGCCTCCAGACAAGGTAAAAGTGATTTCCGGCACATCATAATACAAGAGGAGAAGATAAAAGTGTGAAGAAACAGATGGTGTGAAGCAGCTATTAAGAAGGCTCCATTCTGAAATAATGCAGAATCCTACCTTCTGCAGAGTCCCACTACAAAGTATATAAACATGGCAGAAATCCAGACATAGGAGAAGTCCCATACGAAAAGAGCCCAGGGAGCCGGAGTGAACAGTGTCACGTACTTCAGCGTCACATCTTCCGTGCTCTGCTTGAAAATACCTGAACCAAGAGAAGCAAATGATTATGTAGTCCACACTCAGTATTTTACTGAGCTAAGCTTTCCACCGGTTGAGTTTCTGTGGTAAATATTCACCTGATTCAGCTCCGAATCCTGACAGAGAATTTATAGTGATTGCGGCTAAAAACAGGATCAATCCAAGGAACATGAGCACCACGCGGGCCAGGTTGTGGTTCAGCATGATGGTCGGAGGGTTAAAGTCCACAAGAGGTTAACCTGGCTCAGTAAAAACAACCCAAAGTGTCTCGGCACTTTAAAAACCTGAATCTATGATTGAAAAAGAATCCATATTTCTTCTTTCCGTCTCTCCACAACAAATCTAGTCCGGTGTCTGCAGCTGTGAAAGGACATATAATCGTCTGATCTGGGATGGAAGATAAGACTTGTATAATGTGTCATCCCTTTTTATGGCCCGGCTCTATATTCTCCTGTCATAAACAACATGTTTCTTGGTTGTTAAAATGAGGCTAAAGAGTAAAAGACCAGAGAATGAAAAGAAAACCAGGACCAAACTAGAAGGAGAGAACGCATTTCTCCAACAGTTCCTTTATGGAGCCACATTTACTTTATCAGCATTTGTATCTGGATTTGGACCATAAATATCAGTCCTCTAAAGATGCCTGATTTTTTTATCTCATAATGTAAACAAAATATTGGATTTGCCCTCTGATCCAGATCTGAACCAACATTTATGGGTTCTTTCCTGACGTACATCCTTCCACCAATTGATAATCCATTTCGTAGTTTTCACAAATCCTGATAAATAAAAGACAAACAAACAAACTACCTTACACAGACGGAAACATAAATATAATAAAAGTATTAAAAAAGTGTTTTTAACTTGCGCTTATCCCAAATATTTATATCTAGAGAACTTCATAGAGTTATTCAAGTTGATGGACCATTAAACCTGTTATCAGCATGAGGGTTGTCTGTATGTGTCATCATTCAGAGACAAGATAATGCAAAGTGAGTTTCAAAGGTATCGAAAGACATTAAAAATAAGACATTGAAAATAAGATATTAAAAATAAGACATTAAAAATAAGACATTAAAAGACATTAAAAGCAAATACATGAGCTCAAATAGTTAAAGATTAAAAATAGATCACATATGTCATTCATTGCTAGGCTTCCAAAAAAAATAGTGTTTTAATAACCTCATGTATTCACGAAGCTCGTTCCTCAGGTGTGGAGTAAATTCAGTTTCTCAGTAATCCTGTCCCAGGTGACATGAGGATGCTTTGTCGTCTGGAAGCTTTTTTGCCTACAAGTAAATCAGAGATATATTTAAGCCTGAGATAATTCAATGCTTTATAGACAAGTAATGGAAATTTAATTGGCACACACAAAGGATTTTAATTGGCACACAGAATTCCAGTGCAGTCATCTGAGGAGTGGTGTGATGTGCTCCACTTTCTTGAGCTGCGGCGGTCTGGTTGATTTTTTACCTAGAACCTATAAAGAAACCACAATAATAGTCTGCTGACAATAAAAGCATAAAGAAGTTTTTATGTGTCCTGTTTGGAAACAATACATTCAGTTCCAATGTCTTTATGGTGATTGTAGGCTGATATGGTGAATGTCTCTAGCTCCCTATCCAACAACACAAAGAATCTGGCTTGATTTGTAGATTTCGGGTCTTGGATTCACATTGAGCGCTGACTTTTAATCTGATTAGATGTAAAAAACATCTGTCACATCCACTCAGTGCCTTTGACAGCTGGGCAATGATTCTGTGAATTTAATAGACTGTAGTCACTTTGCAAAAGGTGTGTGTCATGTGTACAGTTTAGTTAAAAGAAGTAAAAGTGTAGATCTTGAATAGAGGAGGACCAAGAATGGAACCTTGCGGAACTCCACATGTTATTGGTCCCTATTGTGTTAATATAATTTGAACCCAATTCAGCGCAGGACCAGAAACCCATCTACTTTCTCTATAAGCACTGATATCCAGTCAAGTAGTACATATTTTCTTTTCCTCTGCATGTTATAGTTTGTGGGTTTAAGTGAAAGAGCAGGAGTGATTCATTTACTTCATTGCTAATTTATACTTCATGAAATACACGTGTTAGGTGCTGGTCTTGTGAGTGCAGCTTTCCTCCACACAGTGGCACCATTACGTTATATTGAAGCAGTGAGGGGTTGTCATAGTGAATGTTATCAGCACCGTGAATCACCTCAAGCTTTTTTTTCATCTGAGGATTCAGTTCAGTTCCACACACAGTTAATGTATCTTCTGGATTTTAAAGTCTCAGTTTAATTTCGTTTTATCACCTCCACTTCTTCTCTGACCAAAGCTACACAACAAATCTTCAATAAAATGTGATTTATATTCATTCATGTTTTAGTGTCATCTGTTAAACAATATTGCGTTTCAGTTGTTGAGCTGTGGTACAAACAATTATTTTAGTAACTTTTTTTTTAACTCTTGTACTGGGGCCACTGGACCAAAAACGCTCTGGTCACATGAGAACAATCCTCTGTGGACGGAGGCTGGGACAGCTGAGGTTCAACCTTCTCTAAAGGGAGCTCTCGACCCAGGAGACCTCCCCTGCCGGCTTCCTCATCCGGCACCAGATGTTGCCGTGTGGTGTATTGTGCGTCACGCTCAGCAATAATTAATGCACGGCTCCTGTAGGATAACTTAAGACTACCGGCAGTATCCAGGATGTAAACACATGTCTGCACTCGCTCTCTTATGTCCTGCAGGTCAGTGATTCACCTGACACCTGATTCGCGTGGGAGAAAATAAGCTCAGTGTTGATACTTAGGAACAGCGGCACCTCTTCACCAGTATCAAGTCAACGAGCTCTTCTCAGCCCGTGAAAGCTAAATTTACCACGAGGACTCTTAACACCGCTGTTGACTCTACAGCAACACGCGGAGCAGCGTTTTGCTTCGTTAGCGACGCCGCGGCTCCCCCATTGTGTCTGAGTGACTCTCTCTCTCTGTTGACTGACTGATTGCCGTGGCCCCGTGCTGCTGGCAGAGGACAAGGCCCAATTTGTCGGCTGCTCATCGCCCTAATGAATGAAATCATATCCAATTACACGCCCGCCATCTTAGATCACGTACGTTTTATGAGAGACGCGAGCATGATGGGTATTATGAGAGATCACAGTGGAAACACGTTATGATTCACTTTATGACTCATGTCGGTCTTGGCACCGATGGATTCTCAGAGGATTTGAGCACTTACGTCCAAACGCGGTGGAATATATTCCAATAATTTATTTTTGGGATGCCATCAGGAAATGAAAACAGCTCGTACTAATCTGTGATCTGTAGATACACAGAAACCAGTTTGATCGATCGCCAGAGAGTAAAAAAAATTATTTGAGAGAGTCCTACATTTAAATATAAATGCCAACAGCTTCCCTTGGCACCGGTTCTGTGCCGCCTGGATTGGACAATTGGGACGTTCCCTACATGAAGCATTTAGTAATTAGGGAGCGTGACTAACAAGCTCTGTGTATCTGAGCTGTCTATTTTCCTCGCAGCCCGGGCGTATGTGACTTTCACGCCGTATTTGGCGGACGACATTTTGTAGATCCCTGCGGAGCCGAGTCACCTCCTAATGTCACTATTACGGCGCCGTGACCGAAGAGCGGCGGCTGTGCCGACTAGATTACAAATGAGGATGGCAAAGGACGGCCGAGGTGAGGGCGGAGGATATTTGCCCCGAAATCCAATCAAGAGTCTTTCATTATGATATCATTTAGAGCAGTGTGAGAACTACTCAGACTCTGCAGCCCTGCAGAATCTAACACTTCAAGATGCCATTTATTTATCTGTCAAGATGTTCGAGCGTTTAACAACAAAAGTGTTAAAACGGAAATGAGGTTTGTTGGGAAAACTTAGAAAGAACGATTATTTTCTTTTGGCCGGCAGTAGACGCTGGAGTTTCTGCTCTGATGGAAGCTCCACATGCATCAGATCCATCCGACTCCTATCCCCGCCTCCTCACATCCGACGAGCCATCACAAGAGATGAATCTCTGCATATGAAACCACTTTGGTCTGTAAGAGTCTGTCAAAATAATATGTCCATCCCCCCGAAGGCCCTGCTAACAACCTCTGTCTGCTGCTCTGCCGCGTTATCGGCAAACATCAGGTTTGGACACAACGCGTGGGATTATTTTAGAAACATCTTTTTTTTTACTGTCTCAGGGTGAAGGCTTGAGGTCGGGGGGGGGGATCACAGACCCTTCAAACAAACCAAGTGATGTCGGTTTATTAATCTGACTTCGAGGATCCGAAGCCCCGAGGTCACGTCTTGTCAACGAGAGCGAGAGCTGCGATCATCACTCCGGCTCCGAGTCGCTGCTGAGAGAAAGAAACAGATCACCGGCGTACGACAGATGTGCTGCGATGCAAAATGAAAAGGCTTTGTGTGTTGTTGTTTCGACAGCTCCGAGGCACTGGGGAATATTCCTTCTCGTTTCAAGAGGACGTGTGTTTTTATTTCTGGTTTTGTTAAAGTCATGGGCTGAACAAAGTCTTATTTATTGATATCTGATATTTGATGGTGTAAATTTTGTCTGCTTCTCAGCCAAATGAAGCTGAACTAGCATCGCATTTACAAAGCTCATCCCTCCACCAACAGTCTCCGGATGAACCTGAAACCTCCTTGGCAGATGCAGATCTTTTCAAACAGGGTCACTGAGTGCTGGGAATGAACCTGATATCAGATCACACGTTCTGACCTTCACATTCACCAGGAAACGTCCACTTTGAACGACAATGGGAAATTGGATTTGCTTCCCGAACCTTGGGACAATCTGAGGGCTTCCTGTCAGCAATAACAACACATTCTATTTGACGAGGACACCCGAGGACACCTTACGATATCATCATATACATATTTCAATAGAGGTAATGTTTACTACGCCTGAGACAAGATGGCGGCCTCACAAACACAGGCAGCGAATGACGAGCTGCAGAGACGCTGATGTCGAGAAGAATGAGACGACAGCAGTTGAGCCTCGCAGCTGTTTGGCCCCTCTGGTCTGATGGATTATTCTATAATAAGAGGATGTATCTCATTAAAGAGCACAAGCTGTAACTGTGCTTACCCCCCCCCCGCCCCTCCCTTCCCCTGATAGTCCAGTTTATATCACAGCCATCACAGCACATGTCCGCCCGCAGCAGTCTCTCATTCACCAGCTCTCCTTTCTTTCTTTCTTTCTTTCTTTCTATCTTTCCATCCTCCATGATTTACTCTCATATCCCCCCCACCCCTGCTTTTTCATCTCTGAATCCAATACTGTCACTGCTGTAAACTCCCAGCAGCAGTAATACACGGTGATTTAGTGGCGTTGTTAGAGCGTCTCAAATGCAGAACTGCTTCAATCCTGAGAAGGTTTTTTTGCATTTACTTCTCACAAAAGACAGTTTATTTCCTGGAAACCACCTTAAGGACATTTTTATTCTCAGTACATCCGATGGAAACGGGCCCAGTTACTTTCCATTCTCAGCTTCTATTGTGAGAAATGTGTCTGCGCGTGTTGCGTTTGGTTGCAGTGAATAGAATAGAATATATTAGAATAGTAGAATGGAAAAGAATAGAATAAGAAACCGTTTCCCCCCCCCCAGCAGGTAGAGAAATAGACTTGATACCCTTGAAGTATCCCGGAGCTGCAGTGCATTGTGGTCTATTGAAGCCACTGTTGGTGAAGAAAAATACATTTTCCCTTTGTGTGTTTGATAATTTATTCACTTTCCTTGAAATTAATTGACACTGGCTAACCGCTAAACGTGGAAACGGCCATTTGGGACCAATTCATTTCATTACCTCATCATTTTGAAACCATTTAGAATGTATTAACTTTGATTTCTCATGTTTTGTGAGATCAGATGAATGGGACACGGGTCTCCGTCGTTTTCAAGGTCATTGAGAGGAGCCCATCTGACGCCTGTCTTTTAAGTTGGGACGTGGTCAATTAAGGGAACCACAGAACGTGAAAGTCAGAGATAAGCGAGAGCGAGAGGAGTCAAAGGGCATCGAAACGAGAAAGCGGTGCAGCGAAGCAAAGATAATGTGGCCGCTGTTTGATTCTCTCGGCCCCTTGCTACCTGTCAGCGATCAGTTGGAGCTGGAGCTGCTCTCGTCTGTCTCTCTACCAGCAGGACATGGCAGCAGCAGAATGGAGGAGAGAAGCCGCACAAAGCAGAGCAGCGGCAGCATGGACGGCTCATTCTGCCGGGGTCGGGAGTCGTTTCTCTGAGATCCAGAGCGCCGGTGTAATGAAAGCCGGCTGGAAAGTAGAAAACGCTGTCAAGGTTTCACGGTGGTTATTAGAGAGAGGGTCCCGAGTCGTCCCCATAACTGGAGGGTCGTCGCTTCTGTTTGCAGCTGTGTCCTGTCTGGATGTTTCTGGCTCAACTGAACAGATAACTTTGCACATTTTGATTAGTTGCTTGATGCTGTAAAAAATGACATGATTGATGGCTGAGACTCTCTCACGACTGGTGAAGCGTGTGAATCGGCGGGACCACGATACCTCAGTTCTGCACCTCAATCTTTACTGCAAAGAGTCTGCTGCAAATTATGAGGAGGTGGGGAGGAGAGGAGATGTATCGGCCATCTTTAAAAACAATATGTTAGCTAAGAGGGTTAACATATTAACCTCTGATACCAGTTTTTATGACAAACATCATATTTAACATCCAGACATGAGAGGGTCATCTATCTTTTTTGTTTATTAAAATATTGGCTCATATTCACAGAGAGTTTTTTCATGTGATGTTCATTAGTTCTGTAGCAAAGTAAAAAAAAACAGAGCTGTAGAGCGAGAAGTGCAAACGGCTCCTCAAACTTCCACACAGCTCAGCAGTCCTGACACGAGGAGGTGAAGCGAATATGCATGTTTCTCAAAACCAAAATGTATTTACAACAAATTGGAGTACTGATTATTATTTGATTAATTCATCAATGAAAAATGCCATGAACCAGTCAAACATGTCCGTGTCTTCCACCGCTTTGTGTTTTATGATGTTTTGCCACAGATGGAGAAAGCATCGGTGATAAATGAGGAGAAAAGCTGTAAAGCAGCAGAACACGATGCATCACTGCCATGATTGTCTCATAAAACCAAAGTGATGTGAGTCCTGTGCATCTCCTTCATCACGGCTGGTTCAGGGATCTGCCTTTTCTGACTTAATCCACAAATCTTGTTTCCGTTTTGCTCGCCCGCTGCAAAGGCAGGCAGACAGACAGACAGACAGGCAGAGAGGCAGGCAGCCGCCGCAACACACCGACTTGTGCTCTTCAATATTTAATGCCTCCCTGTGAGTTTCTGTTGGGGGGAAGTGTTAGAGAAGGTCCCACGGAGGGAGGAAGGGGCAGGAGGGCAGCTCTGCCTGTTCCCCCGCACGGCCCCTCAGTCAAACACAGACCCTCTACCCTGAAGCACCAGCAGAGCGAACGGTGGGTGCACCTTGTCGCCTCTCACGGACGAGCTGACGCAGCTTTTTATTAACTGCACGTTACTCACTGATGTGCGACGACTCTTTCCAAGTAATTCTCGAAACGCCGCTCTCCCTCATCAGTCACTCATCTATAAATCCATTAAGTGGATTTGAATGAACTGGATCCACGGAGGACGTTGATGTGATTAGCTCATTATGGCGCAAAGTGTCTCTCTGCCCCTTTTGTGGCTATCGGCAATGGTGGTGCACACACACAGACACACACACACACACAGACACACATGAACACACAAACACGCATGAAACACACAAACAGATTCACCCGGGGCAATATGCCGTTGTGATATCAGCATCTTTTTTTTTAAAGCTTGGATTTTTTTTTCTCATGGAAAAACTCGTTGTGTATTCCACCCCCTGCGTCTGCATTATTCAGCTTCAATGCCATTTCTATTCTTAGTGCTTTTACTTGTGTTTGGATGGCTGGAGAAGAAAAATTACAGTAAACAACACACATGCTCCATGACACAACATAACACAAGCAACTCTCCAGTGCTCTGCTCCTCAGTTTAGTTCCTTTATTTAGAATTTAGTAATCATGAACCTCCAGATATCACTCTCAAAAGAGGCTCAACACCATCACACCATCTGCTCCTTAACTTTCAAAATGTGCCCCCAGGTTGGAATTGGACTCTGCTGTTTACATGGCACTTTTTCAGGCTGGAGTTTAATTTGCCTCGAGACAAAGCGGCCTGAATTAAATCAAGGAAAAAAAAGGCAATAGAGTCTTCAAGTGAACATCAAAAGGTTTGCAGACGTCCCCCTGGGCCGCTTCACCAGCATCGATCGAAGAAGCTGGGTGGGAACGTACTTACGCTCTCCCATCCAGTCCAACTGATTTCATCCAGCCACGCCTGCTGAGATCCTCTCTCACCTCCCCGGTCCGAGGGATGAAGCTGAAGACGAGCAGGTTGAGCGGCAGTGGAGGAAGGTGATGCTGAACCCTGGGTGCCACAAAGGAAAACATGTTATGCAAGTCAGGTTTCTTGTATTTATCCAACATGCAAAGACGTCTCTCTAATGTTATTTGATGTTTTGGTCTCATTTCTCTATCTTTTCACTGTTATAGGACTGTTACTATCATGGCAACATAGGATTAACTGTAATTATAAACCATTGGCAGAGTCAATACTTCCTTTTCTTCCTCCTCTTCCTCTCCTTCCTGTTCATCGTCCTCTTCTTCTTCAAGGGTTTTTGTACGAGAGGTGATTAATAGTGGCAGTGACAAACGATTCGAAAGATGATTTATTGGTAATTGTGATAACAAAGTAATCTATTAGTTACTTTTGCACCCACTCTGTCATCTTTCATATGTTTGCAACTACCTCCTTTGGTATGAATTATTGATAAATGGCTGGCTGTTGCATGCTGAGGGAGAGAGGGGGGTAAAATATGGACTGGATCCAGCTGTGGCCCGGATCAGCAAATACTTTGGCCAAATTTATACAGTAACACATTTATTTTTGAAAGTAAAATATGTACAATCCCTGCTGAATTGTTTTTCGGTTTCAATTTTTTTGGTAATTTCAATTCTTGCTGAGGATCTGTTCACAAGCCTCATGGATTTTATTTTCACCCAGTACATCATATTGTGTTTTTACAGCTTTCAGCCTGAATCTGGATTTTGAGGATGATACACAACATAACACACTTCGATGTGTCGGCCGTAGCATCGTTGGTGAACTGTCCTCGCAAGATGCTGTGACGCAAATAAGATCACACATAGGTCCCGAGGGCCTCGCTGCACCAGCACAAGTCCCCTTAAAGCGGCCTCCACACAGAAAACAAGCGTGGATTTGAATATAAGTATCTGTAAACACACTGTACACACGCTGTACACACACTGGAGTCACACTGTACACACACTGGACACACACCCCCCTCCTTGCTCTCAGAGGTTTACCGCAGGTCAGCTTCGGATGACATTTATCTTTCCCCTCAAAGAAAACCAGTCGTCACAATGGGATCAGGAAAGAGTGAAATGTTACACCATCAAAACATGTTTCCAATTTAACCCGTTTCATTGTAATTTGTGAATCCAACAAATATATTTCACCTCTGGACATTCATAATGCTTCACCGATGTTGTTATTTACGTATTTTACAAGTGTAAACACTCATTACCGCTCTGCTTATTTCTCCCTCCCTCCCTCTCCCTCCCTCTCTCCCTCTCTCTCTCTCTCTCTGGGTGTGTTGTGCCATGGGGGAATATCGATTTCACTGACACTTTCAGGGAACGCCTTTATTGACTGACTGCCACCAATAAATTGTTGAATGCTGGTTGACGAAAAGGCTTCGGGCTCCAGTAAATCCCCAGATAACGTCTCAATGCAGACGGTTCCTTCTGCGGCGTCACATATAAAGTAGGCCCATTATGTTCTAGGTAATATTCTAAATGCATAAGTGATTCGGTTAAACCCCCGATCATGCAACGTCCATATTAACACACACACACAAACATGTACACACACACACGTAGCCCACAACACGTTCAACAATGGCTGCTGCTGTTGTTGTTGTTGTTATTCCACTGAAGTATGTAACCTTGTTCTTAGATCCAGGCTGCCTGGCGGGCACAGAGCAGAGGTCGGCCTGGTTTACTGGTTCTCGCTCTCTCCCAGCAGAGTCGCCTCCAGTCACCCCCCAGTGTCCCTGCCACAGAGAGACAGAGACTGAGAGGAGACGTCTTTGTGATGGGACCTGTACACACTGTTAAACAACTGTCTCTGTTTGAAATGTGCACAGAACAACCTCCATCATGTCTGCTATTGTTGGAGAATCTCCTTATTAAAGATACTACATAATTAATGTTTTCATAACCTATACTGCAGCCTGCCACCAGATGGCGATCGAGACACTTGGCTTCACTTTTGGGAAGATTTCACCAAGGCCCAGGTTCAACTGGGGTGTCTCATTTCAGGGGCCACGTCCTCTGGAGGACCCAGGCCACATAAGCCTGATGTCGGCATCGGGCCAAGCTGAAACGAGACAGTCTGGTCGTCTCATTGCATCACCAGCTTGTCCCGCTCTTACAGACGTCACCTAGCAACAGAGCTACGGATGAAAAAGTACTTTGGTTGATTAAAAAGCGTTGAAAAGATTTGTTTTATAACGTTAGCTGTTCGGTTTAAAACTAAAACTAAATCCTTCTGACGTTTTTCGCCTCACTTGCTGCCACCATTAGCTCTTTAAAAGACAGAAGTGCAATGAATCATGGGTTATATGTTGGGCTGGGAAGGATCCACCTGGTGGATCGTGGGAGGAAGGATGCGTTTGTGCTTCTGTGACACAATCGGTCTACTAATTCAACCTTTGAAGGAGACACAGCTATAAGCTGGAAAGATGTATCAATGTTTATATTTTAAAAGTATTTGTACACTTTCATACTTTATACTTTATTCTCTCTCTCTCTCTCTCTTTCTCTCTCTCTCTCTCTCTCTCTCTCTCTCTCTCTCTCTCTCAAATCAAATCAAAGTTTATTGTCACATGCACCAATAACAACATCATTGGAGCAGTGAAATTCTTGTGACCTGGCAGGCAACATCTATGCAGTAGACGGGCATTAGGAAATATAAAAATTACATATAACATATGAGATATAACCTTGTAACATGTAACATATAACATAGTTCAACAAAATATAAAGGAAGCAGCAGTTTACAGGGTGAAGGAGTGAGGAATATTAAATAAAAAAATATGAATATATGTAGTAAGTAAGTTATAAGTGTAGTTGTATGAGTGGGGGAGCAGAATGTACATGGTCTCTCTCTCTCTCTCTCTCTCTCTCTCTCTCTCTCTCCCTCCTTCCCTCTCTCCCTCTCTCGTTTGTGGTTGCAGAATGATGCAGGGAGTCAGATCTGGACCAGGCACCGGTGGAGGGTTCCCTGATCCACAGAGCGGACTCCATGCCGGACCTTCCCTCGCTCCCTCCCTGTGCAGCGCTGTCTCATTGCTCAGTGAAGCCTCTGCAGCGCGCACACACACGGGAAGACTCTCCGGTGCACGGGACCTCTTACTACCACAGTGACGCGCTGCATGATCAACACACACATTTGTGATAATCTCGAGGCAAAGACGCACATTCAGGGGATTTTACTCTCGAGGTGATTCCCGGACTGCGGATCCTCGGTGCTTTCACCAAGGTAAGAGGAGGCAAATGCGCCAAATTGCTCCTTCCATCCATCCTGCGGTGACAATTTGTTTGCGCGTGTCATCATCACTTAAAATCATCTCTTTTTATCACGCTCTCTCCATCGTGCGTCTTTTGAACGTGTTACCAGGTGAGATTTACGCACGATGTGCCGCGTAAAGGGGAAAAAAGGGTTGCATTTCCATAACTTTCCCGTGAAGCAGGACTCACAATGGAGGAGAAAATGAAAAGGTGATTTGGTTTGCAAAGTTGCTCGGAGTGCATTCCCCCTCGGAGGCACGTTGACAACCCTCCACGCCACTTGCAGTGACTGATAACGAGGCAGGAGTGAGATGTCCACGGAGCAGGCGCGTCCGCTATTGCGTCTCTGGCGTTGGCTGATGAATCATAAAGCGTTTTCTCTTTCTTCTGACTCGAAAAGCCGCGGCCACTTGTGTGGGATGAGGATGCGGCAGAACATGTGGCATCATGTCAGTGTCCGTGGCCAAAGCTTTGAGGTGTTAATCTGGACACATCTTCCTTTACCATCATAAGAGCCCTGCAGGCTGCACACACACACACACACACACCACACACACACACACACTGGTGGGTCACCGGGGCACCATCATGCCTTATTCCCACAGCAATCTGTCTGGCTCTTTGGATTTATTTAGGCTCTCGTGGTTCAGCCAGCCGGTTTGGACTCTGCACAGACATGCACTGCTGATCCAGACTGAACAGTGTGATATCAGGCTTTTAAATACAGCCACAAGTGGAGAGCGGCTGAAAATCTGTATCAAGCAAACAAATATTACATCTGTAAATGGCTCTCCGGCTGCTGAGTGGATTTCTTTAAATACACAAGCTAGTATCTGGCTCCATATTGTAGCGTGGATGAAAATGATCTTCTGTCCAAACAGTATCTGTGTGTGTGTGGAGGGAGGATGCATGTTATGGTTCAAGGATGTGACATAAGCACAGAGGGAAGAAAGGGCACTTGGCCAATTGATGAATTCAGTGCTGAACTCTCAACCCTGCGCCCGTATACCCTCATTAGCTTCCTTTTGGTCTTGACCCCCCTATCAGCTGATCGTAGCTTCCTCCTGCAGCACCTCCACATTTCTCAGCCAACCTCTCAGATGATGGGGAAAACGAGAAACCTCTGACTGGAGCGGACTAGTGTGGCCCCCGTCTTTCGAGGGGTTAAATCCTGCAGGAGCACAATGAAATCTGCTTTACTCTGCCACTAAGAAATACCTGTAAACTGTGCCTCAGCTACATGGTGCCACTGGGATGTTAAGGATGATTCCAAGAGGACATGAGGGTGATTTAGTATTTTTAAAAAAACAATTGTGTATCCTCCACACCCAGGAAGTCTGGCTTAGCCTTGTAATTATGCAGATAATTCCGCCCGGATGTGAATGTGTCATCGCAGTCGGCCCAGTGCGTCTGCTGTTCTGTTTTCTGGAACCATGACATTGTAGTGAAATTATATCAGAGCCATCAGCCCGAGGGCCCCGGAAGGAGGTTAAGACAAGTAGTGGCACAAATATTACTTCCCTTAGAACCCTGAGGGTTTACAACAAAAACAAGGGATGACGACGGCATGGAAGATTTTTTTTTGTTGCAGTGCTCGGCGATGACATAGCTGTTGCTCATGACTTGTCCCCCTCAAGTTGAATTAGGAAACGCCAGCAGTCACACACCGAGCTGTGACGCTGGCTGCAGACGACAGCAGGGGTGAGTCAGCCTGGGCAGTGCTCTCAGATGTGCTGTGGTTCCACGCCGTGGGCTTTTTTCTCAGCCTAATTTCTGATTGCGCCTTGCTCTTCTGCGGCGTCAACCCCGTCAGGTACCACTACGTCTTCTTGCCTTTCACCGGTATATACTTACGAGTGCAGGACCTCTTCCATCTTCCAGGTCCCTCGCACCGATAAGACTTACGAGTATATTGCTTGAGGGGACTCTTCAAGCGCTCCGGCACTCGCCCCTGTAATCTCAGCCCGCGCTCTTTTCCAGTGCTCTTAGCTGCTCTGATTGGTCGTGTGGGATCTGTCAGCGTGCCTTCATCTTTTCTCTCCCGTGGATTTATCTTTTTCCGAAGAGCTGGGAGCATCCACCTCCCGGAGGTAGCTCTGGGTTTAGAGAGCCGAGCCTCTTTTATAAATCCTGTATTCACCCAAGACTGAGGGTCTCATGAGGAGTGTGTGTGTGTGCCACTGCTTATAAAACGGGGCCTTAATGCACCCGGGCAGATTGTTACTCACACTGAATGAACACAGTCTCAGAGCTCGAGTAAATGTACTAATCCTGCTCTTCTGAGATTATCTGCCTTTTGAGGAGTTTTACGCGGGGGAAGAGAGAAAAAAAAATCACTTTCTACTCCCCCGAGAATCGTATTCTGCAAAGTCTGATATTTAACGTCTATTTTTTTTTCTAGGATGACAGGAATCGCCATGACATGTTCATTTAGCTCCGACAGTCACCCAACTGTCACGTGTAATTCATTTTTCCTTAACCCTGCGTCATGCTCCAGCTGAAGCATGAGGCAAAGCCCATTACGCTTATTGATGAGCCACTTCTCCTTACGTCCAGTTTTCCACTGAGGGGTATTTGTATGTGCAGCAGCAGCAGCAGCAGTGTTACAGCCACAGCTATTGAATGTCTGATGAAGAGCAGTGTTTACCTCTACAGTTCTCCCCCCCATGCCTCTAGGACTTCCTGCAGTCGATGCCTCGGGCTCTCTCTCTCCGTTCCTCTGAAGCCAGTGTGTGTGTCTCTCCTCACACACCGTAAACACACAGGGGTAGAGCCTACATCATTATTTCTCCACAGTCCTGTCACTTCCTCTGTCTCGTCCGCCCTTTGATTACCGACATGCTGAAAGCCGTTGGTGTCGCCGCCACCAACACGTCGGGGGACACCGGGTCCTGCTCCACGTGTGATACCGTCCACGCCACGCTCTGCTGAAAGGCTCCGGTGCTTTTATTCCCTCGTATTTGCCTTTCACCGGGAAACTAGGGAGCTCATTTTGATGATATAAAGACATACTGCCGACCTGCGTTTTGCCAGGGGACAATGTCAACTCTGGTGGGAGGGGGGGGGGCATGTTTGTGTGCCTTCCAGCTATTGGAACATGCTCCGACTGTGAAAGGCCACGTCCATTGTTGGGTAACATAATCCACCGGGGAGGCTTTCGGCCAGACACTGGGGAGAACTGCCGATACACACTCCCTCTCTCCCTCTCTCTCCTTCAGTACTGATGCATATCCTCTTCCGTGCTGGAAGCAGCTGCTGAATGCTAAGCAATTTTCAAGTGTTGCTGAACTTGTGTGTGTGCAGGGCGATGGCCCACACAACCCCTTTATTGCCATTCTAAACACAAGCCCTCTGCTTGTTTTAAACAGTCTCATCGATGGTTGTATATTCTGCTAGCGTCCAGAGGCGAGGAGCTGGATGGAGAAATACAGATGCTCAAATACCTCCTCTGGGGAACCGTCACTCCGGAGATCACTCTCTCTGGACGGTTCTAATGAAGTGATGATGTGAGTGTGTGTGTGGTCACCTGCAGAACTGACACCGACCATGACGTGTCTGCAGCAGCTGATTTGTGGTTTAACGGCGGCTGGCGATGGATTTTTACATGCTCTTGCTTCAGTATCAGATGGCTCGCCGTCTAATAAGCACAGACATTAGTTCCCATCATGGAGGAAGGTGCAGGCGCTGGACTCAGGCTGCACACACATGCAAAACAGCACAATGCACGAGGAGTAGACAAGCCCCTGATCAATCTACTGGAAATTAAGTGGCAAATATTGAAAGTTGTTTTTCCTTTGGGAATTAATAACAACCATTTTTAGAGCAATCAATAACTACAATTAGCGATAGCATATTAGCAATTCAGAATTGATTGAAGTGGCTTTCACTTATAGACCAATGACATGTCACTATCTCTGTTTGTGTGCATGCAGGGACGATGCAAACAGAACCATTGTGCAGTTGTGATGTAAAAGTCAAATGGTCAAGAAGATGGAGACACACACACACAGATTAGATTGCTGTGTTTCTACAGTGTGTATATATAGATATTACTTGTTCCATAGCAACAAGTACTGTAAGATCATAAAGTGCACATTATGACAAGACATGGAGAATAAATTAATAAATATAAGAACCCTTGACATTTATGGATGAGCCAGCTCACCATGAAGTTTAAATCAAAAGCTTTTCAAACATGTTCACATATTGTGTAGAAGAAGTCTTTCCCCTTATATAAATTTAGGATTAAAGAAATCGCTGAATCAAACCTTCACCCAGATTTCAGATTCAGATGGTTCGTTTTAAGCTCAGTCTCGTATAAAAAGTAAGGAAGTTCTTCCACTTCTATTTCTAACTTCATCTCCATTAAATTACATCTAAAGTCAAATGGCAGTCGCCCTCTATAAAAATGATTTTTCCATAAAACGCTAAGTGAAGTCTCTTGTTCCTTCAGCTATAATTCTTGTTGAAATACGATAGAATAATATCTTTTTTCTCGCATATGTGAAAAGCGCGTATCCATTACAAAGCAATCACGGCTCAGAAATGGCAACATGCAAATGTAGGGAATAACATTTTTCTCCCCCTTATAATTACTAGCCTCCATTTCTAACTCGATCTAACATGTCACTGGAAAGCTGCAGCTGATGCTAGTGCCTTTGTAGCCGTGTGTTAGATCGTGTAAACAGAGGCTGATTAACATGGAGACTGGAGCTCGAGGAAAAGTCTCCATGGCTTTTCAGAAGATTATGAAAAGATATTTTCGTCTTGACAGGAGACGCCAGTGATTAGAGTATCACCAGAACAGGACACACTGATCCTGAAGGACGTGAATTGTATGAAGAACATTTTTGACACCAAATTTTATATTTAGCTAAACTTTTTGGACCAATTCTTAGGCCATTTTTACATCCAAAGAGAAAAACATCTCACAGCATAAACTGTTTTCCATTAAACTTGTGACTTTTATGGTCTGATAACTGTCTAGACAGTTTAACAGCTCCTGATGTCATCGTGTCAGGTTTTTAATGTGTGTCATGCTCAGATTAATTATTTCCGAGAGAATTATGTTTTTCGCGGCGAATGATCAAACCTTAGCGACCGAAACGTCCACAATCAGTGTCATGTAAACCAGTTTAACCTTCTGCAGAGCACCGGTGTCACAGCCCGCGATGACAAGCTGATGAGGGACTTTGCATTCCAGCCCAGATGCCCAGAGAACTCCCTTAACAGTAGTTTGGTTCGAGCCCGTTTGGCATTTATGAACGTGAATGATAATGTGAAATGAGAGAGGGACATCCAGTAATGTGTCAGGGGGTCATTGAATTTTAATCCCTCCATTACTTGGGGAAAGTGTCCTTGGCCGTTTCCAACTGGAGTTCAAAAAAGTGTCACTTTAAGTTGCTGGGAGCTTGAAGTTCAAGACTCAAGTGAGTTGTAAGGTGGAAAATGTCACTGTTTCTGGAGTTTGACACATATTAAGGATAAAAGTCAGGTTATCGCTGCTTTTTGGATTCTGGATGTCTGAGATTGGTGTTTTTTTGCATGATCCCATCCCTTTGTACACTTCTGATGACGTCATTAAGTCTTGTGCGATGGAAAACTTGTTAATGGAGTGTTAAGAAATATGTAGTTGATGTTTTGTTATTTGGAAATATCGCTATCAATAGGTAACATTAGAAAAAACATTAGTAGTACCATTCATCTACTGTAAAGTTTCTCCAAGGTTATAGTTTTATTCCATTTTAACCATCACAAAGCTTTTATTTCTTTATTTCCCCAAGTTCAACCATGAGAATTCTCACTGAGGACTAAAACTCCACATTTCCTCTTTTCCTCTGCAATAATTAAAATCGATCTGCCGTCAAAAAAAAAGATAATGTCCCATTTTCGTGGATACAGTTGTGATGAAGTGTCGTGATCGGCGTTAACCTCTGTGATGAACAGTGTCTGATGAAGCTGCAGTATGATCTGCTGCCTCAGTTTGCACCAGCAGGAGATACTGGTCGGATACACGCTACTGGGAAGTCGACAGTAAACTGGGAGGCTGACATTAATGAGATGAAATTACAAACTAATCCTGGAGTTTCCTCTGAACCTCTCGTGCATATGAATGTAGCTTGGATCTCACAAAGGAATGACAGACTCTGCTACTAATGATGAAAAATACTATATGGATAGAAAATGCAAATACAGGGAAAGGCTGTGCATATTAATGCTGACCAGTATTATCAAACAGAGCCAACCATAGAATTCTTAAGGACCGTACTGGTTTATCATTTCATTTTATGAGGTCTGGTGTGGTGGAGCTGTGAAGGCAGCTCTTCTCGTGACCTCCCAGCCTCCCTCCCTGCAGCAGCTGCCCCGGCCGCCTCTCAGTGGCCGTGACAGGAGGAGGAGGACGATGGTGAATCAGGGAAATGACGAAGATCTCCACAGCGCTGACTCCTCCGTGAGTCGCGGGGCCACGGTCATGAGCGCATGTTGTCTAGGCTACATTCGGCCATGCTGGTGCCATGTAACTGGTTTTAAAGGTTTCTTCAGGGACACTTTGTAATCTACTATTATTGTTGCTTAATTGAACTTGTATCTTTACTTCTTCTACATAAGCTGCTGCTGCTTAAACCACAGAATTCACTGTTGTTGGCTTCAGCGTGTCATGTGCCCGTCAGTGTCTCCGTCCAGACCGTCCCGTGACCCAACTTTGAGGAAAGCCTTCGTGAGCATTGCTGTCTATTTAAAGCCAGGAGATTTATTTAAGAGGCCGTTACACAAGATAAGCTGCGACAGGTAGAGCTCTACATGGAACAGAAGAGCCTATTTGTGAATGTCCGCAAGTGGCTGGCTTTAAGTGCCTGGCTGAGAGATGACTGGAGAGGATACGGACAGCAGGGTCATTTCAACAATGGACATTTTGAAAAGGGAGATATTTTGCGATGACAAGTCTTTAATTGATCTCATCGCTTTTGAATAGCCTATTTATATATAATATGGGGGGGTTTTACCGAGCCCATGTAAACGCTGACACCAGCCTGTCAGTTCAGGGGAAGTAATGGTTAGAAGGAAGTGGCCTGAATGTCGGGAGCTGGAATTCTGATGCATCGGCTGCTGAATTTTCCTCCCTCCTCAGCTTTACATGCACAGTACACAGGCTTACTTTGATCCTCGAGTATAAAAGCCCGCGAGGAAACGGTCGTAGGCAGCGCTGGCCGAGCAGGGGAAGAGGGTTGACACAGTTGTTTTGGTTCCAAAATGGCGTCGGAAGAAAGCTGAAACCTCCTTCAGACCCTTGACTCTAATTGACGGAGAGCCACTCGAGCGCGCTCAGTGTCTTCCCGGCCCGAGGAAGAGGAAGACACCCTGCAGAGAACTTCTCATGTAGTGAAATGTGGAACTGCGCTCGCTCCTGACGCAGAGAAGAGAAGCCATTGTGTTTTTTAAAAAGTCAAACGGAGACGAGAGGCGTAGATATGTCCTCTCACTGCTTAGATACGTCCGCAGTACATGCACACAACATGCTCTAATCTTGATATGGTTGCATGATCCATAGGATTAGTGTGGATTAGCAAAGCTGACCAATTTCTCCTGACGGCAACGGTAATCTCTTTAACTAATATTCATAATCGTGTTGGGAAAATATTTATTCCCGCTGCATCATCTCCGACCTGACACTTGAATAATTGATAAAGGAAAGGAGGCGTAATCATAACTCGCTCTGGAGTTTTATATAGGGCCCTGTGTAGTGTGGAATGTCCATGCAAGGGAAAGGCAGGATCCTAAAACTCTTGCCAGATTTCATTTCACGCTCAGCAGAGCGCAGCCTCGGAGACGGTGACATTTACATGGCCCTCTATACCACCGCCAGTCGCTGCAGGCCCAAGGCACTGGCTAAATCCGGCACAAGGGCCAGCGACTGAGGAGGCAGCGCGAGCCGGGAGAACAAGGAGGGAGACGGCTAATGTGCCGAGCGGAAGGAACACACAGAGCACACAAGCTTATGCTGAAAAGACTGTACAACGTGAGAGGGCAGCTTTCAGGAGGAAGAAAGGAAACGGGAGGAAGGCAGATCATTTATCATCTCGTGTTATCACAAGATATTTACACCATAGCTTCTGGAGTGAAATTCCTTTGCAGATGATTGTTGCAGCACAAACAAATCACAACAGTTTATTTAGGGAAATTCCACAACACAAACAGTTCTGTCTGTGCAGCAGCAGTGTTGTTGCGGGGAGGAATCATCGTTCAGCCAGTAAGACCAGCTTTTCCAGGGATTATCTGCACCAAAGACCAACTGGTCATCTCCCAACCAAAAGGTCACGGGGCTAGTTTGAATGCTAGTTAACCGCTCGTGCACCGACTGCAAGATACTCGCTCTATCCCCCGCTAATCTGATTGGGTCCCTCGCCGCCGGTGGCTTACCGCCTCGCCACAGTCAGCCCTCGAGTCGGTCAGTCCTCGCTGAGCCTCCACGTCGGCTCTGTGCTGTTTGATGGCGTTTCCCCGAGACGTTTCCCAGTAGGTTTAAATAAACACGCAGAGCAGCAGCTGCACACACTGAAATGTTGCTGGCTGCATTGAAAGGAAAACCCTTTTGGCAATAGGGGAATGTTTCTTCCACTGAAATCATTGCAGGCTGCTGTCACAGGTTTCCAAGTAAGGCATGTTTAATAACTGCACAGAGCGACTTGGGCTTCATCTCCTCGGGTTGGACCCTCAGAGAGTATTCTGCTGTGGAGCCGGTTTGGCTCAGATCCTCCTTCACCTCTCGGTCTCCAAATCCTGGCCTGTTTCGTTGATTTGTTTCCTGGCAAGTGCTTTACTATGATATTCTGTCCCAGGTGGTGTTAAACTAATGAGCTCTGTGTGTGTAAACACTTCAGTCACTGTTTTGTGGGAGACTGGAGCCCAATCAACTCAGAAATCTGTGGAGTCGTACACGGCAGAAGCCTTTTATTGTCCAAAGACGTGTTTTATTGAAGTCAAAGCATATTTCGGTAAAAGATTTCACTGATTTCCTGCAGTGGAGTCAGACAGTGAAGAGGCAGTTGGGCGAGATGACGGCGTTGACTCCGGAGCAGGCGGAGGTCAGCGGCCTGGACTGGTGCGCTCATCACGGAGAGCGGTGAATCAATGCGGCCGTCGAGCGGATGAGTCGGCACCGCTTGTCCATTACAAGGTGGTAAATCTGGCTATGGCGCTTACTAACCGCCACAATGAGGTGGTAACCGAGTTATGGAACCATCAGTGAGCATGTGTCCCGGCAGGACGGCGAGGGGAGGAGAGAGCGCCGGGAGGATGCAGTGTGACAGATGGTGACCGAACGTGTGAATGAGTGGAAGCTTTGGTTCTGGTGCCTCATGGTTGTTTTGCACAGAGAGATGAACCAACCTGGTGAAATACGGGAGAAGAACCTTGAAATTGTTGTTAGTTATTGTTTCTTTCTGGTTATGACTGTGCGCAGGGTTCATTTCCAGAGATTTTAGTATCTACGTTTCAATTATTTATCAGTAGCCATTGGAATTGTCATTGTTTATATTCCATAAAAGTGACCCATCTATCATATTTGAAAACCGATTGTATCCATGTCAAATATATATTTTCATTATCTCCCCTAATCTGTTTATGTTCTTTGCCTCTTTTCAATCCTCAGCCACGTTTCAGAGAAGCAATTCATTAGAAACAATAATTCAAATGGATCCAAACCAAATGTTGTGTTTGCATTAATTCCTGGATAATCTCTGGGTTCTACGGAGATGATCATTTGTCAAATTAAGTCGATGGGGGGATTACAGAAACCAGGAAACAAAATAGACTCTTATCAGCATTGTTTTTAGCATCTCTGGGACATCACACAGGTTCTGGAACAGAGGGCCTGTGAAACCCATCGCTGAAGTGGGGTGAAATACACGCTGCTTGTTGGGCGGCACTTTTTTTAAAGCTCGGCCATAAATCACCATTTTGTGTGTTGGCGGAGAGGGAGGAAAATAAAAAGAGGAGAGAGGGAGTGAGAGCAAGGGAGGGAGGGAGGGGGGTGGCGGTTGAATCTGTGGTACAAATCCAAAACACGAGCGGTGCCAAGGTGGCTGGCATGGACGAGCTGGGAGGGAGAGAGAAGATGAGAGGGACAAACCTCCTCAATGTAATAAGCAGCATGAATGGATGGTGACGGCTGGAACCCTATTTGTGGCCAATCATCTGGATTGACCCTCTGTGTGATGTTCCATTTTTCTTTTTTTGTACAGCTCACACAGTCGGAGGTATTAGGAGCTTTTTTTTGTCACAAGAGGTAATTTTCCTCCATCTATTTTCTCACATTATCCCAAAAACAACTTCCATACACAAAATGGCTCGAACTACATAACAGGCCTGGATAAGTAAGTTGAGGTAATTTCTGTGCATCAGGCACAGTCGCTCTCTGTTACTCATATCGACACCCACAGGAGGAAGACAAAAATTGGCCTCATCCATTTTTTCTTCTAAGTCAAAGAAGAAAATTGCAAATGTTAAAAAATGACTGTGGGTGGTGTCGATTAGTCACGGACAGAAATGCATTGAGTGTAGTTTTGATTAACTTTTTACGTTGGTGTTTTTAGGAGAAGGAAATGGAAATTTAGGTCCATCTTGCACTTTGTTTTGCTGAGTGGCCTTTGCAGAGCTCTCTTTGTGTGTCCACGTTTTATAATAACTTGTGCAGCGCTCGTCCTGAACATGCCTGTTTTGGAATGGGCTGTTTTCTTGGCCTGTGTTTGTGCTCCGGAGCAACTTCAGGATTAGTCCTTGTCATTAATGAGTCCTCCTCAAAAGGTTTTACAATACACTGTCGCTTTTTATTGTTTATTTTCTGTTTTGAAGAGGTTTTTGTTGAACATTGTGTTCATCCTACCTGGTTTGTGTGCAACGGAGATTTTAAATTGAATGTTTTTCATGAAATGAAACTGAATAAGCTTGACAAGGATTAGGTTTGATTGATTTACTTAACCGGCATTTTTTCATATGCATGCTGGCTATTTCAGTTCAAAACTTTTTCAAAATAAAAGCTCTTGACCCTTTGAAGAGCAATTGCTAAAGAATATGAATTTTGTTGCCATGACGGAGAGCAGCACCTGTGAACTGTTAAAATAGTTTGTAAACTAAAGGTCTGAAACCTCCACTTTAGCAGCCTCCTCCGTCCGTGTCTCTTCCGCTCCGGCTCGTCTCTTCTCTTGACCTCCACTCCCAGTTTCTGGTGATGAGTGGTTCATTGTCTAGATTTATTAGTAATTTAATTAGCTTCAGGGAAAAAAGGTCACCGGCACTGAGATCGTTGCACATGTGCGATGGAGAGAGTTCTTTGCTAATTGAGCACAAAATGGACAGACAGCTGGAGGTCGGGCATCAGTCTGACCCTGAAGGCCTGACGCATGAGCTGGGCCGTGGAATTAGCCGCCTTCTCCTCGCGTTATTGGTCACCACTTCTTTTTGGGGTCATCAGTTACGCCCGTGTTCCCGCTGAGCCTTTTCAGGGACATGCCATTTTTAGCATAGATAATCTAGATATATACATAATAAAAATGGTCTTGGATTGAATTCAGGGCAGCAGATTTGCAGGGAGATCAAAATATGTTTTTGGCAGAAACTAAGTGGTGGTGTGCGTGCATGTGTGTTTCTATGTGTGTGTGTTTCTGAGTGTGTTCTAGAGTGAGAGAGAGAAAGATGAATGAGTCTTCCTGACTGAGAGCGAGCTAGTGCAGCTAAAAGAAGCGACTTCAGCACCACGGTCAGCGTCTCAAGCTTCATGCATTTCATAATGCTCTTTTATCTGTATTGCTACACTCCATCTGTTACCACACGAACACACACACGCACACAAACACACACACACGCACAGGCACACACTGATTAAAAAGCAACTGTGTGTGTTTATAGATTAATGAACATGGCAGCGCAGCAAAGATCTGAGGAGCAGAGGTTCTGTGACCAGCTCACCAAACACAAGTTCGCAGCCCGGGAAAGAAACAGAGCTTCATTTAGCTTTATTGTTTTGCTTCAACTGCTAAATTCCACTGCTCGCTTTGACTCCATCCGGATTCATAACAACACATTTGCAGCAAACACTAACACAAGCTCCTTGAACTACATTTTTGTTTCATGTTATTGCTGTATTTGTGCAGAAATAGCACAAAATGCAGTTTATTTAATTACTCACACATACTATATAGATCTTATCTTGATGTCTAACAGTTCTTAACCGGCTGTTTGTCTTATCTAAACCTCTCGTATGTGTTGGTTCTCTGTGTTGTTGCAACATTTATTTTTAAAAGTGATGCCTGTTTGAGTTTGTGTGATTTCCCCCCCCCCTCCACTCCTGAATAGGTGCTCCCTGACATTTGCATAGATGAGATGTAAATGATCAAACCACTCTCGCCTGACAGTGCCGCGAGGATGTGGCAGCTCGTCTTCCCACATGAATATTCATTTCCATCACCGCTTTCACTCCACTGAACTTCAGAGTCTGGATAAGATGATTCCGAAATGGGTTTTACTCTCCAAAGTATCTCGGAAATCCTTGTGCTGTGTTTGTTTTTTCGCACACACATCCGAAAAAGAAGAGCGGAGTGGAAAATGCAAACAGGCACCGGGTTTCTCACTCGTTTGAGATCAGAGAGCAAATCGATTAATGGTATTGTCCTCCTTCTGGAACGAGATGCATCCAGCGCATTGTGGACAGCGAGCGAGCCCTTTGTAGTGCAATTAGCAAGTTGTCGAGAAGACGTCTCAGTTTTTCTTCTCCGCTCTCCGCGCTGCCAGGAAGATCGACAGCGAGAGACTGCGTGTCGAAAGCATGAAATACTGGCATCTGCGAGGGACACCCAAATCTCCTTGGCGGCTCTGGCAGTGGGAGCGACGGGCGCAGAGGCAGCAGAAAATGGCTTAGTCAGGGTCATCACCAACCAATAGCTTTGGATGGCTGTGACAAGCCAGGGCATTTTCTCAGGCTTCAATAAGCTAAGTAAGAAAAGATCTTAGTGGCACCATGTTGCCAACAGACACTTTTCTCACGGTCTTTATCAGCCATAATTTGTCAGACACTTCTTGCAGTGTTGGATGTGACGCTGATGGAGGCTTTCACTGCCGCAGCAGCTGCTACGGCAACAGATCTGCTGTGATGTCAGCGCCTCATTGGCCAAAAAGGGGGAAAGTAACTGTTGTGTTGTTTACATAATTTGGTTTCATTACAGTGCCCCCTCGTGGATGGACTGTGCATAAAGATAGACGACATGACAGCGTCCTAATAGTGAAGCCAAATCCTCTTGATCGCTCCCTGGTGGCTGGCTGCAGTATAGGTCATAACGCAACCTCCTGCATGTTAGCAGATGGAACATTTAACGTCAAATAAAATATTTTCAGATATGGTTTCTTTTACTTAGTTTTTTGATGCTCGAAACAGGGTAAAACGTTGATGGTGGGATTCTGGCTCCAAACAACGTCGAAGGTTAAATGTTGTCCGACCCGTATCTGGAATATTTGAGCTTTATTTTTGTAAAACAGTAGGAGAAGAGACATGTAGTCTATCTTCATATAGAGTCTGTGTGTAGAATGCAGCTCTAAAGAGACGACAAACTGTCACATCCCACAATACGAGGCACAGAAAGCGAACTCCACTCCGTGTGAGCTTCTTGTCTGACATCTTCTTCACATGTTCACGCCGGGATACAGCTTGCTAAACAAGAAAGCAAATAAAAAGCTAATTAGCTCATTAGATGAGTATCAGGATTCTTCAGTTTAGACGCTATTGTACTCAGCAGTTTGTTAATGATCAGCTGTCTACGCTTGGAACAGCTGTTGACTCAGAGGCTCTTACTTCACTACTGGACAAATAAATATATTTATCAAATCACTTTAACTGGATTTTTGGTACATTTACATGTTTACATCCCTCCTACCCACTAACACATCACCATCAGCCCTGTTTTTCCCCCCATCTCATGTGAAGAGCCACAGCAGGGTGCCTCTCTCTCTGCATGGCTGAAGTCACGACAGCCCTGTGCTGCTGCTGCACAGCGGAAATCATTCCTTTGCATGTTTGCTCTTTTCCTGCATCAGTATATTTGACCACAGATGCATATGTTGAAGTTCAGTGGCCGGGACACAGCAACAGACGCTCGCTCCGTGATGACAGACACGCGAGTCGAGTCCCTGAAGCTGCCGTGAGTTTGCTTAGCCTGATGAAACCCAGTTAAACTCACTCCCTTCATCTTTTAACTCACTTTTTGTTTGTGATTTTTTTCATAACGCTTCAAAATGTCTGCACATACGCTAAACAGAGCAATAGATGCTATGCTAACAGAGCCGTGTATGCACTCGCACAAAAACAAACACACAAACTTGATGATGTTTAATCTGATGAGATCAGAGCCAGCGTTGATGAGGCGGCAGCCGGAGGGACGAGCAGTCGCTGTCATAGTGAATCGGTGTGTAGAAGGGGAGGTATGGAGGAAAGAGGAGTGTGTGTTTCTGTGTTTGTGTGTTTATGTGCGTGTCATGTGTTTTTATATTGTGGAGCGGTGTCACCTATGAGGCGCAATTCTCCTGCTATGATTTAAAGTTGTTGTTTTGTTGTTCTTTAGCTTCATATGCAGGCCGCCACAAACAAAATGTACAGACGCATGAGTCATTATACCTTGGTTGTAATTTATGCACTTAAAACAAAGTGGTTCTGCTCAACATGCACCATTAAAGCGTTAGTCACTTACATTTGGCATATCTGAACGCTTTAATGTTAAGGAGATCTTAATTTTTAAGCTAATTTGTCACTTGTACACCCAACTGTGATAAATGGCAGGTTTCCTTCATGTTGAAAATCGGTAATTTCCTGTCCTTTACATTTTACAATTGTGTTTCCAAATGCCAGAAAACATCTTCACTGCACAGTTTTGAAATTAAAACATTTTTTTTGCATTTTGGTCGCGAGCCACACTTCAAACTCTTGGAGCAAAACCCTGTAGAAATCCCCCCGAGGCATTTAGACTCGTAATTAAGCTGCCAAACATTAATTACCACACTTTAATCGTCATGATAGATAAACATTTAATAAGTTTGTCGAGTGTTTACACAGCAAATCGAGACACTGATGTGTGTGTGTGTGTGTGATCAACGCAGCTTTGTGTCTCCTATGTTCACACTCTGAACGCATCACGGCGCTCATCAGAAACTGTAACCACGACCACATCCAGCGTTTTTCACTGTGACCCGTGAAAACTCTGCCCCGCAGTAATATACAGCTTGAGTAATAGGATAGCTGCTAATCAATGTGTGTCTATTGATTTATTCACGGGCCCAATACAAACCAGACCACACCGTAGTGACGCGTCAACACACTCTGATTGCCCCAAAGCAAACATCGATAGGAATGATTAACTGGCCGCTGTGTGTGAGTACAGGGAAGACGGTACATGTGCTAGAGTGTGGGCCCGCTCAGGTGTTGTTGTGTGTAGATAGTTGTACCTAGTGTGTAGCTAACACACTGCAACTTAAGAAAATGGAGAAAGAATCGTGATGAGGTTGACAACAAAAACTGGGGCGTCTCCAGGGGGACATCACTGGGACACAGATTATTACCCATTCACCCATTCACACACAGATTTATACATCTACGGGGGTTCAGTGGGAAGACAAGTTGGAACACAACCTCTCACACTTCAGCTCTGTTTTTGTCTTCCTGTTTGTGTCTCTACCTAAGGGTCGCTGAAGTTTGTGTTTGATTTTGTGTACATTTTTTAAATGTTGTTGTGGCTCTGTGTTCCTGCAAGACTTTATATTAAGCCAGTGCTTAAAATAAATGCCCCCCCCTCACACACATATGCTCCCGTGGCTTTGTGTTTGTATGTATTCATGGTGCATGCGAGTGGGCAATGTACACAAACATGCTCCGTGCCAGCTTTAGGTTGCCACTCTGGCTGTGAGCGTGTAGCGGTTGGCTTCTGGTTCCCCTGGCATCACGTTCCCCTCAGTCCTCAGGTGCTGACACTTACTATCGGCCCCGGCTGATGATGTAACCGCCCCGCTCGCTCTGCTCTGCCAACGACAACAAACACTCAACACGATCACACTCTTAACTCTGCCCTGGCACAGCTGAGCACAGAGGACAGTATAGAGACGGGACTTGGACTCTCTTCACAGTTGAAGTGCAGTCAGTTGCATCTGCTGGGGTATTATTAGAAGATGCTTCAGACCTGCAGGAGAACCGTTTCTTCAAAGTTTCACCAGTGAATCGTTTGTATGTTGGACTTAAATTTGATTTGAATGAATATGGGGACATTGGTTGCATGTTATCTTTTCTCCATCGTCCTGCTACAGGCAATCGACATCAGAAACCGTCCTCACACACTCCTCCAACCATCAACCCCAACCTATACTGCAGTTATCTCTGTGCCCGTCTGGAGCATTTGAACTTATGACCAAATAAATAGCTCTGATACCCAGCACATAGCCCAGCAACCTGATGTTGTACATGAGGGTGTCCTGCGATGTAGTCAAATTCCCTGCCCGAGTTATTGTTTCAGTCCAGCCCTGTGTGTAGGTGTGTGTGTGTATGTGTGTGTTTTTTTGCACACACACTAAGGGTGTACAGCTTTCTGTCGTAAGCCTTATTTTGTTCAGCATATGTAATCCCCTTAAATTCCCCACTGATAGTCTGAATACCTTCACTTCAGATTAACTGAGGTAGAGATCAGGGAGAGCTCTCCTCACCAGGATGTGTCACAGCACAGAGACGGACCTCCAGTTAAAAACCAGTTCCATGAAGGACACAGCGATGGATTGAGATACTTCATGATATCTCATCAGCACTAAGTCTGTACGGAACATAAAATGCATATGTTGTGTGATGTAATGTTCATAATCCTTCTCTGCAGTCACACACGCGTCCAGGAACACACGGCTGTTATGCTTCTAACCACAGGCTTCTGTTTAGCATTCATGCGTGCATGCACTCACATATAATACCCACACACTATGATAAAGTTGATTTATTGTCTTATAGAGACACTGTAAAATCTTCATAGAAACACATGAATGTCTTATAGGCCTCGTAAACAGGAATCTTTCTCTTTAAAGGACCCGAGCTTCATTTCTGAGGATGACTCTCTCCAGTAGGCCCCTCTTCTCGTTTAAATGCATTCCCACGCTGCATTAATCGTGTAACCCATTGTGGGCCAATTACACACTAGGTAACAAGTTAATGGAAGATGGCATAAACCGCGTACACACTGGTTTAATGACTTTATAGGCTCCTTATGGGATCACCTGAGCTGGTGTCAGCCAGATGGACGGGCGAGTGTTGAGTCTGCGTATCAGTCTGCATGCAAAATGGATGTTTGTGTTGTTTCTTATCTCCGTGTTTGTATGGAAGACATGTTTGTTTTGTCTGCTTAGATTGTTGGATGCCAAAAATTGTTAGGGAGCTGTCAGTGCTGTGAAAAAAAGAAAACCAAGAGATAGAGAGAGGAGGGTTTTAGCCTAATGAGCCTGTGGAGGAGTGGAGCATTAGAATTACTCAGACACTTCCCATGTCTTCTGAAGTCTCCGCAGGATTATCACAGCCCTGCAGCATGTGAATTAAATCTAGACTGGAGAGGTGGATGTGGTTCAGAGGAACATTAAAAACAAACTCAGCGACGCCGACATGCAGATGAAAAACAACAGAATAAAAAGGAGGCTATTACAGGGAGTTTGTGTTCTTCATCATTCACAGGTTGTGTTTATTAAAACAGCTCTTTGATAGAAGGAGCTGAACTGTGTCTGCGAGTACATCAGCTGTTACTGCTCAATAAATAATTCAGCTAAAACATTCATTCTGTGAAAAAAATACTAATTTTGTAATGCTCATTCGCTTTCTCGGCTGTCTTGCCAAGAAAGCGGACGAGTGTTCCTCTGAGAAGATGGATCCCGCTCCTGTGTTTGTGTTGAGCTATAGCCAAGAGGCAGAGGAATAAAGAGCAGGTGGAAACAGATGTCTGCATCTCAAAAAAAACAAATCAACCGGTCGGTATGTTTTTATCTTCAGGGAGAGACGGTGTAGCTGTTTTTTTGATTTTGCATCCAGTTTGTGAAGCTAATCACCTCCTGGCTCAAGATCCAGAGTTAACTAAAACCTCCGCCAAGGGCCCAACAGTCCCCTTTAATCTAATCAAGCTGCACCAAAGAGCACATACTCATAAACACCAGCCCCCCTAAACAGACCTGTTGTGGGAAATCACTGGAAATGTCAAAATCTCTAAATGTTAAGGAAGGTGCAAAACTAATTCCTGGAAGTGTTCTTTTCTTGGCCAATGTCCAACCAAAGCTGTTTTCACTCATGTCCCGGACTCCGGACACTTTCCAGACCTTTATCTCCTTCTGCGTTCTTCACATGTGGAAGAGAAACTCTGGAAAATGTGTAATTTTCGTAGAAATCTGTTCATACTTTTTGGCTTAATCCTGCTGACAAACAAACAACCCCAAAACTCACCGGGGTGAAAATAAAACCACATTTCTCTGTGTGTTGACCCATTTCTTCGAATTTTTATCAACCTGCAATAATAGAATAATAAGAAACCAATATTACTCTCGTAAACAAAAGGTTAACGTCCTCTCCCCTCCACTCAGAGTGGGAGCTGCAGCCCGTGTTGACTCAGCCTGTGCACTCAGTACAGTAAACAGTACAGTAGCAGCCGGGGATGGCGATTGTCCAGCGGTGCATTGGAGCAGAATTACATTAAAGTGAATTGGATAAAATGCAAGTTAGTGAGTTGTATGACTATTCAGAAGTAGGAGCATGAACACGGTGCCTGAGGCCAAATGAGCCACTGTACAAGGACGTGTGCCGAGCGCTGCAGAGTGATGCAGACAGGGTTGCGTAATCAGGACTGTTTTTCACAGCCAGGGAACAGATACCTATGTTTTATTAATCCTCCTGCTTGACTGGAGGCTGATGTGCACTTTTAAACCTTCTCCGCTCTCTTATCCAATCAACGCTGACACACCTCTCCACCTCAGCCTCATCTCCCTAATGTGCTCGTAACTCTCATCATTACCACATCCTGATTACTCTCATATCATCAAACTGTTTAGTGAGGCTGTTTCCACGCAGCCTTTTTAAAAGACACATTTCAGAGCTGACGTCCCCTTTTTCTCTGGTGGAAGCCAGAGAAGCTGCGAAAGCTTTAATTCACTGATTTTCCTTGACTGTTATTTTCTTTGATGAGAAGAAAACGGTTTAAAAGAAGCGTTTTATGAGATTAGAATTGATTTGAAGCTTTTATAAGCTTATTTTCATGGTTTGGCTTTGATTCCAGTTTGTTCTAACCCACATTTTCACCAAACGTGTTCAAGGTGGTGGTTGGTGGGTTTGGTGAGTGGGTTGGTTTGTTGTATGGTTTGGTTCGGTTGGTGGATCAGGTGGGCTGGGTGCGGGGGCTGGTTGGTTGGTTGGTTGGTTTGTGTGTTGGCTGGTTGGCTGGTTTGTGTGTTGGCTGGTTGGCTGGTTTGTGTGTTGGCTGGTTTGAGTGTTGGCTGGTTGACTGGTTTGTGTGTTGGCTGGTTTGAGTGTTGGCTGGTTGACTGGTTGTGTGTTGGCTGGTTGGTTGGCTGGTTGGTTGGTTGGTTGGTTGGTTAGTTGGCTGGTTGGTTGGTTGGTTGGTTGGTTGGTTTGTCTGTTGGTTAGTTGGCTGGCTGGTTGGTGGGTTTGTGTGTTGGCTGGTTAGTTGGTTGGTTGGTTGGTTTGTGTGTTGGCTGGTTGGCTGGTTTGTGTGTTGGCTGGTTGCTTGGTTGGTTGGTTGGTTTGTGTGTTGGCTGGTTGGTTGGCTGGTTGGTTGGTTGGTTGGTTGGTTGGTTGGTTGGTTGGCTGGTTGGCTGGTTGGTTGGTTTGTCTGTTGGTTAGTTGGCTGGTTGGTTGGTTGGTTGGTTGGTTGGTTGGCTGGTTGGTGGGTTTGTGTGTTGGTTGGTTAGTTGGTTGGTTGGCTGGTTTGTGTGTTGGTTGGTTGCTTGGTTGGTGGATTTGTAGATTTGTAGATTTGTTTGTGCAGACAGGGTAAATTCAGTTTCACTGCACATTCCCATTAACCGCCACAAACCACGTCCCATGAAACAAACAACAGACTAACACCTGACAAACACTACACATCATTAGACAATAACAACAGCTAGAAACAAGGACATCTCATTAACACCAAACATTGACTGACGGTAAGGACCTGGCTTATCGACAGCATGTGTCAATAATTGCCGCTATGAGGGCAGGTACCAGGCTTTTGCCAAAGCGAGGCCTGTTGACGCTTATCGACCCGTCCTTGTCCCATCATGTTTTTTTTTCCCGTCCAGTTTTTTGTAGATGTCCTTCTTTAGTGTTCAGAAAAGGAAGGACTGCTGAATCTCCAAGGCCCAGGTTGTGTGAAATGCTTCTAACATAACACATAAACAGTTATATTCCTGTCACAACAGCGTATTTGAATATGTTTGGGTTTTAAAGGTTAATTCATCGTGAGGAGGGAAAGACGGGCGCCATCAGAAACGAGAAGATTGCAGCAGCAGAGCATTTTCTGCTTTATTAGACTGTTTTCAGCCGACGGTGACAGGAACGCTGTCTCAGGAAAATATAATTACGTGCTGCTAAGTACGTGAGCCAAAGAAAAAACTGTAGGTTTACTGTAAGCGCTTCAGTTCAGGTCCGTCTCCCCCCCTATGTGCCATGTCACTCAAAAACAAAGCAGCCTGTGCTTCTATTCTACAATCACTGGGCTTTTATTTTGATCATCCTCCGTCATTTGTCATGTCTTCTTTCAGCAGTGTTAAAGATTACAGACAGGCTCACAATCTGGATGTCTCCCCTGTGATTTCCACACAGTCCTCAATTTGTCTCCAGCATGTTCTCTCTCTCTCTCTCTCTCTCTCTCTCTCTCTCTCTCTCTCTCTCTCTCTCTCATTCTTTTTTCCAAATCTCTTTGTTCATTTGTTGGTCCTCTGAGCTGAGAGATGCATCTGTCCCCTCGGCACCGGCTCGTCCAAGTGGCCGTCTGGATGCTCGCTCAGTCCCACTGACACTCGCTGTGGATTACACCCGGCTGCTTCCCTCTCTGCTCCTCCACTCTGCATGTGAGGGTTTAACGGTGTATGTGATGATGTGTTCAGCTCTGCAGCCGGAGCTCGGCACACTTTGCCGGCTCAGTAATGGGAAATCTGCTTCTTTCCGATTGGTAAACTTGTGCGAGACTCGTTTTTGTCTTTTTTTGCATTACGCACACACACACACACACATTACTTTTAATTTATTCAGAACCACTGAAACCTTGAGTTACGTAACCTTCAAAAGCATTATCTAGCCCCGAAAAAAAATATCTTGTGCTTCCCAAGAGGATGCTGTGGTTATGCAAGCAGTTTTATGAACTCGCAGGATTTAGTGTTTTCCAAATATCCACTCTGTCTCAATATAAATTTAAAAGGAAAAATGGAGCAGAGAAGACTTTGTCACAGTTCAATAAACAGCTCCCGGCAATGAGGCCCATTTCATTGTGTGATGTTGTGTTGCTGTTTTTCTTGGAGATAATCATCGAGCAAAGACAGCTTACTATTAATTTTCCCCTCTTTCAGGACATGGATGCATTAGCAGCTGAAAGCACAAAAAGTTGTTTTCTCTTTCTCTCACTCCTCAACATGAATGGTTCCTTTGTGAGATTTACCAATTACCCAAACGCAAATAAAACATTGTATATGTAAAATTGATCTCTTTTATAACAAAATACCTGGATTTTCATTATCTCCATTGCATCAGCTGTTGTAAACGTGCACTGCTGGGTTCAGTATATCTCTGCCTCACTTCACAAAAACTAAAATAAAGTCAGTCTGTAATAAAATCCTTTCAGGGCAGAATAAAGATCTGTTATCTTTACTTCTTTAAGTGACAGGAGGACTGAATGAACAAGCTTCTGTAACATCCACTTTCACTTTAATATTAAAACACTGTTTGGGATAAAGATAGTGACATTTTATTGTCAATGAATCCTTTAAAATGGCAGAAAGAAACTTAAAATTGATTCTACTTATCTTTCCATCTCGTACATTCTGTGCCTGAGCTCGGCGAACAAACCAATTAAAAACACAACAACGTGCAAAGTATCGAGAGGTACACAAACACATTGTTGATTTTGATCTTTGCACCGGATATATTGACAATACGACCAATGTAGAGAAACAGTATTGACGGCTCGCAGCAGCCATGACTGTTAAAAGCCAATTTAGTCCATGAAAAGGCTGTCGATCAACTTTTTGACCTTTCCAGCATTTTCTACCACCTCACGTCCCACAGTTTGAGGAGCTGTATCCTCCAGCGCCCGAAACTGTGAAAAAGATGTGCAAAAAAAAATAACAACGGAGGAGTTTGTATTTTCTGTTTATCACACTCTCTTGTCTGTTTCCCACCTCGTCTCCTCCGCCCGGGCAAAACATCCGCCCTCAGCTCTGTGCTCGTCTACATCAGGATTATAGCAGTTCGCTGGTGATGTGACAGACGGGAGCTGATGGCTTATTTTTCTTAATATCCCGCAACACTTACTACGACGCTGCGAAATGAGGGAAAGGGGAAAGCGATGGCGGAAAGATAGAGAAGGATGAAGAATTGAGGCCAATTGGGGTGAAAGAAAAAAAGTATCATCAACCATCTCGCTCATCATCGTCCTCCCATTTCCTCCTCCCAGCTGGACGCCATTTATCATCTCCTCAAGCTGCTGTAGAACATAGAGCTATGGGGCCGATACAATGGAAGGCTTTACGTCTGAACCACAATCGATGTCGCCTTGAATGCCAAGAGCTTTGTCTGTATCGAGGAAGAAGGAGGAGAAAAAAAAATAGCTGCAGTCTCCAGTTTGTCTGGCCTGAGTCCAGGACTTTCAATCAATCCTTTCACGGTGAGAACTCAGAAAGAAATTGAATTAGGTGCTGGGCGTCGAACCACGCTTTCTTAATTGACACAGGATTAGTTCACATCGATTTGGGCTGATTGGAGTCCCTCGCTTGTGTTTCCACTTAATCACAGAGCACACCCTTCTCTCGAACCAGCCTTTATTTGCATGTTCCCTTCCCCTTCGGCCGAGTCAGTCACTCACAGCCCCAAACACGACCTTGTGAATTTGCATGGAATCGCTGGTCGGGGGTTGTCGCAGCTTCACTCTCACTGTGTGTGCTGCAGCTGTAGAACATATACAGTCCCAGGTTTCTTTTATCAGAACGGTGTCTCGGTACAGTATAGCAAAAGGCTGTTACTCTGACAAAATGAAAAGAAATTGCCCTCTGGTTAGAGAAAAAATGTTCTGATAGAGCGCTGCTGTTTTTCCAACTGAGTGAGAGAAGAAGCCGCGGAGAGATGGAGAGAGAGATTGTCTCCCGGGGAAATAGAGCGTAGACGGGAGAGGACACGGATTATGTATGAAAAGAGAACAAAAGAGTGGAAGAGAGCGAGAAAGATCACAAATAAGGTTGTGGGAGCAATATGCTTAGAGAGGGAGGGGGCGGGGGGAGGGGGGGGGAGATAAGGGAGAGGGTTATGAATGGAAGAGGGACTCATAGGAGTGGAGGTGGACTGGAGCTGTGACAACACTGTCTATTAACAGTGCACTCTCTACTTCCACCCTCTCAAAGCCCCGGACCTTGAAGCAAGCATCCACACAGGGTGAGAGTTAGTCACCGGGAAGAAAAGGTGAGCGAGCGCCGCAGTGAATCACCTGCATGTCTGTTCAAGTGTTAGATGGATCTTCATAGAAGTTATTATCCTATTTTTGTGAACACAACACACCAGCCAGTCTTTGTTGTTGTCATTAAAAAGCTGTCAGCAAGAAGCTTTTGGATCACGCAACCAGCGAGATTTCACCCAGTGTAAACAACCGGATGTGTTGTGAGTGTAATGATTCACGTACTTGCTGTGTACATGTGTGCAATATGCATGTTGTTGTAATGTAATGTACAACAACATGTAATGTAATGCATTCTGTACATAAACAAAACATGGAGATTCTGAAGGAGGTCAAGTTTACGAGTATATGCCCCAACACTGCCCCCTACTATTTATGTGGGTATTGCATCTTGCAGACACGTAGCATTCATTTATGAGTTGCACAACTGGAACGTGTAGTTAAAAGGAAGAAGATGTTCGGCTGATAAATCCTATATTTTTTAAATAATACTAGGATAATTATCTGATTTATTTATTTTTAAGCTCCTGAGGGAAGGTTGTGGTTTGAAGTTGATATAATTTTTTGCGAATCAATAGATCGATCGATTGTGTTATCTTGGCTTTTGTCATATTGCTATTGATGAAAATTATATTGATTAATTATTGATATTTGTATTGTTTCCCAGCCCCCTAGTATTTGTCCGGCCCAAGAATATCCCAAAAAATATCTCAAAATGCCTTCTTGTGTCAGAAAGTATTTCAAAGGAGGTTCAACCAGTCTGTAAATCTAAGGGAGCATGGATGTGTTGCCTAAAAAGATGAAATATATTAGAGTTTGTTCTCTTAAGTGCATGTTGTCTGTATTAGAAAACCAGGTTCTTCCAAAGTGTTCACCCTCCTGTTCATATCCGAATGCGATTTATACTTGAACCTTCTCTGTGTGATTAAATCATAACCTATCATCTCCCTGCCCCTCGTGCACGCGGTCGAGAGGTGTCCTCCAGTCGGTGACATGATTGGATTTGATTACAGGCTCTCTGACGTGGCTGCTGTGTCACTTTTCTGGTTGGGTAACCTCTCATCGCCAGACCTGCCTCACACGGGAGGAGGAAAGGCCGAGGTGAACACACTGATAATTTTAAAACTTCGTAATTTAATCGAAATTGTCAAAGGGAGGTCAGAGGAGCTGACGGGAGCTTGCAGGGGGAGATCTTCATGATCAGGATACGGCTTGTTAGCCAGGTCAACTGTGAGTCATCATCGGTTAACGATGGGAACGTCTGCAGATTCCTGACGGCAGCGTGAGGCACACAGGAGGGCTTTTCTCAGCCATCACCCACCATCGAGTCGGACTGCGATAAGGATACAACATGATCACCGAGCTTCTTAATGTGCTCCTATCATTAATATTCATCTCACTTTCAGCCTCAGTGACGTTCGCACAGTCGGACATAATGTGCCATATGGCTGCTTTACTCTTCCGCTACATTCACGCCACGGGACTCCGTGCCGAGCGCCAAAGATGCCGCTCGTATCTGATGGTTTTGGATTCCAACACACAACCCGTTTTCCTGCTCTGATACGAACCGACAACGATGCCACAGAGACAAACGAGTGTACAGGGCCAATGACCGAAGGTATCACATCTATTTGTGTTCCTTCAGTGTGCTCCTCATGCTCTGTGCAAAGGTTGGACATTTTGCCGTCAGCGAAGGAGCTACGGCATCGGGCCTCGTCAGCACAAACCCTAAACGCTATATTGCTTTCCCTTCATTGCTCTGCCCCGTGTTTCCCTCAGGTTGGGGATTTACTGGTGGTGATCAACTTTGAGCGGAGGGTGTGAAAGGTTTTTCATGTGCCGCTTGGAAGCTCCAACATCAGCCACATAAGGTTTTGCAGCACACTGAGGGTAGAGTCAGTTTCTTAACAGTATAAATGCATTTATCTCAAAACCCCAGGTTTGCATAACATCCTTTATCCTTAAAGCTGATAAGGAATATAAGGAAAAACCAATGAAACCTGCACAACAGCCTTGTCTTGAAAATCCTGAAAGTTATAGTGTTAGTCTGTGTGACTCCAAGCAAATGCATTTTCATGTAGAGACTTTTAAAACCAATTATTCTTAAAGGAAGAGGACTTATGAGGCCATGTTCATGTTCTGCTTATGTTCAGGCCATCATTTGAATGTTAAGAAATTGTCTTCATACTTTCCATTGCTGCAGCTCCTCCTTTCAGCCTCTGTCTGACATGTTTAGCTCCTGTCTTTTTAAGGACCTCTCTGTTGTGATTGGTCATCTGCGCCGGCCCTACCTGGCTACGTTGAGAGGGTGGTGTGCCAGAACAGCCGCTGGCCGAGCGTCATGCAAAAGCGTGCAGCCCGTGGTGCGGAATTATCGGCAGGACTAATGACGAGGTGTGTCAGAGGCAGTGATTTCTGTGAGGGAGAGAAGCGCCCTGCAGACTTTAGGTTTTACATACACAACAAACCATTAAACACACTTGTGTAAAGAGAAACACTGAAAAAAGCCTTTAAACCTGTGTCTCCACACGTTCCTCTGCACACACAGTCCAACACCTGCTTCTTAACAAATGACGAGCTGTCAACAGTGTGTGGTTCTCACATTACGGCGCTGTGAATTCATTAAGTGTGCCCTTTGGAGTCCAACCAGCAGGCGGGGTGCTGTCGAACCCCCCACACCCCCCCCCCCCCCACCCCTCCCCACCCCACCCCCACCCCCCCCCCCCACACCACCCACCACCACCCAACCCCACCACCACCACAACCCACACCCACACCCAACACCCCACCACACCCCCCAACACAACACCAACACACACCCCCCACCCACCACACCCCCCACCCCCCCCCCCCACCTCCCCGCTCCCACCACAACCCACCCAACCAACACAAACACCCAACCACCACCCACCAAAACCCAACCCAACGTAAAAAGCAAACGAGATACACATCGAACCAAAGAATGAGAACAACAACACCAACTATTACACAAACAAAAACAAAAAAAAAAAAAAAAAAAAAAAAATCAAAAAAAAAAAAAAAAATAAAAAAATAAAATATATATAATATATAAAAAAAATATACACACCAAAACCCACAAAAACAAACAAAAAATAACAAAACAAACCAAATAAAACAAAACATATCATCCCCCTAAAATAATGTGTGTGTAGCTAACCCACACATATCCCCCCCCCCCCCCCACCCGTGTATAGTGATAGGAATATGATTCTTCAGGTGACCACCATACCCACAACACCTCCCTCCTGTCGTTATCTTTCAGTCGATAACGTATCTTATAACCATATGCTACATCCATTCTATTAAAGAGGATTAGTTGTGTTAAGAGAGTCAGTAGTTGATATTGATATATAACCGCGCGCATCGCATCGCGCTCCGCGATCGGTCTAATACAGCCAACACCGCGCTACCCGCGCTCTCTACTCGCGCTCTGGTAGCAGTCCAGTGAGGTTTTCTACACATGTCATGGTTTGACCCCTCGTTAGCCCCCTCATCTGCATCCTGCAATTCTTACGATATTCTGCATTTTGATTGTTATTGAACTGAGGATTACATTTATTTATAAAGTGTTTGATGGGAAGATACAATGTGTGTCAGAGTTGGAAGGCTTGTTGTAGTAGGGACAGATTGAAGCGACAGTTCTAGTGCAAGAGAGGATTTTGATCTCCCTAGTCAGGCAAAAGTCTGTTGAATCCCTGTTCTCATATGCAGGAGTGAGAGAGTTCGTTTCACTTGTTGTGTGTTTACTTCCTTTGTAAAGGGTAGTGGAAGTGGAGGGGGCTCCTCCTCGTACTCTGTAGGCTGGGCCACATTGGGTGTGGATGTTTGTCATCTTGTTGACGCGGTTTCTTATCGAGGTATCATTTCTATTTTTTTGTTACGTGTGCGGCAGAAACAAAAAAAGAAAGAAAAAGCCCCATAAGACTGAGAACTGACGCATCAGATGGAAACTCTGGTTTCGTTTAATCTCTTCCACGATATTATTTCAGAATCCAGAATTATTTTAATCACACAGAGTTGATTTTGTTTGCATTTTGAATCGGATATAGTTGTGTCTCTTTCTGCGGATAGATGAGATTCGCTGAGTTCAACGCTACTGCTTGTGTCCTGTGCTCTCCTTCATCGCACCTCGGATACACTTCATGTGTTTTTGCTGACTCGGTTTCAAAAATGATGGGATAAAAGCCAATAGGGAAAAAAAAAGAAAGTCCGGTCTGAATTGGGCGAATCAGCTTGACTTAGGGTGTGACGGTCTTACTGAGTCATCACAAGTTCATGTGTAAGTGTGAGGAGGGGAAGAGAGAGAGAGAGAAGAGAGGAGGGTCAGATGCTCCTGTGGACCGGCCGAGCTAAATCTAAAATCCCTCTCTTTTTCGTCAATAATTCTCTGGCTTTTCACAGCCCCTCTAATCCTCTTTCTGACGTGGACTCACCTCTTATTTATCGGCGCCTGCAGGCCTCAAACAATCAGGCAAAACATGCACAAACAGTCCAGTTGTGTGTGTGTGCACAGTGCATGGATGTGCGCTCTGTACTCATCGACTAGATAAAGGTCCAAGCCTCTGTGGGTAATTGTGCGTGTGTTTGTTTTATCTTCTTGCAGATAAGCGATATATCTTCTGAGTTGTTGTTCTACGAGCGTGTGTCCCACAAATTCCATCTTTGTCAGATCTGCGTGGGGACTGGTGTGAAGTCACGCTGCTTGTGGAAAATGCAGTAAAGCACAGAGATAATCGCCGCTGAAGTTTGAACAGTGGCTCTGGAATAATGGATCCCTGCTAAACCAGCGTGGAGATTATGCATGATGCTGGCCAGGCAGGCGGCTCGAGCTCCCCGGTGCTGATGCTGCTGACTCAGAGCGAGCGTGGCTGGAACTCGGGGGTGTGGGTGTGGGGGGGGTGGGGGGGTTATTGCAGCACGGCCACAGGCTCATCCACACATTGTCTGCCAAAACTTCAAAGGGTGACCAGAAAGAGTCTAGAATCGCCAAATCCTCCAGTCCAGGCTGTGCAGAGCCCTTCCCCTCCTCCTCGTGCGCAGGTCAAACTTGGCCTCATCTTTTATGTATCGCTTACGCCATTGATTGAGCTCTTAGAGATTCATGAATACAGACGTATCACACTCCAGCACATGGTCGTTCTCTTAACAAGTGGGGAATAATGTCCCTCTCGTTCTTTTCTCTGCTTTTCTGTCTCTGGTTCCCCTCTGTTTCTTTCCCTTTCCCATCTCACACTTGATCTCTGACCTCGGCATCGCTCTCTCACCGACTTATTTTGCATAGCAGGTCACAGTCATTTCCCCCTTTTGACAGACTGCTTTTTCCCCTCTTTTTAGTGGTTTTTGTTACACAACCCATATGAATTATTCAGATAGCAGATTTTGAGAGGTGCAGTCGTCTAACGGGGAAACGTGCAGGAGACGGGACACTTGAGAGCGATTCTCCGAGTCAAATCTGGGCACGTGTGGCAGCTTCAATCTGTTTGGGTTGAATTAAATAAAACAGTTTTTGTTGGCTAATGCTGCTACAACATCATAA